>VDFB02000017.1:168907204-169520928 GCA_007258455.2 Sequoia sempervirens
TCTCTCACCCTTCCTCACCCTTTCCTACCTTCCCTACCCTCTTCGACCCTTTCCCACCTTTGTTGGTAGTAATGCTCTTTGGAAAATGTGAAAAGGAAGACATAACACGTGCGCGTTATATCTTGCATTGGAAATCCCCGAGCCTTAGCTTTGGTATTTTCCTTGGAATACCAAGCCAAAGGCTTGGAGGGCTTTCCCAAAGACTAGAGACGTGTTTTTTTCCAAATTCAACAAATTTTCACATAATCGGGTTCGTGCTCACCATCAAGATTGCATCTGGTTCAATATCAAAAAAATCGAAGACATGGGTAATGTTAGGTTCTTTATTAGCTTTCCAACGATGTAATTTTTTTCACTTTCTAATAATGTTAAACTTTTCATCCATAATTTCTTTTGATTGTATATCCGTTTTTCTTCAAAAAGCAGTGTTTGGTATTTTTTTCGCTATAAATTAACCATTCATCGAAATTTGAAATAAATTATATTTTTAGAAACTAGACTTCATTCTACAATTTAAAAAAAATAAAATTTTAGAAAAATCTTTTAGTTTCAAAAAATTTGAGGGGGAGCACGGCCAAAATTCTGCTTTTTAGGAAGTGCCCACTTAGAAAATTAATAAAAAATCAAATATTCATTAAAAAATTATCAGAAAATATCCAGTCCTTACTACATATTGTTATCTAACTTCTGACTGGAGCGATTTTAAAAATACTAAAAAAAAGTCCACCGTGCTCGAGTCACACAAGAGTTACTATGTTATGTTTTTCTGACAGAAACAACATCAATTTGTGTGTGTCCCTCTTTTCAACCCCTTAATCTCAACCATTTTCAAAATAAATTAGTAGTTTAGAAAGTAGACTCGGAGCACTGCGGTCCTTGTTTTTGTTCCATCAAAAATTTTTGAGTGTAGCTATCCTCAATTTCACGTCCAAGGTCAGTATTTCCTGATTTCAGAAAAAAAGTGGCCACTTAAGCCCCTTTTTTGGGAACCATCTTGGTGCACTTACCCACCTGTTGAAAATATTGATTCAGCTTATTTTCTTTGTCGAACACTGCAAAGCACTTTAGAAACTCCCAGTTTTTTTCCCACACATTCGAAATTTGCAAACTCATAAGATGTATTTATAAAGCCTTAGATTTTTTTTTGATAACTATGGCAATAAATGAAGATTTGAAGAAAATATTATTATTGATTTTTTTATCAAAAAAACAATCTTCATACAATCATATTGTTGACCATCAACTGCAATAATGTAGTCAATAGCCTCCATAGTCAATTGCAACAGTACAAAGCACTACCCACTACACCACTCTTCCACATTGAATGCTCTTAAATCCATGTTGTACACTAATAGGTACAATTATTAGTTGATTTCTATGTCACTATCTTAAAGTCTCTTCACCAACCGAATAATATGTCAAAAACAAGTTGTCGTGTTTTCATTGTTTTAACTCTAATGTTGGGCTGCACAAAAATTATATTGTTCTCAAACAAAAGAAAAACACTATGCATGAACATGAAGTTGTATTGTTCTCATTATTGTTATTCTAAAGTTGGGGTACAAAAAAATTATTTTGATGCCAAACCATAAAAATGCACTATGCAGAGATAGTGTTGAAATCCGAATAGATATCAAAACCATACAATATTAAAATTGATTACATCATTCAAAATATGACTATAGTAATCTATTGTCCAATAGAATTTGACAAAATTTGTGTGAACAATATTAAATAAATATAACATAAAAATAAACTTTACAAAAATTTGTACCCATAGTTTAATTCTTGACTTCTATTGGTTGGTATTTGCAAACATAATAGACCTAGGTGAAAGCATAAGTATACCTGCCACCGGCAGGAACTAAAGAAGGAGTTCTCTAATGAATGATTTATAGGACACAAAATTTGTTGAAAGTTTCATAAATAGGGTACCCACCCCATTTTGTTTGATCTTGGGGGAAACTATATGGTTAAGCATGCTTGAGTTAGAGTAATATCAAGATGGGTAACCTACTCAAAATTCTTAACACTTCACCTTTTTGAATATTATCTAAATGCAATGAGTACCAAGTGAGCCATTCATCTCATAAACAATAAGTTGCTCTAAAATATTATTAATAAAATATGAGTCAATAAGATTGAATTAATAATTAGATTTTAAAAAAACTTCAAAATTATTTTAGAAATCATAATCATTATATTTCCATAATTATAAATAACAAAATAAATAAATATGTTATTTATAATTATTATAAAAAAATTCAATATAAACTTTAGTAATTTTGACAAGCGTTAATTAAGTTTGAATAATGAACTATTAGAAGTCATGCCTAAGATGCCATTTTGGAGAGTGAAAATTGTTCTAGCTTTTTGAAGATTTTCTACACCCTCCCACGTGAATGAAAAATACTTGAAAGGTTGTCATTTATTGGTATATTACATCAATAGTTAGACACTATTGAAGAATAGTGTTTGTATATGATTGAGAAAAAAAATCAAATATTATTCAAAATGCTTGCATCATGGAAATATTACTCTGCATGACTATTGTCCAATAGAAGTGAAGTAAAATGATTTGTTTAATATTAAAACAAAATGAAATAAATATAAACTTTAGAAAATAAAGTCAACATAATTTAATACTTTGCTTTCATTGGTTGATGTGTGTCAAATTAATAGAACTTGTTGAATCCATAAGTATACCTGCCTCCGGGAGGAACTAAAAACACGCCATGAATTTGTTTTAGCCCCTGCCCAACATCTCCGTGAAAGGAACCTCCTCGCCCTACAAATAAAAAAACCAAATAATTAGAGCAAAATTGGGCAATCAAAAGTACTAAAATAGAAACAATCAAATAAATAAATTTTTGAATTATAATAAAATAAAAAATTAATAATAATCAACGGCATATATCTTATTCCATATTTAGTAGCTCGTTTGTTGATCTTATCTGCCCGAGAATTGCATCTTTTAAGAACTTGAAATGCCTGGACATGGCTTTGGCTGCAAGATAAGTATATACTTTCACAGCTCCCACACCTACCGCAGATTCGAAACAGGTAACAATCATCTTCAGTTGCTCGCAATAGTGCCGATATCGCCTCTCTACCTGCAATTCATCTCCCTGGCATTAAAATTTTGAAAAAATAAAAATAAAAAATTAGAAGTAAAAGTATTGACTCATAAGGATTTTTTGTATTGGCGTGGAGAAAACTTATTCAAGAAAAGTGATCCAGAGCTCAAAACCCTAGAAAAGTAAATGCAAATGCTTCTTTCCAGGATCTCTGCAATTAGATTTGAGATGCAAACAGAAGATAGGCAGTAGTGAATAGTCAATAGAAATCTTTGGAACCAAATTAAGAATATGACAAAGATTGCAAAACTTTACTCGAAGCAGTTCCATTTCTGATTGCAACAAAGCTGAAATTGTTTTTTGTATGATCAAAGAGTCCAAAATCCCAATGCAAATAATCCACAAAATGATTCGTGTAACTTATAGAATCAATCTCGATCTCCTTGAAAATGACTTAATTTGTGGAATCAATCAAATAACTTTTGGGATCAATCTAGTTAATTGTACTCTTTTGTGACCTATTTCAGCTCAATCACTAGTATCTATAATGTTTAAGGAATGGCAATATTTAAAATTGCCTAAGGCAAGTTGTTGAGTTGTGAGGTTCTCCTGATAAACCAAATTTATGGCCTTAGGCTCATGATGGAAGACAACAAACTCAAACATATAATGGCCTATATATGGCTTTCAATGTAAATTATTTGTTTTGGTGCTCCAAATTGAAGTGTTCCTAGGATGAATGCACCTTGTAATGTAGATTTTCTTTCTTATTCTTAGATTATTCATATTAAATATTATAATATATCAATTAACTATGCATTTAATGTTTTAAATACCAAAACAACAATAAATCATGCAAAAATGTAGCAAGATGGCCCCTAATTGTTACGACTCAATTTGATAGTGCCAAATTTTTTTAGTCTCAATTCATTTTATTCATTTAGGCCTTGTTTTATCCATCACATATAAAAAATCTAAGAAATCTGTGTATCGATATTTATTTGGCAACTTCACCCAAGTGTTGTATTTTGTCATCCTCCAAGTGGTTATCAAGTGTTAAAAGTTACAAAAATATCAAAGAAAATTAAGTGTGGGGGTTTTGTGTTTAAATCCCTAAGGACCCTTGCTTGTGCCAAAATTTTAGAGTTGTGGGATACCCTTGGATCTTGTTCCTTTGTCCTCCCATCCCCACTTTCTCAAGGTTTTAAAACCCTAACAAGGTAAAGTTCCTTGGAACCTCAAAATCCTCCAACTCCCTAATGCCTCTTTTCATCCTTTGCTCCCTAGGCCCTCTTCACTCCTATCACTATTAATTTTCCTGATCCCAACCCCCAAGAGATCTCACACTTCCAAATTGGTTCCAATTCCTTGTTTCCTCCTACCTTCTAACTCTAGTTGATCTAGTCGTGCATTTCCTCCAATAAATTCACAAACTTCTTCAACAATTTAGAACTTGATTCTAAGGTCCCTCCTAGACCCAAAAGTTGTTGAAAGCTAGTTTCAACCTAGAAACCCTAGCATGATGCATTGTTTCACCTATATCCTTGCCATGGGAAGATCTTTCAATAAATAGAATGAATTTGTGTGGTCACTAAAAGATTTCTCCCACTATTTTTGAATTTCATACATGCTCTAACATGCCATAACCAATTCACCATTAATGACGAGGATGATTTGTAGATCAAAGAAGGTTCTCTCCCCATACCCTACAAGTACAACCAAATATGTCGAGTCATAATTTATGGCATGATTCAAGTATAAATGATTCCCAAAGGATATGGGCATCCACTACATAGTGTCAATTAGAGTATTTTTTAGTTTCATGCTAATTTGCACACCCTCTTGCATTGGTCATAGATTTTTGGAAGTTCTCAATCCCTTGGCATCTCTCACCTATGAGTTATTATGTATATGGGAATTATAAATATCAGTTGGCTCCATATCTAAAGGGTTATTCATTGTTGTTTTCAACAAAGCACCATAGTGCTAAACAATCTAAGGTTTCAAATCACATCAATCCAATCTATTTTGGGAACTGCATGTGCTTGATTCAATCTCAAGGAGGTTAAATTTTGTAATTATTATCTATAAAGAAGTGCCTCCATAATTTTTTTTAAAGAAAAGGGGTAAAAATTTATTGAATCAAGAAAGAACTACAGAGAAGGAGTCAAAAGACTCCAAGCAACCACCCAAAGGTGGAAAAAGTCCCAAAAGCACCACACCCACAAGGCCCAGACCAGAAGACCATTACTCAATCTTGTCTACGGTAATCAACCTATCCAAATCTTGAGAATATTCACGAGATAAATGCTCCCAATCTTCCACCTACCAACCTCCAACATTCTCAAACGCCCATTTCACCAAGCAATCGGCCACTTTGTTCCATTCCCATGGAATAAGTTTGAAGGAGACAACATCTAACTTGGAGGTCAATCTAAGAATTTGCCTAACCACCGAGGCCAGATGCCAATTGACACCATCCAACTTTTGACTATTTAGCATATTAATAAAAATCTGAGAATCTAACTCACAAATGATTTGATGCCAACCTAGAGCACATGCTCTTTAAATAGTATGAAGAATAGCCAATCCTTCCATGAGGTTGCTGCTTTGTTGTCCCTTGTATATAGAAAAGAGGAAAATGACATTTCTATCCTTGTCTCTTCCAGCCCCGCTAATTCCAACATTCCCTGGATTACCTCTCAAAGAGCCATCAATATTAATTTTTAAAACACCATTAGGAGGAGGAGACCAATAGCCCTCCCTTTGGGTTTTCTTTTGGGAATTACGTCTTCTCCTACCATAAGGGTTCCCCTGCCTAATACCAAGTAATCCTAGCCTCTGAAGAATCTCTTCATCCCCTTTCTCCAAGGGTGAAGATACCTCACACTTAGCATTCACTGTCTCCTAAACCATACCAACAATCCTTTGCCATATCTTTTGAACTAGCATCTTGCATCCCCTAAAAATCCTTCAATTCCTTTCAAGCCAAATCTACCAAAGGATGAAAGAGGGACCTATGTACCACACAATATGAAGAAAGGAAGCCTGTGCCAGAGGCCTACCCAAACTCCTCTATAAATTCACCAGGGAAGAAGCATGAACACAAACTTGCCTCCAACAACCCCACCAAAGATGCCAAATATCCCTAGAGAAAGAGCACTGGAAGAATAAGTGAGAAGATTCCTCTTCATTGTTACTACACAAAACACAAATAGAAGGGCCCGGGAAATCACACTTTCAAATATTATCCTACGTCAGGCATTGATTCCATGCTAGAAGCCATAGAAAGAAGTTACATTTAGACCAAGAGAATTTATTCCAAACATTTTCCACCAAGTGACTTCCACCCCTATACTTTTGAAGGCACAACTCGTGATATCCAAAGGCCACTGAATAGAACCCCCTTATGATCCAGACCCCAAGCTAGAGTATCCTTCTAATCAAACGAACTATAAACTCTTCCTTCTAAAATGCTCTTAAGCTCATCACATTCTTCATTTGAACCTCCACAAGGCCACTCTATGGAGTCCTTCCATCTAGAAACATCCATTTGTCCCAGAGACACAATATGTTTGAAATCCACAACCTGAGACCATCCAACTTCTACGAATTAATGACAAAGATCCTATAAGTGAGGGTACATAGTCATGATAGGAGGAAAACCATCCCAGGAATCATACCAAAAGAGGGTTTCAGATCCCCTATTACAAATCTAGAATAAACCTTTCTTAATCAAATTGGCTCCCTTCTTGAGGGCATCCCAAATAACAGAACCCTTGCCAACCAAACCAACTCAAGGAACCTCATAGATTTCACCACCCCCAAAAAATACTTAGTGGAAATAATCCTCACCCAAATTTGATCTTGATTGGTGCACCATCTCTAATAAAGCTTGGCAGCTAAAGCTTGACCGAAAAGACTAGCTTGTCTTAGACTAAGACCCCCATCCTGTTTCAATTTGCAAATAGTTTCCCACTTAACCAAACTCCATTTTGAAGAGGCCAAGTTACCAACACATAAGAATTGTCTTGAAAGGGTATCCAACTCTTTGATAAAACTACCAGGAGCCACCTAAAGCTTACACCTATAGTTGGGAAGAACTTGAACTACATAATTCAACAACACCCTCCCAAAAAAGGACAACCATCTATGAGTCCAATGATTCACACGTGACCAAAACTTATCCAAAATACTCTGCCAAGTATCCCATGGAGGGGACCCAACATAGAGGAATGGCAAGATATTTCATAAGAAGCTAACCTATCTAGAATCTGAGAATGCAAGTAATCCGTTGTTGGATGAGCAAAGGGGTATTAAAGAAAAATATGGAGGATCTACCTTCATTAATTTGTTTCCTTGAAGCCTTGAGATAGATATTCAACACCTGACGAAAGTTAGTTGCTTCCCTAATCCTAGCCATGCCCATCAAAGTAGTATCATCAAAAAATTGCAAATGAGATTGGGGAGGCATACCATTTCCCCAGCTCCATTCTTGGATAAGAAAAGAAGAAACATAACTTTTAATAACATGGCCCAAGCCTTCAACCATAAGAATAAACAAATATGGCGATAAAGGATCTCTTTATCGAAGACCTCTTGAAGCACCAAATAAAGAAGAGAGTTCTCCATTGACAATAAGAGAGAAGGAGGTGGAAGTAACACAACTCATAAACCACAAGACCCAATCTTCAACAAATCCAAAGGCATGCAACACTTTTTGAAGAAAGGACCATTTAACCCTGTCATAAGCTTTGGCCATATCCAACTTAATAAACATAGCCTTCTCCTTAGAAATAGACATGAAATGAATGGTCTCAACAACAATCACCACACCCTCCAAAATTTTCCTGTCAGCCATAAAACCTCCCTATTCATTAGAGATCAACCGACTGATCCATACTTTGAGCCTCTCTGCAATAAGCTTAGAAAGAATCTTATAGACCACATTACATTTATAAAGCTATTGGTCTAAACACACTCATCATATTAGCTCCTTCACAATTAGAAATCAAGGCAAGAAAATTAGCATTCATAGTCGTCAGCATCTATTTACTTACCTGAAATTCTTGAACCACCTTAAGCAGATCCATTTTTATAATTTCCCAAAATTCCTAAAAGAATTCAATAGGAAATCCATTAGGACCTAGCACCTTCCCTTTCTTCATCTGAAAGACAAATCCCTCCAACTCTTCTAAAGAGATGGGTCTCATAAGACTCACATTCATGTCCAAAGTCACAAGAGAGGGGATACACCCTAAAATGTGGTTCTCTTCCTCAACAGCCTGAGGAGAATCCTCCTTGAATAGGTCTAAAAAGTACTGTGAATCCTCTCTAGAAATCTCCTAAAAGGAATCCAACTAAACACCACTAGAATGCACAAGAGAAGAAATAAAATTTGCATGCCTATGAGCCTTAACAAAATTAAATAAGAAAGAAGTGTTTCCATCACCTTCCTAAAGCCACTCTATACGAGCCTTTTACTTCCAACAAATTTCCTCTTACAACTCCCATTCTTTAAGATCCTTTAAGGTAGAAGTTTCCTCCTTAAGAAGCGTGTTTGAAATCCCTGAATCTCTAATCTCACAAGTGATCAAATCTAGCCAGTCTTGGGTAGCCAACGTGGCATGAAAGATATTGCCAAAACTCTGCCTATTCCATCTCTTAAGTTGAAGTTTAACAAATTGCAACTATTTGACAAAAGAGTAAATTGCAATACCATACTCTGGTTTTCCTCGGGACCACCAATCAACCATTAAGTCATGAAGTTGGGGTTCACATAGCCACATCAGCTAAAACTTAAAAGAAGGGTTCTTGGAGACCCTAGCAAGAGAAGCTAAGAATTTAATTAGCCAGTGGTTCGATCTCCTCCAATCTAGGATCTCAGAACTGGTTGTCCAACTACTGCCTATCCAAAAGCAAGAAACCAAGAACCTATCAAGTCTTTCAGAGATTAAATCCTTACCACACCTCCTATTGTTCCAAGTAAATAAACCATTACTAGGCCTCACATCCACAAGATTTAAGTTGGAGATAAAATCTTTGAAGAGAAAAGACGATAGCTCTAACCTTTGCAATCTACCCCTCTTTTCCTCCAAATTGAGAATAGAATTAAAATCCCCAACCAAAATCGAAGGGTATAAAGAGAAAACTAAGAAAATATACTAAATATGTGACCGGAGAGAAGCCTTACCAAGAATGTTAGTTGGAGCATAGACATTAGAGAGAAGGATGATCTCCCCGGTTTCCAAGCTAGAAGCAACCATAAAGATAGAAAACCTGCTAGAGAACCACCAAAGAGGAGAAACCTTCATTGGGTTCTAGAAGCAAGCTAAACCTCCAACACTACGTTGAGCACCAATACACTGGCATTGACTTCTCCACCAAATTTTGGAAGCCAAGTTACCCATACTCTCCGCAGAGAACTTAGTCTCTTAAATAAATAAGATATTCAAAACATGATTCTTCACCAAATCTCGAACAACTTTTTGTCTAGGGCCACTGCTCAAGCCCCTTACATTCCATGAAAGAATAATCATTTCTGAGAGTTGTAAAAGTGGGAATCAATAGTCTTAACAAATCCAGACTCCACCAACATCTCACCCATTAGCTTGATTTTATCCAGATCCTTCTTCCTACCAACCTTGAGAGATTTCTCAGTCACCCCCTTTTTGAAACTTTTTTGATGCAGCCCAAGAGTGGAGGAAGCTTTATTACCTTGCCCTAATTCTAAATCAACCCTACCTAGAAGAGGAGCATTTCCATCCAACATTAAATTAGTAGCTTTAACCAAAACCTCTATAGCAGTTGGTTCACTAGAGTCTACCGAAACATGATTTGTAACCATACTAGCATCTATCATACCAACCTCCTAAATCACCTAATTCTTCACATCCCTGGAAAACTCTAGTTCCCCCTCCTTGCCTTCTGTCACCAGATTCAACATACCAAGATTTACTTCCTGATGTCCTAAATCATCTAACACATCAAAACGATTGAAGATCCCATCTTCCTGTCTATATTTAAAAGTTCTTGTTTTCCCTTTGTGTTGGTTGTGAGGTTTAACTGGAATAAAACCCTCCTTAGCAGGTCCATCCCCAGAAACATGAGCTTTCCCCTTATCCACCTTAGGGGGTTGTTGAGAAGGTGTTTTTAGAGAAGAAATTGAAGGTCAAACCCTAGGACATTTCTTCTGCAGGTGACCATATTCATGACAAATCCAACATCTAAAGGGAAGAGATTTGTAATCCAATTGTCCAATCCACAAGGTGCCCAAGGTGAATCTCCAGTGAATCAGGCAAAGGGTTATTTAAATCAATCTTAATGCGAATGTGAGCATATGAAATTACCTTTCTATCCAACATTTGTTGAGAAGGGCCCACTAGTTTTTCAAGCAACATAGAAATTGAATGAAAAATATCATTCCTCCAGAACTCTAATAGGAACCAAGGAAAATGAACCCAAATAGGAATACGAGACAACAACTCCTATGATGAGTTAAAACAAACATGCCATGGTTTTATAAATAATCCCACTTGATTGTAGAAATATGGACCACCTTCAAAAGCCTTATTTTCAGTCAACCATGCAATTAAAAAACACTAAAAAGTAATTGTTTATTATGAGAAGAATTTCCATTTCACCCTCAGGGTTCCATGTCCATCGCGCCCAAGACTTCAAAAAGGGGAGAGAAAATCGAATCCCCATAAACTTCTAGATCAAAGCATGGTTCATCAAAATAGTTAATGTCTTCTTCAACTGAAGTTGGTTGAATCACTAGCACCGGTGATCTTGGCTCCTTTCCAAGCATCCACTAACTTTGGAGATCCATGGACCCCCATTAACTGCCTGACCCTCTCCATTCAAAGATCTATTAAAAAAACTCAATGCATTTGCATGCATGGAGGAAGATGGACCACTTCTGGTCAAAACCTCTTGAAAGGATGATCTTTTATTCAAATCAACATACCCATTGCATCTAGAATGAAAAGAGGAGGATTGAACACTCTGAAAACCCCAAATAGGTCATGTGAAAAAATAGCACCAGAGAAAAACAATAAAAGGACACAAAGAAGAACCTACACTTGAGGGCTTATGCAACACCCCCACGCCACCTCAGAAAGCAAAGAACAAAACCCATGAACCCCCCACAACACACAACAAGCAAGGAATCAAGAGACACGGGCCTGAGAGGTCGCAGCTGGGGCAAGAGGCCCTAGCATGAGCCAAATAGGCTAGGTGCAATAGAAAACCCACACACACTCTCCATCTAGCCTTTTTATTTCTTTATGATTCTATTATCTTCAATTGTAAAACCAAAGTGCCTCCATAATAGTTTGTATACTTTTAGAGGAATATCTTAGTCATAGATAGGGTTTCTTCTTTATCACATTTGTTGGAATAAGTGTAATACTAGATTTGATGAATGTGACAACATTCTAATGCATTACAAACCATGTAATGGTCTCTTTCATATTATGCATAGATTAATGTAGCTCTATGGTAGACTATTAAGCATGATTTATTAATAATATCACATATTTGGTGTATGTAAATGCATGACTCCTTATTCATGTTGGTGTAAATAGGTGTTTTACCTATTTAGTTCACTTATAGGTCCTATTTACATGTTAAGTATACTTAGGTCCTAGGAATATTTCTAGAAGTCTTAGGTGTCATGTGATCTTATCATATCATTTAATACATGTTTTCTAGGTCATTTAATATTTGGCGAGTTAGTTGTCTCATGACATAGGATTAAGATAATTGCCATGATCCTTTCTAATCCTATTTCTCACCTTAGCTATATAACCAAGGGGTTCTCATTTGTAAATAATTCCATCGGATTCAATTCCATTCAATCCCATAGCAATCTTGTGCATTGTAGATTGATCATATTTGATATAATCTTGTATCTATTGTTGTAAATTTATGTTCTTTCTTTTCTCCCTTGTAGAAGATTATTATTTTGTTTTGCAAGTGATCCTGGAGGCTTGAGTCCTTTAGTGATTCTAACATGGTATCAGAGCTTCAGATCTATAAATTTCCTTCTCAAATCTAAGGGAAATTGGATCTTGAGCTGTTTTTGGTTGCACATTTGGGTGAACGGACCTCAACATTGAGTCCAGAAGGCCCAAAAAACCTTATTTTCATATAAAACACTTGATATCTGAGTGAAAAAAATTGGGCCATTTTTGGCGTTTTCAAAATTTTGGCTAAAAATTTATTTGTACATTCATACAGGATTTATACAATATGGATATGTATTGTTTGTACTCTTATGTATCATTCGTATAGGTCTTCACAGATGGGAGGACAATTAGTCAGTAGAATCTACAAAGAATGTTTGTAAAATATTCTTTGCAGTTGCGTTTGTCTGCATCACTCAAGAATGATTTGCAAATTTGTTTTAATTTAATTATGTTTTTTAATTATCTACCAATTAAAATTGTATTGTGACAAGGCCTACAAGAGGGGGTGTGCGTGAGCCACCACTTTGTCACCAATGGTCTACCTAGGCGACACCACTACCTTGATGGTGCTTATATTTTTTTCATATTTTTAAGTCGGAGGTCATATGAGAAAACTACGACTAGCGCCCAAGCCCTAAAATTTTTACCCTCCAAACCTTATTAGGGTAGATTTTTTCAAAATGCCATAACTTTCCACCATGTTGTTAAAATTTTGCAAACAAGATATTAATGGAAAGCTAGTTTTGAGAAATTCACAATGGTACAAGCCCTTTTCTTTATATTTTGCTTTGGCTGAATCTTATTGTTGATTGAAATCATATTTTCCTTCTTGAACCTCTAAACTCATAAATTTTTGCCTATTTATCCAATTTTCATGTTTGTAAGGCATTGGAAAGGTATTAAGGAGCTATATAATTATATCCATATGCTTTTTTTGGATTTGACCTAATTATATTTTACTCAAATTTATACAAATTTACATTCTAGTTCATCACTTGGACATGCTAACACATAGAGAAGATTTTTCCTTTTTGGAAGGCTTCATTTTCAGACTAGATCATATTAGGAAAGTGTAATTTCCGTTTGAGGATCTCATTATGATATATTGTTGTTTTTTTTCCATATTTGGTCCATCTTGGTATTTTAAACTTTGGAAAACAATTGTAGCATTGTAATTGCACTAGATATAAAATTCCAAATCATAATTTTGAGGGGATTCTTGATTGAGTGATTTTTTTTTTGGGTCTCTTGGCACATTATTTTTTTATCTGTTTTCCTGTGCTCTTATTTTTTATGGATCATTCTAAGATTACTTTTATAACATCATACAACTATTCAACTTGGCATGAACATGTATGGAGTGCTCTAATGAATCAAGGTCACTCTTGTTAGTGTAAATTATAGGTGTTTTAATTATCTAGGTCCCATTTACATGTTAATTGCACTTAGGTCCTATGAGAGAATATTTATAGTTGCATTAATTAGAAAGGGATCTTTATAGTTAAGTATTAATTGTCACTTATCTTTTGGAATTTAATGCTTGTCTTAAGTTATTTAATATTTGTTGAGGTAGTTGTCTCATTGTACAAGATTAAGGCACATGTCAAGATCTTGTTTAATCTTATCTCACAACTTGCCTTTATAAGTAAGGAATCATGTGTACATTGTCATATTCAATCTGACAATATTGCATTCATATTCATAGCATGATATTTCTCCCATTTCTTTGATGTGGAAGCTAATTTTTCTTGTAGGTGATCTTGAAGTGTTGAGGATTTCACTATAAACTCCTACATGGTATCAAAGCCAAGCCTTACAAATTCCTGCTCAAATTTGAGGGTAGAGCTATTGGTAATGAGAGATCTTGGTGAAATTTTAGTAAGGTTGAGTATGATCTTCCCTTGCACCTAATGGTGATCTAGAGAATCAAAAAAATTGAATAAAACACTAGTTGTGGAGGGTTCCTCTTTATGGGTTTTCATTGCAAGTGATTTTTGGAGCACTTTAGAGGTAATTTGAGCTCGGCCATTGATTCCAAGGCATCTAAGAAATTCAAGATTGGCTTTCATTTTTGTAGCGTCAAAAATTGTCACCCTTGATAATTTCACATTAGGTTTAGCTCCCCCTATGTACTTGGACCTAATCATGCATTAATTGTCAATTTAATAAACATTCTTGGAAAATCAAACATGGGAAATCAAATTATGCATTTAATTTTATCCTTGATACTTTTGATTTTGAAAAACCAAGAATCTAGTCTAGGGTGTATGGCACCCTAGACCAACATTTTTGGCTCCAAATTTGAATATGTCAGTATTAGTAATTTATTATTTGAATTTCCAATTTCAATTGTCAGCTATCAACATTTGATTTTTGGGAAATTAGAAGAATTGCATATAAATACAAAGTATTTTCACCATTTTAATCCTAACAAGAGTCTTAGCAATTTGGAGAAGCATAATTAAGAAGTCTAAAGAGCATTCAAGAGCAGTCAAAAGTAGAATTATCAAGATTACTGCAACATTTCATCATTCAAGCATCATGTCATATGTTATGTGAGTTTGTGTGCATGTTTAGATGCAGTTTGTTTGTACACTAACCCTTGTAGGTGATTAAATCAATTCAAGTCAATCTACAATTGATCCTTGAAGGTGATGAGTATGACTTTGGTCCATCAAGGAGATTAGATCCGAGTGGTGAGTTGTAGCAAGGTTGTCAATTCATTACTTATTTATCAATTAGCCTCTATCCAACCAAGGATATGCTCTCTTTCGTCATAATTTTCCATTGTGGAGGTAGAAATATCAACATGGGGTTTGACTTAGGCAAGCCCCTCTATGGCACAACCCTTCCTCTCCTCTTATGTGTGCAAGTTGTAGATTTGAAGTGAGTTGGAGGAAGATTCAAGGCTATTCATTCATTCATACATTAAAAAACCCTTCAAGTTGACAAGTCACAAAATCTATTTTTTCTCACTAACAAATGAAGTTCCAACAACACCTAGAGGGTAGAAGCTACATACTGGTGTTCTTGAGGCCTACATTTTTAGATCTAAGAAAAAAGGAGGATAGTCTGGGGTGCATGGCATCCTAGACCAATAAGATCAAGCTCAAATTTATATTTCAAGTGCATCTATGTCTATCCTTTTCATTTTTGGAATTCAATTTTATCTGTCTACATCTAGTTTCTTATAAATCATAATGAATCACTATATTTTCATAGTTTACATAGTTATTTTATTACATCATTCAAAATTATTCAATTAGCAATCATAAATCAATCATCCATCACATCCACACAAAGAAACAAAGGATTAGAACCCTAATCCACCATTTTTTACTCTTCCTAGTAGGATTTGTAGTCAATTGGATTTGATAGAATTTCTAATCCTTCCTACCAAAAATTGGGAAATGTGTGATTTAGGGTCTAGATCCGTTTTCCCAATCAAATAGTTTCATCAAAATCTGACATTTTTTTCCAAATCTATGAGGGTTTCAAGTTGGGAGGTGGTTACTATATCTAGGAGGTAGCTATTTTTTTGGAGCACTTTGGGTCAAATATAATCCCATCATTGCATTTAGAAGACCCGATAACCTAAGGATCAACTATCAATTTATCAAATTTTGACAACTTGTATCGGGTGCATAAGGAATTTTCTTGATTTGGCTAATTTTTTTATGGTCATATGGATCCATACTTAGCCATATCATACAACTTATAGGTCTACACAGTCAGTCAACAATATAGGTCATATTGTCTGACGTCGACTGGCGTAATCTTTTGCACAATCTAGTATGTCTATGAATGAGTTTGTTGGTTGTCACATCATAGGTCATTTATAGGTACATCAATATGAATTTTATTAACTAAACATAGTATTTTAATAATAGTTTTTGGTTTTAAAATGCCAACTACCAAAGATTGGCACTTGGATACCAGGCCTAAAGCCTGTAGTCACTTGCTATCATAGAGGGCTTATGCCCCAAGCGGTGCAACTTAGGCCTGTCACCCACTTGCCACTCACTCGCCACCCGCCCATCGCTTTGTTGATAGTGGGGTTAAACTCAACAATGTAGCCAACTATATGGAGGACCATGGGCCATAAATTTTAGCCCTTAGGCCCTCAAATTTCCATCCCCTGGAGGCCCAAATAGAGCATTTTTTTAAACTATCATAACTTGCAATCTAGGAGATCATTTTTCGAAAACAATATCGCCAGAAAGTTGTCTTTGTCGATTTTGTAGTGGTGCAAGTTATTTTCTAAAATTTTGTTATTTCACGGTATTTATTACTATTTGAAGTCAGATCTTAATTTTTGGCTCTTGAGCTCATAACTTTTTGCTACGATATATGATTTTCACAATTCTTGCAACATTGGAAAGGTATTGAGGAGCTTAATCATGCCATCTATGTACTTTTTCTTGTTTTTGTCCTAGGTATATTATGATTTTAGTTCTTGATCCAATGGGTTCCTAGAAATTACTTTGATTTTTTACAATTGGGAGGGTACAATTTTGATCTTTACTCTTCATTTCAATTCTAGAACAATGTTCTATATCTTGTTGCTTCATTCGGATTCTAGAGTTGCTCCATACTGAGAGATTTCCAATGTTCCTTGGCATCAAGGTTATTTTTTCTTTATCATGATTCTAAGCATAAGCCCTTGAGTGACTCTAATATGGTTTCTAGCATCATAATTATATTTCCTTTGCTTGCCTTGATTAAGGATTTCGATGTTAGTCTATTAGTGTGGTTCCAGTGTTTCTTTGCAGCAGGTTATCTCATCAAGGGGGGGTTGAATGGTCTTTTCTTAGTCTCTCTTATGGGGGGGTCTTTTTCCTCGAATGGGGTTTTCTCCTTCTCATGTATCATTGAGAGTATTTTATATTTATCTCTCTTTTGGGGAGGAGTTTTGTCCCATTGGGTTTGCTCCTTTTCACCGTTTGTGAGAGATTGTATTGTGTATGTACATGGGTACCTAACATGACCTTGTAGATGGGACCAATCTTTGCATCTTTTCATAAGTACTCCCTAAGTTGTACTTAAGGGGGAGTATTGGTGTAAATAGCTGTTTTACCTATCTAGGTCCTATTTACATGTTAAGTCCACTTAGGTCCTAAGAGGGAATCTTTCTAGTTAGAATTAATTAGGAGGGAATCTTTCTAGTTAAGTATTAGTTGTCACTTATCTTTTGGCATTTAATGTTTGTGTCCTAAGTCATTTAATATTTGTTGAGGTAGTTGTCTCATTGTATAGGATTAAGACACATGTCAAGATCTTGTCTAATCCTATCTCATAGCTTGCCTTTATAATCAAGGAATCATATGTACATTGTCATATTCAATTTGGAAATCTTGCATCTGTTACACCTCGTTGTGTGTTTATCTATTGACTATTACTATGATAGGTTAAAATATTGAATATGTGAATGTATTTGTAACCCTGATTGACATACATGTGTTTACATGTTTATCTAAATCATTGGGAAAATGATAAATGAATGTTAATTTCATATGATGTTTATAATGAAAGGAATATCTGGAATAAATGTCAATTGAATTTGATATTCTGACTATGAAATGTATAATGCAAATGATTGTTTTGATGAACAACTGAATACTGTAAAAAATGTGTTAAGTTGAATGCAGATACATGGTCAATCCTCCATAAGAGAGGGGAAGTATCACTGAGGAGAAGTGGTTGGTTGGGTAACCTTTAATGAAGCTTAATTGAGCTTTCACACACACTCACTTCTAAGTATAGTTGAGTCGTCATAATTTTAGGAAATTGGTAAGTCACCCTTTAGTCATGTTTGTAATTAAATTAGAAAGGATCATGATTTCTAATGTGAGGATCCTTGGTTTGTGATAAGTGCTTGGTGCATGTGAGTTCTTTCTTGTATGGCTATGTGTAATCAATGAGATATATACATGAAATGTAAATATATGTATACATGTACATGTTGATGATAACCCATACGCATGAGTTAATATATACATAAGTATACATAGGTAGATGTACCTACGCATGCTCATGGATGAATTGCTCATGGGCATGGGGGCATCGAATCGACAATAAGACATATATATGTATATATACACTGCATGCATATATGTTTGTCGATAAGTTGGCATTTATGAGATTTATTTTATAAGCGAATCCATATATTCATATATATATATATATTATATTATGTGTTAATTTAAAGAGTATATGGCACTGCTTGTAATAGTGCATTGATATCATTTAAACCACACATATAAACTTTGCATACAAAGTGTTGATAATGATAAAACATGCACTATATAAATTATAATGAATGTAACATTAGTGTGAGCCGCACATTTAACAAAGGTTGTGAGTAACATTCTTACGTGCTGGGAAAAGTATTGACAATGCTACAAATAAAGATAATGTTATGTTTTAGTATTAAAGCAAAGACAAAGTCAAAGCTATCTAAAGCACAAGAAATAAACATTGAATAAGTTTGTAAAACAATAATCAAAAGAATAAGAAACATGGTAAATTGGTGGCACCAAAGTATGAATGGTGCAAGTCAATTAAAAGTCTTAAACCTACAATGAATTCAAGCATATGGAAGTATGAATTGGTCAAAAATGTAGCTAGCCAAATAAGTTGACCTGTAGGAGACCATTGCCTTGAATTTCTTAATGTCTTTCTTGTTGTCATGAGGAAAGAAGTGACTCATTCCATGGTTGTGAATGTGTTTGATAGGCATCAAATTATTCTGCCACCTTCTTTTGTTTGTTTGTTGAGTCAAGCTAGTGAGTTGAGAAGTGTAACTTTGAGAAGCTTGTTTATAGGCAGCAAAGGCTCATATTTTTGTATAAATGGAGGAGATTTTTTCCTCATTTCGATATGCATTCAATTGTATTTTGTTTATTTTTATCTGTGATATTCTTGTTTGAGTTGAGTGTTTATTTGTGAGGAGAGTTGTAAGTCATATCTAGTATGAGAATTATTATGAGAAAATTTTGTGAAAAGAAATTGAGAAGTGGAAAGAGTTGCAAAGCTAATTTGGGCTTGGCTAAGGAACTAATTGGTCAATTGGAGTATAGTGTATAGCAGGTATGAGATTTTTCTCTCTTTATTTTTTATCTATTTTTTGGAAAGATTGAGTGTCTTGATTGTATTGTTTGGGAAGTGCATTAGTTTGCTAAAATAGAGAAAATATATATTTGCTTAATGGAATGGAAAATAATATTCTTGTTAAGATTTCCTTATGAGTGATTGTGCATATCCATATTAAGGAGTGGATGATATCAATAGTATTATATACTAGGATTGATGAAGCATGAATAGCTTAAGGAGTTATTTGATACAAAGTTGTTTTGTAAATCTTAGAAAGTTCATATGATATACCTGGGATTAGATTGTCCAATGAAGGGGTAACTAATGATTACTTGGTAGAGATATCATTGTGATGCAATGCAAAGGAAAAACCAACTCTACTCACTTTGTTCTTGACAACAAATCAAGTCACCAAACAGAAAAATTTCCTTGAAGCAAACAACTTTCAGTGCAACTCTTCTTTATAAAAACAACTTTCCTTTACAATACTCTTGAATCAAGAGTATCAAACTGATAAAAAGGAACATAATCACTTGAATTTCCCTCAAAATACATTAAACAACATTAATTAACTGACTCAAACCAATTCCCAAACTTAAACAACTCAAACTTGTGAACTCTCAAAGAAAACTATCCAAATCGGCCTAAATAGGCTTCTTGTCACCGTTCAAATTGACACACAACATTAGAAGTCTCTTCTCAACTCTCAACCTAGTTCTTGGGATTTCAAGACTTCAAAATTAAACACTCCTCAATTGATTTTCAAGGCCATAAAAAGGGTAGACCACAAACTTTACAACTTCTATCTTAATTTAGGACTATCCCCAATCTATCCAAACAGGACAGACAACAACATAGGCCTCAAAAACTTATGCTTTTATCAAACCCTAGCAGGAAAAGGGTTTAAATACATCCTAACACCCTTATAAAAAAAATTATACAAGAAATATTCACATTCTACCGTCATCATCACCGTCCTCTGTATTTTACAAATTTTTTCACAATTTTCAGTGCTAGGGCATCATGGAAACTACCCCAAACCACACTTTAATGCACTGTAACTTATGAATCCTTAAGATTAAACCTGAAACACCTTGTTCACAAATTTTTAGCAATTTTTAATGGTTATAATGAAAGAAACATAATTTTTATTCCTCATTGCTTACCCTAAACCAAGGTTTTACCTGCCAGAAGATATTTGCTCATAACTTTCTCAAATTTGAATGAATTTAAATAAGACTAAGTGCATAAGAAACTAGATTCATAGGGCTAACAATTCCAATGGAGGAAAGGTTTTTAGCACAAATTAGGGCCGCATAGTGGTCTGAAATCAAGAATTAGTAGGAAATTATCAAAAAAACAACATTTATTCATTGAAATACTTCTTCATACATCATCTCCAACCTTCCTTGAAGTTGGTGAAGCCTAAAAATTCTTTAAATAAACATCTCCAATGCCTAAAACCAAATCTACAACTATTTTGTCCCTTCACCTTCCAACTTCTCACAAATTGTTGCATTTTACAATTTTGCTTGACAACATTTTGTCAATATTTGGCAACTTTTACATTTATGCCCAAAATGACTTTCTAAGACCTAAAAAAAACTTAAAATGATCCAATTGAAATTATTAAAACATGATATTGACAAAACTAAACCAAAATCCTAAATTTTCCTCTTGGAGGCATGTGCTTGCAAGGGTGCACCTACACCATTCTCCCCGACCAAAAAGAATTCCAAGTCCTCTTGGATTGGATCATCATATTCTCCTCCTTGTAGTCCTTATGCCCTGAAACCTTCATCTTCACCTTTGGTTTAAGTTGGTCTATGCCAATGTGCTTCCATTTTTTCCTTTCTCTATGAATCTACTCCTTCATGCCCTGACTTGTCACAATCTCCATTTGTCCTCCTTCAATCTGCTGCATCTTAATCTGCAAATCTTTCCTTGTCCAAAATATTAATACTATAAAGAAATGATACAATAATTCAATCACAATACCTCCATCTGTCTTCAACTCCTTGCAAATATCCAATACCAACTCATCTTTGATCATCCCTTCATTCAATCTTGTCACCAACTCAAGATCTTCATTCTTTGAAATCGGGTTCTTTATTTTTGCCACATCTTCATTTTCATGTTTGGGAATAGTTGTAATGTCTTCATCCATAAACTCTTCAATTGCATCTTCAAACACTTCTTTTATCTTCATTTGTCTTTTCCTTCTTTTTTCTATCTTCTAAATGGGCCATACCACCTTCCTTTTCACCACCAAATGCCAACTTGTCATCTGCTTAATCATCTGTTCCATCTTCATCATGGACTCTGCATAAAAATCACTGAACTCTGCATCCAATCTTCTCATCTCTTGCTTCAACTCAACAATCTCTTTTCCAAACTTCTCTTGTCCCTTCCTTTCTTCTCTGCCCGCAAATATCTTTTTATCACTTCCATCTTTTCCTCTTCTCAAGCAAGCTTCTCCTTACTTCACAACTTCTCAACTTTCTATTCCTACTCTTGGCAGCAACCATGTTATCTTCTCAACCTGCACAACACCACAACACACAAAATGCAAACCAACTATCTTTTCCTAGAGACTTCTAGCTCTGATACCAATTTGATGCAATGCAGAGGAAAAAACAACTCTACTCACTTTGTTCTTGACAACAAATCAAGTCACTAAACAAAAAAATTCTCTTGAAGCAAACAACTTTCAGTGCAACTCTTCTTTACAAAACAACTTTACTTCACAATACTCTTGAATCAAGAGTATCAAACTGAGAAAAAGGAACAAAATCACTTGAGGTTCCCTCAAAATACATTAAACAACATCAAGTAACTGACTCAAACCAATTCCAAAACTTAAACAACTCAAACTTGTGAACTCTCAAAGAAAACTATCCAAATCAGTCTAAATAGGCTTCTTGTCACCATTCAAATTGACACACAACATTAAAAGACTCTTCTCAACTCTCAACCTAGTTATTAGGCTTTCAAGACTCCACAATTAAACACTCCTCAACTAATTTTCAAGGTCATACAAAGGGTAGACCACAAACTTTACAACCTCTGTCTTAATTTAGGACTGTCCCCAATTTGTCCAAACTGGACAGTCAACAACATAGGCCTCAAAAAATTATGCTTTTATCAAAACCTAGCAGGAAAAGGATTTAAATAAATCCTAACACCCTTACAAAACAAATCTATACAAGAAATATTCACATCCTACCATAAAAACTCTCATAATCATCACTATCCTCTGTATTTTATAGATTTTTTCACAATTTTCAGTGCTAGGGCATCATGAAAATTGCCCCAAACAACACTTTCACGCACTGTAACTTATAAATCCTTATGTGAATGGTGATCCAAGATCTGTACAAACATGAAGAACAAACACACAATTAGTCCCAAATGCAAGTTAAAAACATCATTCCCCATGGAATTCATTTGAAATGCACAAAACAAGAAATAGAACGAAGAACACAAATAAAAGCTTTCAAATCCTATTTAATGCAAACAAACTCTCAATCCCATGGGGGAATTGGTGCCATTTTGATGTGGAAAATGGCCCTTTCCCAATCCCTTGTAAGCTTGAATGATGACTTGATGAAGGTTTGATGCTTCTTTGGTGAAATTCCTACATAACCTGACTATGAAAATGTGAAAATGGATGAACAATGGATGAACAAATTCAAAATCTCAAGATAATGTCTTTGCATGAAGTTTCATCTCCAAAATCCAAATGAGAGCCTCTTATTTATAGATGAGAATGATGGAGGATGAGGCAAAATGGATGAATGTGGGACAAAAGACCAACCAATAGCATAAAGCCACTTGTCAACATGTGAGTGGACAAAGTTGGAGCACATTTTGGTCATTGTGCAATTAAATGCAATTAGGTGGAATTTCAAAATGGATGAAATGACAAGTTGGAGGGAGAAGAAAATGAAGTTAATACCACTTGGCTCAAGGCAAAGGACATGTAAGAAACTTAAATGCTTTGTTGGATGTACAAACCCTTTTGGAGGGATTTTTCAAACTTGGAGAATATTCCCCTTTTTATGCCTTTTTGAAAGTAAATAGGGATTTAATAAATCAATTAAAATTATTTTCATGAGAAAGTTGCAAAAGCTAGAGGATTTGGTGATTAAGATTAAGATTAATTAGGATTTGATTCATTTAAAAGGAGATTAGTTGATTTAACCATTTTGACTTAGACTTTTGAATTAATTTAAATCAAAATGAGAAGAAAATGAATTTAGACTTAATTAAATAAGATTTTGCTTTATTTAATTAAAGAGGATGGTGTTAGATTAAATCAAATAAAGATTAATTCATTCAATTTAATAGATTGGCATTAGAGATTTAATTAAATAAAGTGAATTATTTAATTAAAGATGGACTATAGAAGCTAATTAAATAAAATGATTTATTTAATTAACAAGAGATGATGACTTAATTAGATAAAAAATGATTTATTTAATTAAGAGGTGAAATGTGATGAGTTTAATCAAATAAAAATTATTCAATTAAATGGTTAACAAAGGAGATGATTTAGGATGAAATGGTGTTAGTAGAATCAGGATAAGGTGTATAGGATCAATCGATACATTTTTCTTGTCTACACCTTAAGATTACACCTAAAACACCTTGTTCATAAATTTTTAGCAATTTTTAACGGTTATAATGAAAGAAACATAATTTTTATTCCTCACTGCTTACCCTAAACCATGGTTTTACCCACCATAAGATATTTTCTCATAACTTTCTCAAATTTGAATGGATTTAAATAAGACCAAGTGCATAAAAAACTAGATTCATAGGGATAACATTGCTAATGGAGGAGGAAATGTTTTTATCACAAATCATGGCCAAATAGTGGCCTAAAATCAAGAATTAGAAGGAAATTATAAAAAAAACAACATTTATTCATTGAAATACTTCTTCATACATCATCTCCAACCTTCCTAAAAGTTGGTGAAGCCTCAAGATGCTTTAAATAAACATCTCCAATGCCTAAAACCAACTCTACAACTAGTTTTCCCCTTCACCTTCCAACTTCTCACAAATTGTTGCATTTTACAATTTTGCTTGACAACATTTTGTCAGTATTTGGCAACTTTTACATTTATGCCCAAAATGACCTTTCAAGACCTAAAACAAACTTAAAATGATCCAATTGACCTTATTACAACATGATATTGACAAAACTAAACCAAAATCCTAAATTTTCCTCTTGGAGGCATGTGCATGCAAGGGTGCAATTGCACCGCATTGTGTTTTGGAAAAGGGAATAGGTTGTTTCTAAGGTTAAAGATTACCTACAGAAGGAAATTACCTATGCATAGTATTTAATGGTCTTAAATCAAATCGAACTGGGGTAGTGTATGTGAATAGGATGACTTTCACTCAAAGAATTGAGTGAAAAATACTTTGGAAAAAGTAGTGTAATTTTCCTTTGGTTGCACTGTCAATTCACTATATTCCTTTTATGCAAGCTAGTTCAAGATTGTAGTGGGTATACAAGTTCTAGTTATGTAGGACACAACACTAAGCTCATGAAGGTTATAGTTATGAGGTTACCTTACCAAAATCTTTGTCAAAGGGAGGGCCATCTTACCATATGTGGTATATGTGTGAGGGACTATAGTTAGTCCATGGTTGGTAGAAAAGTGTCTGAGCGATGCTTCTCCTCAACAGATGGCGATTGAGATTTGAAAAAGGAGTTTCTTGGACCATTTGTATCTATTGCTATGAAGCTCAGTTGAGCAATGTATATATCTTTGTATATAATTTTTGGAAAATTATAAAATGTGAAATATTATATTAAGAATGAAATCAATACTTTGGGAATTTGTTTTGTCATCTATGCTCACATGTTCTCTTTTGGAAAAGAAAATTTTTATTGCAATGAGAATGAAACATAGTTATTTAGTTGAGGTGAAAACCTAGGAAAATTTACTTGCATGAACAATTGGCATGTTACACGTGGTATCAAAGCTACCAGGTTTAGCTTTGGAACCTATGTGCTTACCATACTTTCCATCCAACATTGAATGAGACTAATGTTTAGAAATTCTTGTTCCAAGATGGTGCATCTTAGGTTAACTACAAGAAAGTCAGTAATTAGGAATGAGCACTACCTGAGGGAAAAGAAGGAAAAAGAGGCCATTGTTTATATGATAGAGGGAACCAACTATGAAAATATTGTCTGGTTAAATGATACTAAGATAATTAGTCACGACCTTTCTCAGATTAGTCAAGTTAAGAGAATGATGAAGGAGGAGGCCAATTTCAACTAGTTACCTCTAGTCTCACCAAAAAATTTTGATACCTTGTCACTTTCCAGGGATATGCCCTCGAAAAGTGGCGTAAGTCCAACATTCATATTTAGGAACCCTCGAGTCCTTCCTTTAGCATAAGTGATTGTAATTTCCTCAAGTGATGAATCAAATTCATATATTCCCCATAACTACACGTTAGAATATAAATCCAAAGGTTACTACCCCTTTTGGGATAGAGATGAGCAAATAAGAGATGACCAAAAATCTAAGGGGTACACCCCATTGAGTTATGTGTCGGAGAACGAATCCGAGGGATACTCTCCACTCAACTATTTGAATTGTCATTCTATGTAAATGGAAAGGATATTGAGATCCTTATGAATAAATAAAAATCACGTGTTTATCAAAGCTTGTGCTTAAAATTTTATGTGATTTTTTTTTTATGTGTGAATGAATGCTCATCTGAATGTTTTCCATAAGTATTAGTAAAAACATGATTGAATCTAATAAAGATGAACCTTTAGGTATAACCATTTTCTTGAAAGGGATGGTGAGAACAAGGACTAATCTTGGAGGGAGACAAGAATTCAAACAAGGTCTTGATGGAGTTGAAGCCAAGTTGGACTGTATCCTAGTTCTCTTGGACGAAACCAAAACAAAGTTGGGAAACCTTAAGCAAGAAGGGAAAGGAAGGGATAGATTGGAGCAAGAAGTTACAATTAATAATGATGAAGAGGAAGTTCCCAATAATGAGGATGAGGGGGGAAATTCCCATGATCACACTTGTGAGCATGAGAATGAGAATTCTCAATCTTGGACTAAGGGAACTAGTAGGAAGCGGTTGGCAACTAAACTTTCAAGGGACATGAGAAAAATAACACCACCAACATTCAAAGGAAGCACCAGCGGGGAAGAGGTCAAGGCTTGGTTGATACAGATGGAAAAATATTTTGAGATAAAAAACTATTCTAAGATCACAAAAGTTGTATGGGGAGCCTACTAGTTAGCAAGAGAAGCTACTAACTAGTGGATGAACAAGAAAATGGAACTCAGACTCAACTCCTTGAAGCTTACATGGAACAAATTTGTGGAAATATTCTGGAAAAGGTGGCTACCCCAATTCTTTTATGACCAGAAACTCGCTAATTTTTAGAATCAGAGATAGGGAGAGATGCCAGTAAATGAATACTAGGAAAATTTTACCCGTCTGTTATGATATGTACCCACATATCAGAAAGACGAATGATTCAGTATCAAGAAATTTATTATGGGGCTTAATAGCTAGATAGGTGGTGAAGTAGATGTTCATGGTACAACCACTATAGACCTAGTATATGAGAAGGTTGTCAAGTAGGAGTAAAAGATCAAAGCCATCTCAATCCATGAAGAGAATAAAAACAAAAAGTTCAGAGGATCCCAAGTTATTCAGACTCCAAGAAAGATTGATGGAGTGCAAGATTTTCAAAAGCAAGGGGATAAGGGACCCTGAAATAATGGAAGAGAATCAAGGAGGGAACATAGAAGGAATAATTATAATATTCCTTCTGACTTAGCAAATATTTTAAAAAAACCACTAACTAGTGGATGAACAAGAAAATGGAACTTAGACTCCTTGAAGATTACATGGAATGAGTTTGTGGAAATATTCTAGAAAAGGTGGCTACCCCAACTCTTTTATGATTAGAAACTCACTAATTTTTAGAATCTGAGATAGGGAGAGATATCAATAAATGAATACTGGGAAAAGTTTACCTGTTTGTTACGATATGTACCCATGTATCAAAAGGATGAATGATTCTATATCAAAAAATTTATTATGAGGCTTAATATCCAGATAGGTGATGAAGTAGATGTTCATGGTCCAACCACTATGGACCTAGTATATGAGAAGGTTGTTAAGCAAGAGCAAAAGCTCAAAGCCATCTCAATTTGCCAAGAGAATACAAACCAAAAGAAGTTTGGAGGAGCCCAAGTTATTCAGATTCCAAGGAAGATTGATGAGTGCAATATTCTCAAAAGCAAGGGAATAAAGGACCCCAAAATAATGGAAGAAAATAAAGGAGGGAACATATAAGGAATAGTTATAATAACTTTAATAACAACAACATCAATAATGCTAGAGGAAATGCTAGTGACCTGATGGGTCAGCAAGGAAGAAAGGACCAACAACGAGATGCTTCACATGTGGTGGAAACCATTATGCTATAAATTGTCCCAATAAACCTCCTGGGACATGACCACATGGAAAACCTTTTCCTTCCTAACAAATAACATTCCAACAAAAGATCCATGCTGCCTTGGATGATCGACAAGTGGAGTATCAAATTACTCTAGTGGAAACTCTAGATATTTTATTTGGTATTTTCCTATTTCTATACTTATTGATATTGGAGCTACTAAAAAATTGTTACACCTAGAGTAGCTAATCAAATAACTAGGAAAGTTGGTTATATGACAAAGTCTTAGGTTGTAGAATATGCAAAATAAACAAGAGCAACAGTGGAGCAATGCTTATTTGAGGCAAAGGTCAAACTTCCACATTTCTCAATAGAGGTAAACTTATATGTAGCACCCTTAGGATCTTATGATGTCATCCTAGAAATGAACTAGCTTTGGAAGCATAGAGCCAAAGTAGATTGTCATGCCAAAACTATAGAGTGCTTAGACGATCTAGGTAACTGGGTGACATTGCAAGGGACACCTAGGGAATTCAAGTTGTGTCAAATCTCTGTTATGCAACTACATAGGGTGAAAAGGAAAGGATATAAACTCTTTGTATTAAAGATGGAAAAAATTGATGAATGTAAGGAATTCATTTCTCAAGATGACATTATCTATTATGGACCACAAGACAACCAAGAGGTTGAGGAAGGTGAAATGATGGAAACTGGAGAAGTGAATATGGAGAAATATCCTATCTTGCGAAAGTTTACAAATGTATTTCCAAAAGAGCTACTTGGATTTCCGCTTAAGAGGGCATTCAATTTCTCCATTGCCATAGTGTTAGGATTGAAACCTATTTCCAAAGTGCTTTACATGATGACAACAACTAAGTTAATGGAACTTAAGGCACAACTAGAAGAGTTGTTATCCAAGGGATTGATAAGACCCAGTGTTTCACCCTAGGGAGATCCAGTGATCTTCGTGAAGAAGAAGGATAATACACTATGCTTATGCATAGATTATCAGATGCTTATCAAAGCTACAATAAAGAATAAGTACCCATTACCATGCATTGATGATCTTTTTCATCAAATGCGAGGAGTGGCTATGTTTTCAACAATTGATCTACAATCAGGATACCACCAACTGAGGATCAAAGATGAAGAAATTTTTAAAACTATCTTTAGAACCAAATATGGGCATTATGAGTTCACAGTTCTACCATTTTGACTTACAAATGCACCTGCATCATTCATGAACCTAATGAACAACGTGTTTAGGGATTTCCTAGATAAGTTTTTTTTGGTTTTCTTGGATGATATCCTAATTTATTCCAAGAATGAGGAAGATCATTGCAAGCACTTAGAGATAGTTCTTCAATGGTTAAGAGAACATAAGTTATATGGGAAACTCTCTAAGTGTACATTCTTTGGAAGATAGTGCAGTACCTGGGTCACTTGATTTCATCTGAAGGAATTTTAGTTGATCCAGCCAAAATAAAAGCAGTGTTAGAGTGGAAAGTACCTAAGAATGTACCTGAGGTTAGGAGCTTTATGGGATTGGCATGCTACTATTAAAATTTTGTTGTAAAATTTTCCAAGATAGACTTTCCTATTACTTCATTACAGAGGAAAGGGAAAATTTTTGAGTGGACGGAAAAATGCCAAAAAGAATTTGATCTACTCAAGGAGAAGTTGACTACTGCTTCAATTTTGAAGATACCATATCCTGATGGTGACTTTATTGTCATCACATATGTGATCGGGAGAAGGCTTAGGTGGAGTCTTGATGCAAGAAGGGAAAGTTATAGCTTATGAATCAAGAAAGTTGAAGACCTATGAAAAAAATTATGCATCACATGATTTTGAGTTAGCAACGGTGGTACATGCATTGCAGATGTGGAGTTAGTATTTGTTGGGAAAGCCTTTTGAGTTGAAAATTGATCATCATGGTTTGAAATATCTATTCACCCAACCCAATCTTAATGCACAACAAAGAAGATGGTTAGAATTGATACTTGATTATGACTTCAATATAAGCTACATCAAGGGAAAGGAGAATCAGGTCACTGATGCCTTAAGTCATAGGAGGCATATAGCCTTAATGGTGACAATCCAAACCAACTTTAAAGGCCAAGTATTGCTGGAATGCAAGGAGGATGAGTACTATGAGAAAGCTAAGAAAGAACTCACAATTAATCTGCAAGATGCAAGGTACGAAGGATTTCACTTTGAACCCAATGGTTTGCTAAGGTTTAAAGGAAGAATGTATGTGCCTAACTCTGAAGAGTTAAGGAATCTTATGTGGAAAGATGTTCATGAAGCACCATACTCTGGACATCTTGGTGTGACAAAAATGTTGGCCGATGTGAAGCCATTATATTTATGGAAAGGGATGAAAGGAGATGCTGCTAGATTTGTGGCTAGATGTTTAGAATGTCAAAGGGTGAAAGTTGAACATCATCACCTTTTAGGACTATTGTATCCACATGATATTCCAGAGAATAAGTGGAAAGTCATTAGTATGGACTTTATGCAAGGATTACCTATGTCAAGGAATAAGCACAATGTCATTCTAGTGGTAGTGGATAAGCTTACTAAAGTAGTGCATTTTACACCTGGGAATTTAACTGATGGAGCTCCTATCATAGCTTGAAAATTAATTTAAGAAGTGTTTAAATTACATGGTATTCCTGAGAATATTATCTCAGATAGGGATGCTTGTGTGACCTTTAGGTTTTGGTAAACCTTATTTTTTGCACTTGGGACTTAGCTGAATGTAAATTTAGTATATCATCTAGAAACAGATGGAAAAATTGAAAGGTTGAACCAAGTACTTGAAGACCTACTAAGAATGTATTGCATGGATCAACAATACAAGTGGGGAGATTACTTACCTTTGGTGAAATTTGCATATCCTATCATTCTACAATTAAGATGACTCCTTTTGAAGCATTGTATGGCCAAAAGTGTTGAACCCTTATAATCTGGTATAAGCTTGAGGATAGGGTGAGTCTTGGGCCAAAGATGTTGGCTGAAATGGAGGAATGTGTTAAAACTGTTAAGCAAAGGCTAGCAAAAGCCAATGATAGGAAAAAAAGCTATGCAGATGCTAAGCAAGTACCTAGGAATTTTGTAGTAGGTGATAAGGTGTTGTTAAGGGTTAAGCCTCAAAAGAGTTCCATCAAGTTTGGAAAGTCATCCAAACTATCTATGTGCTACGTAGGTCCTTTTGAGGTTCTTGAGGAAGTAAATCCTATTGCTTACCAAATTGCATTCCCACCAACTCTTGCCCAGATGCATAATGTTGTTCACGTTTCTTACCCAAAGAACTATATACTAGGTGATAATCATGTAATTGATTGGAATTTATAGGTATAGGACCCCTGAGTGGTAACAATCGAGCCTATCAAGGTGCTTGAAACACATAAGCTTCTCTTGTGTAACAAAGATGTTCTGCAATGCAAAGTCCAGTAAGACTAGTATGCAGTATATTCTACCACTTGGGGAGATTATGTTGAAATAAAGCAAAATTTTCCACATGTCTTACATGCTTTTGAAAGTGCTTGAAAAATAATGATGTGTTTTGTTTTTTATTATTCTATGTTTGCTACATAAAATCATCAGGGATGATGATTCACAAGGGGGGAGTATGTTACACCCCATTGTGTGTTTATCTATTTACTATTACTATGATAGGCTAAAATACTAAATACGTGAATGTGTTTGTAACTTTGATTGAAATACATGTGTTTACACATTGTTTACTTGAATAATTGGGAAAATGATGAATGGATGTTAATTTCATATGATGTTTATAATGAAATAAATACTTGGAATAAATGATTATTGAATTTGATATTCTAATTATGAAATGTATAATGCAAATGATTGTTTTGATGATCAGTTGACTACTATTGAAAACGTGTTAAGTTGAATGCAGATACAAGGTCAATCCTCCGAAGGAGAGGGGAAGTATCACTTAGGAGAAGTGGTTGGTCGGGTAACCTTTAATGAAGCCTAACTGAGCTTTCACACACACTCACTTCTAAGTATAGTTGAGTCAAGTCATAGTTTTGGAAATTAGTAAGTCACCCTTTAGTCATGTTTGTGCTTGAATTAGAAAGGATCTATTGAGGGTCAAAGCAACACAACAACATTAAATAAAATATTACTATTCTATTTCTCCTGAAAGAGAAAGATAACACATGGTGACCTAACTCCCAAGGTCCTGGTAATTGGTTCTTAATTATGTTGATATCACTCAGTGGTTGATATAACTGTAATATTCAAGGGGCCTTTGTTGGTAGCAAGGAACATGACTGCATACATCAATTAGTCTACGTTTGGGGGGGTTAAAATAAAAGAAAAAGATGAATCAAAGCTTCAGATCAAAGAAACATGAGTAAGATTCTTACATATCCAGACATGCATATCAATAATGAGTGTTTATCCCACCTAACCACAACTATAGCAAGATGCCATAGAATAAACTATGCTACTGCATACATCCATAATGCTAATTCAAATACCATCAACATTCACTAAACTTACTTCAAACAAATCACTCACTCATCATTTAAAACACAAATCAAATGAATATGGTAACAACTTCATCCACAAATAATCCAATGATATAATCTTGAATCTAGTTCCTTCTATTGACTTTCATCAAATAAGAAACAATTAAGCATAACAAAAATCACTGGCATATGGATTGATCATGTACCATTAACCTTATCAAAATAGATCCAAACTTTAAAACCATAACATAAAGATGTATGAAAAATTGTAAAATAACGAAGTTTTACTTAAATTTTAGAGTATCTCTCCTAAAACATAGAAATCCTAGATCTAATCTCTATTTTCTATCATCATGTGGATGATATTTCTTCAATTAGCCGACCTTTTCAAAGTAGAACCTAATAATACATATATGGTGCCACATGCACAAGTTTCTCAATTATCAATCAAGATCCGCAATTAATGGAACTTGAACTGAACATAGAAGTGGACTCATGAAATATTGTTCCAAGGCTACTTACTCTATTGCGCCAACAAGAAATCTAATATTCCAAGAAGAAAGTGAAACTGACGGATCAAACTCAGAGTTGAGCTTATTTCAAAACCCACAAAAGAGGAGAAAAATAGATATTAAGTATGGTGAAAAGAGTCAGTTCACTTTTGCACTGAATGCTCAAGGATGTACTCATCATAACTAGAGAACACTTGTTGAAGAGTACCTGAATCCGACCCATCTAACCAATCACCTTCAAATTTGATCCTTTCAAATTCTGCAGAAACCAACCTTTGCATCTCCTTTAACTTGATTAACTCCCTTCTAGCAGTTCTTACCTCCTCACTAATATCCATAAATTGATCTAATAATAAATTCTCCCCATCGTCTCCCTTTTGCATACTTTCCTCAAACCTACCCCTCCATCTCTCCCTTTTTATCCAAAGACATGCCTTCTTTGTTTGAGGAATCTAGGTTAATTAAAATGGCCACAATTGCCTCTAATTCAACCATCTGTTGATTCAAATATTTGCTCATTTCTCAGACTTCTTCTTGATGCCCATGAATAGCCCTAGACTTATACCTTATGATGCTCATAGTTTTTTCCACAAAATCTACATTACTATGCTCAAGAATTGAATATTCCAACAATGTGGACTTGGGCACTTTGCTAATATCTTCAAGCCTCTTAACACATTCCTTGCATTCATCATCTTGCTTATCTAGATCCTTGGCTTGTTGATCTAGATCCTTTGCCAATTCAAGAGAAGCCTTACAAATTTTATAACCCTCAACAAGAACATCATCAACCTCCTGGTTGAGCTTATCCAACCTTTTATCCATCATTCCTACCTTACTTTTCATTTGAACCAAATCATCTACTTCCTTCTTCGTTAACAAAACTGAGGATTTAGGAAGAGCAACTTGTTGGGAAATGGGACTTGAAACATCTTTCAAAAACCTATGAAGCTGATCCAATTGAGCCTTAAGCTCATCGTTCCTTTGTTTGTCTTTGATCATCCGAGATTTAGTTGAAGACACCACAATATCAATCAAACTCATTTGCTAGTTTCTTGTAAGTTTTCCCAAATTTACTACTCCCAACTGATAATCAGTGATTTTCATATCATCATGACTCTTCTCCATTACGGGTATGGCACATTCAACAACAATTTCTCTAGCATCAGTGAGCCTAGTAGAGTGAAGAACCTGAGCCTTCTTTTTAGGTTTCTCCTTCCCAATTTCTTTCATCATTTCCTCCCAATTCAACAGCTATGGTTGAACAACTTGTTTTCTTTCCAAGTCCAGTTTTAACCAAGTAGGAGCAATAGGAGTAGTGGCTGCATGGGCTGAAGAAGAAGTAATAGTAGTGGAAGACAAAGGTTGTAACAATGTGAGCCCCAGTTGAGAATCAACTTCACACACATTTTGTTGATCACTTTGTTCCTTTTCCTATGCTAACCTTTCTGCTTCCTCTTTATCCTTTTGCTCTTGTAGCCTTTTAGCCTCCAACTCCTTCTTTAAACATTCCTCTTCCACTTTCTTTTTCTCTAACATTTGATCCCACTGCTTCTTCAACTCTTCAACATAGTCCCATGCCTCCTTGGACTTCTTTTCATATTCAACAATCTCAGTAGCCTCTCTTTCCCTTTTCAAATGTTCTTGCTCTTCCCTTTTCCTATAAGCCTCTTCTTGTGCCTTGAGCTTAGCTTCAATAGCTTCCTTTCCTCTTCTTTGTTGAGACTTTTCCTCTTCAAGGTTATGAATCTTCTGCTACATCATCAACTTATCTCTCTCTTCTTGTATCTCTCTCTTCTGCTCCTTTTGTTGTTGTTGTTGAGCTAATTCATCAGCCTTGACCTTATCTTCCAACTCCTTCTACTTAACCACCAATTCAAATTATGCCTTGGCATCCTCTTGTTGCTTAGGTGATGCCTCAGCTCGTGCCTTGGCATCAGCTTCTCTTTTTGCATCTTCAAAAAGTTTCCACTAATCTTCCTCAGTCAATATGTGTTTGGTCCCTGCATCATCTATCATATCAAAAGATGTTAATACATGATGCTCTTTATCAGATGGAGTCTTTTCTGAATCTATTTCTACATTATGTATCTCAATTTCATCCTCCATTTTCTTTAAGACCTCTAATTCATCATGGAGGGCTCTCTTTGGTGATTCTTGACCTAATTCTTGTGTATCAGAGGGTTGAGTAGATACCTTCCCTGCAACAAATGTAGAAGCCCCCACCTCCAAAATTGTTTCATCTTCTTGCACCTCTAGAAGGTCTTGAGGAACCTCCTCCTCTTGTGTATTAGAAGGCATAAACTCTAAAGGCTCCTTAGGTGCCATCCTTCTCTTTTCCATTTTATATCCTTGGGTGGTACCTGTAGCTTTCCTCTTCTTAGATGATTGAGCCTTGGCCTGATTAGTCCTCAAACTCACCCATTGAATACTCCTATCCAACACTGGTCTTGCAATCTTCTTTATGTCAATTGTCTCCTCAGCATTCCAATCTATTGGATCAAGATCTTTAGTACCAATCTTGTTTGCATCATACCCGGGATCCAAAACTATCCCATCATTAGACAATGTTTCTAGAATGTCTTCTTTTACCCCAAACTAAACCATAAGTGGGATAGGTATCCTTTCATAATTATTTTACCTAAGGTTGTATTCATCCTGCAAGTCCTCCCAAAAATCCTCCAACAGATTAAAGTGCTTATCAAAGACACTGGGAAGCAAAGCCCTCAACTTGTGCTTGGGGTCATAGTACTTCCTTGTAGTGTACAAGCCCAACTTTAAATAAACTAATTCATCACAAACAACCTTAGCTACCTGAATATGTGGATAGCTAAAGACTCCCAGCCTCATTGGAAACTTATGGCAACCAGTCTTGTGTTTGTTGCCAAAGTGGAAATTAACAGCCAAGGCTTGATAAATAAACTCCATTAGAATGATCCTATGACCACAACATCTAGGTAGCAAATGGGGGTGACCATCAAAGCATGCTAACCTAAAATAGGTGAATGTGGGGTACTGGATAAACCAATGCCCCCACTCATTCACAAAATCCATTGCCTCCCTACTAAGCCTATATCCCGCATCACCATTAAGTTCGTTAATAATGACATAAAGAAAGGCATCATTTACCCTTCTATAATGTTGCTCTGATGCTTGTAATGTAGTAACCCTCCATTTGCTACTATGTGAATCAGTTTGCTAGTTATTTAGCTATTTTGGATACTATATTGTATTGCTTCTAGTTATGACATTGATGTTATGTTAGTTGTTAAACTATGTGGATGATTCATTGAATATCGAGATTATCTAGTTAAGTTCGTATGAAGATATTACAATTGACATGTGTGTGTTATGGTTATGTTGTTTTTGAGTTTAAATGTGGTTATCATGATGTGATTGATGTTTATGATATGATAATGCTTGTTAGTCCTGGTGAAGAAGACAGTGTAGCACTACTCACTTGTGAGTACCCTGTTACATTGCAATTCTTCTTCACGGTGTGTTTTCTGATATATGATAAAATATTTAACAAGTGATGTTTTATGCATATATAGGTATTGGGTATTGGCTCCACCTGCTTGTTAGGTCTGAGTGTACCCTAATCTAATGAAATTATGTTGATTTAGAGATAGTGTCAGGTCCTCATTTAACCATCGTTCTTCATTGAACAAGTATCCAATTGTCGCCCATTGTCGTTTGTTGTTTTGTCTTGTCGTGTCGATTTTGTTTGTGTTATTTTATTTGGAAATTAATTACTGTTTAATTTAGTTAAATGGCTAATTTGTTAATACATTTAATTAAATGTAATTTTTTTTAAATATTAGATTAAACGTTTATGTTTATGTTTATGGTTTAATTTATTAATTTAAATTAAACAAGTCATTTGATTAAAAGAGAATGTTAATTTTGTGAAAAGGTATTTCTTTAAAAGTAATTAATGAATTACTTGTGCAAATAGGATTTATGTGAAAAGCAAGTATTTTAAAAGAATTGTTTTCAACAAGTTAAAAATATCTAAAAACATGACTTGAGGGAAAATATCTTAGATATTTAATGATTATAACTGATTGAGCAATTTTTGGAATGCATGACTACAATCAGTTGGGTTTTGTCACTGGAGGTGCTTAATTGGATTAAAAGCTTTTTGGGGGTTGCAATTTCATTCATGACAATGTTTTTGAAGAATTGTTCATGATAATAGCTTTTAGGAAATTTATGCACGACAGTTGTTCTGGAAAAAGCTTTCATCTAAGTTTTGATTGAAAAATGTATTATTGGGCTGGTTTAGTTTGGATCTCATCATCAAATAGCCAATGTTTAAAGAAGGATTGATAGAAGCTTTAGATTTCATTTTCAACTCAGCTTTCAAGTCTTTAAAACAGATTTTATTCTTGTTTTGCAATATTTTTATCTGCATTTCTGGAAATATTACTTGAAAGTTATCTGTTTGATAATAACATTTCTTGTTGAAGGAAAAGATTGAATTCATCATACCTGCACAGGAAATAGGGAAATAATTAGAATAAGATTTCAAATTTTAAAGAAAGTTCTTAGTCAATAACTTTAAGTGCCCAGATAGACCATTATTGTGGTAGCTAATTTATGCATGTTTAAGTAAGCTCTTTGACTTGTGAGGTTTCCTGTTAGAATATTCTCTGGTGTTTCTTGTTGAGAATTAGATTTAAATTCCATTTGGAAACTCTTGAACAACTTGATTTGGAATCAATGAATTATCTCTTTCTTTAGAGATTCTAGATTTAAGATTGATATTAATTATTCTCTCTTTAGCTTGTGCCAATTAGAATTTCATAGTTGTTGTTTGTGAATAGGAAATAAATCCCTGAAAGTAGAGGAGAATAGTCTTGATTTGTTATGTTGGCATGCTATTGCTTCTAAATTGGCGTTTAAAAAAAAACTTAGAATCATTTTAATGGTATGATTTCCCTCTATCTGGTTGGTTGTATCACGCTTGATGGTGATTACATGAAATGGAACCATGGTGCCATATATGGTTACTTGAACAACATCATTCGCGTGTTAACTTGAATCATGAGATCTAGGAACGTGGATATCTAATTCCTGTATCAATGTCACTACAAACAATTTTCTTGCAATCTCTTCTTTCGCTTTCCATGCATGTTCTGCTTAACTTAACCACCGCACCATCTTATGTTCTTCTTTTGATCTTAGTTACAGGCCTACTCCATGTGTTGTTTCCTTTTCTTTTTTCATACATTGTTCTTATAGAAATGTTAATTATATGAAATGTAAGTCCATTTTTCCAAATGCATTATACCCAGGTTGTTGCGTTTTTGGATTTAAAATATATACGTATGGTTAGAAATATTTAGTCTATAGTCAGGTGATCCTTGAATAGTCAGGTGTTTCCTAAATAGTCAGTGTGGACATAAAGGCCAGCCATGCACACCCAATTGTCTCCAACACTCAAACAAAAAAAAGACTAGACAATTAAATTAACCCCTTAATTCCATTAGTAACATGACTTAGCAATGATACTCAAACATGGTAGGGCATATAGATTTAAATAATCTCCCTAATTTTATCAGCATTCTATATTGTTTTTATTTGCTGTGGTATTAGTCTCTTTGTAGATTATATATCTTTAGCCTTAGGAAGTTGTCGCCTTTGATTTGAAGTGCATATACTATTCAACTTTAATCATATCTAGACTTCTATAATGTGTCAACCGAATTCCATAATCTCGATCATTGGTCTAAGGTGTGCCATAAAGTATTGGTAATTCAAGTCCTTCATTTTTGGTTCAAAATACTTATTCTTTGTTGAATATATTGGCCAACTTTGTAATGATATTAAGAATTTTATTTTGTCTGTACATCATTCCCATCTGGCGTTGAGTCTTCTTAATGAGGAATCTAAGCCCGATTACCATATTTTCTTCTGCCTTAGTCTGCACATAAACTATAGGTAGTAATTTAAGATTTTAATGAGTAGTTATAGACCTTGTGCAGTTGTGACTGCTTATCTTTAGTCGACATATCCTGTGTTATAGAATCTTGAACACTATGTTTTGCGTCTTAAAGGTTTTAGACTGTATGTAGTTCTTGTACTACGTATGTAATAGAATTTACTTAACTTAAGTTTCTCCTTGAGTTTGGCACCAAGAATTTGATGTATGAGTTATCTTGCTTAACTCAGTCTTACCATAGTGTGCTCTTTCCATGCATGATTAATGGAGAACTCTAAGTGAACTGAAGTCTTAGTATGAGTTCAAATACGAAAGTTATCTTTAGTGTATGTTTCTTTTTTTTAATTATATTGTGCAACTGTCCAAACATATAAATACATCTATTTTGATTATAGGAATTTATATAGCTCAAATTTTTCATCAATAAAAGTATAATTTAACTTCTATAGGAATAATATTTGTGTCATAGATTTATTAATGTAATAAATTTATGTTATTCTTAGTTAAGGGGGTTTTAGACTTATTTTGTCATAGGAATGACATAATACATCTATATTGTCAAAATATTATTTAATAATCTTTGACTCATTGAATTGGTGATGGGCATGACGTGTTTGTTGATGATAGATTAGGAGTTATGATATTCTTTTAAAAGTAGATTAAACTTTATAATTTTACTCAAAAGAATATAGCTTGAATTTTTGTGAATTGTTAGTTGTTAAGATTTCAGAGGCTAGGATACCTTTGGTGGTTTGTTTATTCTATGTGAGACATGGTGTTTGTATGATGTCGTTATTTGTGAAATTAATCTTACTCGTTGCGTATCATACCTATGTGGTATTTTGGAATTAAGCTATGTATGGTGTATTTGTAACCTTTGTGGTATTATGAGATTATATGGTCTAACTTATGTGGATGATGTGATCATTGAGAATTTTGCTTTTCGTGCTTAATGGATTTTCTTTGTATCTAATTTTGAGTCATGTGTACCTTTTCTTCCATAGGTTAGAGTATTGATTTTAAAGGAAAATGAGCTTTTAATATTTTCTTATTGTTGTTTTATATACCATGATCTATTTCGGGACTCTGCCATGCAAGAGTTATTTGTTACCTTTAAGATGTTTAAACTATTCTATGATTGAGCCACCGATGAGATATGTACTACTATGGTTTTGTTTCTTATGCATGATGGCAATCCTTGGTATTTTGATGTTGCGTCATGTTATAGGAAGAGTGGCTTACGATAGGGGCCAAAACCTTAAGTGGTTGCCAGGGTAACCTATCGTGGGTTCTTGTAATTAAGTGAAAACCTTAATAAATAAACTTGGGATTCATTAAATAAATAAAATAAATGAAATGCCTCACCTAGTACCTTAATGCTCATTTAGATTAAGGGTAGGTTGAGAAGGCCTGGAATGGCTTGTCATCTACCTTGTCTTGCTGAAAGGTAATTCGACTCCACATGAGTAAGTCTAGGGGTCAGGAATTAGTAGAGACTGCCAGGGTAACTCTGGATGAGGGCCGATAGTCTAGGAAGATTCACTAGGGTAACTTAGAACAACTATGTGATGACACTCTATCTTGAAGCATGATTGTAGTCTCTTGTGTAGAGTTAACTATTATATTATGGCCATCTTTGGAAGCATATGATGTGAATACTTTGGTTTGATGTGGTCATGTCGTTATGTGTAGTCAACCATGTAATGTAATGCATGTTCTTGGTTGTTTGTTTGATTGACTTCTAGACCTGACATTATCTCCTAGCATGAGGGGAGTGGACCTTCGGGTTCCACACAGTTGGGTGGAAATCGTGCTATACCTTCATTGGATACTTTTACATATGATATTATACTAGTAGTTGGTCCTTGTTACTTCATTGATCATGATAGTGGATGCAAAACATGTTTGTGGACATGAATGTTGGATATGATGAGATCATTACCCTTATTGTATATTTACCTCATGTTTATGAGTGTACTCATTATAACATCATTATGATGTATTGAGATTTATGAGAATCTCACTGGATGTAATCTGAATATATAAATGTCTTGACTGTATAAGTTTATGAAAAGTGGATCATTCATGAATGTGATTTATACTTGTGTTTTATGACCTTAATATTATGGTATGGTGTTCTTAATTATAATGTTTAAGTAACGTCATCTTGGAATCCTTAAGACGTTTGTTTTATCAAATGATTTTTTTTAAAAATTATTCAGATAATCCACTACTTAATACATTGTTTTATTGGATTTCTTGGAGGGGCGTTACATGCAAGGTGAGTTGATTATAATATTCCCACACTCTCTTCTGTCCTTGGGCTTCCCCCAATATACCCACTGTTTGAAGTCCAGGAAAAATCCCCACTCGGGCAATTGCATAAATTATATAGGAGGTCATAAAGAAATGCTTGGTTTCTCTCACTTTTATGATTTGATTGTGAATGTTATCCGATACTATCATTGACCAGTCAAATTTTTGCCTCCCATCCAAAATAGTTTGGATAAAAGGAAACATCCATTCCTTAAATAGTGAAGCATCCCTTTTTCCAAACACCCTAGAAAGGAACATGATTATATCTGCAATATCTTTACTAAAGTCTTCCCTCTTAGGCTGGTCTAGAAGCTTGGTCAGAGGCTTCTTCTCCACCCTCATACAAGTCTTATTCATGTGAAATCTATTCCTCTCCTTATTATCACTGTAAATCTTCAAAGCTTCTGCCTCATTCAATTGCCTAGGATTTTTGAGATTAGGTATATTAAACAGGACTTTGATCATTGGAGGCGTGAAGTCAATAATGTCATTACACTTTACATCCACACACTACCTAGTAGCAGGATTATATGCCCCAACTGCTGCTAGAATCAACTCCAGACATTGGATAGATAAGGGGAAGAGTGCAACATGTGCTAGCCTAGATTGAACAATCCTTTCTGTCCTTCCGGTGACCTGCTCCTCAGTGAATGTCTCCTCATGCAATTACTCATAATTAAAAGGGCCCAAATTGGTGTTAGTAACATCAGCCCAGTCGGAACCAATTTTTCTAGTTGTGAGGGCAACCTCCCTATGATTACATCTCAAGGTATACGAAAGTTGTTCCACCTTGATCTTCTTTGGTCTAACTCCTTGCCATGAAGTTTCACCTGGTTGGCTTCTCTAAGAGGCCTCATCTAATGCCCCCAACATTTCTTGATTCCTGCAACAACTTCCTGTATTAGATGAATAAAACATCTAGGTTAGTCAATCATATAATCCCTTCTCTATCCTCCTTAGATAATATTTACTTAGTCAAACTATGCCTTTATTAGAGGTGGAACTGTAGAAGTATTAGGCATAAAATATATTTCCCATCATGTGGCAGGGTTGGGATCAGAACTGGATAAGAACCAAAATGGGGCCGGAATGGGAACCAGATAAGAACCAAAACAAGGTCGAAAGCGAAACTCGAATGGGAACCGAACCATAACTAATTGTTAATTCCCAAATTCAGCTTCCACTCCGTATCTGGTTCTTGTTCAAGAACAAGGTATAAAGACACATCATAATGAACGAGAGTGGAATAATTCCAGCAAATAGAGAGTTTGAAAAGGTAGTCATATGAACTTTAAACCCTGGGTCACATGGGCTTAAAGGAAACCAGGAATAACATAATTTAATCCTCCAACAACAACTCCATACAAAAGGTCATTTAAACCCTAGAAAAGGTCATTTTGCTCTGGTTGTTGAGAAAAACCCTAGTTCACTCAACATGCTATTTCTGAAAACTAGGGCATAATGAGAATCCCACACTGACAACAAAAAATCAATGCAGGAAGACTAGAAATAGGGTTTCAAGACGAACCTCATCACCCAAGCAAGGAAACACATCAAAAACTGAATCCCCAGTCAAAACCAGAGCATGACAAAACGGACCTGTCATGAAAGTGACAGTAGAACAAACAACAAAATAAAACGACAAAAAAAAAACCCAAAACAAAATGGGATGAAAAAGAAAGGACCAAAGAAATAAAACAAGAAAAGGAAAACCAAACACAAACAAGCAAACAAATTCATAGAACAAAACTCTCTTGCGAATACACCAAAACAACACACCCGAAAGAACAAACAAGAGACAGAAAAGCAAAGAAACCTACCTCAAAACGCTCCTCAGGACTGACCATAATTTAGCTAAGATTTTCTCTACAACTTGCTTCAGTGATCAAATCAATTCTTTCGAGACTTCCCTAGCTATGGTTTGCTTAAAAAATTAGAATAATAATGATAATGAGATAGTTTAAACATGATTAAACCTTTAAACATTAATTCGCGCGTGCAAACATGCTATATTTAATGCCATAAATGTGGTAGTTCAGGGACGGAGCCAACGATGTGAACATATAGTTAAGTCAAGTCCACCGAACATCAAAAGGTAAGGTGGATGTGGATCCGGGTTAGAGACAAGATAAAGAAACCCACAAAAATTTCCTTACTTAATTTCCAACCCCAGATCCAGCCCTGATAAAAGGAAAACGACCAAAACACGACACAAGAGGATGGGGGCAGAGACAAAACTGAAAATGGAACCTCACAAAGTTCAAAGTTCAATTCCAGGTATGGCTCCAGTCTCGACCAAAAAGAAAAGAACAAAACACACAAGCACAAAGGAAGCGGGACCGGAGCGGACATCGGACCCGACCCAAACAACAAAGAAAATGAGTGGAGACGAAGTCAAAATAGGGACATAATATGGAAACTTGAAATTTCATACTTGCATTCCAATCCTGGTTCCACTTTCGTGTGAGCAAACAAACAAAACACAAGGAAACAACCAAAAAACAAGAGGACAGACCAACCCAAGTGTTTGTTGAAAACAACCAACAAAACAAAGGAGAAACAAAAGAGAAGGTGAAGTCAGAGTCAGAATGATATTCGAACTAGAAACCTTGAAAGAGTTCCATGTTTAGATTTGGTTCTGGACCCACCTTCGACAGAGCAAAAGATAGACTTAGGAGCAAAACAAACAAATCCTAAGACTCAACCAAACAACCAAAGGAAAACAAAAGAAAAGAAAAGGGGGACCCATTTTGTTCAAAAATAAAATAAAATGAGGTGGTTATGCAAGGCATAACAGGATCATGATTTCTGTTGTGAGCATTCTTGGTTTGTGATAAGTGCTTGGTGCATGTGAGTTCTTTCTTGTATGGCTATGTGTAATTGATGAGATATATATACATGAAATGTATATAAATGTATACATGTACATGTTGATGATAACCCATACATGTGAGTTAATACATACATAAGTATACGTAGGTAGACATACCTACGCATGCTCATGGACAAATTTCTCATGGGAATGGGGGTATCAAATGGAAAATAAGATATATATATATATGTATGTATGTATGTATAAACCAAATGCATATACGTCTGTCCATAAGTTGACATTTATATGAGATTAAATTTATAAATGAATGTATATATATGAGATATATGCATATATACACATATATACACATATTGATATACACGTATGTGTTGATGTGATGGAATGCCCATACAAGTATGTCAATATATGTATAAATGTGTATATGTGTATATACATATATACATATGATACTGTTATGGAAATGATAACATGGATATATGCATTCAAATACTGAATGGTTTATTTAAGTAAACTTATTTTTCAATGAGTATATATATATATTATATTATGTGTTGATTTAAAGAGTATATGGCATTGCTTGTAATAGCACATTGATATCATTTAAATCACATATAATCTTTGCATACAAAGTTTTGATAATGATAAATCACACACTATTATAAATTGTAATGAATGCAACATTAGTGTGAGGCATGTATTTAACAAAGGCTATGAGTAACATTCTTATGTGTTGGGAAAAGTATTGACAACACTACTATAGAATCTAAGCTAATGTATTATAAACTTGGTAGAACCTACTCAATTAAGAGGTTTAACTGGCTGAACAGTCCACTTTACATTGCTTAATACCACATTAAATTGTCAACCCAAGGCTTGTAAGCTTATGATGGTGCAACATTATATATTCCTTCATGGAATTAAAGCTATCTAAACTACTCTACTTAATTTATCCTACTTCTCGAAATTCATAGAACTACAAAACAATAAAAGCATAACTCAGAACTAGTTGCTATGGGTACCTACAACAAAGACTATAACTAAACTATTGCCAATAAATTAATACCGTATCAACTAAAAACTTAATAAATACTAATGACTTAGCTGAACTATCCTATGGAGTACTACTAATAACTCTTACATGCATGTTCACAAGCATTCATTCATAATAAGCAAGAGATGAAATTCTAATTAACTTGAATACAATTCATGAACAATGATAAACTAATAAGAGCTATTTGAACAAAAATAAATAACTAAAAAATGAAGTGAAGAACAATACCTTGAGTGGCTTGCTCAAGTAACTGTCCCCACTTTAACTGAACTCAATCTAGCTAATAGATTCTACACATCCCATAAGATTAACTCCATCCATTGTATATCATAAAAGATTACAAAACATCTTTCCATAGATTGGACTCAATCATTTGGAATATTTTTCATGTCTTGGAACTGAAAGTAACTGATAACATAAAACCGATAAAATCCAACTAGCTATACGATGGATTCAACCAATAGCTATATACAAGCTTGAGGGAATCTTTATTGAAAGCAACAATAATCAAAATCATTAACTTCACTCCTAGATAATAGAGCGTAGAATTAAGACTTGAATTATTCAAACTATAACTTAAAAGGAAAGAGAATCCTATCAGAACTAGAAATCTGTCAAAGAAAAACTGTATATAAACATACAACCACTTTTCAAAATTCCATAAGTGAAGGAGACCTCTTCAATGTTTTATTGAATTAGTCATAATAGTGCACGTCCAACCTTCATTAAGTGCCTTTGATCAATGATCACCACTTTCAGCTTAACCTGGAGCTTCCCCTGTTTTAGTGTCTAGTCATTCCTTTTGCTATGGATTCATCCTACAACCGCTACGCCATGGTTCCTCTTCAGCTGCAAACAAGTTAATTCCACAAAACATGTACACAAGGATAACTATCATAATTAACTCATAGCATTTCATCAACATTCCATACACATATTTGTATAAACTATATAATACTAATATATTATAACTATAATTCCATCATCATAATTAAAGTTCAATTCTACATAATGGATATAAAAGGATAGTATAATGTAGGAACAATGTCTGGAGAATATATCTAAAAGTGTCTTAAAACATGTATAAAACAACAATAACTAAGCCATTATCTAGACCTATCAGTTGCAAATAAAGATAATGTTATGTGTTAGTATTAAAGCAAAGACAAAGTCAAAGCTATCTAAAGCATAGGAAATAAACATTGACTAAGTCTATAAAACAACAACCAAAATAATAGGAAACATGGTAAATTGGTGGTGTCAAAGTATGAATGGTGCAAGTCGATTAGAAGTCTTAAACATGCAACAAATTCAAGCATATGGAAATATGAATTGGTCAAGGATGCAACTCGCCAAATAAGTTGACCTGTAGGAGACCATTACCTTGCATTTCTTAATATCTTTCTTGCCATCACGAGGAATGAAGTGACTCATTCCATGGTTGTAAATGTGTTTGATAGGCATCAAATTATTTTGCCACCTTCTTTTGTTTGTTTGCTAAGTCAAGCTAGTGAGTTGAGAAGTGTCACTTTGAGAAGCTTGTTTATAAGTAGCAAAGCTCATATTTTTGTATAAATAGAGGAGAGGTTTTCCTCATTTGGATACACATTCACTTGCATTCTATTGATTTTATTTGTGATATTCTTGTTTGAGTTGAGTTTTTATTTGTGAGGAGAGTTGTAAGTTATATAGTGTGAGAATTATTGTGAGGAAATTTTGTGAAAAGAAATTGAGAAGTGGAAAGAGTTGCAAAGTTGTTTCTTAGAGTGGGCTTGGCTAAGGAGCCAATTGGTCAATTGGAGTATAACGTATAATAGGCATGAGATTCTACTCTCTTTATGTTTTATCTATGTTTTGGAAAGATTGAGTGTCTTGATTGTATTGTTTGGGAAATGCATTAGTTTGCTAAAATAGAGAAAAGCTATATTTGCTTAATGGAAAGGAAAAGAATCTTGTTTTTATGATTTCCTTATGAGTGATTGTACATACTCCATATTAAGGAGTGAATGATATCAATAGTATTATATACTAGGATTGATGAAGTGTGAATAGCTTAAGGAGTTATTTGATACAAAGTTATTTTGTAAATCTTAGAAAGTTCATATGATATACCCGGGATTAGATTGTCCAATGAAGGGGGTAACTTATGATTACTTGGTAGAGATATCATTGTGTTTTGGAAAAGGGAATAGGTTGTTTCTGAGGTTAAATATTAGCTATGGAAGGAAATTACCTATGCATAGTATTTAATGGTCTTAAATGAAATTGAGCTAGGGTAGTGTTTGTGAATAGGATGAATTTCACTCAAGGAACTGAGTGAAGAATACTTTGGCCAAAGTAGTGTAATTTTCCTTTGGCTACACTATCAATTCACTATGTTCCTTTTATGCATGATAGTTTAGGATTGTAGTGGGTATACAAGTTCTAGTTATGTAGGACACAATACTAAGCTCAAGAAGGTTATAGTTATGAGGTTACCTTACCAAACTCTTTGTCGAAGGGAGGGGCATCTTACCATATGTGGTAGATGTGTAGGGGACCGCAATTAGTCCATGGTTGGAAAAAAATCACTTGAGTGATGCATCTCCTCAATAGCTGGTGACCGAGATTTGAAAAAGAAGTTTTCTGGACCATTTGTATCTATTGCTATGAAGCTTAGTTGAGCAATGTATGTATTTTTGTATATTTTTGGAAAAATGTAAAATATGAAATATTATATTGAGAATGAAATCAATACTTTGGGAATTTTTTTTGTCATCTATGCTCAAATGTTCTCTTTTGGAAAATAATTTTTTATTGTAATGAGAATGGAACATAGTTATTTACTTAAGGTGAATATCTAGGAAAATGTACTTGCATGAACAATTGGCATGTTACAACATCCATAATCATAGCATGATATTTCTGCCATTTCTCTCTTGTCAAAGCTATTTTTTACTTGTAGGTGATCTTGGAGTGTTGAGGAGTTCACCATAGACTCGTACAACTCTCTCTATGTTGATAATAAGGTACCCAAACCTGAAGATGATGATAAAATGATAAAATGGATGATTGGGCATATTAAAGCTCTTGGATGTATTTGTAGCTTAATTTATCAATATCTATTGTTTCAAATTGAATCATGTAAGGATTCTCATGAGGCTCAAAATAAATTAAAAACATTGTATGCAACTGCAGATGAAGTAAAAGTTTATCAAATTGATATAGCTGATTAGCCTTGATCCTAAGAACTTTAACAACATCCAAGATTATATCACTAAGGTTAATGATCCAAGAGAGCAATGTAAAGTATGTGGAATTGATAAAAAGGACATTCACTTGGTCTATAATGCATTGAACAAACTTGGTCCTAATTATGCAACTTTTGTTTCTAGATTTCATACTCATAGGTTGACTATGGGGTTTACATTTACTACACCTTCATTAACAACTTTTTTTGAGATGTTAATACATGAGCAGCAAAAGATTTGTTCTATGGGTCTCATAAGGTTACCTAAATATCGAGAATTGTTGGTTAGGTAGGTGAAAGAGTTAGAACATTTTGATAAAAAAAAAAGAAATCAAAGAACAATCCACATTCAGATCAAGAACAAAATAAATCCTCTTCCAAAGAGAAATAATCTAAAAAGGAGAAGTCTAATTATTCATATTGTAAAAATATTGGACATGATGAACATTCTTGTTATAACAAGGATAATGATGAATTGAAACATAATAAAAATAATCACATTGATGTACCTTCCAAAATGTTTGAGACAACTTCTTCAAAATTGTTTAATAAGGACAAAGGTCATGTTCATTTAGTTACTTCATTAGGTAGAAAAGGACAAGCTCTTTGTGCTTCTACAAGTCTTGGATCAGGGAGATGGCTTCTAGATTCAAGAGCATCTCACCATATGGTATTTTCACACTCTATATTCTCTTATTTTGAGCCAATTTGTGCTATGTCACCTATTTTGATAGGAAATAATACATACATGAATTTAATTGGGAAGAGATATATTAATATTAGGGAGGGCACTATAAATGATGTTTTTTGTGTACCTCATTTTTCAAAAAATATTCTTTCCATTTATCAAATCACCCATGCTGGAGCAAGGAGGATTGTGAATTCACTCTTGATTCAAATATCATTAGAAGCTTGGAAAGTAGAGAGATTATTACTGTTGAGATGGTTGATCATGCATCTTGGTTATACACCTTTATAGATTTTTCTTCTAATGATGGCTTTGATCCTTTGATTGTTGATCGCACTTCTAGTGTGGACAATGATTTTGTGGAGACTTTTGGCTACTTGAACTTGGGTGTTCTCAAATGTGATCCCACCCTTGAGCATTATATTTCATCTCCTCCATCCTTTGTTGCATTTGATGATGCTTGTGTTGTCCTAGTGTAGAAAGATGTACATCGTCTTCAAAATATGACTACATGGGATGAGTACTTGACAAACATGGTTGGTTTGTTTGTTGAGTCCCACATTTCAGATTTGGGAGACACCATTGATTGTAGACATCTTCTCTTTGATGGAGATGATATTTCTTCAATTGTTGAGAGGTAACACTTTGACCCTCTTGTTAATTCTCTACATGATCATTCTTCATAGTTTGAAATGAGTGTGGATAATTTTGGGTAACATCTAGAGGAGGCTTCTTTGTCTCCAAAGGAGATATCTTTGTATTTAAATTAAATTCTACATTAATCTCTACTAGATTCTAGATTGTCACCTTCTTTAGTGTGGCCTAGAGAACCTATTTGGAGTGTGATAGCTTTTGGCATCAACATGGAGACACTTGAGCATAGTTTAGTGATCTTACACATCATACTTCTTCCCACATCTTCCTTTCAGGAGTGGGAAGACATCTTGCATATCATCTTGGTTTTGTTTCTTCCTAAGGGGAGGAATGTTGTTCGATGAGATTGGATCATCTTTAGCATTCAATTTCAAGAATCTACCATCACTGTAGTAGATGCTCCATTGAGGTGGAGTTGCATGGTCTCTCTTCTTCTCTCTTATGAGGTGTCTTTTTCCTCGCATGGGGTTTTGTCCTCATTCTTCACTAAGAGCATTTTGTTTTTATCTCTCTTTTGGGGAGGAGTTTCTTCCCACAATATTTTCTCCTTTTCTCCATTTGTGATAGATTACATTTATACATGGGTACCTAACATGGCCTAGTAGTCAGGACCCATATTTGCATAATTTACATAATAATTTACTCCCTAAGTTGCACTTAAGTGGGGGGTGATAGTGTAAATAGGTGTTTTACCTATCTATTTTATGTATAGGTCTTATTTACATGTTTACTTAGGCCCTAGGAATATTTCTGAAATTCTTAAGTGTCATGTGATCTTATCTTATTTTATCTTGTCATTTAATACATATTTCCTAGGTCATTTAATATTTGGTGAGTTAGTTGTCTCATGACATAGGCTTAAGACACTTGTCATTGTCATGTCTAATCCTATGTCTCACCTTGGCTATATATCCAAGGGGTTCTAATTTCTAAATCATTCTATTGGATTAAATTCCATTCAATCTCATAAATATCTTGTTTATTGTATATTTATTACATTTGATCTAATATTGCATCTATTGTTGTAAATTTATGCTCTTTCTTTTCTCACATGTAGGCTTGAGTCCTTGAGTGACTCTAACAATTCCTTATGATTTCAACTTGATTTTAATTTAATATAATTTGACTCTATTTCCTATTGGGTAGGCATCAATCTTGATAACTAATGACTCAATCATTCACCTTCAAAGAAAATAAATTATATAAATAGTATTGTAGGAATTAGTTTTAGTATTTGTGCAATTTATGTTGAATAGTTTAAATAAGGAAATTTTAGTAGTGAACTTTATCATTTAAATAATTTCATAAATTGTGTAATTGCACCCTCATATTGCATTTTCTCCAATTATGACTAAATAAACTATGTAAGAGGTTATTTATGTATTTGGTTAGTCTTTAAACCAATGATAACCTTTGGGGTTAAACTTACTTTGGATACAACTGCAAAATTTACACCTTGCAACACATTTTATCATTTTTATCCTATTTAGGATATCTCTAATAACATCTTACTAGGCCTTGTTTTCTTTGTAATTACTATTGCATTATTAGGTTCATGAGGATTTCATGAATGTATTATCCTCTCTATTATTGGTTTTCTTGCCTTGTAATTTGATTAAGATCCAATTCCAAATAGAGTTGCCATTCCTTAGATAAGGAGAAATAAATTTTTATATCAACAAAGATCTCTTGCACTTTGGGATCAACTAGGCCCAATAAGATGTTCTTAGAGATATCCTAAATAGGATTTTAAATTTTATATAGTTGGTTAGTCTTTAACCCAGTGAAAACCTTTGGGGTTAAACTTACTTTGGATACAACTACAAACTTTAAACCTTGCAAATCATTTTAGCATTTTTAATCCTATTTAGGATATCTCTGAGAACACCTTATTGAGCTTATTTGAGCCCAAAGTGTAGGAGAGCTTATCTACTCTCATTCATTAGCCTTAAAACCTCTATAGTCTATTGATAAATCCTTGTTGTACCCTCATGAACGACAACATGTAGCCTTGAAGGAGAAACCATGTTCTATGATTCTAGAGGAGAAATTTTAAGAACTAACAATTGATATCATTTTTGTGGATAATTTAATTTAGTATTCAATTTAAATGCCTTGGTTAATCAACAATCATAGTGTAGATAGGGGAGGTTGATCCTTGATTTTTTTTTTTATAAATTTGTTGATATAAAAATTTATTTATCCTTTCCTAAGGAGTGGTGACTCTATTTGGAATTAGGTCATAATCAAATTAAAAGGCAAGAAAACCAATAATGGAGAGGAGTATCCATTCATGAAATCCCCATGAACCTAATAATGCAACAACACAACTAGGAAGGCAACAAGAAATATGGAATGTTCAAGTAAATGTAAGTCTACTAGACCTATTACATCAAGTATTATTTGGAAATAAATAGTTTTCTTGAGTTCAAGGACCAATCTCCACATGTATCAGGATTCAAATAACTCAAAGTAGTGAAATATTAAGAGATTATTGGAGGGATGATAAGTATAAATTTGGTATGCTTATGATTGAAATACCAATGGCTACAAGAAATAAAAATGCATCCCGTATTGGAAATATTAGAAATGTGAATGTGATTAATCCTTCACAAGTAAGAATACCATAGGTGAATATACATCATAACTCTCTCACATCCTCTCATAATACTAACCATGAACAAGTTCCCCCATTTCATGATGTTAAACAACCAAATGGAAAGAAAACAAACAAAGGGAAAGGAATTAAATGAGAGACATGATTTTATAGACCATCTCAAAAATAGGTAGTGAGAAATTAAAGCTCAAATAAAATTTTGCAATATGCCTAGATGGCACAAAATGCTCAAAAGTTAATCAGAACAAGCAACTAAATCAAAACTAGGATGCTAAAAATATTCAACAACAAAATCCCCAAATATAGTATGCCCCTAATGTTTGAAGTTAGCATGTGAATCAATAGAGTAATTATCTACTTAATATGAGGACCAGTTTAGGAGGCATGCTAAAATATTTCTTCAAGTTAGGAAACCTCTTAGGACTAAAAGCTACAAAAATTTAGACTTCTTTGGTGTCCCTAGTTTTACCAATATAGTTACAAATGTGATAAGAGGAAAGATACTAAGATTTCAAGGTAATAATGCTATCAAAGGAGATTATTTTTTTTGACACTTTATCAATATCATGGATGAATACATGAGATTGAGGATGAGGATGTAATCATGAAATTTTTTGCAATCCTTGGAGGAAAGTGAAAAAAAGTGATATAGAAGTCTCCCAGATAACAATGTTGGCACATGGGAGGAGTTCATGAGAAATTTTAAATTATAGTATAGGAAGAGAATAGATCCCAAATTTTTCATCCATGAACTCACAACCATTAAGAAGGGTGTAAATGAAATAGTTGTAGATTTTAATAGTATGTTCATCATGATGATGAGGAAGTTGCCACCAAACCTAAGACCTAATGATTCCATGTGTCTTGTCCTATATGATGGTGCATTTAGGCCAAGATTGGGTACCGCCTTGGAGAAAAAAATTCATTGACTCTCAAAGAGGAATATTATATTGTCATTAATGTTGAGAGTAATATGAAATCATCCAAAAATCACAACAAGGGAGAAGATGTCAAGATTTCCTAGCTTGACATAAAGCATTGAGTAAGCCACTCATTACTAATAAAATCTTAAAAAATTGATGGGTGTGGTAAGAAATCTATCATGCAAGGTAGAAATGAACAAAAAATGGCTACCACCTTCAAATAATGAAGCTAAATTTAATGAGGGCCATTAATTTGTATAATACACCCTATAATTATGATGAGTTCCAAAGACCACAACAACATGATAGTTAGGATGCTCATGGGCAAAGGAAATTCAAGAAACAAGGTAAGGTGACTTCAGATTGTCTTTGGGAGGATAATGTGCATTTTCAAGACACACTTATATAACGTGATATTTGCTACATCCTTCACATGCTACAAATTGTGTGGTTTTCTTAGCTGATAACAATGATGAGGATGAACATGCCAAGTACTATGAAGAAGAGATTGATCAACTAGATGTATTTGTATATGGATTTATGGATGAAGAAGATAAATGTTTTGATTGAGAGGATGTTTATTAGGTATTTCAATATGAACAAAGTATTGATCCAAGATAATGAATTACAAATTCATGATTTTGGATATTTAAGGGAAAATATGAGGCAAAAATATAAGGGAAGTACACCATAAGATAAGGATAAGAGAATTCTTATTGAATCTGCAAGAATACATGCTCAAAATGGGTATCAATTGAGCAATATAAAATTCCCTTTATTGGATAAGGTCAGTGTTGCAATGTCAAGAGGAAATGAACCAAATTAAGAAAATGATAAACATAGGGTAAGAGATGAAGATAAAAATGGTAGTCCTACAAAAGTGATAATGAAAATGAAAAAGAATCCAAAATAATAGAAAGTAACCATGAAGAAGTATCTCCCAAAATATAATTAAGGTGTTTCACCTTTAGGAAAAAATGGTGCCTCTATATGAATTGATTTGATTGCTAGGGGTGCAACAAATTCTATTTCAACCATTGGGAGGTAAAGCTAAAGATAAAGGAATAAAGGAGACAAAATGTAAGGATCATATGCCATGTGGTTTATTTATGCATAATGCTTGATGCTAGTAATAACATTATTCTTCATTATGCACCTTTACCTAACTATACCCATGTGGATATGACAAAATTCATGAGCTAAGTTAGAATATTAGTACCAATACGAGAACTCCTTAGAATACTAGAACATGGGGATAAAGTTTTATTTTAGTATTATAAAAAAAGTTGATCAACCTACTACTAGCCCTAATTATGTTGTAAATGTTGTGAAAATGTGTATCAACCTTGTAATTACACAAGATTTACTATTGATAGCTGAGTGCGAGGGGTGTAGGGGGTATCCCCCCTGCGGGGTTTGGGGGAAATGCCCTCAAAAGCCATATTTTATTATTATAAATTTGGATCGTTCATCATTAGGTCTTAGATCTTTCATCATTAGGTCTTAGATCTAATTGTAGATATTTGGTTGGCTTGTCTTGCCCTAGAAGGCAACCCTATTTTATGAGGGAATTATATTACAACTGTGTAATGTGATGTATTCTTAGAGTTTGATAGCTGTCATGTTGCCTCTAGATCTCTGGTTGGTGATACTTTGTGAGAAGCTTGCTTTCTAGGTATATTGTAATCTATGTGATTTTTGAATAATATATTTGGTGGATTTTGGAGCATGTGGGGTTTTTTCTCTTGAAAGGGTTAGACAAGAAGGGTAGATAAAGGAAAGATGAAAGAGATGATTTGGAGAGTCTTCTACAACTTAGATAGTAATTATTATGGTAGGGTCTAAACCTTTTGTTAGTTCTTTGTTTGATGTGGATTTTTTTTGGAATGTTTTTCTATATTTGTGAAATCAATATGAAAATAGATGGTGATTCCTTATGTATTTGGTTGTGAATTATGTGAGTTTTTCATGGGCATGAGTAACCACCTTGTCTAAATTTTTGCATAAATAACCAATATATGTGTATAAGTTGAAAAGGAAAAGTATGTGAATGAAATTGTTGTAATGTGTTAAGTTTCGTAATGTGAATGTTATGTGGTGAATATTTGGTTAGAAATATATGTGACTAGTGCTTTCTATAAAGGTTGTGAATTGTATGTGTAAGTTTTGGGATAGCTATGTGACCCCTAGCTCGAGGGTGGGTTCAATTTACAACCCTATGGTTGGGTGGAGAGCACATTGGCCAAGATTGTTATTTCTTTGTTGATCTTTCTTTTTCAGGTACATGTGTTAAATAAGGAAGATTATCTTGGGACTTTCAACCTATGGATTTCAAGAGAGAAACATGTTGGTCTTGTGGGGGTTTATAATGTTTTTAAGAACCTAGGGATGCTTTGTAATTTAGAGTTCAATTATGGTTGAAGGTATTATACTTTACTTGTTGAAATGTAATAAGAAGAATACATGTTATTTGTTGTTATATGAGAGTATTCTAGTGTTGTAAATGTTTTCATTGATGGACCAAAGGCATATAAGAGATTGTTAGAATTGCGTCATTGATGTCAAGAAAGGGATGCATTGTCTAAGTTTGATATCATTGATATATGGATGATTAAAATGAAGTTTAGACTTATTTGAGTGAAGTTGACTTCTTTGTAGAGAAACATATGGGTTAACCATAGACATTCAATGGTAATTTAAAGCCAAATACATAAATCAATGTAGACTTGAATATATCATGTCTCTTATAAAGAGGGAGTACACTAGAGAAACATTGATATCGATAGAAGCCCAAAGTTATCATCAAGTTGCTTTTGGAAAAAATTAATTATTAAAGGCCATCAAGTCACCGATGACAAGCAACAATATAATCATTTGGATACAATGGAAGGAATTTTAATGTTGCTAAAGAGCACTCAAATGCATATAAATAAAGATATCAAGTATGCAACAAGGAAATCCAAGCTACGGTCATTACAGTCAAGGATACCATGGTCATAGTTATAAATAAAGTTGAAGTTAGCAAAGCTTTAAATAATCCCATTCAAAGATTTGGGGTAATTTCTGGAAGTAGTTAACCAAAAACATGACTAGGTTTATATTGAACAAAATAGTGATTATTGTTAATAAACAATATATTGAAGGCAACAATGTTTGTTTATTAACATAATAAAAAGCAACGATTATATTTATCAAGCATTCAAAACAAAAAGCCAGGAGAAAAAGACAAATAACATATAGGACAAAGTTAAGATAAGGACAAAACTTAGATAAGACAAAAAGGAACAACGATTTATAGAAGGCGGCTATTCATAAGAAAAAATTCTTATCTATGATGTGGTTAATAAAAATAAAAAGGCATGGTATCTTCTAAAAATAGTGGTTCAGTTTCTTAATGAATAAGACAAAATCACTAAAAGATGAAATTAGGAAATGGACAAAAATGAATAAAGACGAGTTAAAGTGGTGTGATCCCTCTTGAAATAATGCAACTTTAGAAATGTGTTGATAAATGTGGTGAAGTTTTAGGTGGTCCATATTAGAAACCCATCTTCTTGTGTGGGCTAAGTGTGAGATTTTTCATCACAAAGGTAGATTGGAGGATTGGGAGAGTGAAAATATGATTGAAGACATTTACTTCATCCATTAAGTCAAGGTTTGGTGCCTTGCATTAGGGGTTGGTGCTCCTTGTAGGTTGGTGCCTACTAAAATTTTAAAGAAGTTGATGTTCCTTGTAGGTTGTAGCCTACAAAATCATCTCATTTGTAAATAAAGTAGGTTGGTGCCTACTTCCATTTGTAAAATCATTTAATCAATTCAATAAAGTGGTGTCAACTTGCTTTCATTGATTCATATCAGAAGTTGATGTTGGAAAAGGTTTAAGATTGTTGAAAAGTTGAGAATTAAAAGATTGTTTTGATTTACTGATTCACCCCCCCTCTCAGTAAATCTTTTGTGCTCTTCATCTAGAATTCAAATGATAAGATTAATTTAGAAAGAACCAAGTTTTAATGAAAGATTTTATGTATAGGATGTTGTATAAATGTTTAATACATACATTTTTCAACAATGTTTAATTTTAGTAAAATAAAATTTCTAATGTATATTCTAGGGTAATTTTTTATAAAAATAATAAATAATAATTTTAGAAAAATAATATCAAAGAATTAGCTTAACCCAATTGATTAATCAATTGTTGAGGTTACAACACTGTTGCCCCTATGCCAAACCAGAAACTATTATGAAGTAGTTTCAAATATTTGATCATAAAAACTGATAAGGATGATATTGAAATATATAATTTAATAGGTTTTTCAATTATTAATCTCATAAAAACATATTCAAAAATTATACCAACCCAGATCATTAATTGTGATTTGTTAAGAAAACATTGACATCTTTTTTTATAATAATAATGTCATAAAATAGACTTACATAATTGATCATACAAAATGATAGACAAATAATCAGTAGATAAAATTTAAAGGGTTTCTTTGAAACAAATATTTTTATAACATAACCCAAAATAAGATCAACCTAGTAAACCAACTAAAACTTATGTTTAAAAAATTACTATCCTCTATTTTGAAATTAAAAACAAATTGACAAAAAAAATTGAGAGTAGAACCAAGTAAGAATTTCATGAAATCATTTTAAGCCAAGGGAGTTGAAATATGTTTCTTTCATCTTCTTCTTTTTTCCAACCTACAATATATATATATATAGTTTTCATTGCAAATAATCAATCAAGTGGAAAATAAAATAAATGAATGACAACATATTGAAGAACTAATGCAAATAGAAATCCAAGAAGAAATCAAACTATATAGAGTTTCAAGTTAGTTGAGAATTAGTTTCTAGTTGTAAATTTAAATGTTTAGTTAATTTGTGCTTAATTATTGTTATATTATTGATGAAAATTAAAATACTATCTTTTCCTTTTAAGAAACCAACTTAAGAAAAGTAAATGAAGTATTTAATTCTCTTACTAACATTAAGATTTAATATTCAACCTCAATTACTTTCAAGAATTCAAACCTCAAAGTTAGACTTGAGAGTTTTTCAAGTGTATTAATTTTGAATAATGATTAAATGAAATAGTCATATTTGACTTGTGCATGAATAAGGAAAACAAATTGGTCAAAACAAATCTTATAATTAATACAAACTTTAAATTTAACAATTGATTTTATAGTTGAAAAATATATAAAATGAATATATAGGAATTAGAATTATATAATTATATTTGTCCCAAGTTATAAGTCTAAATATTAGCTTGCAATTCAACCGAACAATTAGACACATTTAGATTTATTTAATGCTCTATTGTTTTAATATAATTTTAGAATATTGATTAATTTTATTTAGTGCTTAATTATTCAAGTAGAATGAATTGAACTTATATTATTATCAATTTCCTTATACCTTTAGTTTTAGTGATAAATCTCTAGTTAAGAATATGGAATTTATTCATGAATGTGCACCTTCTCCTTGAGGTTCTTTTTTAAAGATTAATTAGATACATTCAAGGTTAGAAACTATAGGAAGGGTTGTTATTAGACTAGATTATACCTACCACCTCATCATCCTATGTGTGGTGCATACAAGATGTCATCGTAAACTTGATGTCATTGAATGTGCTTAGTATGTTTTCCCTACTTATATATCTTGCTTGAGTTCCAATAAAAAAATTAGGGTTTGGGTTGTGATTAAGAAAAAGAAAATTTTGGGCATAAAATTTTCCCCATGTAAATCACTGTGTTGTGGTATGCATGATATTTATGTTTAATTTTTTGTAACTATTGTAAACATCTGTAAAGTTTTGTATTATCTTCCTCTCAAGATTAGTGTAGGAGGTTGTTCCACTACCTTAACTTCCTTATAGTAAATCAGAAGAATAATGAAGATACTATTGAGGTATACTTAGGAAATTCTGTATCCAGTAATCAATCTAATGTTGACCCCTTTTATGCAATATTATTGATTAATGGACAACTTATTCAAAATTGCATGTTGGAATCTGGTGCTTAAAGTAATGTCATGACCCATACAATCATGAATGATCTAGTATTTAAGGTGTTCAAATTCTATGGTAAATAATTTTTCATGGCTCTGGTGCTTCCATTAATGTCACAAACCTTACACATGAATGATCTAGTGTTGAAGGTGTTCAAATCCTATGGTAAATACTTTTCCATGGGCTAAAAAGAAGTGACCATTGTAGGTATGAACAAAGTGAAAGTTTAGTTGGTTGTAGACTAAAATAAGTCTTTCTTAATGGAAATAATCATTATTGATTGTCTGACTAAGTGAGGTATGTTGTTCTCTAGAAAATGGGTTGCCTCAATGGGTGGTAGTATACAAATGGAATTATTGTATGTTATTATTCCATTATAGGGAAAAGAGGTCAATTTGCACAGTGAAAAGGTGTAAAAAATTGTTGATAATAGGTATAAAATTATTAATAAGTGCATTATATTGATGCAAGACCTGATCACTTCATTTGGTATTGTGAAGAATAAATTCATGAGGCTGCTAAGTCCCCTCTTCCCTCTAGTCATACGACATATGCAAATGAATTATAAGCCATGCTATTTGATGGTGTATGTTCTAGAGATAGTTCAAGGGTTAGATTTATTCTTATATCATTTGATGGTAAATCCTTCAAATATGCATTTAAGCTAACATTCAAATGTGCTAACAATATTATAGAATACAAAGTTGTAATACTAGGATTGAATGTTGCTCACACATATGTGATTATATACATAAGGATTCTTGAAGATTCAAAATTGATTTCTCAACAAGTAAAGAACATGTATGCAACAAAAAATGAAAGGTTAAAAATGTATTGAAATGTTATTTGGGATATTATTGAGATATTTGATGTAGTTGATTCAGAGTGGATTGATAAATCAATTTTTTTTTGTTGATGATGTTTTGGCTAAGGAGGCATCCAAGTTTGACTTGAAGTTGGTTTTTTCCTACTATCATTATAGCATCAAGGTCCTCACAAGGCCTAGTATACCTCATAATATTCACAATTGGTAGGTTTTTAATGATAATCAATATATATACAAGTTTTTAAATTGTATGGATGCATTTGATAAATAATTGATTAATTGGGAGTCCATAATCAAACTTGAATATATGATAAAGAGATCTTGATGGGTTCAACAAATTAGTACAACTAAAAACCAATAAAATTAATAATTTTTTTAGTGGAATTAGTGAGGATGTTTGATAGTGTTGATCATTATACGAATAGGAACTAGCTAATTGATGAAAGTAACATAAAAGGTGTGAATATTTGTATTGAGGCTAAAACTAAGATGAACTAAATTGTTAAGAAATTTAATCTAAGAAACAAACTCTAATAAAACTATTGAAAATATTTAATAAGCATTTTGCATGGTTGTATGATGAACTAAAAGTGTATATGAAAGATATGTTCCAACCTAGGACCCATGTTCAACCCAATGTAAAAACCTTTCCATCAAAAGCAAAGAATAATCAATTATACTCTTGCCACCAAAATGAAAAAGGAACTAATGAGGCTAAAAAATATGGGCATCATCAAACCAATCTAGCATTCTAAGTGAGTATCCAATATTATTCTAGTCATGAAGAAGAATAGGGACATAAAACCATATGTTGATTTTAGGAATCTACATTTCAAATCCCTTAAGGATAATTACCCTAAAAAAACACAAGAGAACATTCAAAACTCCTTGGGGTACCTATATATATGTGAGAATGTTGTTTGGCATCAAGAACACAAAGTAACCTTTCTAGAGAGCCATCGATTTGATAGACTCATAGAAAAAATCATGGTGGTTTACCAAGAAGACATAAGAACCTAACCCAAGGATATGAAAGATCATTACAAGCACTTACATAAAATTTTTAAATGATGTCTTGAGAATGGGATTTCTTTGAATCCCAAAAATATATATTTGGTGTAGAAGAAGGCAAACTAATAGGACAAATTGTGTCCAAAGATAGAATAAGGACCAGTTCAAAAAGAGTAAAATTAATTGACCTTAATCTCAAGCTTAACACAATTAAGGGAGTGCAATATTTTTTTAAACAAATCAATTTCTTGAGGAGGTTCATACCAAAATTTACTAAAAATAAAAAAACTGATCTCTAAGATGTTGAAGAAGAACCAATTAGTCACTTGGAGTGATGAACTTGCTGAGGCATTCATGAAGATCAAGGAAGAAATCAAAAAAGTATTAGTTTTGGCAAGTCTAGATTATTCTAGACCCTTATTACTCTTCTCATTTACCTCCTTACATATAATTATTAGTACACTACTCCAAAATAATAAAGATGTATATAAGAATTCTATTGGAACTTTTATTAAGTAATTGAAAGGGGTAGAATTGAAGTATTCATCAATGAAAAAAGGAAATTATGTCCTAGTCAAAGTCATCAAGAATTATAGACCATTACTTAGTAAGAGAAAATATAATTGCATATTTACCATGTTGGGTCCAAAAACCATTGCTCCAAAATTCTAGAATATATTTTCACCTTCAAGGCCAAGGATTGTCTTCAAGACCATAAAACTAAGGTTTGTAGATGGACTATGGAGGGTTTAGGGCCAATTGATGAATTGGATAATCTCTCCTATACTTTGGTCTCAACTTAGACCTAGGAGGGTATTCCTAAAGGTATTCTAATTAGGATTGAATGTGCTAAAAATAAGATAATATAACAATTTACAACTATATCCAATGTGAGTGTAACCCAAAATATTGTAACTAGGTTAAAGACTAACCAATTGCACTAATTACCTCTCATATAGCTAATAATAACATCATAAGATGAAGGAAATTATCCATGATTTATAAAATTATTTACTTGATAAGGTTTACAAAAGATAATTACCTACTTGTGTTACTAAATAATGAACTATAAATATACTAAAGATGCTTATAAGTTGTTGGTAAAAAGTTTTGTTTGTTTAAAGAGTGTGCAATTGAGTCATTTATTTCTAAAGACCAATGCATATTCAATGGGTAACATAGTCAAGTCTCTTCGGGTGGATACTTCTATAATGGGGCTCTCTTCAGGTGGTGCTTTTTTTCTCAAACTTGGAGAAGGCCAGAATCTCTGATTTTTAGGGGAGCATTAATAGTGGTCGGTATGATGATGGTGTGGTGGTGTCATATGGCTGTCCTACTAATGGGTTTTCTAGTGGGTCCTCTTTTTTGGAACCCAAGAACTTGGTTTCAGTCCCTTCAAATGTTGTGGACATTGGTACTTGTACTGCAAAGGTGGGTCCCTAAAATCCTTTGATTATGCCCAGGTTTGTCTTCTAGTACTATACCTGAGATTCTCTCTATTGATAAGTAGGGTGGTGGTTAGAAGTATGTTGAAGCCTTTGCTACTGGTCCCAAATGATCAAATCCTTTTGGTGCTAAACTAAAAGAAAAAAATTACCTCACCTCCAATATGCTAGTCCTTGTATTGGTGAGTTTTTTTTTTGATAGTATTATTGAGCAAAGTGTTTCATCAATGGATTTGTTACTAATTCGTAAGTTTTTAGGCCTGCGTCCAAATATTGAGTTGGTTCACAACCTCTCTCAAAAATTAGCATCTTAAGGGCTAGATTGATGTGGCTACTATGAAAAAGGGTTTTTTCTCTCTCTTTTACTTGTGGAGATGATTTTTTGGATGTTCTTACTGGTGGATCGTGGATGATTATAAAATCTACACTAGTTTTGAAAAAGTGGGAACCTAGTTTTAACCCCAGTGCTTTTCAATTTTTCCTCGGTATGGGTTCAGTTTCCTAGACTTCTATTAGAGTTTTGGGATGAAGAAGTGTTTAAAGGGATTTCCAACACCTTTGGTTGTTTGCTATATATTGACCAAAATAATTCGTCTAGAAAAATGATTGTGTATGCTCAATTTTATGTGAATGTGGACTAGTTTGTAGATTTTCTTGCATCGATGAAGATCAAATATAAACTTGGTGAGTGGAATCAAGTGGTAGAATTTGAGTTTATTCCTTTTGCTTGTTTCCTTTGTAAAAAAGTGAGCCATTGGGCTAAAGGTGCCCAAAAAAGCCTCAAAAATCCCCCTCAAAGAGTAGAGGGAGAAGGGGAGGATGAAAAATCTCAAGGCTGTTGGTGCTGAGGATGAGGAGTGGATTGATAATAATTTGTAGCCTTTTGATACTATCTTGGATACATCTACTATTGATAAATTGGTGGCCTTGTCAGTATTAGCCCCTGAAGAAGGTTAGTTGGAAGTTACAGGCTTGAATTCTTCTCCTATTATTGACAAGGAGCTTGAGAAGACTAATAATGTTGAGCCTTTGAAGGAAATTTCTAGTGATATTCTTCCCAATATTATTTGTGACATTTTGATTAAGGTGGGTCATGATGGATTAAAGCAGGATGATCCACATGTGGTTTTTAAGAAGTATAATGTTGTTGTGAATGGCTCCCTGTAGCCCTTTATGGAGGAGGTTCATACCTTTGTTGGGGATTGTGAAAATGGTCATGATTGAGATTTGTGAGCCTGTTGAATCCCCTTATACCATGGTCAAGAGTAGAAATAGAAGAAAACCCGCTTCACCCTCGAGAGTTTCTACTAGGAACAGGTAGAGATTAGACTATGGATCTAAACCTAGAGGGAAGGGTAGACCTTCATCATAGTAAGCTTAGGAGAAGGAAAGTAAAATGGATATAGTTGAGGGTACATAGAAGACCTTGCTTGAGATGTGCTTGAAAATCACACATCATAAATCCTCATGAAGATTATTTTGTGGAATATCAAAGGGTTGAATAACCCTCATAAACAAATCTCCTCTCTAATCTGGTGAGAGATCATAGACCTGATATTGTCTTAATTTAGGAGACTAAGATGGTAACAAATAAGTTGGATAAAATTAGGAACAAGCTCTTTAAAGACTTTGGGTTTCATGGATTTGATGTTGATGGGGCTTCAGGCAGTGCTGCCACTTTATGGAATCCAAAGGTTGTGAAAGGAGTTGCTCTTTATAGAGAATCCAATCATATTGCCACCTCTTTTTAGAATGAGAAGGATAATTTTTCCTTTATAATTTCAAATATATATGCCCCTAACATGACGTGTGCTAGGAAGTGATTATGGGGTAGTTTGAATTGAAAAAGCATAAAATTGCTAAAATTTTGCAGTGTGAGATTGGGGAGCTACCTTCTTCTTACCTAGGATTGCCTCTTTGTACTAATTCAATTCCTGATTCCTTTTGAAGGGGATTAATTGATAAATTTAACTCTAAGTTGGCTAGCTAGAAAGGAGCCCTGTTTAGTCAAGTAGGTAAAGTCCAATTGATTAAATATACATTCTAGAATATTTTGGTTTATGCTATGAGTTTATTTCAAATGCCTATGAAGTTTCTTGAAAGTATTGAGAGCATTCAAAAATATTTTCTATGGACTAGGATCGAGGAAAAAAATGCATTTAGTCTCGTGGGATGAGGTTTGCAAACTGAAGAAACAAGGTGGGTTGGGAATCATAAAAATCAAGGAATTTATTTTGGCATTGATTGCTAAGAATCTTTGGAATCTTATCCTTGGGGTTAAAGAATAGCCGAGGATTCTTTCCGGTAAATATCTTTGAGGGATAGACAGGTTCAGATATCTTCTAGCGAATGGATTTCCCCCCTTTGAGTTCAGTGCTATAGAATTTCATGTTGAAGGCTAGATGTATTGTCTTTAAGGGGCTTAGTTGGTCCCTAGGAAATGGGTGGAGTATCCTCTTTTGGGAGGATTGGTGGATTGGATGTGGTCCCCTCAAAGATGAACCTTGGGAAAACCCCTTTAGGGACCTTTGTACTCACACCTTTGGGAACTATGTGGCTGATTATATCTTAGAGGGAAAATGGAAAAGAGTTCATGATATGCACTAGGGGCTTGAGATTCTCTACAAGTTTTTATCTTTGGTCCATATTTTGATTTCTTCTCCTATTGAAAAGGTGGTGTGGCAGTTTTCCTTGAATAGCATATTTTATGTTGCCTTTAATTTTTATAAGCATATTGACGTCTTTGGTCCCTCCCCCATCCAGGCTAAAATGTGGTTTCCTAAGTTAACCCCTAAAGTTAATATATTTTTCTAATTATTTTGTCACGACAAAGTTCTGACAATTGATAATCTTTAGAAAAGAGGCTTTATGATGCTTAATAGGTGTTATCTTTGTGAGGAGGCCTTAGAGAATTCCTTCCATCTCATTGTTGCCTGCAACTATGCCTTTGTTGTTTGGGCTAATGTGTTGCATCTTTGGAATTTAAGCTGGGTTTTTCCCGATTCTTTGGGAGAAATATGGTTTCGATAGTCTTCCCCTTCATCCAATCCTTCAATTTACCTTCTATGGTCCCTTATTTTGCCTCATGTGGCCTAGGGTTTATGGCAAGAAAGAAATAATAGGATTTTTTTTAATGTCTCTCTTCATCCCCTTCGACTCTCTTTTAAAATGTTCTCTATTATTAAGGAAAAAATTATCTTTGAAGTGGCTTTTGTTAAGAATGTTGTTCCTAAAGTTTTTGTTTCTAAGTATGATTTGTTGGTGGATAAGTGTTGGAACCTTCCTTTTGATATCTCTCTCCCCTTGCAGAAGGTGAAGACTTCCAGGGACAATGAGTTTTGGCAAGCTCCTCCTCAAGATTGGATTAAAATCAAATTTGACAATGCTACAAAAAGGGAATATAAGAATTGTTGGATGTGGGGGAGTGTTGCATGATTCTAATGGTAGGTTTGTCTCTGCAGTGGTGCTTCCTTTGGGAACTCAAACAAACCACTATGCAAAAGCATCTAAAACTTTCCTGGGATAAAGGTTTTAAAAGGATTTGGTTGGAGGTATATTCATTAAATATCATAAGTTGTCTTAATAAGGTTCACCCTCCTTGTTGGACTATTGAAATATTATTAATGACTCCATTTCTATTTTTAACTCTATGGGGGAGTATTATGTTTCTCATATTTATCGTGAAGCCAATGGGCTTGCTGATTGTCCAGCTAACTTTGGGGTCTTCTCTCAACCTAGTCATTAGGACCTAAATGAGCCCTTTCCCATTGAAATTCAAAACATTATTATGCATGATCAAAATTTTTAAGATGACATGTGTGTTATGGCCTAAAGGTTCTCACTTGTTGATTAATAATGCCCTCTTTAAGATAATAAAATAAATTCACCTCAGCTCATCTCCTAGGAATGATTACAAAGTTTTTGGTAAGATTCCACGATTAAATTTAATGATGACTAATGGTCCCTTAGATGTCAGTTTCTCACAGATTTTGGGTGTTTATTCAAGCCTCTTTCTTTGTTTCTAGAGCTTTCTTTTGGTTCTTAGTCTATTTTGGGTTCTTTTGTGCTTTTAATTGAATTGTTCGTCACTGGCCATGGGTGGGGATATATGCAGAGTTAAACTAGTTTCTTGCGAAGAGAAGAAAAACAATGGAAAGGTATGGGATATTTTAGTTCAAGGTGGTGTAACCCCTTATATTTAGAAATTGCATGGTTTGATCCTCAAATTTCTCAAGTGTTTGTTAGTCGATGGAAGAATAGAGTCCTATGAGTTTATGGTATGGAGTTTAATATTACTAAGGAAATTATTGCAAGAATAACATGTTTAGCTACTAAAGGAAGGAATTTTTATAGAGATAGGTCAACGTTGAATTTTTCCATGAAGATCTTCAAACAGAATGAGAGGGAGAAATTAAAAAACTAGCTTGTGGTGGACATGACAAAATCTATTAAACCTACCTAGGTGGGTGTGGTGGTTGCTCTAATGAGGTACTTTATCCTTGATGGGATATTTTATGTTGTTTATGGTTTTCATTTTATGATTTTGAATCATTTTTGACACAAAAATTGGTCTCTTTTCCTTATTATTTGCTTCTTCATTTGGAAAATGCGACAAATAAGTTTAGTAAAAACCCTAATAACCCATTTCTTCATGAGGGTTTAATCATGTTGATTATGGAACATGCAAATTCATACTGTCCTTGAATTGCCTAATTTTTTTTCTAAAGCCTGCTTTATTAAGGATGTTTCCTTGGGGTATGATACAGAAAGATATTTTGAGTAAAAGTAATGGGATGAGGAGGGGTCTCAATAAATGGAAGTTTACTTGGATCCTTGAGAGGATTTTGACCCAAAGCCAAGGAAATTTCCCAAGAAGACCCCCCAACATTCTTGGTCTAGGGGCTCCTAGATGGACTATGTTGGTGATGAGGCTCCTTTAGCAATTGATAAGAGTAAGGGTAAGAAAGCTAAAGTCCAAGTGGTTAAGACTGCTATGGAATCTTTAAAAAATAAGGCGATTCATAATGAGCATAAGGAGGGCAATGTGTCCAAAAGGGGGGAGATTTTTGAACCTCCTATGGAATGTAAGAGGAAGAATACTAAACCTGTAATGGAAGGTGCCAAGGGAGCTAAAGATAAGGGGTTTGTGGTTAAGAAAAAAATGAAAAGTGGTAATGAGAAGGAATTGGGGGTTATTGATGTTGTTGGAAGGGAACCCGAGAAGGTGGTGGAGATCGCTGAGGAATTTGTTGCTGATAGGTATGGAAATGATATTGTGGAGCTGCCTAAGTCTTCTACTCTAGTTGATAAGGAGGCCTCAAGACCTAAGATAAAAATTCTTCAAAATGATAGTAAAGGAAAAGATAAAATGGTGTTATAGGGTGATTTCCATCAGGAGGTTGAGTTTGAGGAGTTTGATAGTTTTTCTACTGATACTAACATTTTTAATTGTAACAGGGAAGAAATCAACAATGTTTTGGGCATGGTTAAAGATGGTACTACTAATTTTTTCAAGCCTTTCAAATGGGTTTTCACTGAATTTAACCAGATTAAGATCAAATTGTGCTCACTAACCAACATTAATGCTAGGATCATTAATAATAGCAATCAAGAGGCTATTGTTTATGATCAAATCAAGATAATGCATGCTATCCTTAATGGGGTTGTTGATGATGTGTTGGGTATGAAGAAAGACCATGAAGCTAGAATTGCTGCCCTTAAGGAGAAGATTGGGAAAATACATGACAACTTGGATACTTTGGTCAAAGTAAGTTAATATTCCCTTCACAATAATGCACAAGGTATCACTCTACTAAATGATAAAGTGCACAAATGAACTGGGGAAATGATTGTTAAGAGGAAAATGGCTGGTGGTGATGAGTTTGATGGAATAAAGGGAATTTAGAGTTTGAATGTGGATGTTGGTCCAAGTATTCACATAAGGAGAAAGACTAAGAAAAACATGGAGATCCCTTCTCATGAACTAGTTGAGGTCATTGATACACATGAGAATATTATTACTTGTTGAAATGAAAGGAAAGGAAAGAGGATCCTTCCCTAAAAGGTGAGGAATGTGATGAGGGAGAAGGTTAAAGCAAAAGGGGCATGTCCACCTAATCACAAATATACCTTTCCTTTGCTCATTATGAAGAGGGATAGTGCCGCAAATGATTAGAACTGACTTACAACCCTCAAGGTGAGTCAACTCCAGATTTGGACACTATGTTTCCTTGACTTCGTTATGATAAAAACAAATGAACAATAGTTTTGGGAGAAAGATAAAAGTCCTTTAACAATAAAAACTATGAGATATACCACTTGAAATATGAAGTATTATGATAACACTAACATAAAAAACTATTAACCAATAGATTTGAGAAGGTTAGGATGGGGTTTACTTGGCTCCAAAAGTGGGTTTTAGGCTCTGTTGAAGGACATATTTGCCTAGGGGCGAATGGGTCTTTGTACAAGGGTCTAAAAATTATTTTTGTAGTCCTTGAATCCCATATCTAAACTTCTGAATCCACCAAGTTTGACAGGTGGAAAGCCAAAAATAAAACTTGTAGGTGAGTTTTCGTGTCTTGACAACTTTGATGACAACTTTGACAACTTTACAAAATTGCAATTTTGATCAAATTTCAATCATTTTTCACTTGCAAATATGCACATACAAAGAGAGGAGAAAAATGTTTTTTTTTGGTGGATAAGGGTTTGCCTTGGTTAAACCTTAGTTTGGTAATTAAACCTTGATAATGAAATAATGATAAAATAAAGGAATTAATGAATGAACAAAGCTTGTTGCACCTCACCAAATCTTTTAATGGATGCCCTTAGAAGACTGAAGTCTAACACATCTCTCTAAGGATTGGATCTTGCACTAAATGGATTGATTTCTTGATAGATCTTGATGCTTGAATGCTTGTTTGAAACTTGAAACCTACATCACAATGTTAGCTCCAAAAACATGCATGAACACACATAAATATTGATATCATGATAGAACCTTGAATGCTACTATAGATGACTGATAAATCTACTCTCCAATGCTCTTAACAATAATATTTTCTCTTGTAATTGATCTCTTGAAGTTCTAGGTTGCTTCTAGGATAAATAAATGATAAAATAACCTTGTATTTATAGGTGTTTCCTTAATTACTCGACAATTAAATAGCATAATCCGACCTTTGAAATTTGAATTTAGATCATTAAATTTTTTCTAAAAACATATTAAAAAATGGGATCCAATACTTAAGGAGGACCCATTCACCCCCTAAACCTAAGACACATTTTCCAAGATGTGTAAAGTGTATGCATTGATTAAATGTGGGTTTCCCTTTCGAAAAACAAAATTAATTAGGCTTGTGAATGCATAATTGAGTCAATTAAAGGCTTAATTAAGTACAAATAATTAAGGGGATGCAAACATAGTGTGAAAATGTAAGGGAGTACATTATTCAACACTAAATTTAGCCCCTACTTTAGTGAGAGTATGAACTTGTGCTAAGAATCATAGTAAAGTAGACAAATAAGTCAAGAGACATCTAATTGTACAAGTGTTGGAAAGATAAGATGAAAAGGTTCAAGGAGGATGATCAAGCCCCCAAGATCTAAGATCTCATGGCAAACCAACAAAGGTACAAAGAGATACATTCCTGTAGTAGCAAAACAAGATACACTATCATGCAATGTCAAAATTAATGCAAAAAGAAAGAAAATGAAGGATGGAATAGTTGTGGTTGCACTATTTTCCATAAAATGTGTTCACAAGTAAAAAATCGTTGTCCACTATGTGAACAAAATATACTCACAAGGGCTAGTGAAATCTAGTGTCCACTAGGTGAGACCCAAGAAAGTGAGAAACACACACTAGGTCGGTATGTACCCACAAAAAGGTGGCTAATATGAAAGTCATGCCAAGTCTATTGGATATTGTGGTTGTGTTGCTGATAGGTGGTTGTCATTGATGTCAACACAATTATAATTAATGTCTTAGAAGCTGTATATGTCGAGGATATTGAGAAAATTGTAATGAAATAAGTTGCAGGTTGTCAGTGGTGAAGTGAAGTTCAGTATGTCAGTGAGTTCATTACGCTGATGATCATAGGTTGTGGATTAAAGGGTTTCTTTTTGAGTATATCTAGTTTATCCATGTTAAGTTTCAGAGATCTGCGTAAAGATTTGATCATGTTATGAAAATTTGTATAATGACAGTTTTTCTGTTACTTCAACTGGTGTTCCTGAATGAAGATGATGCGATTTTAGTTAGTTCAATTTTTGCAGATGCTTCTTTGGTGATTCATGATGTTTATGGATGTTTCTAGATCATGCTCTATCTATGTTTCACTTTCACATTGATCATTGTGCTGGTGATTCAATATTTTCTCTTGCGTGTTCATGTTTTTAATGTTCTTGGTCGACAGGGTGTTGAAGCGTGCCGTGGAACTTCGAGGAGTAATTTTTGGAGGTGTTTTTATGTTTAAGAATTTTATTTTGGGTCTTCACTATGTTGTGGCCGAACTTGGTTGATTCACATTAATAATATTTATTGTTTTAGACTAACAGTTTGTATTCATCTTATTGTTTTCTTGAGGCTGACATGTAGTGATGCAATTTCTTGTTGTGGATATATAAGAGTGATTTTTTTATCATTTGAAGGGATGAGTATGTGAAGTGTGTGAGTCCTATGTGGAAATAATGTTTAGATCTTTCGAAGGAAGAAGTAGAGTGTGAAGAGTGAGTAGAGTGTGAAGAAGTGTTCATGTGCTTAACTAGAACTATAATCAGGCATTAGCAGATGCTATTTTTCTCAGTTCAAATCATGTGGATGTAATCCAAATATTTTGTAAGACAGTGTGTCTTCCTTTTGTAATTGAGTAGTGAGCTCTAGGTAGTGCGCCTGAATGCATGTGCATTCCCCATTCATATTTCTTTATACTTTTAATAGGGTATAATCTTGTGGACTGACCTCCACCATGGTTTTTCCCCTAACAGGGTTTCCATGTAAAAAAATCTTGGTGTTATGCGTGTTTTTGATGTGTTGTTGATTTATGCATTCATGCTTATTAATCAGATATGAGAATAAGCTGAATAAGTTGAATAAGTTTGAAATTTTGTGACAATTGATTCACCCACCCCCTCTCAGTTGTCTACCCTTGTGTTACCAACAATTGGTATTAGATCAGGTTCCTTGGAAGAAGTATAATAGCTTGAGGTGATTCGGGATGGCGACATACAAAAAGGATAGTCCAAGATTTGATGGAACAAATTATTCTCCATGGAAGACTCGAATGGAGTGCCATATGAGATGCATTGGTGAAGCCTACTAGAGCATTACATGAAATAGGTATGTTATTCCTCAGAATGGTCCTACTACTACTACTGAGATCAAGGATGCTGAGTACAGTATCAAGTCTAAGGAAGCATTGTTGAGCACTTTGACTAATTCTGAGATGAAAAATGTTATGGATGTGAAGATTGCTTATGAGATTTGGAAAAAGTTGGAAACTTTGTATGAAGGTGATGCTAATGTGAAGATTTCGAAGTTACAAAGTTTGAAAGGGAAATATGAAATGTTGAGAATGGGTGATGATGAGAACATTACTACTTTCATGCAAAGAGTGAATGAAATTGTGTGTGGTATTAGATGTGTTGGTGGATAGTTGGAAGAATAAGAGATTGTTGCTAAAGTGCTTAGATCCTTGCCTACTGCATACAAAGTCAAAGCTATTGTTATTGCAGAGCTGCAGACTATAACAAATGTAACTAGAGACATGTTGCTTGGTAAGCTTACTACTTTTGAGTTAAGTGAATTTGGTGATGTTCTTCCTAAGATAAAATATGCATTCAAAGCTACTACCTTCGAGAGAGATAAATAGAGATATGATCTAGGAGAAAGTTCATCTAGAAAGGTATTCAAGTATGAGGAGGAAATGAGAGAGACTGAAGAAGAGGAGAAGAAGCTAGAGGAGCTTGAAGCACTTATTATTAGGAGAGAAGCCAAAGGAGAAGGTAAGTATAAAGGGAAATTTCCTATTAAATGTTTTTCTTGCAATAAGATAGGTCATTTTGCATCAAGGTGTCTGGAAAGAGTCCCTAAACCAAGACCTAACAAGCCTAGATTTTAAAGAAAGTGCTATTATGTTGTTGATGAAGGTGTCACAGATGATGAATATGATAAAGGGAATGCAAGTGAAGATGAATGGGTATTTATTGCTATCAAGGAAAATGATCCAACCCCTATTGAATTTGTTAGTTCCTTAAATTTGGAGAAATCTCTAGCGGCCACAGTTGACGAGAAAGATGAATGGGTGATTGACAGTGGATGCTCTCATCACATGACAGATGATAAAAGAAAGTTTGTGAGTATGGAAAAGTATGATGGTGGTGTTGTAAGATTTGGTGATGACAAATCTGGTGTAATCCATGGCAGAGGATCCATTTCTCTTGATGGTAAGAATAATACTAATGATGTTCTTTATGTGCAAGGTTTGAAGCATAATCTCTTAAGTGTTGGACAGATGGTTGACAAGGGATACAATCTTCAATTCAAGAATGAAAAGACTAGAATATTGGGAAGTTCTAGAAATGTGATTGCTTCAGGTACAAAAACAAAAGGTAACATCTTTCACTTGAATGCTGCTAGTAAAAGTTGTCTGATTGCTCAAATTGATGAAAGTTGGTTGCGGCATAGGAGAATGCGTTAGGTAAATTTTGACAATATTATCTAGATAAGTTCTATTCAGGCAGTGAGAGATCTTCCTAAGTTGGTAAAGCCTACTAATACTATATGCAAGGAATGTCAGTTAGGGAAGAAAACTAGAATTTCATTTCAGAGCAAACAACATTGTTCAAAAGAAGTGTTGGAGCTTGTTCACACTGATTTGTGTGGTCCTTCAAGAGTCAGAAGCTTGCTTACAAGGAGATAGGTACTTCATGTTACTTATTGATGATTATCTAGATTGATGTGGGTTACTTTCTTAAGGGAGAAATCTAAAGCTTTGGTGAAATTCAAGATTTTTAAGGCTATGGTTGAGATAGAGACAAGTTTGAAAATTAAATGTTTGAGATTAGATAGAGGTGGTGAATTCACTTCCCATAAGTTTAATTCTTTTTATGAAGTGCATGGGATAAAGAGACAATTATCTGCCCCACAAACCCCTCAACAAAATGGAGTTGTGGAAAGGAAGAACAAAACAGTTCAAGTTGCTGCTAGGAATATGATGTTGGAAGGAAATGTTCCTCATATCTATTGGAGAGAAGCTGTGAGTACTGCTGTTTACATCCTCAACTGGGTACAAGTCAAAGGTGATATTGGTAAGACCCCTTTTTAGCTATGGATTGGTCATAAGCCTACTGTTAGATATTTCAAAATCTTTGGGAGTAAATGCTATATCAGAAGAGATGAAGAGATAGGAAAGTTTGATGCTAGGAGTGATGAAGGAATCTTTCTTGGTTATTCTACTAAGAGCAAGGCCTACCGGTGCTATAACAAGAGATTGAGGAAAATAGTTGAAAGTACAAATGTCAAGGTTAATGAGGACATAACTAGACCATCCAGAACTTGTGGATATGATTCAAATGATTAGAATAACAATTTAGTCACAAGAAAGAAAGTTCAAACTCAAAATCAAGTTCAGATCATTTCGGCGAATCAAGAAAATCAAGAGGAAGGAACTAGTGAAAGTGCAAAGGAGAGATCACAAGAGCCAGAAGTTCGTGAACATCCTAAGACTCCAACGTATGTAAGACTAAATCATTCAGAAGATCAAATTATAGGTGATAAGAACAAAGGTTTCTAGATTAGGAGAAGGATTGCAAAAGAATATTGTCTGATTTCAAAGACTGAGCCTAATAGTGTGAATGAAGCATGCAAATACGAACATTGGGTGGAAGAAATAAAAGAAGAGCTATTGCAAATTGAGAAGAATAATATATGGATTCTTGTTCCTAGACCTAAGGACAAAAATGTAAGTGCAACTAAATGGGTCTTTAGAAACAAGTTGAATGAGCAAGGTGAAGTTGTTAGAAACAAAGCAAGATTGGTGTGTAAAGGATATTCACAGATGGAAGGAATTGAATTTGAAGAAACTTTTTCCCTTGTTGCTAGAATTGAAGCTATGAGATTATTTATTGCTTATGCTACTTACAAAAACTACAAGGTTTATGAGATGGATGTCTAGTCAACATTTCTGAATGGCAAATTGGAAGAAGAGGTGTATGTTGAGCAACTTGATGGATTTCAATTGACTTATTATTGAGATATGGTTTGTCAATTGAAGAAAGAATTGTATGGACTTAAGTAAGCCCCAAGAGCATGGTATTCCAAATTGGACAAGTATTTGTTGAAGCTTGGATTTAATAAAGGTACTACTGATAGTAATCTATATTTCAAGATTGATCACGATAAAGATATGATTGTTGAAGTATTTGTTGATGATATCATTTTTCGAGGAGATGACAGTTTGTGCATGAAGTTTGCTGATGAGATGCATAATGAGTTTGAGATGTTTATGATTGGTGAGATGAAATTCTTTTTGGGATTGCAAATTACTCAGTTAGATAAAGGGATCTTCATTGCTCAGTTCAAGTATGTGAAAGAATTACTGAAGAAGTTTGGTATGGAAGATTCAAAGCAAGTTGGTACACATATGGTGACTAGATGCAAGTTGAAACAAAATGATGATTCTCTGAAAGTAAATCAAACTAGATACAAATCAATGATTGGTGGATTTCTTTACTTGACTCAAACTAGACTAGATATCATGAATGTTGTATGCATTGTTGCAAGATTTCAAGTTGATCCTAAGGAATCTCATGTAACTGCTGTGAAGAGGATTTTCAAATACTTGAAGGGAACAGTTGATTTTGGGTTATGGTATCCTAAAGATGATGATCTTACTTTGAGTGCTTTTACTAATGTTGATTGGGCAGGTGATGTGGATGATAGAAAGAGTACTAGTGGTGGTGCATTTTTCTTGGGTGAGAAGCTAATTTCATGGTTAAGTAAGAAATATAATGCCATTTCTTTATCTACTGTAGAGGCATAATACATTGCTTTTGCTAATAATTGTACTCAAGTATTATGGATGAAGCAGATGTTCAAAGATATTAGAGTTATGTATGATGAATCCATTGCTATATTCTATGATAATTCAAGTGCAATTAACATCTCTAAGAATCTGGTGTTGTATTCAAAGACCAAACATATATCTATCAAGTTTTACTTTTTGAGAGAGAAGGTGAGTGGAAAGGAAGTCAGATTGGAGTATGTGCCTACCAAGGAGCAGAATATAGATATTTTTACAAAGTCGTTGCCTAAGGATACTTTTGAGTATCTTAGAGGGAAGTTAGGGGTGATTAACTATCCTAATTAGAACTAAGATGCATTGAATTGCATCAATCCATTCATTTCATAGTCATATTTTGATCCAAATTGATGTTGTGGTGGCTATTACTTAGGGGGAGCAGTCAGATGTTCAGATGTGTGGTTTAGGGATTGTGTGGAGAAAAGAGATCTTTTTCATTGATGTCAAAGGGGGAGAAGAGTCATGTGAAAAACTATGAATTATTTGAGGAAGAAGAGACATGTGGGAGAAGAATTGTTGAGGAGAAAAGAGTCAAAACCTAAGGGGGAGTAAGTGCTGAAGATAGCTAAGTTGATGGTGTTTTTCACATCATGTGTTGCCATCAATGCCAAAGGGGGAGATTGTTGGATGTTGTGGTTATTTTGCTAATATGTAGTTGTCATTGATGTCAAAAATATTAGCATTAATGTCTTAGAAGTTGTATATGTTGAGGATATTGAGAAAATTGTAATGAAATCAGTTGTAGGTTGTCAGTGGTGAAGTGAAGTTCAGTCTGTCGGTGAGTTCAGTACATTGATGATCATAGGTTGTGGATTAAAGTGTTTCTTGTTGAGTATATCTAGTTTATCCATGTTAAGTTTTAGAGATCCGTGTGAAAATTTGATTGTGTTATGAAGATTTGTATTCTGACAGTTTTTCTATTGCTTTAGTTGGTGTTCTTGAATGAAGATGATGTGATTTTAGTTAGTTCAATTGTTGCGGATGCTTCTCTGGTGATTCATGATGTTTTTGGATGTTTCTAGACCATTATCTATCTATTTTGCATGCCTACATTGATCTTTGTGCTCGCGATTCGATATTTTCTCTTGCTTGTTCATGTTTTCATGTTCTTGGCCGATAGGGTGTTGAAGTGTGTTGTGGAACTTCGAGGAGTAATTTTTGGAGGTGTTTTCATGTTTGAGAATTTTATTTTGGGTCTTCACTATGTTGTGGCCAACCTTGGTTGATTCACATTAATAATCTTTATTGTTTTGGGTTGATAGTTTGTATTCATCTTATTATTTTCTTGAGATCGACATGTAGCGATGTAATTTCTTGTTGCCGATATATAAGAGTTATTATTTTATCATTTGAAGGAATGAGTATGCAAAGTGTGTAAGTCCTATGTGTGAATAATGTTTAGATCTTTCAAAGGCGGAAGTAGAGTGTGAAGAAGAGTGAGTAGAGTGTGAAGAAGTGTTCATGTGCTTAACTGGAATTGTAATCAAGAATTATCATATGCTATTTTTCTCAGTTCAAATCCTATGGATGTAATCCAAATATTTTGTAAGATAGTGTGTCTTCCTTTTGTAATTGAGCAATGAGCTCTAGGTAGTGTGCCTAAATGCATGTGCATTCCCCATTCATATTTCTTTATACTTTTAATAGGGTATAATCTTGTGGGCTGACCTCCACCGTGGTTTTTCCCTTAACAGTGTTTCTACATAAAAAAAATCTTGGTGTTATGTGTGTTTCTGATGTGTTGTTGATTTATGCTTTCATGGTTATTAATCAGATCTAAGAATAAGCATAATAAGTTGAATAAATTTGAAATTATGTGACAACTGATTCACACCCCCTCTCAATTGTCTGCCCTTGTGTTGCCAACAAAGTCTACAAGCTTCCATACATCAACCATACCAAAAGTTATACCTCCTGATAACTTTGATAAGGTGCCAGACAAAAAAATGGTTCCATAAGGCTAGAAAGCTACATTATGCTAGACACTCATGAAAAACAAAAGGCTCCACTGGTAAGCAAATTGTGTTATTCTTGGTGGCCTTAATAAAGTCTTAAATTCAATAAGATAGGATAGTCAAATGGGTTTTGCTTAGTTCATGAAAGGTCACACCTTAGGGAACATCATGCTTAATGTCACCAAGAGAGGACAAGTCGAGGATAAAAAATTCACATCTTAGGGAATAAAAGGCCTAACATTGCCACTAAGAGAAATTTCATATGCCAAGAAAGGTCACACTTTTGAAGGATATCAAACCCAATGTCACCACCAAGAAGACTTGTCACATCAAATAAGAATACCACACTTTGAAGGGAATATGCAAACAATGAGTGGGGACACATATGCCCCCACTTTAAAGAAATTTCTAAACAATACTATGATCAATTACTTTAAAGTAGAAAAATGATAAATGCCAAAACATGAGAGCTTTATTTGGAATGCTCTATGCCAATGATATGTTTCCAAATGAAGCTGCATCATGGAAATGAGGTTGTCCCCCATATCCAATCCTAAGATAACACATGAGGGATCCATGGATTTGGGGTTATCGTTATGTCTTTGCTACAACAATATAATAGAGCTTGGGACTGTTATCATTCCTCAAAGTTATAACTCATGGAATAATGAGCACAAAGGAAGAATGACACATAAAGAGTGAAAACAAAGAAAATATTTTGGGTCAACATGGAAGAGACCTAAATGTATCAACACCTTGCCTCAACCCCAAAAGGAAAACACAAGACAAAGGAAAAGATAATGGTTATGACGTATAGAAGAATTAAGATAAAAAAATAGAAGAATTCCATGAAATATTCACTTCCTTTGTATCCTTGCATGAATGGAGTGACAAGGGTTATCCAAAGTAGGCTCCCAAAAATATAAAGACATGCCATGTAGCATGATATGAGGGATCACATTACACACATGCAATCACAAAGAACATAAAAAGAAAACAAAGAAAAGACAATATGGAACATGTGAGTCAACCTATAGTAGGTAATCCACATCCCAATATTATTCATCATAGGCAAAAGGAAAACAACTAGCCAAATTGACAATGACAAGTGTCATACTAGGAGCATCACTAGGTTCAACACATGGTGAGTCATTCTTTTTAGGAGGAACATCATGATTGTTGCCATCTAAACTCATGGAAGAGGGAAAAAATAAATTTAGCTCATTATGCACTTCCTCATCAATCTTAACAATCTCATCATCATCATCCAAGTTAATCATAATAGGAGGCCTAATCATGATGTCCATGGAGGTTTCTTATTTTTGTTGTGGAAAAGGTGGAGAATCATAATGCTTTGTATCAATTGGTTTTTGATATTGGTTTGTTTATTAATTATTTTCTTCTAATTGGAAAGTAATAACATGACGTCTATGCCTACACTCTTTAGCATTTCAATTTCTTGTACAATTTTCAAGTTGCGATTGTGTAGGAGTGGGTTTATCAACCATTAGTTTCTTTTCTTCTTGTAAGGGAGGAATGAAAGGAACCATGGAAGGTTGGTCAACCATTTTCTCTTTGAATTTATAAACTTATTTGATCTTATGAGGAACAATAGGATTTATCTAGTTATCTCTTGGTATTTTATAGGAAATAGGTGGAGGAATCATAGTTGGCTTGTCTTGGTTACTTGGAAGGGCTTTTGGTTCAATCATAGTTTCATCAATGATAGGAGGCTTAATCATGGGTTGAGGCATGTTTCTAAGGGATAATTCTACTATGAAATTTGCCTTGAACTTTTGGTAAGATTTGAAAATGAAGTCCTCATGAGGCTTAATAGGTTCCATAGGTTCGAGCCAGAAGAAATCCAATGACAAATTCCCATGGGAAGACACATGATTAAAGCCACTATGATGCATAGTAAAGATGCCATTACCAAATATAAATTTTAAACATTTATGCACTACTGACATGATAACATCCATGTAGAATAGCCATGGATAACCAAGCTTCACATGGAATTGATCCGACGATGGGATGATAGAGAATGAGACATTCAATTGTTTTAGTTCAACTTTTAATGGGAGAGTGATCAACCCTATCAACAAGAAAAACCATTATATGTTTTGATCCATGCTTTCGATTGTTCATAAGAATTTTGATAAAATTCATGCAAAAATAAGAATTCATCAGTGATTAAATTCTCTACACACTTGAGATCAATTAATATCCCATTAGTAGGCTTGTCATTGATTCTGTCAACTATGTAAAGAGGACCATCAGGCGTATGTTTAATTATTTCATTTTGTGAGAAAGCAATGCCAAAATACATTTTGGTTTGGCCCTTACAGGGTTGAATGCCAATGAAGTCGACCATGTTATTATTAGTCATGAGAAATGTGGTATCAAAGCTATGATCCATAATGGGTTGACTAGTGTCAATACTATGAGTGAAAGAGATAAAAAACTCAAGATCCATGATGGATGTACTAGCACAAGATGGCATGAGTCTCTAACTACATCTTACTAAAGTATTAGCAATAGGACACCAGGTTGTGAAGCTCATACAAGTTTCACCAAACCAAAAGTGTACCAAAATGGAGAAAAGACACTATATAAATGTAATAAACACCCAAAAGTAGGAATCACAATGCAAGTGTGTAAAAGTATTTTACAATTTTCAAATTTGAAACATGATAATTTACTGATTATACTATGCAAAAAACCTGAAAAATGATGTCTTTTAATACCAATTTTGATTTAAAACAATGCACTTAATTTGACCAATTGAACTTAATGCAAGAAAGTACAAAATTTTCTATTTTCATAATTTGAAACACAAATCTAACAACAAAATGAAATGAAGCAAACAAAGACAAAATGATGGCAATTTTTTTGAAAAATCACCTATACAAGGATAGGTTTTCCCAAGGGCGAATGAGTCTTTGTACAAGGTTGAAAAAAATTAAAGTTTGTGTTTCTGGTTTGATGTTTGATTTCTCTATTTTAGGTTGAAGAGTGTGAATTCTATGAATTTTTTTTCCATTTTTTAGGTGTCTTAATGCAAGTGCAACTAGTGACAATAAGTGAACAAAGCGACAATGTTGGGTTCACCAAAATGAAACAAAAGGAAATGGGATCCTTCCCTAAAAGGTGAGGAATGTGATGAGAGGAGAAGGTTAAGGAAAATGGGGGGTGTCCACCTAATCACAAATCCACCTTTCCTTTATTCATTAGGAAGAGGGATAGTGCCACAAATGATTATAATTGACTTACAACCCTCAAGGTGAGTCAAATCTAGATTTGGATACTATGTTGCCTTGACTACCTTATGAAAAAAATGATTGAACAACAATTTTGGGAGAAAGATAAAAGTTCTTTAACAATCAAACCTATGAGATCTACCACTTGAAATAAGAAGTATTATGATAACACTAATAGAAACAACTATTAACCAATAGATCTGAGAAGGTTAGGGTGGTGTTTACCTAGATCCAAAAGTGGGTTTTAGGTTCTATTGAAGGACATATTCACCCAGGGGAAAATGGGTCTTTGTACAGGGGTTTGAAAATTATTTTTGCAATCCTTGGATCCCAGATATAAGCTTTTGATTCCACTAGGTTTGACTATTAGAAATCCAGAAATAAAACCTATAGGTGAGTTTTTGTGTCTTGAAAACTTTGATGACAACTTTGACACTTTTGATCAACTTTTAATCCTTCTTCAACTACAAATCTGCACATACAAAGAGAGGAGAAAAATGTTTATTTTTTGTGGATAAGGGTCTGCCTTGGTCAAACCCTAGTTTGGTAATTAAACCTTGATAATGAAATAATGATAAAATGAAGGAATTGATGAATGAACAAAGCTTGTTGCACCTCACCAAATCCTTTAATGGATGCCCTTAAAGGGCTCAAGTATAAAAAATCTCTCTAAGGATTAGATCTTGCATGAAATGAGTTGATTACTTGATAGATCTTGATGCTTGAATGCTTTCTTGAAACTTGAAACATACATCACAATGTTAGCTCCAAAAACATGCATGAACACACATAAATCTTGACATCATGATATGATCTTGAATTGTGCTATAGATGACTAATAAATCTGATCTCTAATGCTCTTGTAATTGATCTCTTGAAGTTATAGGTTTCTACTAGGATTTGAATTGGTAAAATAACCTTGTATTTATAGGTGTTTCCATAATTACCCGACAATTAAACACCACAGGCCGATCTTTGTAATTTGAATTTTCCAAGATGTGTAATTAAGTGTATGCATTGATTAAATGTGGGTTTCTCTTTCGAAAAAAGAAATTAATTAGGCTTGTGAATGCATAATTGGGTCAATTAAAGGCTTTATTAAGTCCAATTAATTAAGGGGATGCAAACATAGTGTGAAAATGTAAGGGAGTACATTTTTCAACATTGCACTTGTCATTTGGAAGTGGCTAAGATCTTGAAGAACTTATAGTAGTACTCTATTTTTATTGGAGTTGTCTTTTATTTTTCTTGTTGACTTGCTGATGGTTAGCTGCTTTTTTTTTTCCCACTTCTTCTTAATGGTGGCTATTATTTTTTTCTTGTTTTATCCTTTTAGCAATTGTTTCTTGTAAAGGGTTTTGGGTCCCTTCAAAACTTGTTTTACCTATAATAAAAAATATAGTCACAATTTATTAAAAAAAGATCAATAAATTGATACACACATAAAAAAATTTAAGCATGAAATGGATCCAATGAGAGATATTAGATAATAGAACATACTTGTTCATCCAAAATTACATTGCAAAAGTCCATATGCAACATAGAAATGACTATTACAAGGCTTGCAATATTTTAAAGATGTCATTAATGTTATGCACTGCATACATTCACCAAATTTTCACTTCACAAAGATATGGATCCCTTCTATTCGTTATTATCCTTTGTTTCATTCTTGTCATTTATCACTTTTGGTATATTGTGTTAGGGATTTTTTGTTGTTAGTTGTCTTAGTTTATTTTGATGCTTTTTAGGTTTCTATGTTTTGGTCTTGTGGTTTTGAAAAAACCCATCTCTTATCTCAATTTCAAGATATTTAAGGGTACAAGCACCTATTATGGTCTTGAGGTGATCCTATAACCCTTTTCTCATTTTTTGATGCATGAACACCCCTAGTTGTAAAACAATCCTATATCAACCAAAAATAGTTCTTTTCTTGCATTGCATTTAGTAGCAATTTTAGTAATTCATTCTGCAATTTATCACATCATTTTTTCTCAGCTCGTGGAGCAAGATATAGAATCTACACATCGACATCTATCACATATCCGAATTCCACTTCGTTTGCAGTTGTCTATTGAAAGTTATCGCTCTCAAAATTTCACTATGTTACTAGTCAGAGTATTTGGGGCCAACCTGGTCCAGATTTCTTAGTGCGGACCTATTCCAGATCATGTAGAGCATAAGTGGACATCATACAAGAATCTCAAGTTTTTTGGGACCTATCCTAGAGGTTCACAAGTTAATTCATTTCATGTGGAGCTTGTAACATCATGAAAATAGGAAAGATTAAAGCAAGCTCAAAGCTAATAAACTCTAATGTAATCTAAAGTTAAACAACAAAGCACAAAGAAAGCATAAACATAAACAAAGAGTGATCTCACCTAGTATCTACATCCTTCCATGAATGACCTCGATTGTCCTCCATTTCTTCATGATGGTATTCTTGCCTTCATATTTTCAATATGTGTGCAAGTATAGCCTTGATGTATGCAATTATAGAAAAATATTGAAGATTAAACAAGTGCTCCAAAAGTCATACAATTTCAGGAGGATTCACAATGATGAAAGCCAGGTCAATTTATAGAAAATTGATCATTCGAATGAGAGGCCGAGATCGAAAGATAGACGAACGATCTAGATTAAAGGATTTGACATGCATTATGATAACTGTTAGTACTGACATGAGTGATAAAATTGAAGAATAGAGATGAAGATTAAATAATGATTTAGTCTCAAGTTGAGAGTATTCGAAAGTAGAAGAAAAATGTTTGCATGACAAAGATAAAGATAGAATAATGGATACAATCTATTCGAATGTACACATAAAATTAATTAATTAAATAAAGATATTTAATTAATATGTATGTACATGCATATGAGTTAGAACTAGATAAATGACTGGTTATGACAGAGAGTTTATTCACGAAAGACACTCAAACATTAAATCAGGAGATAACTAATTGATTCAAATAGATCTCAAGTCAATTGGGGATGAATACTTAGATAACTTACAAATTTATCTAAATATAGAGGAATGCGTTAAAAATAGACTTTTATGAATTAAATGATTATTTAATTCAAGATTGGACATTTTAAGGATTAATTAAACAAATAAGATTTATTTAATTGAGTGAAAAAAAGGGTAAATGAATAATTAAATAATTAAAGTATTTATTTAATTATAGTTAAAAATATGATAAAGATAAATTAAATAAGAATTTATTTAATTTAAGGAGGATAAAGTTAATTAGTGACATAATTAAATAAAGGGCGTTTATTTAATTAATCAGGATAGAATAAAGATAATGTGAATTAATTAAATAATTAAGTTTATTTAATTAATAGATGAATAAATGTTAAAGCGAATTAATTAAATAATTAAAATTTATTTAATTAATAGATGAGAAAGGACTTTAGAAAGTAATTAAATAATTAACATTATTTAATCATGACCATGAAAACACAAATTATGAAGAAATTGAAGTCACAGGCTTAGACCAAATTTTAGCGTCTACATTTTGGTCCTCTTCGATACAATGTCATTTTGGTGTTGTGTCAATGAAAATCATTCAAAAACATGCCCCAGTCATGCCCTAGTGTAAAATAGGTGAAGGTATACCCCCTTGGGAAAATTGACAAATTTTTGAAAAATTTCAATTTTTTTTTGGAACTAGTCTTGATTAGTCAATTTGATAGCTAGAAATGCAGTGGAGTTGACATAAATGAATTTCGAGGTGTTAGGTACATGTATGGGTCAATAGAAGTTGGAGGTTTACACGGCCAATAGACAAGGTTGGAGGAAATGCCACCCAAAAACCCTAGGTATAAATAGAAAAGGGGTGAAAATCCAATTCATTTTCACCCTCCAAGTTTAGAAAATTGTGATTTTCGCTTTGTACATCTAGTGACCATGTCTCTAGTTCCATACTCACATCATCACGCTTATCACATCTGGTCATTCAGATGACATGCAGATGCAAGCCCCCCGATATGTAGTCTGAAACTGCTTTTTGAAATTTTGATTTGCACATTTTTTAATGCATTTATTTCAAGTTTTGGTCACATGTCATTTTTTTAGAAAATCGCATGTGCATTCGCAATAGACACATCTGCATTCAGAATAATGCATTTGTATTTTCCCGTCATAGCCTAGCATAAGTATTTTAGCAGATGTACATATTTGTTTTTAATTTCAACGCATAAGACTTTATGCATCGTATTTGCATTTAACTTTAGCGCATATAGAATTTTGAGACACATTTGTTTCGTTAGACAGATTTGAGATTTTGAATGGTGATTGTTTGTGCATGACTGCATTTGTATGCATTTGCATATTAATTTTTTTTTGAATATTATATTGATGCATGTGGTTATTTGAGACGCATTTGCAAATTTAAATGATGCATATGATATTTTGCAATGCATTTGAAAATGAAATGATGCATTTGACTGGTAGGTTGTTTTAGATCCGATATATACCAGGGAGCCGAGACCATTGAATTTTAGCTTCCATGATCAATTGTGGAGTAGGGAGAACTAGTTTCAATGGCACTTGGGTCTACATCATGTGACATTCATGCCCACTATTCGGGAAAACCAGGGACTATTGACTACATTGTGCGAGCGATGGCACTCAAAGACATTGTCATTTCATCTACCTACTAGGGAGGCGACGGTGACATTAGAGGATGTATATAGGATACTTAGATTACCGATTAGAGGAGCCCGGGTCATGTATGATACTTTGAGGGGATTCACGGAGATGTGTAGATATTATCCCCACTAGGACATTAGACAACTAGGGGTAGACCATTATGAGATTAGATGGCATGTGTTAGCACATAGATACAATAGGTTAGATTGTCTATTGTGTACATTGATTGGAGGTATAGTTCTTCCTGACCATCGAGGTCACAGATTCCCTGTAGGATGGGGGGAGATGCTTGTAGGAATGTTAGAGAGGCAGGTGGTTTATGCCTAGGGCCCTTGTTTGTTAGCTATGTTATACTTTCATTTTCATGATATTTCCTATAGAGAGGCACAGTCTATGAGCTGTGGTACTACACTCCTGATGGTATGGGTGTGGGAACACATAGCCATTTTTTGTCTTCTTGTTATAGCTAAGGTGCAATAGGGATCATCGTATGCCTTCCGATATGTGGTGGAAAACACACAAACTCATGTTGGTGATATTGGATACTACAAACATGCCATCAATACAATGGTTTAGTTCATTTTGAGGTCGTACATGGACTGCCCACAGTGGCTAAATGAGGATAGGAATTTGACATTTTGCTAATAGAAACAGTATCTAATTGGACAGACAGTCTCACATGTGCACATCGTTGAGAGGCACTTGCCAGAACATGTTTTGAGACAGTTTGGAGAGGTTGAGGATGAGCCTTGAGGTCAAGCAGAGTATGATAGATCTTCAAGAGAGGTGACATTATGGGGAGCATAGATTCTAGTGGTGACAACATAGGTAGGTTTTGATGCCTTATAGCTAGTACAGTGGGGTTGGAGAGGTGGATTAGTGGATTTGGGTACGATAGAGGCATATGATTTTTGATGGTCCACTCACAGGCCAGTGCCGTTGATAGATCTAGACGAGGATGCTCCTGTGGAGAGGCGCGGGACAAGACCACGAGGTAGACATGGTAGAGGCAAAGGTTGTGGTGGGAGAGGTGGTAGAGGTGATGGTGGAGATGGAGGAGGAGTAGGTCAAAGAGGTGGTGGGAGGGGGAGACATGGTTGCAGAGGACGAGGCCTACCTTTGTCACCTGTCTGTGAGGAGGATAGGGAGGGAGAGGATGTTCTAATGATAGATGTTGGCAGGGGTGAGGAGGAGGTCCATGTTGAGGTTGGTGGAGAGGAGGTTCATGTGGAGGTTGGTGGAGAAGAGCATGCAGGAAAGGAAATTCTTGAGGAGCATGTAGAGAAGGAGGAAAGTAGGGAGGAGGTAGAGATGGATGCTCTTGGTCTGTTCATTGGCTACTAGAATGAGGATGAGGATGAGGATGAGATGAATGAATAGGAGCAGAAGCTCTGGGATAGGATTTTGGAGGAGTGGGAGGATGATGGGATGGGGCGGCCACAACAGGATGACACAGGTCCTGTTGATCAAGAGGTAGTAGATTTACGGGCCCAAGTAGCATTTCTGGAGGAGAAAATGAGGGCATTGATGGTAGACCGAGATTCAGTTGTGATGGAGAGATACACAACATATTTGGATAGAGATTAGGCCATAGCTTGGAGATAGGAGACTGAGCAGAGGTTTACATAGATTACAACTCTTTGTAGTGGGTTGTCGATAACTTTTGCACAGGAGTTAGTTAGAGCTGGTGACAGGGAGAGATATTACAAGAACCTATATGAGGTAGAGGTTCCTTTTGAGAGACGAGATCCTAGCTATTCATAGGCACAAAGTAGTAGGTCCCAGAGTAGGACTTAGACTAGGACAGTGAGTACAGAGGGGGTCGAGGGACCTCGTAGATCTGGCCCATATGACAGGCCTCCTTCTGCACAAAGATCATCAGGCTCTTGTCATCATTCGCCTTCACATTCTGCTCATGGGAGTAGTGAAAATTTTAGATAGAGACATGTATTGATATTTATTGAGACATTGTATTATGATCATAGAGCCTACAGGCTTCATATTTATCGATACATTATGACATTGTGATGTGACACTGTTTGAGCCATATATATATATATATATATATATGATTTTGGCGGCAATTCTCATGATATGTAGTTCTATGTATGATTATGTAGTCTTTTATTTATGTAGGTGTTCTATATGATATGCCTATGTTATGGATGATCATATTTACATCATGATGTGTTTATGCAGCTTATTATGTGATCTTTATTCTATATGATGATGGTGTATTTACTTTAATTGTATCAATGGATGTTATGTATGCAATTTATGATTATGAGATGCAATGTGATTTTTATATATACAATGCTATCTACATGTGATGCTATATGTTTGATGATGATGGATAAAATGTGATGCATATATTTACAATTTTTATGTACATGTAATGCTTTTGTTATGTAATCTATGATAATGAATGCCTATTATGCCATGATTTCCTAGATATGATAGATGCCTATGTTTTTGTGTTTTCAAAATGAAAGATATATGTATGATTTATGATGTATGATTTTTACATGATGTTTCTAACATGAATGCATATGCATGATGTTTAATATTTTTGTGTATCACAAGACTCCATCATAATGCAAGAAAGAAGAAATGTTAGTGTGAAAAGAAGATGAATAATAAAAGGCATGGTTGTTAGTATTAAGAATCTTCGATATTTTTCCAAATCACAAAAGGATTTGCACTTTATCATCATTGGGCGGTAACTAATAAAAATGGAGACAAACACCATGATATGACATTGATCAAGGTGTGCAAGGTCATCCACCTGCTAACAATAGATAGTCACATACAAGGATTGTCTTAACTCATACTAAGGGCACAATTGCCCCAATCTTTTTGTCAAGACAAACCACAAATAACAAAAAAAAAAAGATAGGTCATGAGATGTCATCGCTCCTCTAAATCCTTCATGGGACATCCTTGAGGAAACTAGTAACATGACTCAAAATCCACAGTTAAAAGATAGTTGACAAACAACAGTCAAAGAAAACAAAATACTGATACATCGTTGCTTCTCTAAATCCTTCATGGGACATCCTTGAGAAAGCTAGTATCATGATTCCAAATTAAAGCCAAATAAAATGATAAGATAAACAAGCCACAAATTCAAAAAGCCAATAAAATATTTGCCAAAACTTGATCTGTTTGTTTGATTTTTTTGATTAATAAGATGATTGATTGATAAGATCTAGTTTTACGAGGGACACGTACCAAATAAGACGTTGAGTCTGGTTTCAATGTTATGACTATCTATATAAGGCATGAAAAAATCCTAGTTTTAGAAAGACACATATCATGTAAGACGTTGAGTCTGATGCCGTTGATGTGATAACCTATGTAAGGCCATGTTGATTTGTTTAACAATGTCTGTTTCCAGGAAGGACACATCCTATATAAGACATAGGTTGATTGTTTTGATGACGTCTATTTTCAAGAAGGACACATCTTGTAGCAGACATAAGTTGATTGTTTTGATGATGTCTATTTTCAAGGACACATCCTATAGCAGACATAAGTTGATTTATTTTGTTTGTTGATTTGGAAATTTGCTTGATTTGACCTGATGACATTGTTGACTTTTTCATCTTGTTGATTTCTTGACTTGATATGGTGTGCTGACAATTGACTATGTGTAATGACATACCCTAAAGGACTGACCTAGTGTGGCCTTGGGGGCTCATTGATTGATGGCCTTGCCTATGTTATACATGTAGAGACCTCGTAGTTCGACTAGACTTTGACTGACAAGACTGACTATAAAAGCTTTATTTGTATAAAGATATCTGATGTGTGTGGTAGTGCATATGACAAACCCTAATGGACTGACCTAGTGTAGCCTCAAGGGCTCAGGGATTGATGGCCTTGCCTATGTTATACATGCAAATACCTCGTAGTTCAGCACAACCAATGACCTTGTCATATAAACAAATGGATTGAATCATGATTTTATACAAACAAACCTAAAAGGGATGAACTAATGCCTCAGGGGCACATCAATAGATGGCCTTGCCTACGTCCAGTTGTAGAGGCAATGTAGTTCAAAAAATGACAAAGATTGACACATACGACTGACTCTAACTCTATTTTTTGTCTTTTTGAAGTTTTCTAATATTTTTTTGGATTTTTTTTCAGGACATTTTATGATGTTTTTTGATTTTTTCAGGACATTTTGTGATGTTTTTAGATTTTCTGATGGTTTTATGTCTTCAAGATAGCCAAAGTAAGAATCAATATGGTGCAAGTCAAGTGTTGCCCCTAGTCAAGTATAAGACCAATTGATTATGAATAGGATGGGACGGGGGATACGAAATGCACTCGATGTCAATTCTTCCAAGTTATGGAAAATAAAACCATTTTATTATGAAAGGTATGTACAAGGGGTGGATGGAAGAGATATGATATGTACAGTGATCTAGATAATATGTATAGGGATAAGTGATATGTGCAGTGAAGTCAAATTAGAATAATGATAGACAAAGGAGCAAAGTCAACTACACATGGCCCCTATTTTCTAGGTTTTCACCATGGTACTTATCTGAAGCACCACAGAAGTGGTTTTCACTATTGGAAGACTTATTTCTCTTTACTATTTTCTTGATTTTCTATTTTTTTTGATGTTACCAAGACGCCTGTTTGCTAGGTTTTCACCTAGGTAACAATTTTTTTGTATTTTTGATAGTTAAGACAAGGCTCTCAGAAGTTATGCGTAGGACTTCTTTAGATGAAGACTGTTGATAGGTGCTGAAAATGGTTCTCCTCTAGGAGTAGAGATTTGATATGCTCCTGATCCAAAGGCTTCTGTGATAATGTAGGGTCCTAACCAGTTAGGTTCAAACTTTCTTGGTTCCTCTCTTTTAGCTTGATTCTTAGGATTCTCCATTAAGACTAGGTCACCAATGTCAGTTTCTATTCAAGACCTTCCTGTTGTAGCTACGACGAAGATGATTCTAATATGCTTGGAGATGATCTAATCCCTTCTATCTTTGTTCATCTAGGAATTCTAGCTCATGTAGTCTTGAAACTCGGTACTCTTCATCATCAATATGCCCTTTCAAGGATACCCTTAGGGAAGGAATCTCAACCTCAATAGGAAAAATGGCCTTGGAACCAAATACTAAAGAATATGCAGTGGCACGAGTGGGATTACGAATGCTTGTGTGATAAGCCCACGAGGCTGGATTAAGCTGTAAATGCCAATCTCGACCAACATCATCGACAATCTTTTAAAGGATTCTGATGATAGTTTTATTAGATGCCTTAGCTTGGTTGTTACCTTGTTGGTAATATGGGGTGGAAAAATGATGTTGGATATGGAACTCTTCATAGAGATGACAAACTTCTTGGTTTTTGAATGGATGGCCATTATCTATGATAATGGATTGAGGAACACCATACCAATATATGATATAGTTCAAGATAAACTTAGAGATCTATGTGATGGTGATGTAGGTCATGGGAATATCCTCAATCTACTTTGTAAAATATTCAATGGTGGTAATGATGAACTTATGGCCGTTGGATGATGTGGGATGTATCTTACCTATGAGGTCGAGTCCCCATTGGGCAAAGGGAAATGGTGACATTATGGGATGAAGCTCCTACGCCAGTGCATGTATCAAATCTCTGTGTACTTGACATTGACGACATTTCTTAACAAAGACATATGAGTCCTTTTCCATGGTAGGCCAATAGTAACCTAGTCTCATAATATTTTTAGCTAAGGTAGGACCACTAGAATGGGATCCACTATACCCTCATGTAACCCACACAAGGTTTCTTGTGATTTTCCATTATTGTGACATCTTAGTAGGGTATTATCTAAGGCACGCCTATACAGGGTGTCTCCGATGATGGTGTACTTGGATGACTTGCGAAAGAATGTCCTACATTGGTTATTGGAAAGGTCAGGAGGTATGATTTTGGCATGGAGGTAGTCATAGATATCTGTATACCATGGGGAATCAGGACCAACAATATCACACACCATCTCTGAATCTGGGATGTCATAGGAAGGGACCAACAACTGTTCTACCAAAAAATTGAACTTAGGCACATTGCTTGGTATGTCGAGGAGTGAAGCAATAGTAACCATGGCATATATTGCCTTGTTTAGAACATGAGGTATTTGATGAAAGTCAAACTTTTCAAAGTACTCCTCAAAACTATTCTCCATGGGTTTGTAGGGAGCAAGATTTTCATCCTTAGTTTCATAGTCATCATTTACCTATCAGATTACTAGTTGAGAATCACCATAAACCTATAGGTTCTTGATCTTCCATTTGACTGCCATGCATAATCTTGTCACAAGAGCCTCATATTCTGCTATGTTGTTGGTACATGGAAAGACAATCCTGAATGACTTAGGGATAGAATCACCCTATGGTGTGATAAACAGTATACCAACCCCTGAGCCATGATTTGTATGGGACCCATCAAAGTATAGTTTCCGTGTCGTGCCTGTGTCAATGGTGAATATAAACTCATCAAGAAAATATGCAACTAAAGGGTGATCTAATTATATCGGTGCATCAACCAACTGATCAATAATGACTTGTCCCTTGATAGCTTTTCTCTCTATGTACAAGATGTCATACTCACTAAGTATCATTACCCATTTTTCCAGTCACCCTATTAATGTTGCTTTGCTTAGAAGATATTTCAGAAGATCTATCTTTACAACCAACATTTTTTGATGGTTCGATATATAGTGCATTAGTTTTTGAGTAGCAAATACTACCATAAGACAAGCACATTCAATGGTATTGTAGTTAAGCTCATAACCTAACAAAGTCCAACCGATATAGTATACTGCCCTTTCATGACCTTCATCGTCATTCTGTGCAAGCAATGCTCCTAGTGATGAATGGGTTGATGAAATATAGAGAATTAGTGGTCATCCCTCAATAGGTGGTATTAAGATTGGTGGTGTAAGTAGATAATCCTTAATTAGTTGAAAGGCTTCCTAACATTTACTTGTCCATACAAATTGTATTCCTTTTCTAAGTAAATGTTGAAAGGGATGTGCCTTATCTACTAACTGCACTATAAATTTTTTGATGGATTGCAATCTCCCTTGTAGTTTTCTCAGCTAACTGAGATTAGCTGGCGGAGGCATGTCTATGATTTCTTTTACCTTGGCTAGATCCACTTCAATGCCTCTTCTAGAAATGATATAACCCAAAAGATTTCCCGATTTCACTCCAAACACACATTTCTTTGGATTTAGTCTCACTTTATACTCTTCTAGTCTTTGAAATATCTTTTCTAAGACCTACAAATGATCAGCTCTTGTGAGCAATTTTGCAATAAGATCATCGACATAATCCTCCATAAGAGTGTGTATAAGGTTGTGAAAAATAGTGGTCATAGCACGCTGATATGTTGCTCCAATGTTTTTGAGTCTGAAGGGCATAACATTCTGACAATAGGTTCCCTAAGGACATGTGAAAGATATTTTAGGTTGGTCTTCAATTGCGATCCTGATCTGATAATACCCTGAAAATCCATCCATAAGGGACAACATCTCATATCCTGTGGTCATGTCTACTATCATGTCAATGTTGGGCAAAGGAAAGTCATCCTTAGGATAGGCTTTATTGATATCTCTAAAATTTGTGCAAATGTGGATGCCCCCTATTGGTTTGGTGACTGGTACAAGATTGGAAATACAATTTGCATAGTCGATTGATCTAATGAAGCCAACATCTAACAGTTTCTTCAGCTCAACCTTGACTAGTAAAGCAATCTATGGGTGCATTTTCCTCAATTTCTGTTTCACTAGTTTTACACTTGGTTGTAAGGGAAAATGATTTAGTAGAAGTTCAGGATCCATCCCAGGCATGTCTACATATGACTAGGCAAAATTAATCTATCTTTGTGTAAAGAAGTTGCGGAATTTTGGCTACTCTTCTTTTGTTAATGATGTTGCAAAATATACTAGTCGGGGATTCTCTTCTATACCTATGTTAACTTCCACTAATTCTTCAACTAGCATGGGTGAATTTTCCTATGCAACAAGGAGAATGTTCAAACCTCCATCCTTAGGTGCCTCAAAGAGGTTTTTTCCTTCGAATGCATCCTTATTTTTTTCTTTTTCATTGTCTAAAGGTGCCTTTCGGTTTTCACCCAAAGACTCATCATTTTTATTTTCATCATTTTTTTTCTTATTTTTGTGACTGGAGGGTTGAACAGATTCCCCAAAATATGCTTTGTTGTCCAAATCAATGGTAAATCCAACCTTGTGATCGCCACTAGGTATGCCTTCTCGTAATCCCAAAAACTTAGCAATTGCTTTGTCATTCTAAAAAATTTCTAAGATAGGTGTGTCTTGTTGGTCCCAATCAATGAGTTGGGGATAGACTAAGGGCATGCCATCATTGGAGTGGTCAAAGTTCAATGGGGTCAAGGTAAAAGCGAAGTTGTTCATATAGTCACAAAAGTTTTGTACCAAGTCATCTTTGCTCTTTTGCTTGGATCTAGGTGGATTCTGAGGTGGGCCTAATGCCAAGGTTTGGTTATTTGAAATGGATTTATAGGTTCCCAAGAGGTAGGATCAAGAGATTGCCAATAGTAATGTTTAAACCATTCCTCCTTTTTCATAGTCTTAGGTGGACAAGAATTCAAAGGATTTGGAAAAGATTTCAACATTAAGTCAAGTTCTCCAAATAGCTTATCAAGGTCCATGGAAGAGGTCAAGGATAGGGAATCCCATTCATATTCATTTGAGTTGGGGGAATCATAGTAGGGTTGGTCAGATGGTTCGTTGGATGTCTCGATATCTTTAGAAGCACTTACTTCCTTGAGTAAAGGTGATGTGGTACTAGGAACGCCAATATGAATCGGTTGAAACCCAAGCCCTAGGCCTTTTGACCACTTTGAAACAATGACTGATTCAATCCTCCCATCTTGATGTAAGCCTAAGCCACTATGTCCATTATATCCCTTGCTATGCATGACTGTGAAACCTTTGCCATATTGATCTGTAGGAATGTGAGCAAGTGAGGGAGGTTCTTCATCATCTTCTCTATATATCTAGGAGGTGACATCATCTTTGTTGATGGTTTCTTTGCTTAATTATCCCCATTTTGTAAAGGTTGTTGAGGGAGGAATGTGTATGGTGACCACTAATTTTCTCCTATTTTCCATAGGTAAATCGTATGATTTAGGAGGAATTAGATGGCTAACACAATAAGATGTCTTGATGTGATATTCTCCACAACCCTTGTCTTGGATCTCGACCCTAGGAATGGAAGGTAGTGATGATGGAGTGGATGTTTTAGTAAGAGTGGATGGATCCACATAATGAGATGAATTGGATGATGAGGCTTCTTGATTTACAGGCACTTGGAACTGAGGTGTCTCTCATATATTGGTGCAATATTGGAATGGATCTGGGTCACCATCTATTGTTATTTTAGTGCCATTGTAAGGAAATTTTAGACATTGATGATATGTGGAAGGGACTACCTTCATGTCATGAATCCATGGTCTACCTAGTAAAAGATTGTATGGAAGGGTGAGATCCAAGACTTGGAATTTTGTCTCCATAACTGTAGGACCAATTCTAATAGGAAGTGTGACAACCCCCTTTGATTTGCATTCTTCATCATTATAAGCCTTAATGACAATGCTTTTGGTTGTGTCCACACATGCTTCCAAGAAACCTAATGCCTTAATCAATTTTAAAGTGCAAAGATTTAACCCTCCTCCTCTGTTGACCAGAACTCGTCTAACTTTGGTTTTTTCAACAAGGAATTCAAGATGTAACGAGTCGTTATGATTTTCCTTCTCAGTTGCATAGTCTTGTTCGAAGAATGTGGCATGATGATTATTGGTCAAGTAGCCTACCATTTCCTAGAAACAATTAACATCAAGATCATTAGGGACAATGGTCCTTTGTAAAGGCTTGTCTAAAACGGATAGATGTTTAGGGGAGATATGTAATAATTCCAAGATGGAGATTTGGGCTGGGGTCTTCCCCAACTGATCAAGTAAGTTATACTGTGGCTTAGAAGTCTATGGTGTCTGATGTGATGAAGGGCCTTAGATGATGATCTTGGTCTAACAAGTGTTAACAACACACTCGGGAGTTTTATTTATGGAAATGGTTACAATAGCAATCAAACTCTAATGCAATCTAAAGTTAAACAACAAAGCACAAAGAAAGCATAAACATAAAAAAAGAGCGATCTCACCTAGTATCTACATCCTTCCATGAATGACCTCGATTGTCCTTCTCCATTTTTTCATGACGGTATTCTTGCCCCCAGATTTTTAGTATGTGTGCAAGTATAGCCTTGATGTATGTGATTATAGCAAAATATCAAAGATTAAGAATTGCTCCAAAAGTCATACAATTTCAGGAGGAGTTGAAATGATGAGAGTCAGATCAATTTATAGAAAATTGATCATTCAAATGATAGGCCAAGATTAAAATATAAATGAACAATCTAGATTAAAGGATTTGACATGCATTATGATAACTGTTAGTACTGACATGAGTGATAAAATCTACAAATAGAGATAAAGATTAAATAATGATTTAATCTCAGGTTGAGAGTATTCGAAAGTAGAAGAATAATGTTTGCATGAAAAAGATAAAGATAGAATAATGGACATAATCTGTTCGAACACACACATAAAATTAATTAATTAAATAAAGATATTTAATTAATATGTATGTACATTCATATAAGTTAGAACTAGATAATTGATTGGTTATGACAAAGAGTTTATTTGCAAAAGATACTCAAACATTAAATTAGGAGATAACTGACTGATTCAAATAGATCTCGAGTCAAGTGGGAATGAATACTTAGATAACTTAAACATTTATCTAAATGTAGAGGAATGTGTTAAAAATAGTCTTTTATGAATTAAATGATTATTTAATTCAAGATTCGTCATTTTAAGGATTAATTAAATAAATAAGATTTATTTAATTGAGTGAAGAAAAGGTTAAATGAATAATTAAATAATTAAAGTATTTATTTAATTATAGTTGAAAATACAATAAAGATAAATTAAATAAGAATTTATTTAATTTAAGGAGGATAAAGTTAATTAGTGATGTAATTAAATAGAGGGTGTTTATTTAATTAATCAAGATAGAATAAAGATAATGTGAATTAATTAAATAATTAAGTTTATTTAATTAATAGATGAATAAATGTTAAAGTCAATTAATTAAATAATTAAAAGTTATTTAACTAATAGATGAGAAAGGACTTTAGAAAGTAATTAAATAATTAACACTATTTAATCATGACCATGAAAATACAAATTATGAAGAAATTGAAGTCGTAGGCTTAGACTAGATTTTAGTGTCTATAGAGCTAATTCTTCATATCTTGAGGCTGGCATTCATATTTGATCAATCATTAGGTTATTAACCCTTGAGGTCGATGTGGACCTAATTTGAAGCTTGAGGAGCATATTTATAAGAATTTTTAATCATTTAGGATCATCATTCAGTACATATTTGAGGTTAAAATTCATATTCGTTACATTTTCCCATAAACCCTTCAAGGGCATGTAATAAGGCTTGTGGGCCAGTTGTACTATTGAAGCCTTTGAGGCAAGGCCTGTGAGCCCTTGTAATTTGACCTTTTGGCCAATGTTGCATGTAAGGATTTTATATTAATGAAGATTCATGTTCGCATATTAGTTTTTTGTGTTATTTTCATTGTGTTGACTCATCACTGCATGGTTCAAATTATTCCTTCTAGTACCATCCTACCATGACTACACCAAGTGGTATTAGAGTGAGTTTCGATTCCTAAAGGCATTCATTGAGGTGAATAGATTGGCGAGCTAAGGAAGATTACATTTTCTTTCAACTAATTGCTGATTTTGAGGTAGTTGAAACCCTTGTAGCTAGATCGCCAAATTGAGGAAGTTGCATCAATTTGAGAGGATACATGCTACCAAGGAGAGCACTTGCTATTACGAATGTTGTTGGAAGAATGGATGAAATGATGGAAATGATGTGCGAGATGCGATCTAGGTTAGATGTTGTTGAAGAAGATCGAAGGTGAGGCCTAAACCCTAGGAAAAATGATGAAAGTGATGATGAAGTGAAATATGCAAATCAAATTGCAAAAATGCTAGATGATGAATAAGAAGAATCAAATCAAGTGAAGATGTTGAAAGTGATCTCAAATATTGGCAAGCGACCTAGAGTTAAAATTCAAAACTACGCAGAAAATTTGAATCTTGAAGAGTTGATTGATTGGATAAATGAAATGGAGGAATACTTCGAACATGAAGAAATTGAAGATCTTGAAAGAGTCAGATTTGTGAAAACAAATTTGAAAGCTCATGCTGCATTATGGTGGAAATAATTTTAGTTGGATAGAAATAGAAGAGGTAAAGAAAGAATTAAAAAATGGGATAGAATGGTGACAAAGTTGAAGAATCAATTCGTACCAATAGATTATGAACTTGAATTGTTGAAGAGATTATAGAACCCGAGACAAAAAGAAATATCTGTGGAGTATACTGAAGAATTTTACAAGATGATAATCAAAATTGGACATAGTGAAGCAAGAAAAGAAAAGGTTTCTAGATATATCAATGGTTTGAGAACAAACATTCAAGAAGAGTTGAGCTCGATGAAGATGCCATCTGTTGAAGAAGCATACTAGTTTGCATTGAATTTTTAAGAGAAGTTGAACAAGAAGTCTGAACAAAGATAGAGAAGTACAAGAGGAAGATGTCAATAGAGTGGAACCCAGTCTGGAATAAAGAAGACCTTATGTGGAGAAAAACAAAGATATGAAACCCTATCGGAGTGAAGAAAAGGATGCTAAACCATACCACATAGGAAGAGAAGATCAAAATTTCTACCACAGTGATAGAGGTTATAATTCTTACCACAATGATGGATACTAGAAAGATGAAGGAAGATCTAAGAGAAGACTATTCAAAGGAACCTGTTTCAAGTGTGGAGGAAAAGGATATAGAGCATTTGAGTGTCATCAAGGAAGTACTAAAAAGAAACCTGAGCATACTGGAAGAGCAACATATGTGGAGGAAGAACATGTTGGATCCTCTAATTTAGTTCAAAAACTAGAGAAAGGTGAATCATTGATAATGAGAAGAGCTTTGATGCATGAAGAGGTGATTGAATAACCACCACAAAGGAAGAGTCTACTCAAAACTAGATGTAAGTCTATAGGAAAGGTATGAAAATTTATCATTGACAATGGTAGTACTGATAACCTAGTTTTAGAAGAGATGGTAACCAAGTTGAATTTGAAGAGATTGAACCATCCAAACCCCTATAGGATAGCATGGATTCAAGATGATCATAAGATATTGGTGAATGAACATTATTTGGTGAAATTTCATATTGGATCATATAGGGATGATGTATTGTGTGATATTATGCCTATGGATGCATGCCATTTACTATTATAAATACCATGGAAATATGGTAAGAAATAAGTTCATGATGGAAGAAGGAATACCTATATTGTGACATTGAATTGAAAAAGAATAAAGTTGATACCTTTGGAGGAAGAGGAGAAGACTGAATTTTGTGGCATTGCTAGACTATGTTTGGTAGATGTAAGGAAATTTCTAGATGGATTGAGGCATGAGAACATGTGTTTTTCATTGATTCCAAAGAAGGGTGGCAATCTAGAGGTAGAGAATCCTACCACAAAGAGTGGAGAAGTTGCAGAATTATTGATAGAGTATAAATATATCATGTTAGAGAATGTACCAAATGGTTTACCACCAATCTGGAGTATTAGTCATCATATAGATCTTATACTGAGAGAAATTTTACCAAAAAAAGAAACACATAGAACCATAAAAGAATGTAGAGTTGAACTGATAGATACTAGAATTGTCAAGAGGAAAGGATTGATCAGGGAAAGTTTGAGCCCATGTGCAGTACTTGTTGTACTTGCACCAAAGAAAGATGGAGAGTGGAGAATGTGTACAAATTCAAGAGCAATCAATAAGATCACTGTCAAGTATAGATTTCCATTGCCAAGGATAGATGAAATTATGGGTTGTCTAAGTGGAGCAAGGTATTTTACAAAAATGGATCTCAAGAGTGGATATCATCAAATCAAAATTAGAGAAGGAGATGAATGGAAGACTGCATTTAAGACTAATGAAGGATTGTATGAGTGGTTAGTGATTCCTTTTGGATTGAATAATGCAATGAATAATTTCACGAGTTTGATGAATGAGGTATTGAAGAAATTCTTGGGTAAGTTTGTCATTGTTTACTTGGGTGATATTCAAATTTTTAGTAAGACTAGAGAAGAGCATTTGTGGCACATCTGGTAAGTATTACGGAGGTTGAGAGAAGAGAAGTTGCTAATTAATATCAAGAAATTTAGTTTCATGAAGACAAAGTTGGTATACCTTGGATTTGTTATTTCTTCTAAAGGATTGAAGATGGATCTAGAGAAAGTGAAAACAATTTTAGATTGGCCTACATCAGTGAACATTGGAGAAGTCAGATCATTTCATGGATTAGCTAGTTTCTACTAGAAGTTTATCAAAAGTTTTAGTAGTGTTTGTAATCACATGATAGAGACAATGAGAGGAGACAAGAAGAATTTTAAGTGGATGTATGAAGCACAAAAGAGTTTTGAACTATTGAAGCAAAAGGTGATAGAGAAACCAATATTAGCATTACCAAATTTTGACAAAGTATTTCAAGTGGATTGTGATGCAAGTGGAAATGCAATTGGAGAATTATTGAGTCAATAAGGAAGACTTGTAGCCTATTTCAGTGAAAATTTGAATGATTCTAGAAGAAGATACTCAATTTATGATCAAGAATTCTATGCCATAATTCAATCTTTGAAGAAGTGGAGATATTAATTGTTGCCTAAGGAGTTTGTGTTGTATATATATCATCAAGCTTTGTAGTATTTGAACAATCAAGGAAAGTTGAATCGGAGACATATGAGATGGGTTGAGTTCTTGTAGAGTTACACATTTGTGTTGAAGCATAGGATTGGAAAGTCAAACAAAGTTACATATGCATTGAGCAAAAGGAGGAATTTTCTGATAGAAATGAGAGTAAAAGTATTGGGATTTGAAGAGTTGAAGCATATGTATGTGGATGATGCAAATTTTGGTGAAGCATGGAGAGCATGTATAGAACCAATAATGATAGATCGGAGCCAATGGTTGGATTATTTTTTTCAAGAAGGTATGTTGTTCGAAGGAAATTAGTTGTGTATACCGAGGAGTTCTATGAGAGATAATTTGATCAAGGAAAAGCATAGTGGAGGACTAGCAGGAAATTTTGGAGTGGATAAGGCGGTAGCTTTGGTGAGTGAACATTATTTTTGGCCTCAGATATATAAGTATGTAAGGAAGTATGTTGAAAGTTGCAAAATTTGTCAAGTTGCAAAAGAGAGTAGTCAAAATATTGGATTATACAAACCTTTGACAATACCAAAGAGACCTTGGGAATATTTGAGCATGGATTTCATTTTGGAAATGAGAACACATAGAGGTTATGATTCTATCATGGTAGTAGTGGAAAAATTCTCTAAAATGACACATTTTATTTGTTGTAAGAAGACTAATGATGATGAACATGTTTTTGCCTTATTTTTCAAGGAGATTGTGAGATTGTATGGATTATCTAAGAGTATTGTTTCAGACAAAGACACCAAATTCATTGGATACTTTTGGAGGACCTTGTTGAAGAAGATGAAGAAAGATTTAAAGTTTAGTTCAACATATCATCCATAGAAAAATGGAAAAATAGAAGTAGTGAATTTTTTTTTGGGCAATTCATTGAGGTGTTTGGTTGGAGATAAGGCAAGAAGTTGGGATATAGTTTTACCACAGGTAGAGTTTGCATATAATAATTCAGTGAATCAGAGTGTAAGAAATACACCATTTTAGATTGTTACCGGAGTAAGTCCTAGAGGAGTTGTAGAATTAAGGGACATTAGTATGGAGAGTAGAAGTAGTGTAGAGGGAAAAGAATTTACAAATTTCATGGAAATATTGCACAATTAGGTCCAAAAGCATTTGGGAGACATGAATGATAAGTATAAGGAGAAGGTGGATGAGCACCAAAGACATAAGGAATTTTTTGTTGGAGATTAAGTGATGGTATATTTGAGGAAGGAGAGATTATGAGTTGGTACATACAATAAGTTGAAGATGAGGAAGTTTGGACCATGTAAGATACTTAGGAAGTTTGATTGTAGAAATCCACATGAAGTGGAGTTACCAGAGACATTGGGTATATCACCCATTTTCAATGTTGCAAACATATGAGTTTCATAAAGGAGAGTCAAGTGGTAGTAGTGATGAAATGGATTTGAAGGAGTAGTTACCACATTAGGAATTAGAGGAGATTGAGCAGATTTTTGATACCAAAACCAAAAGAAGCACTAGGCACAAACAATACAAAGAATATCTTATGAGGTGGAAAGGAATACCAGTGGAGGATTCATCTTGGATTTCTTAGGCTGAGGTGGACCATCTTGGTTTTCCTCTTATCCCTAGAAAGTGAGGGACTCAATTTTGTTCCAACCCCAGGTGTCTGATGCAAGAGTATCCCTGGTTGTAAAACAATCCTGTATCAACCAAAAACATTTATTTTCTTATTGCATTCAATAGTAGTTTCAATAGTTCATTTTTTAGTTTACTGCATCATTGTTTCTTAGCTCATGGAGCAGAATATAACATCTACACATCAACATCTATCACATATTTGAATTCCACATCATTTGTAGTTGCCTATTGAAAGTTATTATCCTCAGTATTTCACTGTGTTACCAATCAGAGCATTTGGGGCCGACCTAATCCAAATTCCTTAATTCAGACCTATTCCAAATCACGTGGAGCATAAGTGGACATCATACAAGCATCTCAAGTTCATTGGGACCTATCCTAGAGATTCATAAGTTAATTCACTTCACATGGAACTAATTCTTCATATCTTGAGGCCAACATTCATATTTGATCAATCATTAGGTTATTAACCCTTGAGGCTGATGAAAACCTATTTTGGAGCTTGAGGAGCATATTTATAAGCATTTTTAATCATCTAGGATCATAATTCAACAAGTATTTGAGGTTAAGATTCAAATTCATTATATTTTCACATAAACCCTTTGGGGGCATATAATAAGGCATGTTGGCCACTTGTATCATTGAATCCTTTGAGGCAAGGCCTATGAGCCCTTGTAATTTACCCTTGTGGCCAATGTTGCATGTAATCATTCTATATTAATGAAGATTCATGTTTTTATATAAGTTTTTTGTGTTATTTCTGCTTTGTTGAATCATCGCTGCACAGTTTAGATTGTTCCTTCTAGAACCCTACTACTGTGACTGCACCACTTTTGTTCCCTAGTTGTCATTTTAAATTAAGTTGATTTAGCATTTTTGATGTTTGAGTTCTAATCCCTTTTTTATGGTGTTATGGGTTACAAAGTGTCCTTATATTGGTTTTACAATAAAATCCAAAAAATTATAATGTCCACCTAGATTTTATCCTTTTTTTGAAGTTTTGGAAATTCCATTTGCATTTAAAACTAAAAAATTTTAAAAAAAAAAGTTTTAAAATAAAAAAATTCAAGCTAGGCATTGGGCTCCACTTGAAACTTGGAAACTACTGACTCCCATGACCCATACCATAAAATTTGTAAGTTCCTTAGTGAAAGATGAGTCTCGTTCAAAACTTAGAACCTAGGTTCCATGTCCTAGGTTTTTCCTAACTCTCGAAACCCGCAAAAGAAAAATAAAATAAAAACTAAAAGTCCTAGACGAACTCGAGTTCCCAACACTTATAAATTCCCACCAATTAAAAATCCTTGAAAGGGTATAACTCTCACCACTTAAAAATTGAATGGTTTCGAGGTCTTTAGAAAGCTTAGGACTTTTCACAAAAAAACATGAAAACATTTCACAGTTCATGCCTAAAACATATTTTAACTCACAACCATATTTTTTTGTAAGGATACAAAAATATCATCTCAATCTTAGGAATATGGAAACCATAAAATCTTGATATTTCAATTTTGTTTGATATGATCCAAGTAGCAACTATATGAAGAATGGGTTTATTTTTTTGTGCGATAGGGTTTCTCAAAATTTCTCTTGAAAAATCAGCCCACTTCTTCTCATTAGCATTGTTCACAACAAAACACATTTTATGTAGGATCTTAAGGGAAATGCATAATATATTAGAAAAATTTGATAGAATTAACCAATGTCTCATAAAAGGAAGTCATAAGATAAATACATTGACTTTTATGTGACAAATTTGAGAGAAGAGTTGTTAGCTGAAAGAAACGATCCATAAAAATTGTTTGCGTATATTGAAAAATTCCTTATTATTTTCTATTTGAGGAGTTATTCCAAATTAGAAGAATGGTTTACAAGAGTCACAAACAATGTATAACAATAATGATGCCAATAATTCAAGAGTGAATGACAAAAACTCATGGAGTTTCCTAACAATTTCGCTTAGAAAATCTCAACATTTAGTGAATCAAATATTGGAGATAGTATGGAATTTGCATCTATTCTTTAAAATAAAAGTAATTATTTTCAAGATTCCTCCTATCAATAAAATTTTGTTAGATCTACATGTGAAAGGGAATGTGATAAGTAAATTAAATAAGGGAAATGGGTTCCAAAGGATACATTAGATAAGATTCCCTTCAACAAGAGAAATAAAAATAAACATAGTGATTGTCTTTAATCAGTTTGGTATGAGATCTATGAGATAGGTAGGGACAACTATGTTGGAGAGACTAACCATTTAAATTCAAAATATGAATGTATTTTTGATGAAGGAAACTTGAGGGATGAAGATAAATGGTGAAGCACATAATGGATGAGTTGGGAGATCTAGGGAATAGGAAAACATTTCATTCTTGGAACTTGACTTGTGGGAATGGTCACTAGATGTAGAATGTATAAAGAAAAGAAGAAATAATTCACTAGGTTGATTGGAAAGATAGTACCAAGAAATGAGATATTACACCCTTCTATTCAAGGTGGAAGTAGTCTTCTCAAAATTTTTGTTATCTGTGAGGTGCATTTGGATCTTATCCAAGTTTTGTAAGGACAAGTATATAGGCTAAGGTGTCCAAGTGCCAAGTATGTGGCTTCTTTGAGAATAATCAATTCATCTAATCTCCCTCAAGGTTCAAGATTTCCATAGCTATAATCCACTAATTGTGAAAAGATCTCAAAATACTTAATGGTTGATTCTCACTCCAAATGCATCCAACTTTTGTGAGGATTTCACATCGTCAAAGCCTTTTGAATTGAACATTATTCATAGGGATAGTCCTACAAGAAATAGACAAAATATTCTTGACAAACATCAGGACAAAGGCTTACACAAACAAAGAGCTAACAAATGTTGAGCTAATAAAGTAAAAATACAAAGATTGAGTTGTCGAGTGAAGAATTCTATGTGGAGGTATTGGAATTGGTCCTGGTCAAAATAATAACTTTAAGAGTATTTTAGACCTAAAAATGTTCAAATAGTAGAGATAGTTGAGTTAGATAGAGAAGAAATTATACATCACATTTTTGGAGATGATGGAATCAAAACTCAACCCATTCTTTTATCATTAACATTGTTGATAGCATGGTACATTGTGCAATTCTTTTAGAAAATAAATAATTTGAGAAGACTATGACATATTGAAAGGGGGGTTAGAATATGTTCCATTCTCTATGAAGCTTTAGAATGATGTGGGAGATCCATACAATAAATAATCTAATACAAGGATAAAGAACAAAAATGGAGGAATAAATAAGAGTTGACCAATTTTTTACTCTTCATGAAGTTTATAGTTGAAGGTACCTTCTTAAGAGAAGCACATGTTATAACTATTTATGATTGACTGATTAAATTTATTTTCTCAACTATTATGATTATATAAATTTATAAAAACTTCTATAAATCCATTATTTAGGCTCAACCTCCCAATCTTAATAACATCTATTCAGGCATATATAAACCATAACTACTTTTAAAGAAAATGTAGCTCATGAAATGATGGGGAAACACGAGTCTCTATTATTACAATACTCCATGGCTTGGACCATAACATATATACACATTCAATGATAGTGGATCTTAATACTACTCTATAAGATAAACACCCTATATAAATTCATTGATGACATCACGCTATTATCATGTTGGCTTTGTTCCTTCAAATGAGCATTCATTAGAAAGACACTTTGGTTATATTACATAGTCACTTTATTAATATTTTGTGAGCCCCACCTTACTTGAAACCATAGGTTGTATGACTAGGATCCTTGCAATGGATTTTGGTAGATATTGTGTTGTAAATCTTGATGTTGCTAGTATGACTTTCAGTGAAAGTATTGAATGTGGGTTTGCGATTGGGGTTCTTTCTCATAGCACAAAGATTGGATGTCTCTTGTTGTTGGCCTTAGTAGTACAATGGAATTTTTTTGACAAGGACTAAATGATTGTGGCCCAACCCATCATGGTTATTATAGTACAAATCAAACAAAAATTCAATGGAATGAAATGGGTGAAATTCAATAGTGAGAAAGTTGCTTCTTTGGCATATGCACAAATTGAAGGAAAAGTATTTCTCATCTCACATTTCCAAAATTCTAGTCTATTAGAAGAAGATTAATGATCATAGCCTTTGGAGATGTCAAGGATCATTATAGGTGTTTTCCAAAAGGTTTAAATCATTTTATAAATAGCTAAGAGAAATTATACTCACCATCAAAGAAGAAAATATTACAACTTCAAAATAAATCAATCCCAAACAAAAGAATATCATATAATTTGAAGTGGGTTTAGTTCCCCATTATATTGTCTAAATTAAGAAATATTTCAATAATAGAGAAAAAATATTAAAGCAATGTCAAGATTTTATGCCATCAAAATCGTCCCCGCACCTCTTACCAATTTGTAGTGTTTTATGATAAAGAAAAATAATATTGGTTTTGGTGATGCCAAGAAGAAGAGGTTAGTTTAAATGTATCCTATCATTACCTTCTCATGACTTTATAAAACTCTATCCTACTATATTTTGGTGAGAAAAGCAATATGTAAACACCTAAATATGGGTATCATATTACATTAACGTGGAACAAAACTAAATAGGCTCAAATTGAATGCTCTTAAAAGTAGTTGTTTAGCCATACTTTCAAATTTTTATATTCATCTAAAGGCTAAAATCATATTTTATCATCCCATTTTAAAACTAGAATCCACAAGTATCAGGCGACCTACAAATAGGATTATAAAAAAGGTATCAAAAAATGAAAAAACTTTAGAAGAATGGAGAAGTCCATGGATGGGAGGTGGACCTGAGCAAGGAAATGGAACACTTTAGTTCCAAGTCTTATCCTTGCTTGGCTCCCACACCCCATTCACTAGAGAAATCCAAAAATTTCCTCACACATAGGACTTTTAAGTTTCAAATACATATCTTCAATCCACTCTCACTTCCACCCCTTTTAAACATAAAGCCTAAATTTTTTAAGTTTTCAAAATCTATTAGCTAATAGTATTTTTAAACAAGTTGTGTGTTGATGTTTAAAATTGAAGGTGAATTTTAAGTTCAAATTTTAAGAAAAAACTTTATAAAGGATTTTTTTTTTTTAAAAAAAATATGGGCTCTCAAGGTCTCAATGAAAGTCCTTTTCTCCCTACAACCTAAAAAACATAAAATTCCAATATATTTGAAAGTTTAAATTTAGATGAATTTATTATTTTTTTATGACTTAGTTATGGGTCATTATGATTAGCAGGTACTTCAAGGTAGGTAATAAAGTTGGAAGGGTGAAAAATGATAAGTAGATTGGTGTTGCTAGTACTTTTAGACCCATTGTAGCAAAGAGATTCTGAGGGACATTTGGTCATGACCTTGAGGATTTGAAAAATGACATGTGGATAGAGGATTTTTTTAAAAATGAAGTCCTTTCTATTAGTAAGAAACTTTCTAGCACTTGTTGCATGTGTGAGATGTGATGAAGACCTAGGATGGTGATTGTTGTCACATGAAATTGCACCCTATTGAGTGTGATGCTTAGAACTCTAGTGACACAATGGAAATGACCTCAAGGTGTGGGACCTTTGTGTGTATGAGGTTGAATCTCAAGAGAAGGATAGCTTCCTTTTTCAATCCCAGTGCAATGTGTTGGTCCAACCCAACATATGAAATCCTACCACTATAGCTCACAAGGAAAAGGGGATAAGGAAAACATGAAAGGGAAGATGAAGGTGATACACCAAGATGGAAAGGTTGCTTCTTCCTACTAAGATTTACACAATACATCAAAGAAGGGGACCAAAGAACTCACACAACTCTCTATTTAGTTAATTTCAGAGGCAAACGTGGAGGTTAGGGTTTGACAAAGCATTAGAAGGAAAGAGAATTTCTCAACACAATTGTTGCAAACAATTTTAACACAACATACATGCATGAAAATGAAAAAAAACACTCAAACATGAAGGTTAAAAAAATTATTCAAACAAAAAAGAGGAGAGAACCAACAACAATGATCAACATCATTAATACAAAGGCATATAGCTAATATTTACAACGGTAAAGTGTGAAATACAATATGCAAAAGAAAAACCCTAGAGGAGCTAGAAGAAGAAGAAGCTTAAAATGAATACATTTTTTCCTTTATAGATTAGGCATAAATGAGAAACACAAAACCCAACCCTAACCCTAACCAAGGTTAGCAATGAAGCCTGTGGCATGCAAACTTGAGCCATCCATGAAAATCGTGAGCTAGGGAATGGATTTGAAAGAAAGTAAACAAACTATAATCAATAAGAATGGGCACCCATGAAATCCACCTGAGGAAGTCAAATAATGCATTTAATACTATCCTTGAAGCCTAGGAATCAGATTTGGTCACTGAGGAGTGGTTGCACATTAAAGTCATCACCTAGAAAAACATGCCAAAAATCCATTGAAAGGTCGAGGTGTCAGGCCCAAAAGGAGACCTCTAAAAGCATGGAAAAAATGGTTTGAAGCCCCAAAAATTCATTTTTAGATGTCGATGATCAGGCGGTTGGAGTTTGAGAGTCAGGAATTGAGCTTACTGCTTGCCAACGGAGGGAGAGAAGAAGCAAAACCATGAAGGAGAAGGCATGATCGGAGATAAGAGAGAAGTCTTACCTCCAAATATTGGAGGTAAGGAGGAAGCCATACCCCCAAAGCCCAAAAACATGACAATTAATCATTTTTTGAAGGGAATCTATTGGGGAGACAAGAAGATGTCAAAGGGAAGGCCGATGGTCGACACCCAAAATTCTGGATGAAGAATGGAAAAAAATGGAGGAAGACTAAAGATGAAGAGACTTTGGAGGTCGGGTCTTAGACTGTAAGAGGTAAGGGTGAAAGGTGAAGGTTGATAGAAGAAAGGTGTAAGGGTGGAAGAGGAAAAAGGGAATGTTGAAGGCCGAAGTCTGACAAGACAAAAGACTTAGCCAAATCAAAACTTATCGAGCTTTAGGTGGTAGAGGTAAGGCTGAAGGCTTACCTTGAGGAATTGGTAGAAGGTAAAGGGTAAGGCCAAAGGCCGATACCAAAAATACTTAGAAAAAAAAGAGAAGGAAGAAGGAGCGATGGGGAAATCATGTAAGTAAGCAAGTAAGTGACAACCCGAAAACTAAAAATTTTGGGACTTAGCAAAATTTAGGAAACCTTCAAGGAAACTCATGTAAGATGGCCCATGTATGATCTCTTAGATTAGATATCAGTGATGGGTCATCTAAGGGTGGCGTGAAATGATAATATTTATGGCAACTTCTACAAGATGATTTCCTTCTAATCATGGGATCCAAAGGCCTTATCGGTCCATTGGAAACAAAGTCACGAGGGTAAAACTTAACAGCTGGGCCCCCTCAAAGCAAAAAAAAACATGTGCAACTACACTTGGAAAAAAGCATGGAAACTAAGAGCATACATCCCCTTAAGGAGAATGTAGGGTGTGCAAATACACTTCATGGAAAGAAAAATATTTACAATATATACACAAACTAACATAAAGAAAAGAATGGAAGCTTGCCTCTATCAAAGTTGAACCTTTTGAAGGAGCTAATCTCCCTCAAACCATAGTTGCAGAACTCACCTAGTTGCAACCACTAAAAACTACTACCAACATGCATGTAATTGCACAAGATGCTTGCAAGGTGAAGGATCACTTCATTGTAAATTTTTCCATTACAAGGGAACCATATGATGCAAGTGTTAGATTCATCTTATGCTGGTGTCTCAACTGAACATACAACAACAAGGGTGATCTTTTTTGAAGACATGTCAACTTCCAAGAACAAACCTTTTGTCAAGGGAAGAAAACTCACCTCAAAAAAGGATAGGTCAATAATAACACTGCTGACCTCCTCAATGCATGAGTTGAAACAAAAAAAGAAAGTTTCTAGCTCACATTGTGATGAAAAATATGCCAAATTTTACTTTTGATTTGCACAAGGAATCTCTTCTTCATGCATCTCAAAAGAGAAACTTTGAAGGTCTGACATACAAACAAATTGAGCAATGGGAGAATCACTCTCCAAACAAATGTGTGGCTGCTCAATAGTGTATTTTTTAGTGTGTTGGCTCCATGTGAAGTACTCTAACTTTGTCACATTATCCCTAATGCCAAAGGTCACATCTTCATTTTGAATGTAGACCTCATATTCAATATTGCTACATTCAGGGATAGCAGAAAGCAAACAAACCTCATGATTACTTGTATTGATGCACACTTCATCAACACATACCTTAGATTTGTGAGACACTTTCGACCTGAAGAACTGAATTCTTCAAGTTGTCTCTTTGTTTTAATCTCTTCTTGGCAACTAGCTACAACAAAATAAGACTCGTGTCATGTAATGGTTGCCACATCCTCTACTATTTCCTTACTCTTATGCTACTGCCTACAAAGCTCCTCTTTTGGTGGTGATGGTTTGGCATTTAAACCTAAAAAAATGGTTTCTATAACATCCCAATTAGAGGTCCTCCACCTTAGAAATGTAGACCTCAATAGATTGGGGATCTTCATCCATAATAATAGGAGATAAACATGTATGTTGTTGCTACTCTAACACCATGGAGCTGTCTTCAACCATCAAGCCCGAACCAAGCTGTTTGGAGGCTTCTTCTAATGTAGGCATATGTGATCTATCCTCCTCATCTTCAAAAAAATAAGGAAGGACATCAAATGAGAGGATTGATTCCTCTACTATATCATATTTCTCTAGCTTCTTAATATTTTGTTGCTGCAACATTGTTTCATCTTGAATTTTTTCTTGCAAAAAACTAAGACATTCATTGTTTTGACCACGTGAAGGATCTACAACAACAACCTATTCACTTGTAGCCCAAAAATTCTCCTTTTGGTCTTTTGACCAATAAGGACCCCATACAATAGGCCCACCTTTAAAGAGTGAAATAGGAAAAGAGGGAGAAAAATGATCAAAAGGGCATTGAAACTCTTGTTGAAGCTCTGGAAGAGGCTGCTCAATAGGAGTAAAAGGTTGAGCCTCCTCAAGGATAGGATCTTGTGAGGAATGGAGGCTTGTAAAACTTAGGATCTCCAACATAGAAGATCTACTTGATGGCACAAAAGGTTTTATTGGAGTTTCAAGGGGCTAATTAGGATTCTTGAAACTCAATTTTTTGTGCTTACATACCTCTTGCACAATAGGTTGTTCTAAAACAAAAGGAGGGCTAATGGGGTTTTCAAGAGGCTTACTAGATTTCTTAAAACTTGAAAATTTATATTTTCTTACCTCCTCCTTAGCAGGTTGTTTTGGAAATGGTGGAGGTTCTTGTTTGAAACTAGGTACATAAGGGGCTACCCGAGCCTTGGGAATTTGTGCTAGAGCAAGGGCAAGACAAATTTTTTCTTGCCTAGAAACAACATCATTTGCTATATACTCTTCTTGTTGCTTTCTTTGTGCCTCCAACTACTTCTCATACCTCCATTGAGCATCTAAATTTTGCTACTAATAGTGACTTTGATGAACAAACTCATCATGACATGGGAAATAATCTTCTTTTTGCCCTTGATAGGCTTGATTAGCCCACTCCTCTTGGTGTAGGTCAAATACTTGCTGCTCCTTAAGATCAAAATTTTTGTTAAAGAGATCCTTCACCATGCACATGAGTTCGCTCTCATTTTGGTGCTGAAATGAAGAATAAGGAGTATTTTGGGGTTGTTGATAGGGATGTGTAGGCATCCAAGACGCTTGAGCAAGGTGGGGTGGGTGGTTAGCATTTTGAAAAGATTGAAAACCCACAACAACAAGGCTCTTTGGAATGAAATGGGGGTAATAACCAACCTGATATGGCTGATTGGGAGGTGTAAGGTTGGAATTATCATGGAATGCAGGAGTATACATATGGTTTCCATTAAAATATGGCATTTTAATGCATGGAAAACACTTCAAATTTTAAAAGGAAAGCATAGGACTGCTTAACCAAATATTTTGGGTACATACCAAAGAGTCACCCAAAGAGTTGTAGAGTTTCTAGATGCTTGAAGAACACCTCCAAAGGTTGAAACATTGAAGAAGGTACCACTTCCTCAACAACATGAAATGAAACTAAGCTGCTTGAACTAGCTGATTTTGAACGAAGTTGCCATGGTGTTTGAAGATATGTCTCAAAAGTCAAGATGCATTGAAGAAAACACCAAATTATTCAATGGAGAGAAGTGGTCCCATTGGGCATGCCAGAAACTATTGTCACATGAAATTGCACCCTGCTAAGCATGATGCTCAACATTCCAATGACATAATGGAAATGACCTCAAGGTGTGGTACCTTTGCGTGTATGAGGTCAAATCTCCAGAGAAGGATGGATTCCTTTTTTCAATCCCCATGTAATGTGCTGGTCCAACCTAGCACATGAAATTCTACCACTACAACTCATGAAGAAAAGGGGAGAAGGAGAACATGAAAGGGAAGATGGAGGTGATACACCAAGATGGAAAGGTCACTTCTTCCTAACTAAGATTTACACAATACATCGAAGAAGGGTACCAAAGAACTCACACAACTCTCTATTTGGTTGATTTCAAAGGAAAACATGGAGGTTAGGGTTTGATAGAGAATTGAAAGGAAAGAGAATTTCTCAAAATGATAGTTGTATACAATTTTAACACAACATACATGCATGAAAATACAAACAAACACTCAAACATGAAAGGCAATAAAATTACTCAAACACAAAAGAGCAGAACACCAACAACAATGATCAAATTCATTAATACAAAGGCATATAGCCAATCTTTACACTGGTAGAGTGTGAAATATAGTCTACAAGATAAAAACCCTAGAGGATCCATAAGAAGAAGCTTAAAATGAATACATTTTTTCCTTTATAGATCAGGCATAACTGAGAAACACAAAATCCAACCCTAATCATAACTAGGGTTAGTAATGAAGCCCGTGGCATGCAAACATGAGGCATCCATGAAACTTGTCACCTAGGGCATGGATTTGAAAGAAAGTCAACAAAATGCAATCAATAGGTAGTGGCACCCATGAAATCCACCTGAGGAAGTTAGAGAATGCATTTAAAACCATTCTTGAAGCATATGAAATCAAATCTGGTCATCGAGGAGTGGTTGCACATTAAAGTAGTTGCCTAGAAAAATATTTCAAAAATTCGTCAAAAGGTCAAGGCATTGGGCCCGAAAGGAGACCTCTACAAGCATGAAAAAAATGGTCTGATGCCTTGAAAATGCATTTTTGGACATTGGCAATTAGGTGGTCAAAGTTCAGGAGTCCAACGTCAAGCTTACTGCTTGCCAAAGGAGGGAGAGAAGAAACAAAATCATGAAGGAGAAGGAATGATTAGAGGTAAGAGAGAAAGTTTACCTCCAAAATTTAGAGGTAAGGAGGGAGCCATACCCCCAAAGCTCGAAAGCATGACAGTCATTTTTTGAAGGGAAGCTATCGGGGAGACAAGAAGATGTCAAAGGGGAAGGCCGATGGTCGACACCTGAAAGGCAAGATGAAGAATGGTGAAAAATGGAGGAAGACCGAAGATGAAGAGACTTCGGAGGTTGGGCCTCAGACCATCATAGGTTAGAGGTTGAATTGAAGCCTTACCTATTACCTAAAGATGGTAAGAGGTAAGAGCGAAGAGGTAAGGGCAAAGGTTGAAGGCCGATAGAAGAAAGGTGTAAGGGTGGACGCAGAAAGAGGGAATGTCGAAGGCTGAAGTTTGACAAGATAAAATACTTAGCCAAATCAAACCTTATCGAGCTTTAGGTAGCGGAGGTAAGCCCAAAGGCTTACCTTGAGGAATTGGTAGAAGGTAAAGGGTAAGGCCGAAGACTGATACCCAAATACCTAGAAGAAAAAGGGAAGGAAGAAGGAGCGATGGGAAAATCATGCAGGTAAGCAAGTAAGTGACAACTTGAAAACCTAAAATTTTGGGATTTAGCAAAATTTAGGAAACCTTCAAGGAAAACTCATGTAAGATGGCCCATGTAGGATCTCTTAGATCAGATATCAGTGATGGGTCATCTAAGGGTGGCATGAAATGGAAATAGTGACACTTGGAGAAATTGTAAAAGGGATAATGTTTCTACATTACACAAAAGGAAAAATGAAAGCTAAAGTGGAATTAAATAAATTTAAATAAATTTTCAAGAGGTTAACTTGAATGAAGATGAACATGCAAACTCAAGTTTATAGAATTTTAATTTTAGAAGTTTTTTCTTTTTTCAAACATATAAATAAAGAGTGCCAGTTATAGATGAATAATAAAAGGCATGAAAGTATTAACTATAGATGCCAAATTAATCTTGGTCATTGATTTTGTTCAAACATTGATACCTTATCCTATATAAGGAAATTTAGTGTGCTTTGGAAATATGGGGAGAAAAACTATGTATTTTATTTATGGAATTTAGTAATAAAGTTTTCTAGAAATATTCATGGTTTATTTTTTATAGAAAAATTTATGTGATGAGTGTGTATTTGAAAACAATGTAGTGCTGATAGGTGGGTGAATCAACATATATTAAAATTAATCATTCCCATTTTTCAAATTAAACATCTCATCATAAATTTGTAAGGAAATCACAATGGAGTGCATCTAATGAAAACTCCAAACAGTAGTGCCTTTGGTAACTTTAATTTTGATCAGGTTGCCTAAAAGACACGTACAACTATGTCCAAATGTGGAAATAGACAATTTATTTCCCACATTGATCTTTCTGAGAGAAACACAAGTAAATTAAACAATAGGCATTAACAGATTCTATAACACAAACCAATAGACATGAAAGATGAAACAAAAAACCAGAACATAAAGATTTATGTGGGGAAAATCCTTTCGGATAAAAAACCCCACACTCCAAAGATCAAGCCATTGTATTTTTCAGTAACAAATGGTTACAATACAATTTCATGCTCTTAGCCTTTTCAGAGATTACATCTTGCTTATCTAGATACAACTAGTAGCAAACACCACCAGAGAGATCAACCATGGCATTCATGTTCAAGAGAGATTCCAGCAGCATAACCCTGCCTCTCTTCTTCTGCTTCGGCCTCATGGCCTCGGCCTTTCAGTTAGCCACTTGGCCTTCTCTCTATTAGTTCTCTATGTCTTCTCTATCTCATTGGCTACAACTCTTCAACACCAGCTACAAAACATCTAATGCATACATATATGCATTCATTCTCAACAATCAGAAAGCAAACCCCAGCTCAGCATCATCATCATAACGAAGATGTTTCCACTTCCTCGTGTAGAGTTTCCCCTTTCCACACAGAAATGGTCGCAACAGTTTCACAACAAACGGTTCACATTTTGCTTTCTCGGATTGGTCCACATCACACCATGTCGGATAGCCTTCACTCGGTCAACAACAATCAACTTGTGTTGCATGTTGGTGAGACACTATAAGTGTCTCCTCGATGCCATAAGACTTGATTACACGTTGTCTCCAAGAGTTCTCTCCATCGGCAAGAGGTTCCATCGAGCTTACAAGTTGCATCAACCTCAGCATGCACATCGATGAGACTATCGCTATTGCTAGGAGATCACATCGAGCCTTCAAGTCATACCGAAAACCCATTATATTCCTATTGGCATCCATCTATCGACAAGAGTCTCCTTATCAGCATGATCAGTGAGACCTCTCACCAACCTCTTGTTGAACTCATTCGCCAACGCTATCACTAAGACATCCAACTATCACCAAGAGGTTATACCGAGGTCTTCAAGTCATATAGACATGAGTGTTCTCATCGACAAGAATATCATCTTTCGCCAAGACCTCACACCAAGCTTCATGTTATACCAAAGTCACATAGCCATTGACGAGACCAACACCTATCGCCAAGACTTCACACCGAAGTCTCCAGGTTACCCCGAGCCCACCTTTCACCATGAGTCATGCCAAACACATCCCACACCATCAGTGAGACAAACGCCCATCACCAAGACTTCATAGTGAAGCCTTTAAGACATATCGATGTGTTCCACTATCGACGAGAGAATCAACCTTCAACAAGACTTCTTACCAAGGTTTCCATGTTATCCCGAAACCACTGTTCACCAAGAGTCACATCGAACTGTTGACCCCATGTGTTGTCGGTGAGACTTCCAATATTTGATGAGACATCATATTGAAACAAGCCTTTCAGCGAAGGGTCTTCCCGATGTTTTCGAGTGTTACATTGTCACCAAGACAATCCTTCATCACTGAGACTTCACACCGAGACCCTTAAGATACTCCGAGTCTATACAGTCGGCCAGACATCTCCCAGTCGCCAAGAGATCTTCCCAAATGTTCAAGTCACCCTGATAACTACAATCGGTGAGACATCTCCTTGTTGCTAGGACCACATACTGACACACTTGAGTTACCCCGATGATCCATTTGCCATAGGTCACACTGACATACACTAGGCACCCGATAACAAACCCTTCTGTCACCGAGACATTCCCACTCGGAAAAGAGTTACAACAAATGTACCAAGTCATAGCGATAGGCTCCTTCAGCAAGATAGAAGAAAAGTCACATCGACATGAGCAAAACACAAGATTACTGAACTATCAATTGGCCAAACACCAGGAATGTCATAGCGACCATGCTTTCTCAGAGGTTTTAGCTTGTGAGATTGAGGCAACAATTCCAACAATCTCCCACTTGATGAAGATCACACAGGCACCTCCAAAGCAGCCAGGAACTAAGACCACACTAGCTCCACCAGTTCAAACCCTGCAATACTCAAGGCACCCAATCAACATGATTCCTTAGATAACAGTCCATTAGACAATCTACAACAAAGACCAGGCATCCAACTGCAACTCACTATTCAACAAAACAACCAATCACAGCCTTTCAGGAAACCACATAGATCTCAAACATGCTCTCATGCTCTATCAAGAATTTTGCTCCAACATCCAAGATGTTCACCATTCAAGCAACAATCCTGTCATCTTCCAACATGCCACATTTGGAAGAAGGATACAAAGCCAAGGTGTATAAGCACCATTCCAATGTACACAAGAAAAATTTCCTAGTGTTATCACCAACAAGATACTGTTACCACTTCACTATGCTCAAACGCTATACAGAAGCAATATCAACTTCAAAGCTTCAAACAGAACACAACAGTGAAGTCATTCTCTAGAAACAAGATACAAAACATCAGTTAGAACAATAATCAGACTGATTTCTCCCATCCAACTGATAAACCCACATGACTAAAAATAGCACCCACAGCTCGTGCTATACCATCCAATCTCACATACCTGAAAGGTATAAGCATTAGTAAACTCATGCTGCTCCAAAACCAACCCATCAACAATGAATGCAAGCTCCAAGTGCCAACCAGCCGAAGAAGGAAAAACACAACAGGAACTCCCACTGTCTGAGTAATCCTAAGACATCACAAGTTTACCAATAACATCACATAGAAAATGTAACCATGTAGTACCAAGGAAATATCCACAATGACATGCACAACCTGCAAAAAACTGCTACAAGAAACATTTCTCTCACTACAAACCTTCACGGCCATAGAGAGATACTCTGCGCATCCTCTTCCTATAGAACATCCTCCTATATACACTTCTAACAGCTAGTTGTGTCAAGAATGATCTTCTTCACATCCCAAAAGAAAGCCTTAACAACATCCATCCATTCAATCACCAAGATCAAACCGACTTTGAAAAACAACATGGATGTAAGCATCTCAAAGAAGATCAAGCTAGTTCATTCCCCATTTCAGGAAATCAGCCCATACAACATCTCCTATCAATTCTCATTAGTAAATGACATAACACAAAATCTCAAGGAGATAAAACAAACTATACAACTTCCACTACGAATCCTCCAGAACCAAATATTAATCAGTAATTCAAGATCCATATCATGAAAGTGAACTTAAAAACACATCTGAAAAATATAATGGGCCAAATACCTTTCAGATAAAATTCTGAGTAGACCAAGAGTGGGAACAAGAATACTCCTTCAAGATATATAAGCCATCATGACTAATCCAGGAGCAATCTCCTCGTAGGTCTCTTATTGGACTCACGTTCAACCTAGGTGTAGGATTCTCAGACTTTCTGCTAAAAAAATTCAACAAGAGTAACAAGCAACAACATTCTCTCACAAGAGAAAGACAACCTCACCTTATTCTTCATGTAACCATGAGTACTAGCAACTGATCATCTCATGCTAAACTTCAACTGCATTACTGCACTATCACGAAGTATCAAGCAAATAAACAAAGCACTCAATACACAAAGAATTACTAGACCACTGTCAAAGCTCCAATCATCTGAATTAGGAACTGATCATGACATCATGATCTACACATCCCCATAGGAGATACCATGCTTCAAGTGACCTCACCATTGTCTCAAGTACAATGCACAATGCCAAAACTCCAATGCATAAGCAAGAGTATACCATGACATAAATCAAATATACTTAAAACCAACATCACCTGTCAAGCACCACCAACACCTTAGCCAAGGACTCCAAGTGTCCTCCATGGTTCCAAGATGTTGCACATCTTCAAATAATGTCCATTCAAAAGTGAAAGAACCCTTCTACGATACTAAAGAAGACCATTCACCACCATGTGATGAATCCACAGTCACTGCTAGAGCTCCCACTAAAATGTGACACCTAAGCTCTCAAAGCATCATGACCACCTGCTACAGGTTCCCTTAACCTACTATTCAAGTACTCAAGAATATCCATCCTCTCATCTCAAAACAATCACACCAATGCACAAGTGACCACAGACAAGGCCTACTAACAAATCTACACTGTCAATGAATCAACCTCATGGATAAAGAAAATCCATATCCACGTTATCTCACTACAACCAATGGGTAGCTAATCCACCAACCACATAACTCATATATCACAACCATCAAAAATGCAAACCCATTATCACATTGAAAACTGTAACATTGAGATATCAAAGAGAATAACCACGTAGACAACATGACTCAAACACCAGATCATGCCAAATTTGATTTGCCAATCATGTCCACAACGAGCACCATAATCAAGGAACACCACCACAAGAATGTTGAGTGACAAATCATGTACCAATACTCCCATGCAGAGAAGAAAACATAGCTCCTCAAACTATGCACCAAGCATGCATGCAGACCTGCAACTATCTCATCCAACAACACCCCAAAAGGCTAGTGCCTAGACAATAGCTTAACAACAACTCCACATGATCACAAGTTTTTCTTAATCATGTAAAACCTACAAAACCACAAATCCATGCAAGTACAAATCATCCTTAGGAAGAAAAACAACAGTTTAGGAGAATCTAGGCCCCATTCAGGCCAACTCTAAAACCACCACCATGTACATGCATCTGAGAAAGAGAGAAAGGCTATTTCAGAAGCTTGCAAATCATTCAAGGTTAACAGGAAACAGTGCCTTCCAACACCAGGAACCACCACCTAGCATAGGCACTCTCTTCCATGACTGAGAAACAATCTAGGCTTCTCCATATCACCCAGGAGCCTGACACACAGATGCCCAATATGAAAGCTTTACTACTACATAGCCACAGAGCAAAGAAATCCACCTCATAATCCAAGGTTAAACCTCTACCAGCTAGGAGACACAGATCACAACATGATCAACTCCCTTTTCCATCTTGACCATCCTTCAAGCTACATGTTGTCTTAGAATACCACAAGGCTTCCAATCAACAAAGGATCAATACATCAGTCCATTCCTCCAGATTTCTTCTAGCCTATTAAGCTAAGAAATCTTCATAGGAGAAATATCCAGAACCAACAACTAGAAGAAGGCTTTGATACCACTTGTAAGGAAATCACAATGGAGCGCATCTAATGAAAACTCCAAATAGTAGTGCCTTCGGTAACTTTAATTTCGATCAAGTTGCCTAAAAGACACATACAACTATGTCCAAATGTGGAAATAGACAGTTTATTTCCCACATTGATCTTTCTGAGAGAAACAAAAGTAAATTCAACAGTAGACATTAACAGATTCTATTACACGAACCAACAGACATGAAAGATGAAACAAAAAACTAGAACACAAAGATTTACGTGGGGAAAATCCTTTCGGATAAAAAACCCCACACTCCATTGATCGAGCCATTGTATTATTCAGTAACAAATGGTTACAATACAATTTCATGCTCTTATCCTTTTTAGAGATTACATCTTATTTATCTAGATACAACTAGTAGCAAACACTCCCAGAGAGATCAACCATGGCATTCATGTTCAAGAGAGATTCCAGCAGCATAACCTTGCCTCTCTCTTCTTTTGCTTCGGCCTCATGGCCTCGACCTTTCAGCTAGCCACTTGGCCTTCTCTCTGTTAGCTCTCTGTGTCTTCTCTATCTCATCGGATCTAGCTCTTCAGCACCAGCTACAGAACGTCTAATGCATACATATATGCATTCATTCTCAACAATAAGAAAGCAAACTCCAACTCAACATCATCATCATAACAAAGATGTTTCCACTTCCTCATGTAGAGTTTTCCCTTTCCACATAGAAACGGTCGCAACAGTTTCATAGAAAATGATTCACATTCTACTTTCTTGAATTGGTCCACATCACACCACATTGGACAACCTTCACTCGGTCAACAGTGATCAACTTGTGTCGTATGTTAGTGAGACACTAGAATTGTCTCCCTGATGCCACAAGACCCGATTACACATTGTCACCAAGAGTCGTCTCCATCGGCAAGAGGTTCCACCAAGCTTACAAGTTGCATCAACCTCAACATGCACATCAATGAGACTATTGCTATCAAAAGGAGATCACATTGAGCCTTCAAGTCATACCAAAAACCCATTGTATTCCTATCGGTATCCATCTATCGGCAAGAGTCTCCTTATCGGAATGATCGATGAGACCTCTCACTGACCTCTAGTTGAACTCATCCACCAACGCTATCACTAAGACATCCAACTATTGCCAAGGGGTTTTACCAAGGTCTTCAAGTCATATAGACATGAGTGTTCTCATCGGCAAGACTATCGTCTTTCGCCAAGACCTCACACCGAGCTTCATGTTATACCGAAGTCACATAGCCATCGACGAGACTAACACGTGTCACCAAGACTTCACACCGAAGTCTCCAGGTTACCCTGAGCCCACCTTTCACCAGGAGTCATGCCGAACGCATCCCACATCGTCGGTGAGACAAATGCCCATCACCAAGACTTCATAGTGAAGGCTTTAAGTCATATCAATGTGTTCCATTGTCGATGAGAGAATCAACCTTCGACAAGACTTCTTACTGAGGTTTCCATGTTATCCCGAAACCACTATTCTCCAAGAGTCACACCAAACCATTGACCCCACGTGTTGTCGGTGAGACTTTCAATATTCGACGAGACATCATATCGAAAAAATCCTTTCGGTCAAGGGTCTTCCTGATGTCTTTGAGTGTTACATTGTCGCAAAGACAATCCTTCATCACTGAGACTTCACACTGAGACCCTTAAGATACTTCGAGTGTATACAGTTGGCCAGAAATCTCCTAGTCCCAAGAGATCTTCCCTAATGTTCAAGTCACCCCAATGACTACAATCGGTGAGACATCTCCCTGTCGCTAGGACCACATACCGACACACTTGAGTTACCTCGATGATCTAGTCTCCATAGGTCACACCGACATACGCTAGGCACCCGATAACAAACCCTTGTTTCGTTGTGACATTCCCACTTGACAAAGAGTTACAATGAATGCACCAAGTCATAGTGATGGGCTCCTTCAACAAGATAGAAGCAAAGTCATAGCGACATGAGAAAAACACAAGATTACTGAACTGTCAGTCGGCCAGACACCAGGAATGTCACAACCATGCTTTCTTAGAGGTTTCAGCCTATGAGATTGAGGCAAAAATTCCAACAAAATTGAAGGAAGAGTAGAAAAGAAATCATACAACACACAAACACCAAAATTTTAATGTGGAAAACCCAATGAGGGAAAAACCACGGTGAAGATTTACTCACAATATATGTAGCTCACTTCTAACGAGAATTAAAATGTATTTTAAGGCTCACTGCTTATGGACTTGTAGACTAAGGCATAAAATCTTCGAGAAAGATACAAAGTACCTGATGAGACTTACTATCACAAAGCAAGATATATGAAGATTATAATGAGAAATATAAATATAAATTGCTATGAAGAAACATCCAACTTATGTTGATGTTGCAATCCCCTTTCGCATAATTAACCCTTCACATAGACTTCACATACTTCATTTTCAACATATTGCTCTGTCACACCTCTGTAAACAAAAAAACCTTCACAAATGAATTTGATCTTCTATATATATCCTCCACAACAACACAAAACCTTAATTAGTTTAGCTCTAACATAACCTTTTCGAGGAAACACATGGTATCATAGTAGTTTGCTCCAAACATATATAGTATTGAAAGAAAATAATTACGAATTAATAAACAACATTACAAGACCAAAAAATACCATGTACCATCTTCCAAAACAAAATTATTTAATCAAGATCAACTGCTGATGGAGGAAACAAGCCTGTTGGCCCAAATACTAACAACACCACCAAAACTACCATCTATACAACTTTACACCACTTGGGAGAGATCAAATCCATAATTTGCATATCAAGATGCAAGAATCATACTCCATGCATAATATCTCCTCAACCTTCTTGTCAAGAAATTGATCATCATATGTCAGAGCAAGAGGAGAAACCCATTGAATATACAAGAACAAAGCATTTTCGACAAGCTATAACATACTATTATCCAAAAACTAATCTTACAAAACACCAAAACACCGGAGGCTACAAAGTAGTGTACATTTAACATTGTTAAACATGTCTACAAAATTGCAAGGCCAATACTTTACTTTTCAAGGAATGCAAAGTCTCTAAATGCACCAATTTCAACACATTATACTGTCAAAGTGTGGATAGGAATACTATTACTTGTAACCCACACTGTAGAAGGTGTGATGACTTTATTTCTTGGAAATGACAACTCCATAGCTTGAACAACATATAATTTAAATTGCAAGACTAAATATTTCTCAGTGGAAGGATGCATACTAGAAAACCATGACTATGCCTTAGAGTCTACACTATGAATGCTTTAGTGAAATTTTGCACCTTATTTCTATGTGTGGTACATCAAATTTAAATTATATCAATGTAGACATGTAGACTCATCAAGGCATGTGTATCATCCTCTACATCACACCTAGTTACCATACTAAACATTATTCTTCCTTATACATCTCTACAGACTTGCACCAACTGATATTACACCATAACAACTATCTTTGGAGTATGCACATTCTTCAACATATACATCAAACATAAATGACATCAATGAAAACACCTATTTCCAACAATCTCCCCCTTTTTCATTGATGGCAACACACATATGCTTGTCTACCCCTTTGACATCAAGGGAAAAGGGTATGATATTTTCTATTTACAACATCCCAAAGTTGTATGAGCTCCACCTTATTATACACTACCCATAAGATGGAGATTCCCTAAACTAATGCTATATATCTTAAATTAAAACCAAAAAGATACAAGTATTCGTACAACTATACACAGTCAAAATTGTCTTATTTACCCTTTTACATCTTCTTTGAAAGGTAGAATATTCTTGTGAGTTATTCTAGAGTTGTAATCCAATCTTTTTTTTTTTGAGGTGAGAATATGATTTTGACATTCAAATTCTATACACAATTCATTAGCCTCATTTATTTTGCTGGGAGTTTTCATTTTCTGGCGCACTTCCACTACTTTGACCAACAAACTGGACAATGATGCAAGCCACACATTGACTGCTTCTCTCAAAAAACATTTTTTTTTTTAACTACTCTCTTTGGTCTAGAAGCAATGCCAATTATACATGAAAATTTTCAATTTGTGCCCTAGTGGATCCATCCATCTCTTGATAAATCATATATTTTGGCCATGTGTAATTTGTAACAAAATAGAGTCAATCTAAATTTTGATATCCTTGGTGGAGCTTGGCCATTTCAAGAAAAAATGGTAAAGGGTAGTAGCTTCATTCATACAGTCCTTAAACATTGCTATGTTTTCCTACAATTTATTGTATGTATTATCACACCTATTAGATGCTTCAACCATTCATTTGTCTTTTATCATTCTTAAGGCCTCTTATTTTTCCTTTTGTTCTGAGTGAAATGAGTGATCCTTGAAATAAGCTATTAAAAGCTTTAGCTTTTGTTCTAGAGGTAGGGAGGCATTAATGTTTACTTCTGGTAACCCTCTTGAATAATCTTGATTGTCTCATCAACTAATTCACTCTTCTTTACATGCTCTTGTAGTATTTTCTTTCTTGTGAAACCATGCAAGACATTATCAAGTTGCAACTTATGGAAGGGAGAAGTATTTGATAAATCAACCTATCCCTCATGTGTTGGAATTTGTAAAATTTGAGGTGTCACCACAAGTTGAAACTAAATTTGCAGTCCTAGAAGGTCTTTGAAGAATTTGTAGAAAAACCTTGACCTTTGTTCATAGAAGCATCTCACTTCTCTCTTGTAGCATCCTAACCTTTCTCAGGATTTACCTCTACCTTTTGCTCACTATTTCTTGAATTTTATGGTGGAGGAATGCTGTGTTTTTCACCAAAGATAGTGTTCTCTAGAGGAGAGACACTATAACAACCCAAATGCTATTAACCCAAAATTTTCCACTAATTTTTTTTATGAAAAATCTTTATTATGTGTTTGTTTAGCTATATACTTAGGTACTTCTATCCATATGATATAGGAATCTATTCATTTAGAATAGGCATCCAATGAATGGGGTTATGCATCTATCTGTATGGAATAGGAGTTCATCTATCCGTCTAAGATAGGCATCTACCCAAACGAGGTAGGCATCTATCCCTTAATGATAAGAATATGCTCTTGCTAGAGACTTAGACTCATCGGGACCATTCGGGTCCTAAGTCACTCCCTAAAGACTACATCCTTTGTTAGATTGCATCGATGTCATTTTCTTTAGGATAGAGTAATAAAATAGCTTGATTCTCACCTTGGAATTTGGCCTATAGCCTCAGGGAGTCAAGCAAATCCATTTGGGATTCCTTCCGAGTATTTAAAGAATATGTTTTATCTTAATCTTTATGATGGAGTTTTTAACCCTTCTATTAATCAAGAAATTCACTTGAAGTATAAATCTTCTATTATACAATAACTCGACATGAACTTTACTAGATATGATGCTCGAACTACTTAGCAAAACTCCCCGAAAGAACATTATCTTAAGCAATGAAATTTAGAGGAGTATTGATAAGGAAAGTAATTTGTTTGATAGAATAAATTCAATAGATTGAGTTTTATAATAATAAAAATATTCTCAAAACTTAATTTATATAAAGTAACCCTTAAGTAAATACATATCTAAAACACAACATAATTCCTATAGGCACCAAATTTCATGCCTAGAAGAAAACTTATAACTATGACATAATTTTAAGGTCACTTTCTCTTATCAATTTTCACAAGGGTCCGTGTTTGAATACACATATATTAAGAATAATTTAATTTAGTTTATAGAAAAATAGGACCTAAGGGCTTGATCTATGCCTTGGGGGCTCATCTCTAATGGTATTACCTATGTAACACATAGAGGATTCATAGTTCGAAAACTCGACTTTAATTATCACACACTATTATGGCTAATAATTAAGTTCAACTTTTGCATAAGTAATATGAACTTAAGTCAATTAATAAAATTTGTATTGATAGTGAGAAGGTTCCTTTTTTGTTAGATTGGTTTCCTCTCAATGGGTTTCACATGAACCATTTAGACAAGGAGGTTCATTTTTCAAGGGATTAGAACCTATGGGGATGAATAGATCATAATTAGGATTGATATGCATGGGTGGAGGATTTAATGGTTTGGGTTTTTTATGGGTTGATAGGGGGCTTGATGGATGATGAATTATAATTTTAGGTGGAGGATTTAACATTTTGATATTCAAGATTATATTTTGACAAAATATTTAATCCTATGCTTATAAGATACCTAAGCATGGAATATTTGGTTCCCCTACTTAAAAGATAATTTGATCCAATGTGAAGAGCTCCAAACTAGCTTTTGCAACCCTTTGAATTTTCAATCTCTACACACAAAAACTAACAAACAAGCCTAGAAAATAAAATCAAGATCACTCTAAGGTGAAAGAGGATAGCATACATAAGTAGATCTCGAGGATTAAAAGAAAATGGTTCATTTTCTATCCCAAATCAAAATATGAATGGTAAATTTTAAGCCCCAATTTTAAATGTGTGAAAACATGCAAAATAAGATAGTCTAAGGAAAAAAATGATAGCACCAATGGATTCCTTATGATTTTAGAAATTTTAATAGAACTCTTTAAAAATTAAAAAATAATGTTATAATGAAGTAAATAGATGTTTAGAAAAGATATGTTCATCACAAGGTTGTAATTTCATTTTTTTTTAATTTTCACTTAGTCAAACATGATCGATTTTTTTAAATATTTTTAGTCCCAAAATGAAAAATATAAAGAACAAATCCCTACTAAAATTTTGAGAGCTTTCCAAAAATGTAAAAATATTTAAAAAAATTCCTTAATTTGTGCCCTAAAAAGTAGATATATGGTGAAACCCTAATTGCAAAAGATACAATTTTTTATCATTATTTTGACCTAAAAATTAAAACACAAAGAACAAAAACCTATTGAATTTTTAAGATCCTTCCAAAAATATAAAAATTTCTAAAAAAATTGTTGATTTCTAACCTAAAAATTAAATTTATGAAAAACCATAAAATGCCAATAACTCACCAAATATTGATGATATGAGTCTTATTTTTTACTATAGTCTCCTGAAATGATCCCTAACCATCAGTAAAAAAAATTGTAGAAATTTATAAGCCATTTGAAAAATATGATAAAATCTTTGAAAATTAGGGTTTTCCCTTATTTGATAATTTCATCATTATTTTGGTTTCTAAAATTAAAATACAAAGAACAAACACCTATTTGTTTTTTGAGAGATTTCCAAAAATATAAATATTTATGAAAAATTCATTGATTTGTGACCTAAAAATCAGATTTATGAAAAACCCTAAAATGCCAATAACTCACCAAATATTGATGGTCTAAACTTGATATTTTTATTAGAACATCTTGAGATAATCCAAAACTTTTAGTAAAAATTGTGTAGATTTTTTTTTAGTAATTTGAAAGATATGATGAAGTCTTTGAAATTGTAAGGTTTTTCCTCCAACCTACAAAAGCTAGCTCCAATTTTTTTTTTACATAAAAGAGCTAAAAAAGCAAGATAGGGTTAGAAAAACCTTCAAAAAATAAATATCTAATATGGATGTGGGTTCCATCGGACATGCCAAAATGTGGATGAAGAAAATGTGAATCATAAATAGTAATAACATAGTAAAAATACAAAATTCACACCTTAACACTCACTCAATAAAGCCTAAGCTCTATGCATAAAATCAAATGATAAACAATAATACCATAGAAAAGACCTTAGATTGATCTATTGTTTCTTTGATAAGTACTTGAATGCTTGATGTAGATTTTCTCTCAAATTTTTAACATAACCTTGATATCAACATGATCAAATGAAGGCTTGATACTTGATAATGCTTGCTAGATGCTTGCTTGATGATGATATCTTGATAGATGATTGCTTGATAATTATTGATAGTAAAAGTGTTAATATTTGATCATGAGAGTGCTAGGGAGATTTTGACAATAAAAATACTAGGGGATATGAATGAATGAAAAATTTATATTTATATGCTTCACTTAACACTTTTTTTTTTAATATTGATAATCGTTTAAAATTTTTTTTGCTCATTCGAGCATCAACATGAAATGAAATCAACACAAGATCATTGTAAGAACAACCATGAAACTAATACTAGCTCCTTTAGAGAAACCACACTCGAAATAACCTATTGAAGACGAAGAGCCACAACTTAGAATTCCATCTTAGATGTCCCTTTAGGATTCAAACTTGGGTCTCTACACTGATAATTCAATGCTTTAAACAACTAAGCTCAACCCCTTGAACAATTAATACTTGATCAATGGTGGATATTAATTCGAAAGATCAATGGTTAGGAAAATTCAAGATAAGGTAAGATCACCCAAATTTAAATTTGATGAATGAGGGAATTGGAGAAATAAATAAATATCATTTTATTTATTTTAGAAGAAAATATGTAATTTAAATAAATTATTAATTTATTTAAAAGAGGAGTGTTAGCTAATTAAATAATTTTTAAAAATGATTTAATTATAGAAAAAACTATTTTATTTAAATAAATTATTTTTAATTTATTTAAAAGAGTAGTTAGCTAATTAAATATTTTTTGAAAAAATTATTTAATTATAGATGAAAATATTTAATTGAATTTTAATTTTAATTAATGTTGGAGGGAAAATGATTAGTAATGAATTAATTAGATAATTAAAAATTAGTAAATTAATATAGATAGTATAAAAAGATTAAGATAATTAAATAATTAAAAGTTATTTAATTATTTTGGATAAAAAGAGGAAAATGTTAGCTTAATTAAATAATTAAAAATATTTAATTAATATAGATAGAATAAATGATAAGGATAATGATGAAATTATAAGATGAAAAATATTAATTTTTTTTAGTTGCCTATACATAGTATCAATTGCGCAAAAGCTCCAAAAATAGAATTATAATTGCACAATCTACAAATCTATGATGATGCAAGACCAAACTATGATCCCTATGGAAGGATGAGAAAATGTGTATCCTCTTCCACTAAGAATGTTCCCCATATTAAGGATTTTTGGGCTGATTTCCCAGATTAACATGAAGTAAGAAAAAGGTCCCACCAAAGACTCACCATGAAACAAATGAGGACTTTGGGAATACACACAACACCATAACAAGTAAAATATGATGAAAACATATTAAATCCAAGATATGAAATGAGCATGGTATTCAATGAACCTATCTTGAACCCTAACAGGTTCGAGAACAAAGTTTTCTCAATTTAAGAAGTAAAACATCATATTTTGAATAGTATCATTATTTGGTTGAATCATCATGTTCAAGTATTGAAAGAAAAAGGAGTTGCATAATCTACATTAGAGACAATTCCAAGAAAATAAAAGAAAAATTTGATATTTTATGATAAAAAAGAGGAGAGTGCAAGAAACTTAGGTTATGTAGTATTAGGAAGGACCTAGTGAAGAAGTCCCTTTGATTGTAGGGGTAACTATTGCAGTAATTCTTGAGGGTATAAACTCTATTTATTCTCAAATACTAAGTGTCATACCAATTATTAATTTAGGTATGTAAGGCATTGTGTTTACATCACTTCCACAAGCATGGGTTCTAGCCCCAATCATTACTCAAAAATTCCAAGAACCACAAGTAGAATAAATAATGCAAGACATTGTATAAAAGGACAAGAAACCTATAATTGTAACACCCACTTCCTCCCCAATCTTGAGACTTATATTATTATCACCTCCTTCTATGTAAAATGCAATCAAGATAACCAAGTAATTAGAGAAAGATGGAATGTAAAAAAGAGAGGTAACTATTAGAAGAGGAGAAGAGTCTATAGTTCTTCAAGAAATAGTGCCAAAAGCCCCATTACAAGGAGGGAAAGATAAATATATTGAATAAAAGAAAGAAAATGGTAGTTTACATGAATTTCAACAAGAGAATAAAAATTTACAACAAAAAGTCTTTCTTATCAACATATTGTTAAGGAAATAATGAGGAAGACAATTTGAGCCTACCCTCTATATCAATAATCATGCAAGAAATTTATTTGGAAGCTCCCAAATATTTGGATGAGAAAAATAAACAATATTCCATTCTTGAAGGAATAAATGAAATAAATAAAGAGATGGATATTGGTATTCAAATGGAACAACCAACAAGGTAACAAAGAGGAAATGTCTTATCAATTCAATAAGACATATTGGATGAAATTCACCAAGGAAAAATTAAAGATGTAGGTAAGATAGGTATAGAGGTAATAACATATCAACCTGGACCACTTGAAAGGGTGCAAAAAAAAGTAAATGTATTATCAAATTATATTGTGAACTGGGAATTTGAACTGAAAAGTTTTATATTTCAAAGTTTTGATCCTCACTATGTCTTGTGGAGTTCTAACTTCCAATAGGTTTTGTAGAAATTGTGCTTCCAACCACCCATGTGGAGTTTATGCTTCTAACTTACTTTGTGCCAACTATTCACAAGAAGTTTTTATTCATCTAGAATACTATCACTTGAAAATTGAGAGATGTCTATGACATTAGAATATTGCATTGTATTTTATATTGTAACCATCTATTTTTCATAATGTAATTTGAGCCCTCGATCTATAACTAACTTAGGCACATTGTCTCTCTAAAAGGGTCATCATTATTCTATTTTTAGGACTCAAAATTGTTGATAATAGTGGGTCAATTATTGAAGAATTATCAAAAATTTAGTTCCTTCATGGTTTCTTATCAATTAGAACATTATTTTTGCTCATGTATACTTAAATATTTGTAATTGTGATTCCAAATTGAGCCATGTCTCTTGTAAATTTCAAATGACTTATAAATTTCCAATTTTAATATTGAGAAATATCAAAATATTATGTCATTGCTCAAGTATATTATGATATATTTCTTTATTTAAAAATTCCTTTAAATCTTGCATCATTTATGTGTAATTATGATAACTTCTAGTGAAGCACAAATCTGTTAGATTTCCTAATATTATTTTAAAGCGTATCTATGCAAAGTTTTTGAAAATTTAGATTCTAAGCCTTTCCCCCCTTTCCTTTTCTATTTTCTTTAATATTTCAAAATAATTGATCTAAGTTAGAATAATTGATCAAATTTATTGATAAATTTGACCAAATTTTCATAATAACATTTGATCTTTATGTTCTTTGATTAAATTATGTTAAATATTTTCTTTTCTTTTTTTGGCAAGAGGCAAGTATCCTATATATTATATTAATAATAATAGTATATAAATACAAAAGTACCCAAGAGGGCCTAATTATAAAGTGCTTCCCTTTTTCAAAGGTCAGGGATTGGGGATCCCTCATACCCTTTACCCCACTTCATCATTGCAAGCCACAACATAAAGCCTGAAGTTCAATATTTTTACTGCTTCCCTTCTTACTGATTCCCTTTTTTGGGGGTTAGGGATCGAGGATCCCTCATACCCTTTACATCGCTTAAAAATCACAAGCTGCAACCATTGATCCCAAAGCCCAAAACTCGATCAGACTTAGTGAAGTGTGAAACCTTCTTATTGCTTCCCCTTTTTGGGGATCAAGGATTGGGGATCACTCAATCCCTTTAAACTACTTAAACATTACAAACCACAACCACATAGCTTGAAGTCCGAAACCTGATCAAACTTAGTGAAGTGTGAAACTTGCTTGTTGCTTCCCTTTTTTTGGGGTCACGAATTGAGGAACCTTCATACATCTTACATTGCTTAAACATTTCAAGCCACAACCACAGAGCTTGAAGTTTGAAACCCGATTAGACTTAGTGAAGTGTGAAACCTTCTTGTTGCTTCCCTTTTTTGGGGGTCGGGGATCAGGGATCCCTCATACCCTTTACACCGCTTAAACATCACAAGCCACCATCACAAAGCCTGAAGTATGAAACTTGACCAGGCTTAGTGAAATTTGACTAACTCCTTCACTTTTGCAAATGCCAACAATCTAACCTCTAATCTCTGAAGGTCTGATGCCCAATTGTGATCAAATTTCTAACTTCCTTTGCCAGTGACCTTTGTCTCATTTTGACTAAAACAATTGAAATTAATAGGTGAAAAACCAAATTGAAAAGCTCGACTTACCTTTAATCTTGTTGGGGTTCGGGTTTCTCTTCTACCTTCTACCTTCCTTCTCTTCTGTGAAAGCCAAAAAGCTGACCTCCATTGTCCAAAAGTCTGATGCCTGACTTTATTCAACTTTCTAAGGAAATTATCAAGTATGAGTTAAGTGATATCTCTGATGCTTGGTAACATAAAAATTCAATTGGGCACCCATATTATTACTCTACTTACCTTGATTTTGATTCTAGCCATTAGGCACCCATATTTAATTTAATCTTGTTAAATATCTTCTTATTTCTCATAAATTCATCTTATTCTCAAGATTCCAAAACTATAAAATACACTTTGTAAAATAGTACACAATGAGAAATTGAGTAATATAGCGAGTCAAGACCTAACAATAAAAAATTTGGGATACTCAAATTCTATTCTTGAAACCTAGGAAAATAGGTTCCTTTCTATTGGATGAGGGGGTTCACCAATTTTACTATAAATAGAAAGGACCAAATGGGGTATCATGCATCTATTTTCCTCTATTTCATTAGAAAAAAGAGATCCCTTGAGCCAAGGTTGACTTTCAACCCTTAGGTGAGTCAATCTTGAAGGAAATCTTGTTGTTTTCCTTATGATATAGGACAGGGTAAATCTATTGAAATAACACTTTTGGGAGAAAGACTAAAAATAGGAAATTAACCCAAAAATGCAAAGTAACACATGAAATCAAAAGATTAAACCTTAATCTATCGGAACATGCAATTTTTAGAAAGATCTAAGATGGTTTAGTATTTTTGCACCTGTCATTAAAATGCCATTGTAGAGTGTGCTTTGGGATAGATTCGCCCTAGGGTGAATGGGTCTTTGTATGGATCTTTGAAATTTATTTCTAGGTCCTCTGCTCTTGTGTCTACACTCCTGAATTCTCTGAATTTCATAGTCAAAAACTTAAAAATAATTTTGTGGGTGAGTTTCCATGGATTGATGACAACTTTGATAATTTTTGCAACTTTTCCAATTTTTCACTTTGAGATATATTCAATCCTTCTTCAACCTAAGATTTGCAAAACACACATGAGGGAAAAATTATTTATTTTTGGTGAATAGGGGTTTGCCTTGGTCAAACCCTATTTTGGTAATTAAACCTTGAATTGAAACAATGAAACATGAAAGGAATGATGAATGGACAAATGCTATGTTTAAAATCACCAAACCCTTGATTTGAAACCTTTGAAGGACTTCAACTTAGTAGATCTTGCATGAAATGACTTGATTGTTGATGTGATATTTATTTGATAGCTTGAATCTTGATTTGAAGTTTGAAACCTACACCAAAATGTTAGCTCCAAAAACATACATGATGCTTGATAACTTTGACAAGATGCTTGAGATCTTGAATGCTGCAAAAAATGCTTGAGAAATTTTCTCTTGAACACCTTTGACAATAATCTTAGCTCTTGTAAAAATTTGCATTAACATTCTCGGATTTGAATTGATAAAAGAACTTGCTTTTATAGACAATTTTCTAATTTCCCAAAAAATTAAACATTGCATGCCAACACTTAAATCTTGAATTTAGGACCTTAAGATGCCGCTAAAAACATGTTTAAAATTTGAATTTGTGATCTTAAGGGGAACCCATTTCCTCAGGGGCGAATGGGTCTTGACCTAAATAATAAGGACCTATTCATTTTGAGGTGTTAATAATGATAAATGCATTAATTAAATCACACTTCCCCTTACAGAAATTGCAATTAATTAGACTTGTAGATGCATAATTTAGGAAATTAGAGGCTTAATTAAGTCCATTTAAATTAGGGGACCCAAACATGGTGTGAAATGTAAAGGAGTACATTTTTTGACACTACATTTAGCCCCCACTTTAGTCAGAGGATGATCCCACACTCAAACACACACTAAAGTAGTCAAACAAGCATCAAGAGAGGTATAATTGTATATCTGTTAGAAAGGTAAGATAACAAAGGTCATGGAGGATGATCAAGCCCCCAAGATCTAAGATCTCATGACAAACCAACAAAGGTAGAAAGAGACACATGCCTATGTTAAATATGCAACAACAAGAAAAGATACACAATCATACAATGTCAAAATTATAGAAGAGATAATAAAAAGGGGTGGATCAAGCCTCAACTATTTGTCCACAAAATTTTTACAAGTGGAAACCTGTTGTTCACTATGCAAACCAAAATGTGCTCACACGGGCTAGTGAAATATCTGTTTTCCACTAGGTGAGCCTTGATGAGCCTAGTTTTTGGTCCAATTTTGGGTAGAATCTATAGTCTATTTGCTGGTAGATGTCATGGAATTATATGTTAAATGTTGGTATTTGCATAATGTTTCCCTCAAACCATTGACATTGGACTTAATCTTATGTCTACAAGCTTTAATGACATTTGGCACAATATGTGGATTATCTATATTAATTTTGCATGTGATTAATGAATGTTCCTTAAGGTGGTTATAGATGTGTAGTTATTATGTGTACTAACCTTGCCATGCAGATTTAATATGCCAAGTTAGGGAAGACATCGCTGGTTGGGCATGAACCATAAAAATAAGCAAAGGAATTGCTTCAAGTCAAAGGCAACCAATGACAGAAGAATCTTCATGCAACTGAATGTAACTGCCTTGTGGTGGACTCTAATGATTGAGCATGCATGGGCATTACTGCTATGCTAGATCTACGTTTGGACCTGCATGTCTGGCCAGATTCCATGCATGCATAACGACCATCGCTCCATTTCCTCTGTTTTCCCTAAATGGTGTCCTCCCAGTCATGGAGTTGACTACCTCATTTAGTTGTTAGTATAAATAATGATATGATGTTCCTTCTTCATGAGGTTGCACGATTTGATATTGTACTCTCATTCTCAAGTTTTCAGTAATACAGATATATTACTCTTTTGTATGCATGATTCATAGTGAATAAAGTAAAGTTCTCAATTCGAGCATTTGAGTTTTCATTATTTTTAGAGGATACTTATCCAAGGGGGCCCACTTGGTGAGTAATCCATTTTCTTAGCTTAACATTAGTTTAATATTACTTGTTTAGTACTTAGTTATAAATTTGGCACTGATTATTCCTGCAACCACTAGAATTTCATTTTGTGACTGTTCTTGCAGCCAAAGCAAACAGAGTAGTGTCCTATCTGTTGCTCAAATTTTCATTCCTGTTATGAATTTCAGCTTAGCATAGTCATTGATTGATGTTCAGTATTTTTTTCAAGCAATTTACTTTTAGTATTATGTGTTCCTTGGCTATGGAATAGAATGACTACTTTGAGTTCCTAGTGCACATACTGTGCTGACCCATTTGTAGTTCATGTCCCTGGGTTTACAAGTTAAATGCACCTTCATGATGGTTGAAATGGCTATTTAGGTTAGATTTCCAATCTCTAAATCATGTCTGTAAAGGCTTAGTTATTAAGATCATTGTAGGAGGCCAACATTTTTTGCACCATTGCCAGGGATGGTGTCAAACTGGGGAGTCTTTTGGAGTCATTGGTAGTTTTCCTTGCTGTAGTGTTTTGGGAAGTTGTTCTTAGCATATCCTCATTTAGGAAGTAATGACCCCCCTTATTCTTTACCAATTCTTTGTGTGAACTGATTGATAGTGAGTGATACTGCATGCATAGAGGAAGGAGAAGGGGTGCTTATGGGAGATTCCTTCCTAAAAATCCTAATCCATTCTAGCTAGTTGACTATCAGAATCTACCAAAAGAAGAAGAAGAAAATATACACCCCTTTGCTAATGCATATCCTAATTTGACTAGTTCTAAAGTCTCCTATGAAGATCAAAATTAGCTTGAGGACCCCTTTGCTTTGGAGCAACATCAAGCAAGCATGGGTGATGTAAATAGGAACAAACCTAACCAACCAACTTTTCCTTTCCCCATTTCCCATCAGAATGAAGTTGACAACATTAAGAACATTCCTACCTCAACAATCCCAAAGTTTTATGGACTTGTCACAGAAGATCCAAATACCTTTCTATTTGAGTTTGACATACTCTGCAGGAGTTATGATTATGCTAATGATGCCCATAGGATTAAACTATTTCCTACCACTTTGAAAAAGATTGTATTAAGATGGTTCATGAGCCTAGGAAAAGATACTGTGGAAACTTGGGAATACATGAAGAAAAAATTCCTTGAGAAATACAAGGAATATTGTAGAGGCAGTGATATGAGAGGAGGTGACATTTTCAGGATGCAGCAAAAGGAAGATGAGATCCTGGAAGATTACATTGCAAGGTTTCTATTTTTCCTACAAAAATCTTTGTACCATACACTTAATGAAGACTCACATAAGTTTCTTTTCTTAAGAGGAATAAATGATAGCTACACTGATGCCTTGGAGCTCATAGGAGGAGGAGATATTTCCCAAGTCCCTTGGGAAGATATCAAGAAAATATACCTGAACTACTCTAGGGAAGCTTCAAAGAAAGGGAGAACTTACCAATCTTCCATGGGTAAGTTAACTACTAGTGGAGTCTCAAAAATGGAGATTACTCATTTGCTAGTAGACTTCAAGCAAGACATTATCAATAATCTATCTACTTAGCTAGATACACTTTAGGCCAAGAAGAAGCAAGAGGAGGCAGAGGCAATGTTGACAGAGTATTTCCCCCATTGGAGACAAAAGAAGGACTGCAGATGTAAGATGGTAGCTAATATTGAAAGCAAGCAAGTTCCTACCTGAATTCAAGCCAATCCAAATTGATGAAAACCAAGTTGACTATGTTGCACAAAGGAAGCATTGGGCTCAAATACAAGGTATGCCATCAGATCCACTATCCTATATTGGGCGATATTATAATTCCTATTCCTCTAGTAACCAATGGTAGCCCCCATATCCACCTATTTATGGAGGATATCCACCACATACTTGAAGTGACCTTCCAAATGCTTGGCTCCATCCCAGTGGCAACAACCTTAGGGGAATTGACAAACATTTCAGGGACATTGCTATCCACCTCCAGGAAATTGGTAGCAAACAAATCAATGAAGAGGAGGTCAGCAATGGCCTACTTAGACAACTAGTTACATGCAACCAACTTCTTAGCGCCAAAAACCTGCTATATTGCCTCCGCCTACAAATCCCAGCTCAAATGCACCTAAACCTACTCAATTACCAACTCAACCCACACCCAATCCAAATAACAAACCATAGCAGTAGCCTACCTACTCTATTAATTCAAATCAATTCCCTACATATGTTGTGATTGTAAGTGACATCCACTTACGTTCAGGTGCTACTCTACCAGCCCCTTCCAAGCCCATTATCATTGAGCTCCCTGTGGAAGAGGAAGAGGAACCTCTGAATGATCTCATTTAGCCTAGTTTACCTAAAAATCTTGAACCAGTCCAAGTCAAGGAGACTGAACAAGAGCCACCATTTCCTCAGAGATTGGAAGTTTTCAAGAAGAAGGAAAAAAAGGAGGATACAACTTTTGATATCTTAGATCAACTAAAGCATATATGTGTCTAGATACTTCTATTTCAAGCCATAAAGGATGTTCCAATCTACGACAAAGCAATCAACGAAGCCTATCTCAAGAAGCCAGGTAGGAAAAAGAAAGAACCAACTATAGTTCATGTGGTAATCTAACTAGCTAGCATCATGCTGAGAAAAGTGACTATTCCCAAGTATAATGACCTAGGCAGTCCTGTGGTAGCAGTTGTTATAAACAAGATCCAAGTGAAGAATGGTCTTATTGATTTAGGCGTAGCAATAAATGTAATGAACAAAGACATCTTGCAAAAATAAATATCACAAGCATGAGGTCCACTCCTACTATCCTGTAGCTTGCTGATAGATCTACTGTTAGGCCTGATGGTGTAGTGGAGGATCTTGTGGTAGTTCTAGATTCCTAGGAGTACCCAACAGACTTTAAGATTCTTTCTCCTAAAGCTACACTAGGCAGATATCCCATTATTCTTGGAAGACCATGGCTAGCAACTATAGATGGATACATTGGATGTTAGTTAGGTGACATGACCATTTCAGATGGGAGAAGCATTAAAAATTTTGTTCTTTATCTTCCTGTTTAGCCATGTCATGATGAAGATAATCTTGTATGGCCACATGTTGGTGAAGAGGCTGAGGAAGTTAACTCTGTGGCATAGCTTATGATGCTAGGAAGAAGCTCCTTCATGCAACTCCAAGATGAGGATGAAGTATTGGCTAACATAATTTAGAACCATTGTGAATTGGAGGAAGCGTTATCTTCTCATCCTGCTACTCGAGTCCAGACACTTTTACCTGCTCTTCCTACAGCCACTGTTCCTGCAGACAAACTTCCTGCAACCACTGTTCTTGCAGATAGACTTCCTGCAACAATAGGTATGTCCCATACATTGCTTCCATATGAACTAAAAGTACCAAGTGTTAATGAAGTAGCCATGATAGAGTTAACTACACAAGTACAAGTGTTAGAAGGAGAATATTTGAATCTTATAATAAATTAAATGAAGATCAACAATTTCTTATTGAAAAACCTATTAAGGACCCATCGAAATGCATTTGCATGGGATTATCATGATATGAAGGGATTGGATCCTAAAATTTGTACACATAGAATTTACATCAGAGATGATCTTACACCCTAGTAAGACAGCCACAAAGAAGATATAACCCTACATTGAGAGAGATTATGAAAGGAGAACTACAAAAATTAATAGATGTAGGATTTATCTACCCCATTTGAGATAGTTAGTGGGTGTCTCCATTAGTGATTATACCAAAGAAGTGAGTGAAATGGTGAGTTTGTGTTGAATATAGGGAACTAAATGTTGCCACCAAGAAGGATCACTTTCCTTTACCCTTCATTTATCAAGTTTTGAACACACTGGTAAGAACGCAATACTTTTCTTTTCTAGATGGATTGAACAGATACAACCAAAGCCAAATTGCACTAGAGGACCAGGAGAAGACTACATTTACCTATCCATGGGGGACCTATTCCTATTCAATGCTCCCATTTGGATTATGCAACACACCTACAAATTTTCAGAGGGCAGTCATTAGCACCTTCTCAGACATTTTTGATGATTGCATGGAAATTTATATGGATGACTTCACCACTTAGGGTGTTGATTTTAAATAAGCATTGGAATATCTTAGGAGGGTACTGCAGAGATGTGAAGACCAAAACTTATCCTTAAACGGTGAAAAGTTCTTCATGATGATGCAAGAAGGTGTAGTTCTTGGTCACCACATCTCCCATAAGGGAATTCAAGTAGATCCTACAAATATTGAGGTAATAAAAAATCTTCCCACACTTGCAAAACATAAAGATGTTAGTAGTTTCTTGGGTCACGTAGGATATTATAGGCATTTCATCAAGGATTTCAGCAAGATAGCAGCACCATTGTACACTCTTCTCACTAAAGATGCTGAATTTCAGGGGATTGAAGCCTGTGACAAGGCATTTTATGACTTGAAGGCAGCTTTGACTCATGCTGTTGTACTCAAAGGGCCTAATTGGGAGCTTCCTTTCCACATCCATACCGATGCATTAGATTATGCTATAGGAGTAGTCTTAGGATAGAAAGAGGGAGCTGTTGAAAACTCCATTTACTTTGTCAACAAAAATTTATAAGGAGCTGAATTAAATTATCATGTGACATAAAAAGAGATGTTGGCAGCCATCTATGCACTGCACAAATTCAGACATTACATAACAGGCTACCAAATCTATGTGCACAGTGATCATGCAGTCATTGGACATCTCATGAATAAACCTTTGATCACAGGTAGATTGGCAAGATGGTTATTGTTGATGCAAGAGTTTGATATAACCGTTGTGGATAAGCCAGAGAAGGCCAATGTTGTTGTATAATTTCTTTCAAGGCTAACTAAATTAGAAGATAATCGACCCATAGATGACTCTTTCGATGATGAGCATCTATTCTTCCTCAGTGTACAAACACCCTGGTATGTTGACATAGCCAATTACTTGGTCATAGGTAGAGTTCCTTCTCACTTCTCTCCAAAAGAGAAAAGGGAACTCATTGAAAAATATTTTCCTTTCTTTTGGATTTCTGAATGTTTGTTTTATACTGGACCTAACCATGTCATGAGGAGGTGTGTGAGAGATGAGACATATGAAATTTTGCATGCATGTCACAATGAACCATGTGGAAGAAACTTTGTGGCCAAGAGGACATCAATGAAGGTTTCAAACACCAGATATTACTGGCCAACACTCCACAAGGATGTAGGAAGATATACCAAAAAATGTGATAGATGTCAAAGAATTGGCAGACCAACCAGGTCTAATGAGATGCCACTATGCCCTCAGGTAGTCATTACTCCCTTTGACAAGTGGGGATTAGATTTTGTGGGACCAATTGATCCTCCATCAAATGGTAAGTCTTATATATTGGTATGCACTAATGATGTGATAAAATGGGTAGAAGTTAAGGCCATGAAGCATACAAGAGATAACAAGGTTACAAAATTTCTTTAGAATTTTTTTTCACAAGATATGGAGTCCTAAGAGAAATAGTGACTGATCAAGGGGCACAATTCACAGCAACCCTTGTTGTGGCACTAGTTAATGAGTATAACATAAGGCACATAAAGTCTACTCCTTATCACCCACAAGCTAATGGTGAAGTTGAGGTGACCAACATAGAGATTGAAGCCATTCTAACTAAAATGATAGCTATTCATAGAAAGGATTGGGAAAATAGATTACTAGAAGTTGTTTGGGCCTATAGGAAAACCTGGAAAACAACTACAAGCTTCACCCCATTTGAGTTTCTGTATGGAAAGACAACTATGATGCTAATTGAATTTGAATATAAGACTCTGTGGACTACAATAGATTTGGGGATGGATATTTTTGAGGAACAAATAGAAAGAATCATGTAGTTGAACACTTTGGATGAGACAAGAAGAGCAGTCCTACAACATACATAGGTGGTGAAAAATCAGAGAATTAGGTGGCATGAAAAATTTATCAAGGAGAAGAAATTCCAACCAGGAAATTGGGCCCTACTCTATGACTCAAGATACCAAGACAATGCAGGAAAGTTGCAGACAAGGTGGCTAGGACCATATGAAGTTGCTGAGGTCTTTCCTAATGGAGTTGTTCAACTTACTACCATTGACCCTATCAGGTTTAAATTACTTGTCAATGGTCATCGCCTCATATTATATCACAAGCCAGTTTCCAAAGAAGAGTTCCTGCAATAATTCACCCAACATTTAGCACCCGAGCTTCCTGCAGCCGAAGGTAGTGGACCTAGCGTCCCTCCTTCTGGATAATTAAGGTATGTACTCTCTCATAATAAATACTTTCACTTACGTGGAATTCAATTTCTTCATCCATCTTCCCATCCACCCATCCATCACCACCTTTCTCTCTCTTCCATCACTTCATTCCACCTCACCTCAATCCACTTCATTTTCATTAATTGCTCAATTTATTCCCAGAAGGCTAGTAGTACTATGTCCATGATCTTTGCAACAAATCTTCCACATATTCAGGTATGTGCACATTAATTACTATCTTTAATCATCTTTTAAGTGTGTTCATGTGATTGTTGTATGTTAGTATAGAACTTTACATAAAATGTCATCATTCCCTATCAATTCACCACTCCCATCTCACATGTGTGGACACATGTCCAAATTTAGGTTGGGGGGAGGGGAGAGAAAAAGATGCAAATATTTTGTGAATTTATTTCCCATGTGTCAATTTATACTAGGCTACACCATAAAATTTGAAATGAGTTGATTTAAAATCTGAATGAAAGGACAACTTGCATGTGTGAAGTGACAATAACTCTAGTTGCCATTTCTTCCCATCATAATTTCCCTTTTTATCACTCCTTTTCTTTCCATTACTGCCCTATCATAATCTTGATTTGAAGCAAAAAAAAGTTAAACTAAGAAAAGAAAATTCAGTCAATATTGGAACTGGAAATTTAGCTAGTACTACAGGAAAGTGAGCTTGATTTTTAGATGGGAATTGCAGGGAAGAAGTTGCAAAGAATTTGTTTGATTTCAAACAATGGGAGGTGGGTTAATTTGAAATGAACCCATGGTGCATGACATTTTATTGCAGGATGCACAATGCCTGGTTGAATTTAGAAACTGCAGATGGGAAGATTACTTCTTGAAATTGGATGGCTTTGATGAAATCATTGCCCTTGAATTCACCAAAAAAAATTTAGAAGGGAAAGCCATAGCAAAAGGGTTGGAAGTTGTGGCAATAGAAGAATTAATTGCAGAGGTCACAGGGTTACCAATTGATGGCAAAAATTACCCTACCTCTAGAGATGCCAGATCATCCAGGGCTGACTTTACAAAGCCGAACGACCCCCCATTGAGCATTGATAAACAAGGTGCAAAGAGAATGTCTCTATCCAAGCCATGGAAGTAGATAGCTATGTATGTTATCAAATATATCACCTGTGAGGGTCACCAGTCAAATTTTCATTCTATACAATTCAAGCTTTTGAATCACATGAGGCATGGAAGGAGGAAGAATCTACCCAACATTTTGTACAATTTCTCTCAATCATGGCGTACAAGACCCAAAAATGTAGGGATAATTCTATTTCCCACCATTGCCTAATTAAATTGCTAGTTGAAAAGTCTTTACATGATGTATTTGCAATAACCTAGGAAGAATTTATAAATGTTGATCAAATTAGACCTGAGCACTTGTAACCTAGGGATTTACCTCAACCCTATAGGTCTAGCAGGAGATTGAGCTTGATTGAAGCCCCTCTTGATGCTTCAACCTTTGGTGCTAGCTCTTGTGTGAATCCTCTTGCAATAGAAGAAACCATAGAAATTAGTTCTTCCAGAACAAAGTACTTAGAAAAAGAAAGTTCTTCCTCTGATTCTAATGATGACATTCCACTTGAGACCCTAATGAAAACTAAGACACAAAAGAGAGAAGTAGAAATGTGAAAAATAAAGGCCAAAACACAGCCTGTAGAAAGAAAGGTGTCAAGTTAAGAAAAGAGGAAGGTGACACTGTTCATCATGCAACGAAAGGAAAGCATGAGAAAATTCCTAGGAAATCAAGACCAATTGGGCTTGTGATTGGTATGCCTCCATAAGGAATCCCTAAGCCTGGTGATACATCACATGAGGACCCTGAAGCTCCAATGGGGCAGGAGAATGTTGAAGAAGAAGATATATTTGGGAGAGCAACAAATATAACATTGGCCGATCTTGCTAACATTGTAGCAAAGATTGAGGAAAGTCAGGACTTCCTGCAGCATGAGCAAGAAGTCCTACAACAACAACTAGAGCTAGAGAAGGAGTTCCTGTCGTGAGAACAAAAACAAGAACAAGAGTCCTTGCAACAAGAGGCAAAAGAAGAAACAATATCCCTGCAACTAGAGATAACTAGACAACTTGAGTCAATGTAGATAGTGCCATATGAGGAGCCGCCCTCGACAAAAAGATTGGTAGGCATTCATAATCCTCCTGGTTTTACAGTACATGCGGTAATTTTCAATTTTTGGGGAGAAATACAAAGAAGGGAGGAAGAATGGAGAAAGGAAAAACGAAAATTGAAGGAGGAAATTCAAAAGAAGGATGAGGAGATAGAAGATAAAGATGCAAAAATTGCAACCCTAAAGCAAAGGCTAGATTATATGACAACTTTGGTACCACAAATTTTAGAATGTAGGACCCCTCCAAGGGTCTATGCTCTTCTCCTAAAAGATAAGTATCTCTCTTTTAAGTTTTTAAGGATTGCCTTAGGTTTGAATCCTTCTATTGACACCCCTATGGGATTTTTCAAAGCTTATAGGATTGCCTCCCCTAAAATGAAGAATTTTCTATGTGAATTTTATTTGCATAATTATGTTATCACAAAAACCATGATTGGAACCCACTGTTATATGTTGGGGATGTTCAATTGAGAGAATTTATGTCTTGGGTACAAAATGAGATTAGTTGGGGACAACAACATGGTGCTTATAAACAATTGGAGTCTGATATCCGTCTACCTGTTAGAGCTGAATCAAGTAACCCACGTGATATTTATAGAAAATGGTACATAATGCTTCTTAGACCTAGTTATGGAAACATGATTAAACCTTGGATAGAGGCAATTTATAGTGAGTATGAGGTAAAGACAACAAAAAAGGAGAAAACTATGATAAAATTTCTATCACAAAGATGGAATAGTCTATCTGATGAGCTAAAGTAGGTTGAGCCTCATTCCATCCACAATTATGTTGCAACACTAAAGAGGATTGACAGGTATATTCAGATTAGGAGAACACAGGGGCAGTCTTGGCTTCCCCTAACTTTCTAGCCACCCATGCTCATGTGGCCCATGCCAAACTTTAGATTCTACCAACTTGACATTGCTGCAGAAAGAAATAGATGGAATATATTTGATAGATTGGGAGGATTCTATTGGGAAATTGATTCACACACTGCAACCACTGATGTTGGACAAATCTTAGTTGCAAACTTCAGAGCTTTGACCAACCAGAAGAACAACCCTTCCCTTGTTGGAGGACCAACAAAATGTTAGGTTGGGGGGAGTGATGTGCCTAGTTTTTGGTCCAATTTTGGGTAGAATCTATAGTCTATTTTCTAGTAGATGTCATGGAATTTAATGTTAAATGTTGGTATTTGCATAATGTTTCCCTCAAACCATTGACATTGGACTTAATCCTATCTCTACAAGCTTTAATGACATTTTGCATAATATGTGGATTATCTATATTGATTTTGCATCTGATTAATGAATGTTCCTTAAGATGGTTATAGATGTGTATTTATTATGTGTATTGACCTTGCCATGCAGATTTAATATGCTAAGTTAAGGAAGACATCACCAACTAGGCATGCACCATGACAATCAACAAAGGAATTGCTCCAAGTCAAAGGAAGCTGATGGTAGAAGAATGTTCATGCAATTGAACATAACCACCTTGTGGTGGACTTGAATGATTGAGAATGCATGGGAACTATTGCTATGTTTGATCTATGTTTGTACCTACATGTCTGACCAGATTCCATGCATGCGTAACTTCCATCGCTCAATTTCCTCTATTTTCCCTGAATGGCATCCTCCTAGTCGTGGAGTTGACTACCTCATTTAGTTGTTAGTATAAATAATGATCTGATGCTCCTTATTGAGTAGGTTGCATGATTTGATATTGTACTCTCATTCTCCAATTTTTAGTAATATAGATACATTACTCTTTTGTATGCATGATTCACAATGAATAAAATAAAGTTATGAGTTCGAGCATTTGAGTTTTCATTAGTTTTAGAGGATACTTATCTAATGGGACCCACTTGGTGAGTAATTCATCTTCTTAGCTTAGCATTAGTTTATTATTGCTTGATCTTTAGTATTTAGTTAGAAATATGGCACCGACTGTTCCTGTAGCCACTAGAATTTCTTTATGTGATAGTTACTGTAGCCAAAGTAGACAGAGTAGTGTCCTATTTGTTGCTTAGATTTTCATTCCTATTATGCATTTCATATTAGCATGGTCATTTATTGATGTTCAACATTTGTTTCAAGCAATTTAATTTCAATATTGTGTGTTCTTTTCCTATGGAATATAATGGCTACTTTGAGTTCTTAGTGCACATATTGTGCTGACCCATTTCAAGTTCACATCCCTAGGTTGACAAGCTAAATGAACCTTCATGATGGTTGAAATGGCTATTCAGGTTAGATGTCCAATCTCTAAATCATGTCTGTAAAGGATTAGTTATTAAGATCATTGTAGGAGGCCAACATTTTTGGTGTCGTTGTCAGGGATGGTGTCAAACTAGGGAGTCTTTTGGAGTCATTGGTATTTTTCCTTGCTGTAGTGTTTTGGTAAGTTGTTCTTAGCATATCCTCATTTAGGAAGTAATGACCCCCTTTATTCTTTACCAATTCTTTGTGTGAGCTGATTGATAGTGAGTGATACCACATGCATAGAGGGAGGAGAAGGAATTCTTTTGAGATATTCCTTCCTAACAATCCTAATCCATTCCAGCTAGTTGACTATCAAAATATACCAGAAGAAGAAGAAGAAGGTCCACACCCCTTTGTTGATGCATATCCTGATCTGACTAGTTCTGAAGTCTCCTTTGAAAATCAAAATTAGCTTGAGAAACCCTTTGCTTTGGAACAACATCAAGCAGACATGCGTGATGCAAATATGAACAAACCTAACCAACCAACTTTTCCTTTCCCCATTTCCCATGAAAATGAAGTTAATAACATCAAGAACATTCCTACCTCAATAATTGCAAATTTTTATGGACTTGTCACAAAAGATCTAGATACCTTTCTATCTGAGTTTGACATACTCTGTAGGAGTTATGATTATACTATTGATGCCCATAGGATTAAGCTATTTCATACCACTTTGAAAGAGGTTGTATTAAGATGGTGCATGAGCCTAGGAAGAGATACTGTGGAAACTTGGGAAGACATGAAGACAAAATTCCTTGAGAAATGTAAAGAATATTGTAGAGGCTGTGACATGAGAGGAGGTGACATTTTTAGGATGCAACAAAAGGAAGATAAGAGCCTAGAAGATTACATTGTAAAGTTTTTGTTTTTCCTAAAAAAATCTCCACACCATACACTTAATGAAGACTCACAAAAGTTTCTTTTCTTAAGAGGAATCAATGATAGCTGCATTGATGCCTTGGAGCTCATGGGAGGAGGAGATATTTCCTAAGTTCCTTGGGAAGATATCAAGAAAATATGCCTGAACTACTTTAGGGAAGCTTCAAAGAAAGGGAGAACTTACCAATATTCCATGAGTAAGTCAACTACTAGTGGAGTCTCAAGAATGGAGATTACTCATTTGCTGGCAGACTTCAAGCAATAATCTAGCTACTCAGCTAGATACGCTTCAAGCCAAGAAGAATCAAGAGGAGGTAGAGGCAATGTTGACAAAGTATTTCCCCCACTGGAGACAAAAGAAGGACTACAGATGTAAGATGGTAGCTAATTTTGAAAGCAAGCAAGTTCCACCTAAATTCAAGTCAATCTAGATTGAAGAAGACCAAGTCTACTATGTTGTACAAAGGAATCCTTGGGCTCCAAGATAAGGTATGCCACCCAATCCACTATCCTATGTTGGGTGATATTTTAATTCCTATTCCTCTGGTAACCAATGTTAGCTCCCTTGTCCACTCAGTTATGGAGGATATCCACCACATCCTTGGAGTAACCCTCCAAATATTTGGCCCAGTAATCAGAGTTCTCCACCCCAGTGGCATCAACCTCAGGGGAATTGGAAGCAATTTCAGGGATATTGGCAGCCACCTCCAAGAAATTGGTAGCAAAAAAATCAATGGAGAGGAGGGCAACAATGGCCTACTCAGACAACCAGTTACATGCAACCACCTTCTTAGCTCCAGTAGCCTACTATAATGCCTCCACCTGCAAATCCTAGCTCAAATGCACTTAAACCTACTCAATTACACGCTCAACCCACACCCAATCCAAATAAAAAACCATAGTAGTAGCCCATCTACTTTGTTGATTCAAATCAATTCCCTGCATATGCTATGAGTGTAAGTGATATGCACTTATGTTCAGGTACTACTCTAGCAGCCCCTTCCAAGCTCATTATCACTGAGCTCCCTATGGAAGAGGAACCTTTGAATGATCTCATTCAACCTAGTGTACTTAAAAATACTTAACCAATCCAAGTCAAGAAAACTGAATAAGAGCCACCATTTCCTCAGAGATTGGAAGTTGTCAAGAAGAAGGAAGAAAAGGAGGATACAAATTTTGATATCTTGGATCAACTGAAGCATATATGTGTCTAGATACCTCTATTTAAGGCCATAAAGGATGTTCCAATCTATAAAAAAATAAATCAAGGAAGCATATCTCAAGAAGCCAAGTTGGAAAAATAAAGACCGACCTATAGTTCATGTGGGGGGCCAACTAGCTGACATCATGCTAGGAAAAGTGACTATTCCCAAGTATAATGACCCAAGCAGTACTATGGTAGTAGTTGTTATAAACAGGATCCAAGTGAAGAATGCTCTCATTGAGTTAGGGGAAACAATAAATGTAATGACCAAAGACATCCTGCAACAACTAAATATCGCAAGCATGAGGGCTACTCCTACTGTCATGTAGCTTGATGATATCTCTATTGTTAAGCCTGATGGTGTAATGGAGGATCTTGTGGTAGTTCTAGATTCCTAGGAGTACCCAGCAAACTTTATGATTCTTTCTCCTAAAGCTACACTAGGAAGATATCCCATTATTCTTGGAAGACCATGTTTAGAAACTACAGATACATACATTGGATGTCAGTTAGGTGACATGACCATTTTAGATGGGAGGATCACTAAAGAGTTTGTTCTTTATCTGTCTTCTCAACCATCTCATGATGAAGAGAATCTCGTATGGCCACATGTTGGTGAAGAAGCCGAGGAAGTTAAATCTATGGCATAGCTTATGATGCTAGGTAGAAGCTCCTTCATGTAGATCCAAGATGAGGATGAAGTATTGGATAACATCATTCAAAACTATTGTGAAGTGGAGGAAGTGTCATCTTCTCATTCTGCTACTCCAGTGAAGACAATTCTGCCTAGTCTTCCTGCAGCCACTGTTCCTGTAGCCACTCTTCTTGTAGACAAACTTCCTGTAGGAACACGTATGTACCATACATTTATGCAATATGAACTAAAGGTACCAAGTGTTAATGAAGCAACCATGATAGAGTTAACTACGCAAGTATAGTTGTTAGAAGGAAAATACTTGAATCTTAAAAGTAAATTAAATGAAGAACAACAATTGTTATTGAAAAAACTATTAAGGACCCATGAACATGCATTTGCATGGGATTATCACGATATGAAGGGATTGGATCCTAATTTTTTTACACATATTAGAGATGATTGCACTCCAGTAAGACAACCACAAAGAAGAACTAACCTTGCACTAAGAGAGATTATGAAAGGAAAACTGCAAAAATTACTAGATGCAGGATTTATCTACCTCATTTTAGATAGGTAGTGGGTGTCTCCATTAGTGATTGTGCCCAAGAATGGAGGGAAATGGTGAGTTTGAGTTGACTATAGGGAACTAAATGCTTCCACCAAGAAGGATCACTTTCCTTTACCCTTCATTGATCAAGTCTTGGACACACTTGTAGGAAATAAATACTTTTCTTTTCTAGATGGATTCAACAGCTACAACCAGATTGAAATTACACCAGAGAACCAAGAGAAGACTACATTTACCTATCCATGGGGGGCCTATGCTTATTCGGTGCTCCCATTTGGCTTATGCAACACACCTGCAACTTTTTAGAGGGAATTCATTAGCATCTTCTTAGACATTTTTCTTGATTGCATGGAAATTTATATGGATAAATTCACCACTTATGGTGTTGATTTTAATCAAGTATTGGAAAATCATAGGAGGGTCTTACAGAGATGTGAAGATGAAAACTTATCCTTAAACAATTAAAAGTGCTTCATGGTGATGCAAGAAGGTGTAGTTGTTGGCCACCACATCTCCCATAAGGGAATTCAAGTAGATCCCTCAAATATTGAGGTAATCACAAATCTTCCCACACCTGCAAAACATAAAGATTGTAGGAGTTTCTTGGGTCATGCAGGATATTATAGGTGTTTCATCAAGGATTTCAACAAGATAGCAACACCATTGTACACTTTCTCACTAAAGATGCTTAATTTTAGTGGACTGAAGCCTGTGACATGGAATTTTTTGACTTGAAGGCAACTTTGACTCATGCTCCTATACTCAAAGGGCCTAATTCGGAGCTTCCTTTCCACATGCATACAGATGCATCAGATTATTCCATAGGAGTAGTCTTAGGACAGAAAGAGGGAGCTGTTGAAAACTTCATTTACTTTATCAACACAAATTTACAAGGAGTTGAATTCAATTATACAATGACAGGAAAAGAGATGCTCGCAGTCATCTATGCACTAAAAGAATTCAAACATTACATAACAGGCTACCAAATCTATGTGCACACTCATCATGCAACCATTAGATATCTCATGAATAAACCTTTGATCATAGGTAGATTGGCAAGATGGTTATTGTTGATGCAAGAGTTTGATATAACCATTGTGGATAAGCTAGGGAAGGCCAATGTTGTTGCCAATTTTCTTTCAAGGCTAACTATATCAGAAGATAAGTAGCCCATAGATGAATCTTTCCTTGATGAGCATCTATTCTCCCTTAGTGTACAAACACCCTAGTATGCTAAGATAGCCAATTACTTGGTCACAGGTAGAGTTCCTTCTCACTTCTCTCCAAAAGAGGAGGTGTGTGAGAGAAGATGAGACATATGAAATTTTTCATGCATGTCACAACGAACCATGTGGAGGAAACTTCACGGAAAAGGGGAAAAAATGAAGGTTTTGAACACAAGATATTACTGGCCAACACTCCACAAGGATGCAAAATGGTATACCTAAAAAATGTGATAGATTTCAAAGAATGGGCAGACAAACCAGGTTTGATGAGATGCCACTATGCCCTTAGGTAGTCATCACTCCCTTTAACAAGTGGGGATTGGATTTTGTGGGACCAATTGATCCTCCATCAAATTGTAAGTCTTATATATTGGTATGCACTAATTATGTGACAAAATGGGTAGAAGTTAAGGCGATGAAGCATGCAAGAGATAACAAGATTGCAAAATTTCTTTATGAGGAAAATTTCACAAGATATGGAGTCCCAAGAGAAATAGTGACTGATCAAGGGGCACAATTCACATCAACCCTTATTGTAGCACTAGTTAATGAGTACAACATAAGGCACAAAAAGTCTACTCCTTATTACCCACAGGCTAGTGGCCAAGTTGAGGTGACCAACATAGAGATCGAAGACATTCTGATTAAAATGGTAGCTTTTCATAGAAAGGATTGGGAAAAAAAATTACCAAAAGCTGTTTGGGCCTATAGGAAAACCTTGAAAAGAACTACAAGCTTCACACCATTTGAGTTGTTGTATGGAAAGACAACTATGATTCCAGTTGAATTTGAATATAAGACTCTGCGGACTACAGTAGATTTGGGGATGGATATTTATGAGGCACAAAGAGAAAGAATCATGCAGTTGAATGCTTTGGATGAGATAAGAAGAGCAGCCCTACAACATATAGAAGTGGTGCAAAATTAGAGAATCATGTGGCATGACAAATTTATCAAGGAAAATAAATTCCAACCAGGAGATTGGGCCCTGCTCTATGACTCAAGATACTAGAACAATGCAAGAAAGTTGTAGAAAAGGTGGCTAGGACCATATGAAGTTGCTAAGGTCTTTCCTAATGGATCTGTTTAGCTTACTACCATTAACCCTATCAGGTTTAAATTACTTGTCAATGATCATTGCCTCCAATTATATCACAAGCCAGTTTCCAAAGAAGAGTTCCTATAGTAATTCACCCAACATTCAACACCTGATCTTCCTACAACCGAAGGCAGTGGACCTAGCATCCCTCCTTCTAGCTAATTAAGGTACATAATCTCTCATAATAAATAATTTCACTTATGTGGAAGTCCATTTCTTCATTGATCCACCCATCAACCCATCCATCACCACCTTTCTCTCTCTTCCATCACTTCATTCCACCCCACCTCACTCCACTTCATTTTCATTAATTGCTCAATTTATTCCCACAAGGCGAGCGATACTTTCTCCATGATCTTTGCAACAAATATTTCACATATTCAGGTATGTGTGCATTAATTGCTATGTTTAATCATCTTTTAAACGTGTTCATTTGATCATTGTACATTAGTATAGAAGTTTACATAAAATGCCATCATTCCTTGTCAAATCACCACTCCCATCTCGCATGTGTGGAAACATGTCCAAATTTAGGTTGGGGGGATGGGAAAGAAAAATATGCAAATATTTTTTGAATTTATTACCAATGTGTCAATTTATACTAGGCTACATCAAAAAAATTGAAATGAGCTGATTTGAAATCTGAATGAAAGGATGACTTGCATGTGTGAAGTGACAATAACTACAGCTGCCATTTCTTCCTATCATAATTTCCCTTTGTATCGCTCCTTTTCTTGCCATTATTGCCCTATCGTAATCTTGAGTTCCAAGCCAAAAAAAAGTGAAACAAAGAAAAATAAAATTTAGTTGATATTGGCACTGAAAATTTAGTTGGTACTATAGGAAAGTGAGGTTGATTTTCAAATAGGAATTGTAGGGAAGAAGTTGCAGAGCATTTTTTTTATTGTAGACAATGGGAGGTGGGTTAATTCAAAATGAACCTGCATAGCAAGACATTTTATTGCAAGATGCACAATGTGTGGCTAAATTTAGAAACTGTGGATACGAAGATTACTTCTTGATACTGGATGGCTTTGATGAAAACATTGCCCTTGAATTTGGCCAGAAAGTTTTAGAAGGGAAAGCCACAGTAAATGGGTTGGAAGTTTGGGCAATAGGGGAACAAATTGCAAAGGTCACAGGGTTACCAACTGATGGAAAAAATTATCCGACCTCCTGAGATGCCAGATCAGCCAGGGCCAAATTCACAAAGCCGAACAACCCCCCATTGAGCATTGATAAATAGGGTGCAAAGAGAATTTCTATGTCCGAGCCATGGAAGTAGATAGTTGTGTATGTTATCAAATACATCACCTGTGATGGTTGCTAGTTAAATTTTTGTTTTGTACACTTCAAGCTTTTGAATCACATGACGCACGAAAGGAGGATGAATGTGCCCAATGTGCTATACAATCTTCTCTCAATCATGGAATCTGAGACCAAAAAGGTAGGGATAATTTTGTTTCCCACCATTGCTTGATTAAATTGCTAGTTGAAAAGTATTTGCATGATGTATCTGCAATAAACTGGGAATAATTTATAAATGTTGATCAAATTAGACTTGAGAACTTGCCACCTAGGTATTTACCTCAACCCCATCGGTCTAGTAGGAGATTGACCATGATTGAAGCCCCTCTTGACGTTTCAACCTCTGGTGTTGGCTCTTGTGTGAATCCTCTTGTAGTAGAAGAAACCATAGAAATTATTTCTTTTGAAATAGATCACTCAGAAAAAGAAAGTTCTTCCTTTGATTCTAATGATGACATTCCACTTGAGACCCTAATGAAAACTAGGGCACAAAAGAGAGAAATAGAAATGAGAAAAGGAAAGCCAAAACACAACCTACAGAAAGAAAGTTTCCAAATTTGAAAAAGAGGAAGGCTGACACTGTTCATCTTGCAGCCAAAGGAAGCGTGAGAAACCTCATAGGAAATCAAGACCAACTGGGCCTATGATTGGTATGCCTCCATAGGGAATACCTAAGCTTGGTGAGACATCAAACGAGGACCCTAGAGCTCCAATGGGGTAGGAGAATGTCGAAGAAGAAGATATATTTGGGAGAGTAGCAAATATAACACTAACTGATCTTGCTAACATTGCAGAAGAGTTTGAGGAAAGTCAATACATCTTGCAGCATGAGCAAGAACTCCTACAATAGGATGTCCTATAACAACAACTAGAGCCATATCAGGAGTTCCTATAGCCACAACAAGAACAAGAATGAGAGTCCCTGTAGCAAGAGGTGAAAGAAGAAACAATACCCTTGCAGCCAAAGATAACTAGACAACCTGAGTCCCTATAGATAGTGCCATATGAAGAGCCACCCTCGACAAAAAGACTGGTAGGTATTCATAATCCTCCTAGTTTTATAGTACATGCAATTTTTTTGAATTTGTGGAGAGAAATACAAAGAAGGGAGGAAGAATGGAGAAAGGAAAAACGGAAATTGAAGGAGGAAATTCAAAAGAAGGATGAGGATATAGAAGATAAAGATGAAAAAATTGCCACCCTAAAGTAGAGGGTGGATGATATGGCAGCTTTGGCACCACATATTTTGGAATGTAGGACCCCTCCAAGGGTCTATGCTCTGCTCCTAAAAGAGAAGTATCTCTCTTTTAAGTTGTCAAGGATTGCCTCAGGTTTGAATCCTTCTATTGACACCCCTATGGAATTTTTCAATGCTTATAGGATTGCCTCCCTTGAAATGAAGAATTTGCTACGTGAATTTTATTTACATAATTATGCTATCACAAAAGACCATGATTGGAATGCGCTATTATATGTTGGGGATGTTTAATTGAGAGAATTTATGTTTGGTACAAAATGAGATTAGTTGGGGATAATAACATGGTGCTTATAAACAATTGGAGTCTGATATTCGTCTACCTATTAGAGTTGAATCAAGTAACCCAAGGGATATTTATAGAGAATGGCATAGAATGCTTCTTAGACCTAGTTATGGAAACATGATTAAACCTTGGATTGAGGCAGTTTACAGTGAGTATGAGGTAAAGACAACAACAAAGGAGGAAACTATGAGAAGATGTCTATTACAAAGATGGAATAGTCTATTTGATGAGTTGAAGCAGGATGAGCCTCATTCCATCCACAATTATGTTCTAGCACTAAAGAGGATTGACATGTATATTCAGATTGGGAGAAAATAGGGGCAGTCTCAGCTTCCCCTAACTTTCTAGCCACCCATGCTCATGTGTCCCATGCCAAACTTCAGATTCTACCAGCTTGACATTGTTGTAGAAAGAAAGAGATGGAATAGATTTGACAAATTGGGAGGATTCTATTGGGATCTTGATTCACACACTGTAGCCACTAATGTTGCACAACTCTCAGTTGAAAACTTTAGATCTTTTACCAATTAGAAGAACAACCCTTCCCCTATTATAGGACCAAAAAAATGTTAGGTTGGGGGAGTGATGAGCCTAGTTTTTGGTCCAATTTTGGGTAGAATCTATAGTCTATTTTTTGGTACATGTCATGGACTTTAATGTTAAATTTTGGTATTTGCATAATGTTTCCCTCAAACCATTGACATTGGACTTAATCTTATCTCTACAAGCTTTAATGACATTTGGTATAATATGTGGATTATCTATATTGATTTTGCATGTGATTAATGAATGTTCCTTAAGGTGGTTATAGATGTGTAGTTATTATGCATATTAACCTTTCCATGCAAATTTAATACACCAAGTTAAGGAAGACACCGCTAGCTGGGCATGCACCATAACGATCAACAAAGGAATTGCTCCAAGTCAAAGGCAGCCAACAGTAGAAGAATCTTCATGCAACTAAACATAATCGCCTTGTGGTGGAATTTAATGATCAATCATGCATGGGCGTTACTGTTGTGCTGGATCTTTGTTTGGACCTACATGTCTGACTAGATTCCATGCATGCATAACCACCATTGCTCCATTTCCTCTATTTTCCCTAAATGTCTCCTAGTCATGGAGTTGACTGCCTCGTTTAGTTGTTAGTATAAATAATGATCTGATGCTCCTTCTTCAGGAGGTTGCATGATTTGATATTGTACTCTCATTCTCTAAGTTTTAGTAATACATATACATTACTCTTTTGTATGCATGATTCACAATGAATAAAATAAAGTTCTAAGTTTGAGCATCTGAGTTTTCATTAGTTTTACAGGATACTTATCCAAGGTGGCCCACTTGGTGAGTAATCCATCTTCTTAGCTTAGCATTAGTTTAGTATTACTTTTTTTTAGTACTTAGAAATCTGGCATCGACTGTTCCTGCAACTACTAGAATTTCATTATGTGACTATTCATGCAACCAATGCAGACAGAGTAGTGTCCTGTCTGTTGCTCAAATTTTCATTCCTGTTATGCATTTCAGCTTAGCATAGTCATTGATTGATGTTCAACATTTGTTTGAAGCAATTTACTTTCTGTATTTTGTGTTCCTTGGTTGTGGAATAGAATGGCTACTTTGAGTTCCTAGTACACATACTATGCTGACCCATTTCAAGTTCACGTCCCTAGGTTGAAAAGTTAAATGCACCTTCATGATGGTTGAAATGGCTATTTAAGTTATATGTCCAATCTCTAAATCATTTTTGTAAAGGATTAGTTATTAAGATCACTATAGGAGGCCAATAAGCCCCAAAAATTGGCTAATGGGAAGGTGATGCCTCTACCTAGGCTCCTATTGTACTAACCATACCAAAGTTATTCCTCCTAAATTTTTTGATAAGGTGCCATAGAAATGGTCACAAGTGTAGAAAGTTGCGTTATGTTAGGCACTCATGAAAAAGGCTCCACTGGCAAGCAAGTTGTGTTATGCTTTGTGGCCTTGAAAAACATAAAGGCTCCACTAGCAAGCAAGTTGTGTTATGCTTGTTGGCCTTGATACATGCAAATAGGATATTCAAAGGGGTTTTTATTATTTCATAAAATGTCTCACCTTAAGGAACATCGTGCCTAATGTCTCCAAGAGAGGACTAGTTGAGGATAAAAGATTCACAACTTAGGGAATGCAATCGATAACATCACAACTAAGAGGAATGCCATATGCTCAAAAAGGTCACAATCTTGGAGGAAATCAAACCCAATGAAATGAACAAGAAGACACATCATGTGAAGTAAGAAGAACACACTTTGAAACAAACAATGAGTGAGGATGCGTATGCCCCCACCTTAAAGATATTGTTAAACACCATTGTGTTAAGAATCACTTTAATGTAGAATATGATAAATGACAATACATGAGAGCTTTATTCAGTAAGCCCTATGTTAACATATGTTTCCAAGATAGAGGTACATCATATAAATGAGGGTTTCCCCCCATATGCAATCCTAAGATAACATATAAGAGAATCCATGTATTTAGGGTTAGCATTTGTCATTGCTGTTACAATACAATCGAGCTTGAAACAATCATCATTCCCCAAATGACTCATGGAACAATGAGCACAAGGGAAGAATGACACATAGAGAGAGAAAATATAGACAATTTTGGGTCAACATGGAAGGATGTCTCAACTCCTTGCGTCATCCCCAAAAGGAAAACATAAGACAAAGGTTTACAACATATAGAAGAATGGAGATATAAACAGAAGAATATCACAATGGATTCGCTTCCTTTGTCTCCTTGCACCAACATAGATACAAGGGTCATCCAAAGTAGGCTCACAAACATATAAATACACACCAAGAAACATAGTATGGTGGAATCAAATTATGCACATGCAATCACAAAGAACATGAAGACAAAGAATATTAAGGCACATGCAAGTCAACCTATATCAGGTCATTCACATCCCATTCTTGTTCATCATATATGGAAGGTAGATAAATAGCCAAAGGGACAACAAAAAGTGTTGTACTAGGAGCATCACTAGGTTCAACGCATGGTGAGTCACTCTTGTTAAGAGGACCATCACGGATGCTATCATCTAAGCTCATGGAAGAGGAAAACAATAAATTCAGATCATTATGCACTTCCTCATCAATTTTAACAATCTCATAATCATTATCCAAGTTAATCATAAGATGAGGCCTAATGACAATGTCCATAGAAGTTTCTTGTTGTTTTTATTAGGGTGAAGGTGGAGGACCATCACACTTTTCTTGAGTTAAATTTTGATCTTAATTTTCTATTTTTTTTCTTCTTTTAACTTACGAGCAATAACATGATGTCTACACCTACACTCTTTAGCATTTATCTTTCTTTTTACATGATTTTCAATTTGTGATTGTGAAGGAGCTGGTTTATCAACCATTGGTCTCTTTTCTTCCTGCAAGGGAGGAACGAAAGGAACCATGGAAGGTTGGTAAACCAATTTCTCTTTAGCTTTATAAACTTGTTTGATCTTAGGAGGGACAATAGGACTGATTTGTTTATCTCTTGGTTGTTTGTAAGAAATAGGTGAAGGATTTGTCATCGGTTGGTCTTGGTTACTTGGAAGGGATTGTGGGTCAATCATGGTATCATCAATGATAGGAGGCTCAATCATGGTTTGAAGCATATTGCTAAGTGATAATTTTGCTATGCACTTTGCCTTAAATTTTTGATAAGATTTGAAAAAGAAGTCCTCATGATGCCTAATAGGTTCCATAAGTTTGGGAAAAAATAAATCCAATGAGAAATTCCCACAGGAAGACACAGGATTAAAGCTCAACTATGGTTTAAAGTAAAGATATCATTTCCAAATGGAAACTTTAAGCATTTATGCACTACCAATGGGATGACATCCATGGAGCGTAACCATGGGTACCCAAGCTCCACATGGAATTGGTATGATGATGGGATGATGGAGAATGAGAAATTCAATTTTTCAATCCAACTTGTAAAGGAAGAGTGATAAAACCTATTGTAGGGCAAGAAAAACCATTATGCATTTTAATTCATGCTTTCGGTTGTTAATAAGAATCTTGATAAAGTTCATGTGCAAATAATAATTCCTCAGTGATCAAATTCTCTACACACAGTCCATCAATTAATATCCCATTAGTAGGCTTGTCATTGATTATTCCAACTATGTAAAGAGGACCATTGGGTGCATGTCTAATTATGTCATTTTGTGAGAAAGAAATGTCAAGGGGCATTTTGGATTGACCCTTACAAGGTTGCACATCAATGAAGCTGACCATACATTGTAAGTCTCCTTCATTTTCACTCATATTGTCATAATTTTCATCTTCAAGTTTGTCAACATTCATCACATCATTTTTGTCATCAGTAGCTTTCACAAAAGAGATATCATGATTTAGCAATGGGGTTGGAAAAAAATTGCAAATTTTGGTTGGGTGGGCAAACACACTTATTTCCTTGATCATTAACACCACCAATATGGATGTGATTAGAATCAAGGAGGTCTTGCACAAATTGTTTTGTAGATTGTGTTGATTTGTTGGTGATAATGGAAAACAACATTCGAGTTGAAGTTTGGAGGTAAGGGCTTAGTTGTATCAATGGCTCTAATAGGAGGTAAGGTAACAAAATTCTTACTCAAAATTTACAACATGATGGAGTGAAGGGTATCAGGTAAAAGGGTAAATTTTCTACTCCTCTCCCTAAATGTATACGGATTTGTTGTTTTTATAGCAACCACTTGGGAGTTAACATGTTGATTTGTTTAAAAATCAAAATTTTTATTCATCAATATAAACCCTTGGTTAAAAATCAGATATTGAAATTTTGGGGCTTCCAATGTGAATCACTTCCTTGTAAATATTTGGGTATACCCTTTTTATTAGGCAAAGAAAAATATGATTTTTAAGATTATTACTTCCACATCTAATAACATTCTACTTTGGAGATCCAAATATCTCTCCTTCACAGGTAAGATGGTAATGTTGAAAGCAATATTGCAGTCCCTTCCAATTTACCTAATGTCAGTACTTAAACTCCCTAAAGGGAAGGGATTGACTTTACAAAAAGTATGCAGATATTTTTTATGGGAAAAAAATGTCACTCAAAAGAGGAAGTTTCCTTTGGTGGCCTAGGAATCTTTGTGCAAATCCAAATTGCACAGTGGTGTTGGTTTAAGGGATCTCTTCTTACAAAATAAAGCTCTAGGGGCCAAGTTGGTTTGGAGAATTTACTCTAAACCTAACAAAAAATGGTGCCAAATCATGAAACATAAATATTTGGTCTCACTAGATAGAGAAATAATTTTCACTCAAAGAGAGCTCCCTCCTGGCTCAAAAATATGGAATTTTATATCTTTTTTTAGATATGTACTCCTCCCACATCTTTCCTAGTTAATTAACACTGGTGAAAAAGCTTTGTTTTCAAAGGATGCTTGGAATGGGAACAAACCTCTCAGGCTGACTGGAAATCAGGGCCAAATTGAATTTGACCTTAAAGCCCTCTAGGGAAACAAAGTAAAGGACTATTTGTTTTTGGATCCAGCGGACCCTTATCAAGGAACAAAATGGAAAGACTTTAGTTTCCTTTAGAATTCAAAACATTTGGACTCTCTTATGTCTTAACTCAAGAAACGAAAAATGTATTTATTTAACAAATAGGATGAAATAATATGGACCAAAGCCAAATTAGGTAGCTATAATGTGAAATATGGCTACAATTCCTTAATTAACCCATCTCATTCTACCCCTTGGCCTTTCAAACTTTTTTGGGGTCCTCATATTCTTCCCAAAGTTGGTGCTTTTGCCTATGCTTCTTTAAAAGATATAATCTTAACTAGAATGAGACTTCATAGGTTGGGTATAACCCCTCTCTTCCCATGCGTCTTGTGTGGAAATGCTTATGAATCCACAAATCACCTTCTCATTGATTGCATCTTTTCTCATCAGTGTTGGACATGGATGATGAGGAAGCTAGGTTTGATGAGCTTGCTCCATAACTCAATTCTAAAACTTTTTTCTAAGATGGCCAACCCTATACCCAAACTCCATGTTCTCCTATATCTGGGAAGTAAGCCCCTCAATTATCATTTGGAACCTGTGGCTGGAAAGAAACAACCACATTTTCAAAAAAATGCCTTGGATTTACATCAAGTGATTCAGAAAATAGAAATTTCCATCTTGGAAGTGACCATGTCAAGTATTTATAGAAATTATTAGTCAAATAAAAAAGTCTTTTCATCTTGGGATTCAATTGTCCTCAAGAATTGGCCCCTTCTTAAACTACCTAAACCTAGTTCAGTGTAGAGTAAGCATCCTCAAGTAGAAATAAAACTTGTTAAATGGTCCCCACCTCCACATGGTTTCATTAAATTGAACTTTGATGGGGCTTCCAGGGGAAACCCTAGAAAATTTTGGGTTGTTGTAGTTCTAAGAGATTGGCAGGGTACTTGTACTGGGGTTGTGTGTGAATCTTTAGTTGAAGGCACAAATAATGTTGTTGAATTCAATGCTTTAAATTCATTAGCCTACAATTGGGATTAAAATTATCTATCTCACAATTAGTTATTGAGGGGGATTCAATGGTGACAATATCAACTGTCTCAAATAAAAACTCCAAATCATGGCACCTTGACTACCTTTTATCTCATGTGCTAACTCTACTTGAAATTTTTTCTTCTTATCAAATTTTACATTGCTACAGAGAAGCTAATATCCTTGTAGAATCACTGGAAAACAAGGCTATTGATGATCAAACTATTTTTAAGGAATTCTTGAGGTAGGATTACATCTCACTCTTCCCTTGATTAAGGGTTTCTAATTTGGTTGCTTCTATTCCAGGTTACATTGGTATGGTGGTAATAATGCTTGGGTAACTGTTATCTATTTTCATATAGAAAGGTTTGAATTTGATTTCAATGTTGGTTCATTCTAGTTATTCCAATGGTATTTGTGAAGCCCTACACAATTATCAAAATATTCTTTTGGCCATGGGAAATTTTCTAAAATTATTTATATTGTCAAAATTTATGTTGGTTGTTTCATTGGCACTGATAAATTCATGCACAATTATAAAAATTTCTATATTGGATGTGGGAAATTTCTATGTTCACATTCCTTTCCCATCTGTGGCATCCTCTCATGAATGTTTAATGTTTTCAGGGCCGGCGACAGTCATCTATGATATGTGTGCCTCAAATGTGACTTCTAAATCACTTCAATTTTTTTTAGCTATCATTTTACATTAGATCTTAGGGTGGCTAAATTTGGCCATTCATATATGTTCTTTGCAACTAAATTGGTAAACAAATACATTTACAAGATTTTCACTTTCATTTGCCCGTTTGAGGATCTCTCACACTAATGGATGTTAGTGAATGGCTATTTTTGGTGGTTCCTCCATTAAGGGACACTGATTCTTTAGATTGTTTTATTTGACATGACCAGATGGTGAACATTATTCTTGCAATAGTTTTTTTTTCTTGCATGATGTATGGTACTATTTGAAGAATGAAGAAGGTGCCCTCTGTATTTGTTGTCGTTGATGCCAACTGTGTGTGTGTGAAATGTGGAAATTATTTGTAAATCAACACAAACCTTAATGAAACGAATTATATCAAAGATTTGAAATAAGTAAACTATATTTTGCAGCTAAACAAATCTTTTAAGAATGTCTCATTGTCCTCTATTCCCAAAGATTTATTAAACCATTTGGCCCTCATATTTCTTTGTGCACTATGGTTGTTAAAATGACAACTTAGGAAATGAGATAATACTCAACATGCAAGCCAACTAAGTTCCTACATGAAACTATATGATGGAAATCATAATGGATACTATGATGAATGGATGATGGTGCTAGATTATTCAAGGTAGATACTATGGTATTGCACTAGAATGATACTCCATATGCTCAAATTCTAACTATGAATATGCTAATCTAAAATGAAACTATGATGCAAAGGATGACATAAAATGAAACTATGAAGCAAAGTATTATTCTAAGATTTAACTATGATGCAAAACATGATATGAAATGTAACTATAAGACTCCAAAATGCTCCAATGCTCAAACGATGTTCTTGCATGATAAATCTACTAAAATGTGGATGCAAAATACAATGCCAAAGGGTTGTATTTATATCCTTTTTCAAGCATCTTGTGAGGTGGCAATGATCGACAGTCTAGATTCAAACAAGAAGGATGAATAGTGGAGATGAAGAGAATCAAGAAGTTGTCCCCTTGACCAAAGACAACATGCCAAATGGATGGAGGAATCTCTTGACCAATAGGCAACATGCCAAATGGATGGAAGAATCAAGTGTGGGAAGAAAAGACCATGTGTTTGAAAATTGGTTGAAGACATGTGTGAGGAATAAGCCATGTGTTTGAAAATAATTCTTATTTAAAAATTAGAATTATTTAATTTCATGTGACTTTGGTGAGGTGGCACAAAAAGTTGTAGACATGTGCTTGAATTCCTAATCAAGATTAGTGGAACTTAATTAAATAAAAAAGCTTATAGAAACTTGTTTATTTAATTAAATTAGGAGAATATGATTTTAGATTTGGAGAATTAGAAAAGGGTGAACAATATAAATAAATTGAGAATTTATTTATACATAGTCGAATATTAATTAAATAACTAGTATTTAATTAATTAGATGTCATCACCGATTTTAGGTATATACATTTTTCCCCTCTTTGAAGTAATGTGTTTACACGTTGCTTCGAAGAAAAAATTGATACCAATGCCGATAATTTTTTTTTTCCGATGCTCCAGACGTTGATTTTCAAATATTGACAGATATATGCCCCCTTGGGAGATAAATTAGTGAATTTTAGAATTTTTAAGATTTTTGGAAAATTTTGATGATTTTTCAATTATTTGATGATGATCTCAAAATTTAATGTGTCAGAAATGATTTATCTCCCAGAAAATGATGTAGAAGCCAATAGGTGATAATCTGATTAATTAAGCCCCCTTTGAAAAATAAAAATAAAATGCCACCTAATTAACCTTTAAGAGGTTAAAAACTTGATTAGAAAGGTCATTTGTGCATTTTGCAATTTGAGAACTTTGTGAGTGAGAGTGATTGAGCAACTTTGAGCAGAATGGTGATCCCTTACCACATGCACCAGTTCAAATGAGTCGGGCGGCACAACTTCCCAGCAGCGTACGAACCTCCGGTGAGTACCTCAAAAACCACCTCGTATTTCATGTATTTAATTTTTCCCTCCCTTTTTTCATTTGAATTTGATTTTAAAATGTTTTAGCGCATTAGGATGCTGAAATAGTGCATACATAGACTGTTATAGTGCATAGGGTAGATTAGCACTTAAGGTGTTTGAAGTAGCCCATAGGTAGATGATTTAGTTCATAGGACAAAGTAGCACATAGATGGCCCGAAGTGGCGCATTCATGAATTGTTTTAGCATATAGAGTAGTCTAGCACATAGGGCAATTAGATTAGCACATAGATTAAATAGAATAGTGCATCAGGTAGTTTGGTGCATCGAGACTCTCTTCTGATGCATCAGTGAAATGTTCTGGTGCATAGAGTAATCTGGCACATTGAAGGTCTGTGTTAGTGCATTGATGAATTTCTCTACTGCATTGGGTTTTCTAGTGCATTGAAAGAATATTCTAACACATTGGTGAATTTTGATGATTTTATTGATTGAACTCCTTGATGTCGATGATGTTTGATCATGTCAGTATGTGATTTGATGATGATTGGTGATTTTGATAGGTTAGATGTCCATTGATCTCATGATAGGTGAGATTCAATGAGAGGATGATGATAATTGAACTCATGATAGGTGAGAATCAATTATAGGTTGATTGATCTGATAAACCTCATGATAGGTGAGGTTGAGTTGATGGATGAACCTCATGATATGCGAGGTGCATTGATTGATTTGATAAAACTCATGATAGGCGAGGTTGATTTGATTGATTTGAGACACCTCATGATAGGAAAGGTTGATTTGATTAATTTGATGCTCATGAGATTTGATCAAAGTCTCACTAGAGATGATTAGATTGATGGGTTGATTGATTGATGTCAGTTGATGTTGGTTGATTGATGGAATGACTTGAAATTTTGTGTTAATAGGAGCCTTTGACTATTTTATAGATTAGAGAGTGGTTCTCAAGGACTTGGGATCTAATTCACCATTTGACACAGCCTGAGACAACTATTATTACATGATGTGGGTTGTCCTCTCTCATCGATATGCCCCAGATTAGGATCAATAGGGGGTTATTGAAAACATTAGCTAAGAGATGGCACATTGAGCATAACACTTTCCATTTTCCCACTGGTGTGATCATGGTGACTCCTAAGGATGTATAACGAATTCTATGGATTCCTATGGTGGGAGAGTTGGTCATATATGATGCACATGAGCAGGGAGGGATCGATGCGCTACAACGAGCTTTCCAAGATGATACAATCAGTGGTTACAAGATTCCATGGAGGGACATGGTCAATGCATATGCCATGTTGCCTTCTGTATTAGTTGATTTCATTGGAGGGTTCCTTTGTTCTGATTGTAGGTCAAATGGACTCTCGATTGGAGGGGGTAGGATCTTAGAGAGCATGATTGTGCATGGGATGAGATATGCATGGGGTTGTTGTATGTTAGCCCATTTTTATCATAATCTACACTAGGTGGTCCACTTTTGAGGGGCCAATTTATCTGTGGGGGTCACATTGCTCTAGGTCTAGGCCTAGGAGCATATTGCAGTCAATAGGCTTGTGGGAGACAAACAAAGGCCAGCCATGAGGCCCTATGTTCACATCTATGCAAGTTGACTTAATCAACCTAGGTTGGGCAAGTTGGAGTATCTAAGGAGGGCGTTGGATGATTTGGAGGCTATTGTGTGGATGCCCTACATTGATTGTGAGTAGTGACCCGAGGATGACATAGAGCTATCGTATTTGTTTCAGTTGATATATCTGATTGGTCAGACTCGCTTCGTCATCGAGAGATTCATGTTACTGAGAATTCTGAGACAGTATGGCCGGGTTTAGCCCATTCCCTAGGGGCTATCCCATTATGTGTGATGATGATAGGATGTGACAGAGTGGGGGTCATGTTTTTATTATGATGTAGTTGTTGATCACTATCAAGCATTATCGACCATCATTTGGGAGGTGCATCTAGAGATCACCGATGCACCAATGTCAGCGGATTATGCCATGTACATGCTTATGCATTTTTCCCACATATCACAATTCCAGATGAGCCTGCACCATTGCTAGTGTAGGGGGAGGTAGGAGGTCAGAGGTGCAGGTGATAGAGAGAGGAGGAGGAGGAGGAGTAGGGTGAGAGGAGAAGGGAAAAGAGGAGGGGGATAGTAGCGATGATGGTGATGATGAGGAGAGTGATGGGGGAGATGATGGGGGTGGCGGAGGTCCATGGATAGATGTTGGTGAGATGAGAGTGCCTCACAAGAGGTGACATGTGGAGGTTCGAATACCCTCACCACAACAACAGACATAGATTGTTGTACTCCAGGTACAGGTTGAGACCTTATAGGGTCAGCTAGAGCAGGTACAGGATCTTCTAGCATAGACACAGGGGCAGGTGTAGACTCTGATGGATGAGAGAGATGCTACTAGGAAGTAGGTGCAGTAGGTACAAGGATACTTTGCATAGGTACATGCTAGGGACAGGTGCAGGGGCATATTTCCATGTTGATTCCCAAGAGGGATGCCTTGACACGGCAGGCAGAGCAAGCTAAGTTCATTACTAAGAGGCTGTAGTAGGTTGCGATAGCTGCTAGTACCTTAGATTATTTTAGAGAGGTTCATCATTTTGCATAGGAGGCCAAGTTCTACAGAGGTTGGTATCAAGATGTGATTCCTCCATAGTGGCGAGAGAGCTTTGCCTTGTCTTGGTCAGGGAGATCTCAGTCTTAGATTGTTAGCATGGGTGTTATGCAGCCATTGCTTGGAGATCAAAGAGATCCTGGTGTGGGTCTGTCAGGTGGAGGGGGAGGTATTGGTCCTAGGATTCCAACACCATATGGGGGGAGCACGACATAGCTCCAGTTTATGATTTTCTGATGTATTCCTGGACATGTATACACTCTTTATTCAGTTGAGGCATTGATGATATTCTTCTTGTTTTCAAACTTTATGATTCACTTCTATTTTTGATATTGATGTATCTCTTCATACCTTTGGATATCCTTGTACATTTTGACATTTTGATTTTGAGGTTATATGATATGCAGTGATGATTATGATCTATGATGTATGTGATGATGGATGGTTTTGATGCATTTAATTTACATGTTATGATGATGGTCCTTATGAGATGATATGCTATGGATGCAAGTGATGATGTAACTAATGTGTTATGATTCTATGATGATTTAGGAATGATGCCTATATGATGCGTGTGATGGATCCTATTATGCCAATGTGATGAAATTTATGTGATGTTTTTGTTCTTTGTGATACAAATAAATGATGTCATGAATGGATGAATGTTAGATGAAATGATTGTATGATGGTACCTAATTCTAAATGATGATATGATATGATAATGCATGATGGATGATTATATGTTTTATGGTTTTATGCTAATGATATTTTATGCCATGTGATGATTAAGTGATGTATGCAAGAATGATATGATAATGTGTGATCATGTGATATGCTTTATGGATTTATGCAAATGATATGTTATACTATGTGAGATGGATTTGATTATGCCAGTGAGATGTGATGATATGTGATGTTCATATTGATTATGTATGGATGTAATGATTATATGTATAATGTATGATGTTTTGTAATGATATAATTATGTGATGCAAATGATTATGTAATGCTTCGAAACTTCTAGGGTCTTAAGCTTAAATGAGTGAATCTATCCACCTTCCAAGAGTCATGGAAAGGTTGTCGTCAGTTGATTCTTTGTTAAGTTAAGCTTCACAAAACCTGACATATTTCCCAATTCTTTTGGAAATTTGAAGAGACTCACTCATTTAAGCTTAGTGAACCACTATATGAAATGATTTTGATTATGTAAATGAGATGTGATGCACATATTTTTGTGTTTTCTTATGCAAATATTATGATGTGATGAAGGGATGGATGAATGATGTGATAATGTTTTCTAATGTATGCAAATGATGATGCAAATAATGTGCAACTAAATGACAATGTTTTCCAATTGATGCAAATGATGATGCAACTGATGTGAAACTAAATGAGAATGATGTGTTTTTGGTTAATGTCAAGTGTACTCAATCCATTGATAATAGAGATAACATCTTTATGAAATTGTCACTGCTTTGGAAACTCTATAGATACAGATGCAAACTAACATGGATGCAATCTACTCATGAAGATCTGATATTCAAATTTTTTAATTTGTAACAACTAATTTGTCATCTTTTTTATCATCATTGGGCCTTTAAAATGTTGAAAGTGAGTACAAGCATCGATGGCATATTTAGACCATGATGACCTGAGTACTACTTCCATGATGTTTGATAGTGCAAGTTAACACAAGCATGTAGGTATAATTAAAATGAGATGACCTGAGTATTGCTTGCATAAAAAGACAGGAGTTAGCTATTTTCCTATGCAAATTCAGAATGTCATTAGTGATACTTTGTAGAGCATGCCCTGTGATAATTTGCACAGTAATAATGATCAACTCAGAGAAAGTAGATAAAGAAAAATAATACTCATTCTTGGCTCCTCTAGTTCAATACATCATTGAGGTGCTCCAGAGATATGGTAACAAAAATCAAAGTATAACAATGGAACATTCATGTTTAACGTGATAAACCCATGATTCATAAGCAACATCATCCATTTGAAGTTTGCTTTTGGTTTGATTTGGATGTTTGATGCATTTTTGATGATGATTGATGTTCAATGTTGAGTTGCACCATGATAATTGTTTTGAGTTGTGTTGTACTACGACTATTTGTCTGTTGGTTCAAGCTCAAATTTTATTGCCCCTAGTGAGTTCTGGATTTTTCCCCCGGTCTAGGGTGAGACACGACCACTATGCCAAGATATGTACATGGTGCTTTCTAAGGATAGGTAGATGGATGGCGAAAGTGAATGGTCGACATGCTCAAATAGATGGAAAATATAACCTATCACAAATAGCGCCTGTCACCAGGTTTTCTCTACTTTCTTTTATTACACCTTTTTCAGATTTTCAAATTTTTTTATTTTATGATTTTTCACTTTTTTGTTTTTGTATATTTTTTTAATTTTTTCTGACTTTTTGTTGTTGTTGTTGTTGTTACCAAGACACCTGTTTGCTAGGTTTTCATCAAGGTAACCATTTTTTCAAGATATTTTCTAATGTTTTTGGTATTTTTCCAAGACTTTTTTCGATGCATCGAATGATTCAGGTGCAGAATTTCTTGAGATGCAAGTTGTTGAGGGGTTCATCAAAAAAATCCCCTTCTGGTGTGGATAGCTGATATGCTCCTGATCTGAAGATTGACACAATGAAAAAGGGACCTAGCCAATTTGGTTCAAATTTTCCCTTCTTCTCTTGATCTTGCTGATTACAGGGATTCTCTTTAAGGACTAAATCACCCACCTGAAATTTTCTAGGCTTGACTCCGTGATTGTAACTTCTAGATATCCTCTACTAATAGGCTTTCAGGTGATCCACTGCATGCTAATGAAGTTCATCCAAGAGTTCCAATTCCTATAACCTAGACACTCTGTAATCCTCATCTAAAATGATCCCTTTTAGGGACACTCAAAGTGAAGGTAGTTCAACCCCAATAGGTATAATGGCTTCAAATCCATAGACTAGAGCATATGGCGTAGCTCCTATCGGGGTGAAGATGTTGGTTCGATAAGCCCACAAAGCAGGGTTCAGTTGAACATGCCAGTCATGTCCAGCATCGTTGATGGTTTTCTTCAAGATTTTCAAGATAGTTTTGTTTGAGGCCTCTGCTTGGCCATTTCCTTGAGGATAATATGGTGTAGAAAACTGATGTTGGATGTTACACCTCTCAGAAAGTTCATCAACGTCCTGATTTTTGAAAGGTTTGTCATTGTTAGTGATAATGGATTGAGGGATGCCATACCAATAGATGATGTAGTTTAGTATGGACAATATTTGTTTTCCTGTGATGGTGGTTAGAGGGAAAACTTTGATCCACTTTGTGAAATAATTAGTGGTTGTGATAATGAACTTGTGTCCATTTGATGAAGATGGATGAATCTTCCCCACAAGGTCCAATCCCCAGTGACAAAAGGGCCATGTTGATGCAAAAGGTTGAAGTTCCTATGCTGGTGCGTGGATGAGATTTCCATGAATCTCACACTTTTGGCATTTCTTGATGAATAAAAAAGAATCCCTCTCCATAGTCGGCCAATAATATACCAAATGGAGGAGTTTCTTGGCTAAGGTTAAACCACTTGAATGAGTTCCAGAAACACCTTCATGAAATTCCTGTAAAGCTATTTCAGACTCGTCACATTCCAGAAATCAAAGGAGAGTTTCTTCAAGACCTCGTCGATAAAGGATATCTATGATAAGCGTATGTCGGGTGGCTTGACGAATGAAGTTTCATTTTTGATTGTGAGACAAGTCAAGAGGGAGAGTATTGTCTTTTACGTATGTATAGATTTTCTTGTAGAGGGAAGTATTAGCCTCAGTTAGATGGTAGATGACCTGGGATTCAAGTTTTTCATAGGATGGGTTGAACAGTTGTGCCACCATGAACTCATAACGTGATCATTTCTCTAGAATCTACAAGAGAGAAGCAATGGTTGCCATGGCATCAATGAATTTGTTTTCACTTTAAGGAATCTGTTCAAATCTTATTTCCACAAAGTAATTTTTGAAGTCATCAACCATTCTTTTATAAGGCATCAACTTGTCATCCTTTATTTGATAATCATCATTGACCTAATTAATGACTAGTTGTGAATCCCCATAGACATGCGATTTTGTGATCTTCCACTCAACTGCTACTTTGATCCAATGATCAAGGCTTCGTATTTAGTTGTGTTGTTGGTGCAAGGAAACATTAATCTGGAGGACTTGGGAATGGTATGTCCTTGTGGTGAGATAAAAAACATTCTGAAACTTGATCCATGTTGTGTATAAGAGCCATAAAAGTACAAGACCCATTATTGTGTTGATATCGTTAAGACATCAACATCTGGAAACTCAATGTTCATTGGATGATTGTCTTGCTATGGTGCTTCAGCTAATTGATCTGCAATTGATTGTCCTTTGATTTCCTTCCTATCAACATATTGGATGTCAAATTCACTCAGCATCATGACCCACTTAGCTAGTCTTGTAGTTAGATTAGCTTTTCTAAGAAGGTATTTCAGTGGATCTATCTTGGCTATCAATTTGATGGTATGGGTGAGCATACATAGTGTCATAATTGTTGGGTAGCAGACACTACTTCCAGAAAATCCTTTTCAATGAAGGTGTAATTGATCTCATAGCCATTTAAGGTTTTGCTGATATAATAGATTTCCCTTTCTTTTCCCGTTGAATCCTCCCACACTAACAAGGCTCCCAATGATATCTCAGTTGTTGCTATGTACAATAAAAGTGGCTTCACTTTTGTTGATGGTATTAAGACAAGTGGATTCATTAGATATTGTTTTAATTGGTTTATGGCTCGCATTTCTCATCCCATTGGAAAGATGCATTCTTATGTAGCAAGTGAGTGAAAGGATGGGTCTTGTCTACCACTTGTGAGATAAATCTTTGGATTGATTGGAATATCCCTTGCAGAGATCATAGTTGACTAATGTTCTTGGGTGGTGGCATATCCATGATGGCTTTGACCTTTGTAGGATCTACCTTAATGTCATTTTCTGAAACTAGATATCCCAAGAGTTTGGATGAAGTCACCCCAAACACACATTTCTTTGGGTTCAGTCGTACATTAATCTTTTCCAGTTTGGTGAAGATTTTATCTGAGATCTCTAGGTGTTGTTCTCTGGTGTATGATTTGTCTAACAGATCATCCACAAAGTCTTCCATGAATGTGTGCATCATATCATGAAATATTGTTGTCATAGCCCGCTAATACGTTGCTCCTGTGTTCTTCAACCCGAATGGCATGACATTCAAACAAAAGGTTCCCCACAAACATGTGAAGGTTGACTTATCTTGATCTTCAAGTGCAATTTTGATTTGATTATAGTCAAAAAAACCATCCATGAGTGACAACATGCCATGTCCTGCTATTAGGTCCATAATGATGTCGATGTTTGGTAGGGGAAAGTCATCTTTTTGGAAAGCCTTGTTGAGATCCTTGAAATATGTGCATATTTTGATGCACTTGTCTGGTTTTGAAATAGGCACAATGTTTGATATCCATTCGACATAGTCAATTGGTCTAATGAACCCAACATCCAATAACTTCTTTAGTTTCACTTTTACCAATATGGCAATATGCAGATGCATTTTCCTTAACTTTTTCTTGACCTATTTTACCCCTAATAGTAGTGATAAATGATGCATGATGAGTTCTAGATCAATCTCTAGCATGTCAACATATGACCAAGAAAAATTGACTTGTCTTTCTGTGAAGAATTTGATGAAGTTCAGTTTTTTTTTTATTTGTCAAGGATTCTGCTAGATGGACAGTCTTTACTATTCCTTCATTGCCGATATTGATAAAGTGAGTGGGTTCAACCAATACTTTAGATTGTTCTTGAAAGTGCTCAGGGAGTGTGTCAAATCTTCCATCCTTCAACACCTCAAAGAGGTTTTCACCATTGGATACACTCTTTATTTTTACTTTTTCTAGATCTAATACTGCCATTGAATGATTTTCACCATCATATCTATTTCCTGTATTATTCATTTTGCAGCTGGAAATTTGACACTCTCCTAGTTAGAAGCTTCATTACAATGTTCAATGGTGGAATATATTTTGGGATTGGCGGAACAAAGGAAATTGACAATGGCCTCGTCATTTGAAAATATGAGGATGTCCGACAGCTCAGTTTGGTCCCAATCTATGAGTTTAGGATGTACAAGGGGTAAGGAGTCATTGGATTGGCTAAAGTAAGAGGCAGTAAGGGTTCTAATGGTAATGTCTTTGGATTTTTGAATAGCGAAATCAATTTCTATAAGGTAACTCTCCTCTAAATTATTTGTTTTGCTTTGAGTCTAAGCATCTTCGTTGGAATCATCAATATGTTGTGATCCTATTTCGAGTGGTCTATAACTTGAAATTTGACCCTCCTCACGTATGGGTGTATACTTTTGTACCACATCAATTTCCTTATTGTGACAAGGCTCTTTAGATAATGAATCCCACTCATATTCATTTGAATTAGTTTCATGATCATCACTAGCTTGTAGTTGTAGGATTCTTTCAATGACTTGTTGTCAGGATTCTTCTCTTGATTCTTCTCTATACCCCAATACTATTTTATCCTTGGCCTACATTGTGATAGGTTGAATTGGTTTTGTGATACCTTCTTTTCTTTTACCAATAGGACCTTTTCCCTCGTATCCCATCTTTTCCATGATTGTCTTTCCTTTCCCATACCGATCCATTTGTACACTTGAGGTGGATGCTTGTGATGATTCTTTGTCTTTGTATAACCAATTTAAAACCTCTTTGTCATCTAAATCATCCACTAATGTTCTTGCTCTCACAAAGGTGCCATCAAAGAGTGTGTTGGGTTGTGATGATTGTTTTCTAGATGTTGATGGTTGCCCATATGACATTGGAAAAGATGAAAGTTGTGATAAACATAAGGATTGCTCCAATGATTATTCCCCCATTCCCTTTTCTTTCAATTGGATCTTGGAAACTTTTTTTGATAAGGATTCGAGTTGACTCTCCTAATTTTGTGGAGTAGGATTCGATGTACTTTCTTTACTTGATAGATTGGCATTATTGATATCCTTATTCTTTGACTGGTCCCTTTTCTTCACCCACTTTGACAAGGCATTTAGTTGTTTCCCATCATTTGATGAACCCTGAGTTGGAGCTTCCCTGTTGTGTGGTACAAAAGCATCTTGGGTAGTCTTGAGGATGTTACAATATTGGGGGTTATTTGAATCAACCACAATAGTGATTTCCTGCCCATTGATAGGGAACTTCAAACTTGGTGATATGTGGATGACACTACTTGCATGTCATGAATCTAAGGCCTTCCCAAGAGTATGCTGTATGTTAAATCTTTTTCTAATACTTGGCATACTATATCTCTTACAACTGGTCCCACTTGAATAGGTAACACTATCGAACCTTGTGAAGATCTCTCCTCATCATCATATGCTTTAAATGTGATTTTCCTTCTAGGATCAATAACATTTTTTGAATAGCCCAATGCATGGAGAAGTTTCAAAGTACAGATATTCAATCCATCTCCTTCATCTATTAGAACACATTTAACATGGTTTTTATGGATTAAGACCTCAATGTGTAGGGCAACATTGTGGGATGATCGACAGATACGTCATTGTGTTCATAAAATGACAAGCAATGTGGTGCAGTCAAATGTCCCACCATAGTCTGGAATTGGAAAACCTCTAGATTATTTGGTACCATGGTGGCGACTAGAGCTTGTTCCAATATTTCCTTGTGAGCAGGTGAAATCTTGAGAAGTTCTAATATGGATATTTGTGTGGGTATCTTCTACAAATGATCAACTATGTTATATTTTGTTGTAGGGATAGCAATAGTTGATTTGGACGTAGAAGGGGTAGCTCCTTTCAATGTTACCTTGGCTTGTCCTTGTGTGATTGAATTGATGGGTGTGTTGTCTTGTTGCTCTTTGATTTTGATAACATTGATTCGATGTGAGGTAGTGCCAATATCATGGTGATTATTTTCAATTACAATGATGTTTTGTTCATGTTCAATGGTATTATCATTTGTTGAGTTATCATTTGCAATAAGATCCAATTTTTCATGGGTTTGATCATCTACCACTTCGATGTGCAAAATGGTGGTGTCATAAACATAGTTTATGTTTTTTCCTTTGGTATTTAAAGAAGAAGATTCCCCTTTTTTGTAGTTGGGTAGAGGGTTCTTGAACGCTCCATGATCATTGTTGGTTTGGGGTCCTACAAATATAGTCTTGTTGTCAATTAGATCTTGTATCAAGTGCTTCAATTGCATGTAGTCTTTGGTTTAATGTCCTTTGTTGTGATGAAATTCATAGTAATGGGCATCATTCCACCATGGAGGCTTAACTTGTGGCTCCCAATTTCTTGCCTCTGGTAACATTATGGCTTTAGCTTTGATAAGTTCCTTCAATGCTGATTTTGATGATTGTACTTAAGGGGTGAACCTCCTTTGATTTGAGAATGTTCGATATGATGGTGTTCTAGATCTAGCATTACCTTGATTGTTACTTTGGTTGTTGAGAGGATTGTTATTTTGATTGTTGCTTTGGTTTTTGGGGGTATTGTTATTCTGATTAGTTTTGGTGGCAATTGCAGTTAGGTTGAATACATGTTTTTCATTTTGCATTTCAACTACACCATTGTTGTTTCCAACGTTCTTGTTTCGTTGCAAAAACTTGGGTTTGTCCCCACTATTGTAATTGTTGGAGGATTTTGATGAGTTTTTTTCATTGTATATCTTGATGACTCCTCTCTTGACTAAAGCCTCTTCGATTTTAATCCAATTTTCAATCAAATTTTCAAAGGTTGGTGGACATTGCAACTCCAATCTATAACTCATTTCGTCATTAAGATTGTCAATAAAAATTTCTTTCTTTTCCTTTTTGGGTACGGGATGAGAATATCATGCAAATAACCTTCTCCATTTTTTCAAGAATGCAAGGAACGATTTACCTTTCTTTTGTTTCAGGTTACAAAGATCTTTCATGGTGACCTCATGTTGAATGTTATAAGAATATTGGGTGATGAACTTGTTGACCAATTCCTCAAAGGTGTTAATTGGTGGGGTGAGTTTGGAGAACCATTCAAGACATCATCCACCTAGACTTCATGGGAATAATCTCATTAAGTATGTTTCCTCATTTGCAAATTCAAGACTCATGGTTCTAAATTCCCTCACATGGTCTATCGGATCATTTTTTCCATTGTATTTGTCGTATTTTGGGAATTCATAATGTTTTGGAAAGGGGATCATGTGGATACTTTGATCAAATGGATATGGATAAATTCCTTGGATCAAATATCATTTTGAAGTTCCTCTTTGCATATTGAGAATTTTTTGCTGAAGGTTCTTCATTTGGTGAGTTAGGGAAACCACTTGTTTGGTTTCTTTTTCAGGTTGTTTTGGAGGTGCTTTCAATTGATTCACATCAAATTATTCGGGTAATTTGACATATTTTTTAGCTAGCATAAGGAGGTACTTTTCCCCATTTCTTTCAAAAACCTTTTCTAAGCATTTGTGGAAGTTGGGGTCTTGTTGAACACGTTGGATATCTTCCTCAGTTATTTCTTCCCCTTTAGTGTTGTTGAGTCCATGGAAAGGATTCTCTTTAGCCTCTACCATGGTGTTTTGTGTTTCATTGTTTTGAGTTTCGGTGTTTTGAGTCTCAATGATCAAAATTTCAATGATTGGAGTTCCAATGTTTGGAGTTCCAAGGTTTGCCTCTTTAATGTTTTGATTTTTAAGTCCTTTTTCCTTGAGTTTTTATTTTTGCAACCTTGTTTGAATGGGCATACAAGAGTTATGCTTTGACTAAAATTTGATCTTTGTTTGGAATAGTGCCAAGGATTACAACTAAGTCCACTAGAATGACAAATTCTAGTGTTGAGACTAAGTTGGATTTGATTATATAGCTTCATTTCATGATGAGAGGATGATAAATCTTGATGATGAAACTGGGCTTAAAAATCAAAGATGTGATAGGTTTGATGATTTAGGCACTTTGAGATATTTAGATCTAGGTTTAATTTGGAGAATTCCACTTGTATAGGTCAGTTTTGACAAGTTTAGACTCTGTTGTACCTAAGGAACAATTATGCATTGAAAAATATTTTGAATTTTGGCCCAAACTGAGAAATGAGAGACAAATTTTCTTTCTATACAAGATACTCAAATATTTGGAAAAGTCTTGGATTTTAACAATAGAAAATTGAGTACAAGTTGGGATTGTTCTTTGAAGCTTTTTTGTATAAATTGAAGACCAATCTCTCTCTAAATTCATAGAGTGTTGAGAGGCGTTTTTGATGAATTTTTGGACTAAGAACTTTGGACTTTGGTTTTCAGATTTTAATCTTTCATGAAATCATTTGATAGAGCACATGTTTAGAATCTGTTGTACTTGAGGAATGATTTTGGATTGAAAAGGATTATGAATTCTAGTTCAAATTGTGAAATAGGAGACAAGTTTAACTCTCGAGTTTTACATTTAATGGATGTTCTAAAATAGAGCCCAGATGTGCTAAAATACTTGAAAAATGCATTGAAAGATAGCCTAGATGCTCTATAAAAGAGAGTCAATGCACTGAAAAAATGATCAAATGCACTAAAAGATTGAATGTATGCGCTAGAACAAAAGAAAGATGTGCCAAATTTTTGCACAAATGTGCTATAACAACAATTGAATGCGCTAAAAGATTGACTATATGTACTGGAACAAAGGAAAGAGCAATTAGATTTTTGCACAGATTCGCTATAACAACAATTGAATGATCTAAAAGATTGCACAAATGCGCTAGCAAACACAATGAATGTGTTGAACTAGAAAGATAATGTATTTTGTTGGAAATTTGTTTGATTTTTGGATTTTCCAGTTAGAGACTTGGTTGTTTCAATGAATGTTTTTCTAAATCAAGGTTTTCACTTTCAACATGTGATGTTTTTTTTTAAATAGGTTCAAAAACACATTGGACACATCAAGCATGCACAACTTAGGCTATGTAGGACTATATTTGTTTAATTCCCATTTGGATTTTACTCCACCTGCGCTTACTTATAGCAGATGATTAGATGCTTGACCCCACTGGCTCCCATCCACGACACTCACTTCTACGAGGTATCCAAGCATCAATACCCATGAATCTCCCATGACATATTTTTCATCTCTACTAAAAGCCCCAAGAATGTGGGACGGCTTCAGAATGACCATTCTTGCACCAACAAATAGATTAAGGATTTTGACCTTGCTACAACAAAGGATTTTAATATAGGCATTTTGTTCATGGGGGATCATCCATGTGGCAAGAGACAATTGTTGCCCTTCTTATCAGAACAATCCTCATGATACTTGAACTTTCCCCAAGTACCCACATTTATATCCTGGTTGGAAGTCCCTTGGCTTTAGCGTGTTACTGGTTGGGTCATTCCCTTGGGTGATTACTTTTTCCCACAAGGCAGGCCCTCTATAGATAAAAAATAAAAATGAATGGGTTTAGCTTTTTGGTCACCTAGTTAAGGGGAGAGCATATTCCTACCATTCATCAAGCACGAAATACATGGGGTTCTTTAACTTTTTAATTAAGCTAGATGCCTATCTTAATCAAAAGAAATCATTAAACAACTCCAGCCCCTGCAAACACCATTAGTAGTTTCAACAAATTTCTTTGGCAAGTGTATTTAGTACAATGGATATCAAATGATTTTTCTTTCACTTCAATGCTCCATGTTTCTCTTAAAACCTATGTATGAACAAGATATGGCCATTTTAAGATTGACTATAAAAGTGCTAAAATAGTGACCTAGTGCGCTAAACTGGATGCACCAGAAGACTTCGTGGATGCACTAAAATAGTCCTCAAATGTGCTAAAAGATTAGTCAGATGTGCTAAAAGACTTCATCGATGCACTAAAAGACTTCATGGATGTGCTAAAAGACTTCATGTATGAGCTAAAATATTTCATGGATGCACTAAAATACTTCATGGATGCACTAAAATACTTTATGGATGTGCCGTAAAAATCATCCTATGCACTAAAATACTTTTCATATGCACCGAAACAAAGATCGTATGCACTGAAATATTTTTCGTATGTGTCGAAAGAACTCGCAATCATGCTAAAAAATCACGTCCAGCCTATTTACAAGAAATTTTCCAAAAAAATGTTAGAAATGGGGTTGTGGCCCCATGATGGGCACCATTTTGTGTGTGTGTGAAATGTGGAGATTATTAGTAAATCAACACAAACCTTAATGAAAAAAATTATATCAAAGATTTGAAATAAGTAAACTACTCTATTTTGTAGCTAAACAAATCTTTTAAGAACGTCTCATTTTCCTCTATTCCCAAGGATTTATTAAACCATTTGGACCTCAGATTTCTTTGTGCACTATGGTTGTTAAAATGACAACTTAGGAAATGAGATAATATTCAACATGCAAGCCAACTAAGTTCCTACATGAAACTATATGATGGAAATCATAATGGATACTATGATGAATGGATGATGGTGCTAGATTATTCGAGGTAGATACTATGGTATTGCACTAGAATGATACTCCATATGCTCAAATGCTAACTATGAATATGATAATCTAAAATGCAACTATGATGCAAAGGATAACATAAAATGCAACTATGAAGCAAAGTATTATTCTAGGATTTAACTATGATGCAAAACATGATATGAAATGCAACTATAAAACTAAAAAATGCTCCAATGCTCAAATGATGTTCTTGCATGATAACTCTACTCAAATGTGGATGCAAAATATAATGCCAAAAGGTTGTATTTATAGCCTTTCCCAAGCATCTTGTGAGGTGGCAATGATCAATGGTCTATATTCAAACAAGAAGGATGAACAATGGAGATGAAGAGAATCAAGAAGTTGTCCCCTTGACCAAAGACAACATGCCAAATGGATGGAGGAATCTCTTGACCAATAGGAAACATTCCAAATTGATGGAAGAATCAAGTGTGGGAAGAAACGACCATGTGTTTGAAAATTGGTTGAAGACATGTGTGAGGAATAAGCCATGTGTTTGAAAATAATTCTAATTTAAAAATTAGAATTATTTAATTTCATGTGACCTTGGTGAGGTGGCACAAAAAGTTGTAGACATGTGCTTGAATTCCTAATCGAGATTAGTGAAACTTAATTAAATAAAACAAGCTTATGGAAATTTGTTTATTTAATTAAATTAGGAGAATATGATTTTAGATTTGAAGAATTAGAAAAGGGTTAACAATATAAATAAATTGATAATTTTTTTATACGTAGTCGAATATTAATTAAATAAATAGTATTAAATTAATTAGATGTCATGACCAATTTTAGGTGTATACACCAACATTGGTTGATAATTGATTGTGTAATCAGTGCTTCCATATTGATCCGGTATCTTGAGATCCATAAATCTTTGCAGTAAAAAGGAATTCAATGAGTCTTTGATATGTTGATCAGGAATGTCAATTACAGGTAAACAAGTTTTCAACATGTTTTTGTAATCCAATTAAACTATACTGATGACAAAACTTTGGTGTTCTTATGGCTAACAAGGTTTATATTTTGTGTGTTCCTCTTTAGGTCAGAGCCGACCTAACGCTTGGATAACACGTTTTGTACTATGTGTCAAAAAGAATTTTGTATTAAACCAACAAGACCTTTTGTATTTTGGGTGTTTCCTCATTTTGGCCAACCTATTTGATAAAGGAAGTTATGCCTACGTATATATTTATGATGGTAAAAGCGATAAAGAATGAGAGAGTAGATATGTAAGTAATGCGACAAGTATAATAGAACAAAGTTACTGATAGTGTTTGTATATTGACAACCAGAGCAAAATTTTGATATTACCAAAGCGTAATCTAAATTGCTTTTAGCACTTTGTAGGTGCACTTCTTTAGTTCATGTTTGGAAGTGAGCCACATCTTTTGTATCTTGGCAATAAGCCACATTTTTTATTCAGGTTGTGAGCCTTTTCAAGGATAATGAGTCCTGGCAGTGAGCCTTGTAATATCTTATAACCGGTTATAATATATTGTGAGCTAATCCTCATCATGGTTTTTCTCATTTTGGGTTTTCCACATAAAAATCCTGGTGTCAATGTGTTATGATATCTTTTATGTTTTGGTCTACTACTACTATTAGATGTGGATTGATAATAGGATGGTTAATAATTAATTTGGCTAGTGGAATACTAATTCACTCCCCCTCTCAGTATTTAGTATATTCAACAATTGGTATCAAAGCTTGGTTCCTCAGAAGAAGTCTTACAACTTGAGGAAGGTCCCAAAAATTGAACACATGGCTGGAAAATACCATTTTGTTCCTCTAGAAGAAGAATATATATCTAAAGAGATCAATGCTACTCTTGAGGAATTGAATAAAAGTGAGGATGAGAAGGAAACTATTAAAGGAAATATGAAGGAAGCAAATGATTGCATCAAGAAGCTGAGAGAGCGGATTAAAAAATTCAAGAATAGACATACAGAAGTCAGTGATTAGTTGAAGAAGGCTAATGAGGTTATTACCAGATTGAAAGTGGAAATAGAAGAAAAGAAGTGAATTGAGGAATTTTAGAAAGTTGAAATCCAAAATAAACTTAATGATTGTACAAAGCTTGAACAAGAAGCAGTAACCTTAAGAGCCGGTTTGGAAAAAGCGAAAGCACATGAAGAAAGGTTCAAGACAAGTTATACAATGCTTGATGAGCTGATTACATCTCAGAAACCTGCTAAAGACAAAAGTGGTCTAGGACTTGAAGAAAGACAGCTCAAAGACTAAACCAATTCTCAACAAAATGGAAAATCAAATGAAACCTCAATGAAATTTTTATCAAAGCAAGGACCAAAGGATCAATACCGGAAGTATTCCCATTTGACAACCTAATGCACAAAGGTACCCATCTTTTAATGGTTTTTGCTTCTCATACAATAAATTCAGTCATAGAGCAATAGAATCTAGAAGTAGGATGAGCCAAAATAGAATAAGTTATAATGTTGGATTCTTTGCTGGAAAATGCTATGTTTGCAAAAAATTTGGACATAGAGCTACTGAATGTAGAAGCTAGATGATGATGAATCGGTTTAATACCGGTAGAAGAATTCGATCTTTTCAAGGCTACTGTTAGACATGCAATATCTTTGGACACAAGGCTAATAAATGCAGGTCAATGGTGAATAAAAGCTCTCTTGATCAAGGATATGTTGTATGCCACTCTTGCAACAAACCAGGACACATCTCAAAATTTTGCAAGAGAAAAGTTGGGAAGAAACCAAATTTAGAGCAAAAGAACAAGCCACTGAACAAGGTAGATCCTGAAGAAGTAAGGAAAGAAATGGAAAAAAATTAGAGGAAGAAAGAACCTAAGAATGAGGATAAATCAAATGATCTTGTATCTACATTCAGTGCAGATACCTCTTCTAAGAACAGAACCCAGTAATGGTTTCAAGGAGAGTAGTCACAAAAAATCTAACAATCATCCGATATATGAGGTTTCATGTGATGACACAAGGACAAGTAATATGAATTTCTATTTTGATGACTTTGAACAAAATTTTGGCATAAATCAAGCAAATCAAAAGAATTGCATAACTCCTCTTGGTTTACAATGTTTTTTTTTTATAAAGTGGTTGACAGATTTAAAGCAGAAAAGTAATAAATGCAAAATTAGGGAAAAACGGTAAATAACAAAGCAAGCGACTAAGTTGAAGAAAAGAACATTTGCACAAATTGGGAGAAGTAGTGCAATTTGAAGCAAAAAATAAAGTGAGTCAGAGTATCGTACATTGAAACCCTAGTTCTCAACAAGTAAAAGGTATTCTCCATTATCCAAATTCCATGTTTTTCAAAATTGAAGAAACTCTTTGTTAATCTCATTCAAGATTGTGTGGGAAATATGGCCACTCCTACTATTGTGGAAATTTATGAGAGCCCCCAACCAAAGTTTAGAAGATGTTCATGGAAAGTATACGAAAATGATCCAATGGGTGCATTCTCACACACTTCAAGTCATGTGTTACCCATCAAAGATCCAAGAAAATACATTCGTGGGAAGCTCGAAGAATTTGATCACCAAGAACTCAAGGATATTTGGGATAATGAGTTAACTGATGACCTACTGCTCAAGGAAAAATATGGCAACCTAGTTCGAATGAAGCTAAATTTTTGGAACTGGTTTCCAAACTTTTCTAGCAAGAGTGAGAATAAATTTTTCAAAATGGCCCTCAGTAGGGTTCACAACAATCTTGAGTGGGTAAATGAACCTGAGATTATTAATAAGGAGGCAATTCATGTAGTTACTGATCTTTGTGACACTGGTGCCATTCCAATTCTAAAAGTAGTGAAAAATGATGAGGTCACAAGGTTAACTGGTGCCAGGTTTGATGGAAGATCCCTAACCATGAAGTCTATCACAAACCTTGTCATCAAGTATGCTGCCATTATGATTGGGAAAAAAGTCTACTTCACAAACATAGCAAATTAAATATCGGCCACGACAATTCTCACAACTTATGAAATGGTGGTGAATGGAAAGTATTTTGATCTTTGTGAGATGACAAGGATGCAACTTATGGAAAATATGAGTATGACAAAGGTGAAGAGACATGTCTTTAAATTTGGCACTCTTTTTGTTTGTCACTCTATTTTCTAAGGGAGTTACCTAGGAGAAAGAACATAATATGGGATAACTCCAAGCTGGTTGCTCATTAGTTTAGTGATTATGTACATAGACTAGAAAATTTTAAGGTACATAACAATTCCCTAACTGCATTATTTGTAGTCTTTTAGAATGAAATGCATGAAAAAAAAAGGATCCCAAGAATTTTGGTGAAAAGGTATGAAAAAGAGATAACATTTCTTGTGTCTATCGATGAAAGCATCATTGAAGCCGTAGAACCCAGATTCGTTAGATTGAACCTCTAGGATATGAGATTGAAGAGAAAACTGTAGAGAGGTATATTGAGAATTTATTGGCTAGTCCTAAGCACCCCTCTCTACCTAGATTAGGTACATATGAGGAGAAATCTACTAAAATTCATTTGGAAGTTGCAACACTTAAACAAAGAAAAAAATTTGAAGCTTTCTTCCAAGATGTACCATACACTAAGGAATAAATTGTATAGTTGAAGGAAGTCCTTGATGAAAGGAAATCCAAAATTACTGAACAATCCTCTGGACCTAGAAAACCAAGAAGGCTATCTTCTAGTGCTACACCAACACCTATTTCCAGCTCTGTTGCACCTAGTGCTGCTAATGTTGTCAAAGGGAAAAGGAAAAAACAAAGTATCCTTGCATTTTTTGATGTTGCTACCCCTATTGGTCCTAGTACCAAGGCATCTAAGAAGAAGGAAACACCTACTACTACACCATCTACTGCATCAGGAGGAAGAAGAAGAGTGAAAGAAAAAGATCACATGAAAAGGAATTTGAGTGATATTGTTGAAGAAGAAATTGAGCTTGGTCTCGATGAGGAGCGTCAGTTGAAAAGAAACAAAAGAGGCAGTACCTCTAGTGAAGAAGCCAAAACTAGTATTGTTGTCTCTACAAATGAAGAGCCAGAGAAAGAAAAGGATGATCACTGAATTCATGTGCATGAAAAGAAGAATGAAGAAGGATCATCTGACCCTGTGGAGAACATACCCAGTTCTCCTCTGGTAAGAAATCATCCTCCCTTGGTTCTTGAAACATTAGTGAACAATATAATTGATAATGATCTTATGTCAATTGTTGAGTTATATGATGAAGTTGATGATGAAGGAAAAGAAATTGCCATAAATACTTTTTCTCAATACATAGTTATCTGTAACATAAACATGGATACCATATAGTCAAAAGTTACTAAAAATGTGTGGAAAGAGTTAGTGCTTAGAAGGAAGGAAGCATTAAGTGTTGAAAACAAAATGAGAAGAGAAGTTGTAAAATCTATTGAAAGAATGTTCTACATTGTTTAGAGTCAAGCAAAGAGTCAACATGTTAATGACTAAGGAAGAAGTCTATGTTGAAAAATTAAGGCAATAAACTCATGATGTGATTAGGAAATTAGCAAGGAACCTTGGGACAAGAACCAATTATTCTCTCATACTGCTCAGACTCATGAACATGCTACTATTGTAGAAGTTATGGATAACCTAGTCTTGGAGACTATTGATGAGAGACTTGGAGCTTTAGAAATCCCTTCCCCATAGATGGAAATAGAAGAAACTACCAATAAGAGGTTTGATGATCATCATAAGGATCAATCCGGTGAAAAGGGAGAAGAACATCAAGAATCCATCGGGAATAGAGAAGAGGAAAACAAAGATGAAAATGAAGGAAGTAAAGACAAAGAAAATGAAAAAGACAAGGATGATGAGGGTAGAAGGAAGGAAGAAAATAGAAAGCCATCCGGTGATGAAAAAGAAGAATAAAAAGAAGAAAAATAAAAAGAAAAGGAAGAAGGAAAAGAAGAGGGAGAAAAAAATAAGAAAGAGGAAAATAAGGTTGAAAGTAAAATTCCCAAAGGCCCCAAACCATCAAAGCAATCCAGAGAGACATCCAGAAGTACTCTTAAAGGCCTTCTTTCAAGACAAGCTGTAATCCAACCTATGCTTCCATCTCAACTAGTCAAGCTGCCATCTCACCTAGGTTATGTGGATTTGACAAAGATTACACTGAGTGATAGAATGAAGCTAAGTAACACTTTAATTAGCTCTATCACACATGAGGCTTTAGAGTTATATCAAAGATGCAATGAGATGATAAATGAAGCTATCAAAGCTCTACAAGAGTCAACCCCCTATGTTACTCCATACAACTCTTTAGCTCCGATTGAAAATTTGAGGCTTATTGTTGATTCTATTAAAGAGTAGACATCCAATCTTAAGATGCAAACCACAAGAGAAGAAGAGTTGAATTTTCTAGAGAAAAGGTTGTTGTTTCTACAAGATAAGTGTACTATTGCTTATGACAAAGCTTTGGAAACTTTGAAATGGTTGGAAGCCACTCAAAGTATCAAGGATCTAATGGAATCAATTGAGTCTCAACTTGTTGATGCCTCCAAAGATAATAAGATTTTCGGTGATAGAAACTATGCTAGGTGGGTTCCATTGCAGATCTTCAAAATAAGTTTTTCATCCTACAGAGGAAAAAGCAAGAGGTTGTGAGGCCGTATGCCCAACTTGGAAATCTGGTCATGTCCAAAAATATTACTATAATAAATGCACTAATGGAGGTAGAAAAACTTGAGAAAATGAACATTGTCCCATCCACTTTGGAAGAAGGATAAGAATTCCTGGTGGAAATAGAATCTCTGCATAAAACACTTTCCAAGGAAAAAGGTGTCTAGGATGATTGAAAGCTTGCTTGGGAAATGATTCTCAAAGACCTACAAGATTCCCCCAGTTCTTGAATTTTAAATGTTTCCTCATCCTTTGTCCTTGATGTCAAAGGGGGAGAGGAGAAGAGAAGAGAAGAGAAGAGGAGAAGAGGAGATAAAATATGTTTGTTTCTATACATATGTTTGGGTGAGTTGAGAAGCAAGTTTCATTTTTTTGGCACATGTTTCCATCAATGACAAAGGGGGAGATTGTTGGAAGAATGAAGAAGGTGCCCTCCTAATTTGTTGTCATTGATGCCAACATTGGTTGGTAACTAACTGTGTAATCAATGCTTCCATACTATTCTGGTATCTTGATATGAAAATCTTCGCACTAAAAGGGAATTCAATGAGTCTTTGATATGTTGATAAGGAATTTTAGTTACAGGTATAAATGAGTTTTCAACATGTTTTTATAATCGTATTGAACTATACTAATGATAGAACTTCAGTTTTCTTATAGCCGATAAGATTTATCTTTTGTGTGTTCCTATTTAGGTCTGGGCTGACCTAACACTTGTATAACATGTTTTGTTTTGTGTGTCAAGAGGAATTTTGTATTAAGCTGACAAGACCTTTTGTATTTTGAGTGTTCCCTCATTTTGGTCGACCTATTTGATAAAGGAAGTTATGACTGTGTATACATTTATGATGGTAAAAGCGATAAACAAGGAGAGAGTAGACATGCAAGTAATGCGACAAGTGTAATAGTGTGAAGTTACTGATAGTATTTGTATACTAGCAACTAGAGCATAATTTTGATATTACTAGAGCATAATCAAAACTGCTTTCAACACTTTGTAGGTGCACTTCTTTAATTCATTTTTGGTAGTGAGCCAAATCTTTTGTATCTTGGAAATAAGCCACATTTTGTATTTAGGTTGTGAGCCTTTTCAAGGACAGTGAGTCCTAGTAGTGAGCCCTGTAATATCTTATAACTGGTTATAATATATTGTGAGCTAATCCTCACCGTGGTTTTTCCCATTTTGGGTTTTCCACATAAAAATATCGGTGTCAATGTGTTATGATCTCTTTTATGTTTTGGTTCACTACTGCTATTAGATGTGGATTGATAATATGATGGTTAATAATTAATTTGGCCAGAGGAATACTGATTAACCCCCCCTCTCAGTAGTCAGTATATTCAATAGGTACGTCTCCAAGCCATCTTAATTTAGGCTTGTAATTTTGCACCTCCTAATGGTACAATGAGGTGACAGTTTCATAAATTTGCTTATGTGAATACCTCCCGCATGATTTGTGGGTATTTTTTGCTCTATTAATGTGTTTTCAATAGTTCTTTAGTCATGAGATGTGGTTTCTCTTCTTTATTGATGCAATGGAATCATCCTTCAGAATTTTATCCCTGCTCATTTTCATGAGATTAGAAACTCCAATTCTTTATCTACTGATAAGCTCATAATAACATTTATCATTGAGTGTAATCAAGTTGTCAATGCCATTTCCATGGTTTTGGGGGAAGATTGGCTGTACTTTCATTCAATGGATCCTCCTCACGAAATTGCATCTCACTTCCTATCTAATCTAATGGATTTCATTTGGTGCTCCGAGATGGTGAATTTTCTTGAAGGTACCTACATTCTCCAACATATATGTCCTCTTTCGGACCTTCGGCCTGTTCTTGATAGATATGAGCTAATGTATGGAATGCATATGGTTGGAGGTGTTTTTTTCTGACAATTGTTGCTCTCTAATAATTACTTTTCTACTCTTCTTAGTTTTATGGCACATGGCTTGCTTGATGAGTTCCCATATGAATTCAATTGTAGACCTAATTGGTTGTGGTCTTGATTGGGAAATAATTTTTATGTAATGCTTCAAAATATTATTTATGTTATTTAGTTTCTTATCAATCACGCTTTGGTTGAACCCCATTCTCAACCTTATTTCCCTCCTCCTAATGATTTGGCATCATTTGCAAAAAGTGGAGTTTTATTTAAGGATTTTTCTTTCCTAGGTTTGGAAGTGAAGAAAATATTCTGATCCTTTGTTCTTTATTTTGTATCATTCCAATAATTTTATTACCTTGTAAATGTGATATTGTTAACTCTGACTATGGAGCTTCAACATTTGAATGTAAAAAATGGTTTGCAATTGCTCCTTTAGAGACCTTTTTTGTACTCCCCCTAGTCAGTTTGATGCTTGGGCTCTACTTTGAATTCTGGTCGGTACATGGTTATATCCTATTAAAATTTCTCCTATGGAGCCTTAATAATCTAGTGGTTGATCTAGTGGTTGAAGGCAGGGGATCATTATTTTAAGGAGTGGGAATTTCCCACTGATGTGCTTGCTATTTCCTGTAATGGGGCGGTGGATAACTTTAGACTTATGAGATGGGTGTTCTTTGAAATTAAGGAAATTAAGTTAAATCAAAGAGCCATGAATAGTAAATTAGAGAAAGCCATAGATGAAAATAACAGAGGCACTAGTAGTAGTCGGGCTACTGATTTATGGATGGAAGAGGAGAAGAAGTATATGGTTGAATGCTTCAAGAAAATGATGGAGGAATTACAGGATTTCAAAGGCAATCATGATGGCAAGCAAGCAAACATGGAGGAGCAGTTGAGGAATATTAAAAGCTATCTCCAAAAAGTGCTGATTATGAACCACAAAATTTTAAAATCCACTGAACAGAGCATGAATACCATGGTGGAAAACCTAGAAAAATCCCATCAGGTAAAAACTATTGTGTTTCTGGACTTGGACAATGAGGATGGGTAGCCATATAGTGGGGGGTCGAGTAACAGGACCAGAGCAAACTTGAAAAGGAAGGAAGACCAAGCGCTTGTCAACATCCAGGAGATCAAGAAGTCTACTCTCAACATGAATAGTCTGGAGTAGGAAGCGATAGAGATCCTTCGAAACTTGGCCTAGTGGTTGGTTGTCTTGTGGCTTTTTGTCAGTTTTTTCTTTGTTCTGCCCTAGTGATACTATGTGTTCTTCTTTGTGGGCAGTGTCATGTTTTTTGTCTATGCTCTATTAATTTTTTTCTCTCACACTTTGCTACTGTTAAGGGTTTCAGGATCCCTCTAAAACCTGTTTGTTCCTTAATCAAAAACAATTTAGTGGTTGATCATATTTGTATTTTCTCTTAAGGAGCTCAACTTCTAAACTCATGGAATCCTTTTCTATTCAATAAAATTTTAGTCGCTTTCCAATTTTGTTTTAAGAAAAAATGTTGATTTGTTTGAGGTGTGTTTATTTGTAAAAGGCCTTTATTTTGTTTCTTGAAAGGTTGAAAATTGTCTTGGGGTGCAGCTTTGGGTTTTTTAGAATTGTTAAAAGGAGTTTTTGCTTCACGATGACTAACCAAATTCTGATAATCATGAAGGGTTGTGCACAAGTGTCTAAAGGATGGAAACTTCAACATCTCAAGTTTAGTTTAATATTGGTATTTTAGTTCACTATAAACATTCTTTGAAGGTCAACATCAAGAATCTTAATGCTTATTTGTGAGTAAAGCAATTGGTATCGTGTTATGAAATCGGTGACCTTTTCATCTTTGTTTTGTTTACAGTGAATTAAATCAGCTAAGGTCATCTTGGGACCCATGTGTAATTGGAAATGGTTAAGAAAGGCATCAAAATTTTTATTGAATGAACTAATTGAGTTATTCGGTAAGGAACAAAACCAATCCAAGGCAGTGTCTTTCAAGGATCTAGGAAAAAGTTTAACCAATTGTTTATCCTAAAAAATGAAATCACTACATAAGGCTACATATGTTGAGACATGGATACTAGGGTCTTCTTTTCCACCATATTTCTCAAATTTAGGAATCTCTATGTCTTGTGGCATTTGTGCTATCAATATCTCCAAGGACAAAGGGTTTCTTTTGACATATTGTGAAGGTTGGCCATTTTGAATTTGATTTAATGTAGAAATTTGTTGTTGGAGGGATGAAACTCTTTGCAATAATTGGTTAAGGATGAGATCATTTTTTGTGTTGTGAGATGAAGGTGAATAAGGTGGAGGTGTATATGTATTTGGAGGGAAAGTTAATTGTAAGTTTGTGAGGGGAGATGGATTAGGAGATATGAGATTTGAATGCACAAAGCTAAAGGGATTTCCAGTGGAAATAACTAAGGTGGTACTAACATTTCTAGTAGGTTGTTTAGTTATTGTAATAGTTGGATTAGTATATGTTAGAATAGAGGTCATAGTTGTGGAAGGAGGAATTGAATTTCCACCTTGAATTTGAGTATACTCAAAAGTTTGAGCACAACTAGCTACAGTAGGAACATGGTTGTTAATGATATGAGAAAGCTACGCATAAGTTCTATTCCTTGTTAATTATCAATCATTTTCCTTATGTTATATATGACAGGAATTGTAGTACTAGAAATGTATTCAAAACTCACAAAGTTTTAAAATTTCTCTAAATCTTCATCCATTTGTCTTAGTTCTTGTCAAGGTACATTAGAAATCATTATGTTAATAATAGTCACATTGGTTGTGGGTAGGGTGGTCATGGGAAATGAAGTATCAAAGCTATGGTCCATAGTGGGTTGCCTAGTATCAACACGTGAAAGAGTTGGAAAACTCAAGATCCACAACATGTGTAGAAGCACGGGATGGCATGAGTCTCAAACTATGTCTCACTATAGTATTGGTAATAGGACACCAGGTTGTGAAGCTCATACAAGTTTCACCAAACCTAGGTGGACCCAAAATGGAGAATATGCACTAGATAAATACAATCAAACACCCTAGAATATGAAGTGCAATGCAAATATGTAAAAGAGATAGCACTTTTCAAATTTAAAGCAAGATGATTTTCTAATTATACTATGTAAAAACCTAAAAATTATTTCTTTTAATTTCAATTTTGATTTTGAAACAATGCACTAAATTAGACCAATTAAACTTAATGCAAAAGATGACAGGTTTTTCTGATTTCTAAAACTAAAACCTAGATTTAATTGCAAATCAAAGGAATGGAAACTGAGACAAATTGCTGCCAAAAATTCTGAAATAGGACTATACAAGGAAAATTTCACCCTAGGGAAAATGGGTCCTAACACAGGGGTTAGAAAATTTTTAATTTGAGGTTGAAGTTTAGATCTAGGGTTTCTTGTTTCAGGTTATAAACTATATTTTCAGTGACTGATTTTTCCAGAATTTTATGACCTAATGCAATTGCAATGTATGATAAATTCTGGATAATATGGCACTTTTTGGAATGCAATTTTGACTTAGGTTTTGAATATGAATGATTGAACATACACTAATATGCAAATACTATGCAAAATTAATACCAATTTTTCAATTTCTTAGATTTTAAAGGATGCAAAATGCAAGTTAACAACCCTAAATGAGATGCAAAATAATGTAATGCAATGAAAATTAATGCAAATCCTATATCTAGGGTTTGAATGGACTCCAAATTAGAATTCTTTTTATGTACAATATTAGGTTCACCAAAATGAAACCTAGGAAAATAGGTTCCATTCTATTGGAATGAGGGGGTTCACCAATTTACTATAAATAGAAAGGACCAAATGGGGTATCGTGTACCCATTTTCCTCTATTTCATTAGAAAAAAGAGATTCCTTGAGCCAAGGTTGACTTTCAACCCTTAGGTGAGTCAACCTTGAAGGAAATCTTAATGTTTTCCTTATGATCTAGGATGGGGAAAATCTGCTAAAACACCACTTTTCAGAGGAAGACTAAAAATAGTAAATTAACCCAAAAATGCAAAGTAACACATGAAATCAAAAGATTAAACCTTAATCTATTAGAACCTATAAATTTTAGAAAGATATAAGGTGGTTTAGTATTTTTGCACCTATCATCAAAATGCCATTACAGAGTGTCCTCTGGGATAGATTCATCCTAGTTTGAATGGGTCTTTGTATGACTCTTTGAAATTGCTTTTTGTGTCCTTTGCTCATGTATTTGCACTCTCGAATTGTTCGTATTTCACAGTCAAAAAGTCAAAAATCATTTTTGTAGGTGAGTTTCCATGGATTGATGACAACATTGACAACTTTTCCAATTTTTCACTTTGAGATATCTTCAATGCTTCTTCAACCTAAGATATGCAAAACACACATAAGAGGGAAAAAAAAAATTGGTGAATGGAGGTTTGCCTTGGTCAAACCCCATTTTGGTAATTAAACCTTGAATTGAAATAATGAAACATGAAAGGAATGATGAATGAACAAGTACTATGTTGTAACTCACCAAACCCTTGATTCGAAACCTTTAAAGGACTACAACTTAGTATAACTTGCATGAAATGGCTTGATTGTTGATGTGATCTTGATTTGATAGCTTGAATCTTGATTTGAAACTTGAAACCTACATCACAATGTTAGCTCCAAAAACATGCATGATGCTTGATAACTTTGACATGATGCTTGAGAAATATGCTCTTGAACACCTTTGAAAATAATCTTAGCTCTTGTGAAATTTGCATCAACATTCTAGGATTTGAGTTGATAAAAGACCTTGCTTTTATAGATAATTTTCTAATTTCCCAAAAATTAAACATTACAAGACAAAACTTAAATCTTGAATTTAGGACTTTAAGATGCCACCAAAAACATGTTTAAAATTTGAATTTGTGATCTTAAGGGGGACCCATTCGCCCAAGGGTGAATGGGTCCTAACTTAAATAATCAAGACCTATTCATTTTGGGGTGTTAATAATGATAAATGAATTAATTAAATCACACTCCCCCCTTTAGAAATTGCAATTAATTAGGCTTGTAGATGCATAATTTAGGCAATTAGAGGCTTAATTAAATCTGTTTAAATTAGGAGACCCAAACATAGTGTGAAATGTAAAGGAGTACATTTTTCGACGCTACAATTCTAAGCTTTAATTATCTTTCAAGAGAGGTGAACTATTTTATGGAATTTATCTTAAGTTGCATGTGATTGTAAAACACATCAATAGTTTGGAAAATACTCATAAATATTATTTCCTTTTAAGGAGCCTTAAAAAATGTTTAGAGCTTTCAAAGTTTCAATAATGGCTAAATTTATTAGGGCCTCAATTTTCAATAAGTTTACATTTGAGCACATAGGGAGTTGAATTTTTTCCCAAAGCTCTAGAATTGAAAATTAAACATTGTGGGTGAGTTTTGAGCCAAGATCAACATTCTATTTGAATATATTAAAGATTTATGTTTTAATAAATCTTAAAAAATTATTTAAAATTAAGTTTTGAAGCTTTAAATAGAGTTTTGAGGCCCTCAAAATAAAGTAAATTGGATAAATGAATTTCATGGACATAGAGTACTCTAAGCACTATAATTTAAAAAAAATCGGATCAATTTGGTGCTTGAATCAAAAGTTATGACTCTTGAAAGTTGGGTTATTTTTGAGGTTAGAAGTTACAAATTTCAATATATTATTTTTATCATTCATAAGGTAGTGGAATGACAATGGAGAGTGGTAAGTCATGAAAAAAATGGAGAAGGTAGAAATCATGCTCAAATTTTATGTTACATAGAGGTAGAAGGCTTTAGAGGAGAAGGTAATGAAGTTGCAATGTGTTGCAACCTATTGAAGATTTCATCCTCTATTTGTTTCTATATTTACTAAAATGTTATTAGTGTTTATTATCAATAAAATAATGTATTTTCATGTGTGAAAATTGTGTTATTGTGTGTTGTTTGAGCTTTCCTATCATAGGGCCAAGTCTATGCTTAAGAAAAAAATGAAATCCATGCAATAGAACATTTAGGGGTTGAATAATTTACTTCAAAATGACATTATTTATAATTTAAGGAGCATAATATATATTTTTTGCTAATCCAATATGTTTTTTATTAGAGGTAAAATACGGGTTTTGAAGGGGCCCAAAACCCTTTACAAAAGAAAGAATCTAATACTAAAGAAAACAACACTAAGCATAAATCATCTAATCAACAAGAAAAAGTCAGCCAAAAAGGAGGACCCCAACCAACAACACTACATGTTATTCAAAATATTTTCTGACTCCGCGTCACTCACTGTAGCCTTCTGAGCATCATCCAAAGTATTAGGTATTTCTTTACTAGAAGCCCCAACCTGAGCTTTAGTCTTTTTTCTAGTTCTAGCACTAGGTCCATCTATATTCACCTTAGTAATCAAAACATTACCCTTCTCCCCACCCTTCTCAGCAACACCCTCCTCCATCAGCTTACCAACAACACTGAACTCTTCAACATAAACAATATATTTATGCTTCTTGGCACTAACCATAGGAGAAGTCACACCAACATAATCAAACTTAACAACAAATTTATACACCTCCCCACCCCTCATCATAGTAGCCCAAATTTTCTCCATTTGATCCTCAAGGGTAAGGATTCTACCTTCCAGATTATGTTTCATCTTAAGATTTTCCTCCACCATAGTGTTCGCCACAATATTTAAGCAATCAAACAATTCATCTATCTAGTTTTGGACAAAGGACTCCTCAGCCTTACTCACCACACCCCTAACTTTGACATTAGTTTTATTGAATTCATGAAAAAACCATTTAAACTGTTTGAACAAAACAATGGAACCCTCATGAGCAGTTCCCAACACATTAGGCATATCTTCTCTATCAATATTAAAAAACCACTTCCCCAAAGCATCTTCCTCCTTAGAGGAGCTAACCTTATCCTGATTGGAAGAAATTTCCTTACCTTTCCCAATAGCAACTAGAGTCTTGATCTTGCAGATGGAGCTCACAATCTCCTCCACCACAACCTTTCTTTTCTTCAACCTCTCCAATTCTGCATCTTGGGTATCCACAACAAACAAACCACCAACAACCCCAGTCTTACCTTTCTGTTGCAAGTCTAGCTTAACACTCGAAGAATCATCAACATTCAGACCACCCGCTATAGTGAGAGGAAATTCCCTCTCCAACAATTGACTCACAGTCCTTAGAACTCATTTCTTCTTGCTTCCCTCCTCTGGATCCTTCATTTGCTTGGTTACAGGGGGAAACAAAGAAGCCTCACCATACAAATAAATCTCCACCTTCACACCCCTACTTGACAAATCAACAACCACCTCATCACTACAAGTCAAATAGCCCTTGCTACCACACAAATCCCCTTTTTTTCTTTCCCGAAGTAGGGGATTGAGGACCCACCTCCAAAGAAGCAAGTGAATCTAGAACAAAGTCCACATCCCCCTCTAAATCCGACTCTTTTTCCAAAATAAGTTTCCTTTTCTTTTCTTTTTTACTGGTTGGTTCCTCTTCAGAGGCAGTCTCATACTCCTCCACTGGCTTAGACTGTTTACCCTTCAGGGTAGCAATTGGCTTAACCACCTCAAAGGACTTCACATAATCATAAATAAGAAGGATTAACCCCACATGCAAAATGAGATTTTTAGGGTTTTTCTTATGATCCTTGAGACCTGAGTCCAGAGACATCAGGAGATAATAAGGAAAGGAAATCCTTTTGTTATGACCGAAATGATTGAGCAAGATGAAGTGGTACACATTTACCATTGAGAAGCATCCTTCCAAGGTAATGAAGTGCATTAGCTCTTCTACAACATCTCCCAATAACGCCTTAAGAGAGCTTCTTTGGTAGCCTCCACTCCTCGCAGTCCTCAAATCCTTAGCTTCACCCCCCTTGAAGAATATTTGCATAGCAGTTTGCGACTCCTTTTTATCTCTAAAAACTTTCATACCATCCATGGCCAGACCAGTAATTTTAGCTATAAATTCTTCATTGACATCAAACTCTATTTTTCCCAGTTTCAACACCCTATCATTCCATCCTTTGGAAAATAGAGTCGTAACCTGAGGATTATTTCCATGTAATTTCTCTAGGTAAGGAGTTAACCCTCCTTTCTCCAACACCTGCCAAACCTCCTTCTTCTTGACAACTTCACACGAGAAGGGTTATGCCCAATTTCTATCTCCACCCATATCGATAGAGTTAGCAAAAAGTAACGGCTTGATAACTCTAAACTCAGTGAAAGGAAAACTTTGGAAGACAATGCTAGGAGCACCCAGAGTCTGTATGAGAACTGAAATGAGGCAGAGGAGAATTAAGAACTTTGAGTTTTGTTCCCTACAACTACCAGTCCCCATACCATTAGCTTGATTTAAATATGGCTTACCATCCTTTCTCATAATATCTGACCATGTGAAGAAAGACATGCACATCGCCAGCCATAATGAGAACTCAAGCAAATTAAAATTGGCAATCATAGTTAATAGTTGATATTGCCTCTATAGGGAGAGGGTCATTCAAACCCCATTCTCTAACCTCTCTAACTCCAATAATAGCAAATATGTCTACTAGTCCATTACCCTCGCTCAAAATGTGAGAGATGTAATATTCATCAAAAGTTTTCAAAATATCAATGGAGTCCCTTATCAAAGACTCAATAATCCAAGATAGGGGAGCACAAGTTTTCAAAGTATTAATGATATTCAAAGAATCACCCTCCAGTCAAAATTTCTTATAGCCTTTATTTTGTGTCAGCTTAAGACCATGATAGGCTACAGCCACTTCTGCATAGTGGTTTGTCTAGATTCCCAAAGGGAGTGCCACAATAGGGATGAGCCTACCATTAGAATTTCTGATCACTCCCCCACAACCTGCAGGTCCTGGATTCCCTTTAGCAACTCCATCAAAATTTACCTTCACCCAGCCATTCAGAGGAGCTTTCCAAACAACACCTTCTCTAGAATTTTTCCCTTTAGTCACTAGGAGGGAAATATCATAGGGAAACTTCCACCTTTGTGCAATAGAGATATCATAGGGGCTAAGATTAATCTTCGACCCATTGTGAAAGGTAGTCCCAAAAAGAAAAATTTCTTTAATAGTCGCATATATTTTGTAAGCCACAAAGATAACAAGGATGGTAGAATTCCTAAATTTTTTGTTGTTGTGATCAAGCCAAACACCCCAAACAATGTGAGGAAGAGAAAGAGACCACAAAATTAGAAGAGTTGGATTGGATGTGGGGCCAACCCATTGAGACCACAACTCTTTAATAGAACTAGGAAACACCCAACTTAAATTCCATAGAGAAAGCACATGGGACCAAACCATTCTAACATATCTGCAACCAATCAACATATGACAAGCATTTTCGGCTTCCTCTTCACATAGAAAGCACCTATTAGGCATCACAAAACCTCTTTTGACCAAGTTATCAGTAGTTAATATTTTAATCTTGCAAAAGAGCCAATAGAAAACATTAACCTTAAGAATCAATCTAGAGGACCAAACATAAGCCCAAAAAGGAGTAGGACCAACAAAGAATTCATTAAAATGAAAAGCAGGTGCAACAGAGAAGTTACCATTAGAAGAAGGCTTCCAAACAGATTTATCAAGAGAAGGGAAAGAAGGAATATGAACCAAAGATATAGCCTTAAAAAGAACCTCCAGTCATGGGTACACCTTGTGCAACTTCTTCCAACAACCTCCCTTAATATAATCAATAACAAATCAGCCAAACCGCCACACACATACATCCATGAAAGGTTGAGCCCAAGGCTCATCTTTGATAGGCCTGTTGCAAAACTAGCTATCATCCTAGAACAAAATATTTCTACCATATCCCATTTTCCAAAAGAGACCCTTAACCATACAATTCCAAAGAGAAGAGCCAAACGGGGAATAAAGTCTTGAGATAAGAATCCCCTTATACCATCAGCACCATGTAAGTATTTTCTCCAAGCAATTTTTTCGTATTCACTCTTAGCCAACATAAGGTTCCACAATTGTTTTCCAAGAAGGGAAATATTAAACACTCTGATTTTACGGATTCCAAGCCCACCAACATTTTTGGGTTTGCAAACATCATCCCAAGTAATGAAATGAATTCTTCTCTTATCCGCAACATCAAACCAAAGGAATTTTTTTTTAATTCCTTCTAAAGTATCCACAAATTTCTTAGGCATATGGAAAATACTAAGAGCATAAACATGAAGATTTTGAAAAGTAGATTTAATCAGCTGAACTTTCTCGGTTTGGCTCAACAATGCACCCTTCCAACTAGCCAATTTAGAATTGAATTTATCAATCATACTCTGCCAAAAAGAATCAGGAACCTTAGAGAACAAGGGAAGATCTAAATAAGAAGCAGGAAGTTCCCTGATTTGGAACTACAAAATTCTAGTAGTTTTAGTTTGTCTTTGAATCAGAGTGTTAAAAAAGAAAATAACACTCTTAGGTAAACTAACCTTCTACCCCAAAGTAGCCTCATACTTTTGTAAAATATCTTAACAACCTTAGCCTCCTTAATGGATGACTATCCAAGCATAAGAGAACCATCCAAAAAATTACTGATGGGAGCAAATAAGGTTAGTGGAAGAGGGGGATAGCCCAGACATAACCCCAGTATTAATAAATCTCTGGATGAGACAACCCAAGGATTCCACCATGATAATGAAAAAAAAGGAGATATAGGATCCCCTTGCCTCAGACCCCTAGAGGAGTCAAAGAGAGGGGAATGTGACCCATTAATGAGGATAGAGAACTAAGGGGTAGAGATAAGCTAAAGCACAAGAGCCACCACTTTCTCCCCAAAACCAAAATAAGCTAATATCTTAGAAAGAAAACCCAATCAACTCTATCATAAGCTTTAAGTAAATCAAGCTTCAAAATAAATCCAACATGCTTATTAACAATAAGAGAATGAATATTCTCATGAATAGAGAGAATAGAATCCAAAATTTTCCTACCAACCACAAAACCATTTTGCTGAGGTGAAATAATAAGAGGCACAATTCTTTGCAATCTAACTGCCAGAACCTTGGAGAGGATCTTATAAACTGAGTTACATAAGTTGATGGGACAAAACTCATGAAAAGAAGAAGCTCCAAGCTTCTTAGGAACCAAAACAATCAAAGAAGAGTTCAATTCCTTCAGAAGAGAGCCAGATCTAAAAAAATCCTTAGTAGTTGCAACAACATACTTAGAAATAATTTCCTGGAAGGACAAAAAAAAATAACATAAGAAAGCCATCCGAACCTGGTGCCTTATTACCTTTAAAAGAGAAAATAAGACTTCGAATTTCATCTGTTGAAGGAATACAAACCAACTATCTATTAATATCATCATCTAAGATCTGAGGGATATTCCTGAGAATATCCTCTTGACAAGCCAAATCAAGCTCCCCCTCCACCGACAACGGTTGAGAGAAGTAGGAGGAAGCAACAAATTGCAAATCAACATCCTTTTCCAAAACTTGATTAATGAAATTGATCAATTTAATACGGTTCGAAGCCCTATGTTTAATAGTAGAGAGGTGAAAAAATTTAGTATTCCTTTCCCCACTTTTCAACCACATAATCCTCGATCGTTGCTTCTAGAATTCCTCCTCCTTCGCAAAAATATTATGCAATCTAGAAAGCAAGATATTTTGTTTCAAAATTAAGGCATAGTCATACCCAAACAATTGGATTGATTGTTGCATGGATTGAAGCTCCTTAGACACACCCTCTTTCTCCATAAAAATATGACCAAAGGAAGTGCGGTTCCATTTTCTAACATTATCCTTAACATTAGCAATCTTTTTAGCAACTCTAAACATAGCTGAACCATCCACATGAATGTTCCACTAGTCATTAACTAGATTACCCAGGTCTAGATGACAAGTCCACATTTTCTTAAATATAAACAAAAAAAAATTCTTGGCACACAATAGATCCAGTAAAAAAGCAGTGATATGAACCCAGTCAAATAGGAATAATGAACCAACCACTTAGGGTTATAAGAGCATGGTCAAGCTTAACCTAGATAAGGGAATTTCCCACTCTCTAATTCGACCATGTGAAAGAAGCACCAGGTTCAAATCAAGAAGAGCAGTATCATTAATAGGATTCATAAGATCATACTATCATCCACCATCTACGAACAACCCAACTTATCAACATCATTCAAAAGAGCCAGTTATCAACATGGTGCAACTCTTTAAAGGAGCCAAGATTCTCCGAAAGCCTTTTTTTGGTACTCTTACAATTTTGAGCATATATGTTAGATAGAGTCCAAGAGAATTTATCACACAAATGGTTAAAGGAAGTAGCCACATGATTACAATCTTTGAATAATGCAACCCCCTAAAACACCCTAAGGTTCCAAAAAGTCACAATCCCTCCCAAAGCATCCACTGCATCAGAACAATGCATCCCACAATCCTTAAAAATATTATTCTTCAACCTAGATAATTTATCCAAACCTATTTTAGTTTCTTGAATTAACACAATATTAGGACGATGATCTCTTACCAAATTAGTGAGAAGATCATGCTTGTGAGGGTGATTTAAACCCCTCATATTCTAGGAAATGATCTTCATAAGAGTGTATTGGATGTGCTCTCAGAGCATATATCCAATAGAGTTCTCTGCATACCATTAGCAATATCCATTCGACTCTCCTCCCTAGCAATGTTAGCAGGAGGGCGACCTCTACCACGCAGTTCAGACCCACAATTTGACCTTTGCCTATTCCTTGTCACTACTCCCGATGAGGGAGAGTGTTTTTTCTTGTTGCACCCACGAACTAAAATGAAAGGAGGATTGTCCAGATCCTCAAGCTCCCCAATGTCCTTAGCTTTAGGCTAAACCTGCAATCCCTCAACCTTCAAACCATCATCTTGCACTTGAATCACCCCCGAGAGAGGGGACCTTAACCCATCATTCACATAGGCCTGATCATCCTCCATAACCTCAGTCATCACAACGTCCATAGATTCCATAAAATCACAAACAGGGGAGGAATTATCCTCATATCTCTGCAACAGAACCTGATTCAACTCTCTCGAGTCCAGCTAGCCTTCAGGAATATCAACCACTACTAGCCCCATTTCCATAGGTTTAACCTCTACATTTACACACTGGGTTGACTCCCCTTTTTCCAAAGGCTCCATATTCTATTCAGGAGCTTTCTCCTTCTCTCTCCATTTTTTAGTCATCTACTTCAACACTTTGAGAGGACATTTTTTTGCCCAATGGCCAGTGTTTTTATAGTGGAAGCAAGCAAAGGGATTCGACTTGAATTCAACCACTTGCTCTCAAACCCCAAACTTAGAGTTTATCTTTATCATAGCAGGCAAGTCAGCTGATTGCTCCACATTCACACAAAATTTGGCATAAACCAACCGCTTCCTAGAGGTCATTATTCGATCAATTGACAAAAAATAGCCAAAAGTGATTGCTATCCCTTTAAACACTTCTCATCCAAAAACTCAATCGGGAGACCAAGAAGTCAAACCCAAACTGGAGTAGCTGAGAAAGAGCACAAGTACGGGTTGAAACTTGGTTCCCACCTTTTAAGCATCGAAGAGGAATTCCCAATAAACCATGGGCCACCCATCAACGCCATTACCAGATCATCTTCACAGTTGAAAGTAAAAAAAAAGAAACCTTTAGCCATACCAACCACATCAATCTGTCCCTTAGGTTTCCAACGATTTAAAGCAAACTTGTGCACCAACTCAATATGAGGTCGGGGACCAAAAAATTTACCCAACAAAGCCATATCCATATTTGACATGCTTTTGTCAACAATATAGTCTGGGATAGAAATAGAGTATTCTCGAGTCTTCGCATTAGCAAAAAATGACATAGGAGGAGAAGTACTTTTACTTGTAGGCTTAGCCCCAAACAGATTCGTGCACTTAAGAGAAGAGCTTGACAAGAAATAATTCTTAGTCTTATCAATCCCAAGACCCGCAACATTAGGACTCCCATCATAAATAACAGATGACAGACTAGGCCTAGACTTTTCAGTCTCGAGATTCTCCTTTTCAGAGGACATTGGGGAGTGTGTTGGACACAATCTTCGAAGCCCCTTTCCCACCAAAAAATTTATTAGCCACTAAATGGGACCCACTTCACTTACCTGTAGTAAAGGACCCACCTGACATCACCCTCCTATCAACAAACTATTTTCCATTAACGCCTGCAACATCATTGAGAAATCTCGCCTTTTCAAATTTTGAAAATTCACCACTGCCATTGCCACTACCCGAGGAGCTCTCCATCACTAATACACTAATCCAATATGTTAAGATATCAATGGATAAATTTAAGAATGTTAGTAGACAAGTGTGAAATAATGTATTCTTTATTGGGGCTCATGCCTTAGAGTCTTTTAGAGGTTTAATTTTGATATGGGACCCCTTACTCATCTCAATCTTAGTTATACATAATCACTTAACTAGTTATCTATGTTTATTTCTCATCTTAGAGATAACTTTTGCTAGATTGTTTTGAATATTTATGCTCCTACTTGTCCTAGTGAAAGAAGTAAATTATGGTATAATGTTTTGGATTTCAAATATCTACATGGTATTACCAAATGGGTTGAGTTTGTGGAATTCAACACACCATTCCAGTCATAAAAAAATTTGAGAGGATCTTAGGTTCATAGAGAAAATATGGAACACTAACTTTGTCTCATCTAGTTCTCTTTTGGATGCTAAAATTTATGGGGTAGAGTTTAAATAGTCTAATTTAGGGATTAATCCCTCCATAATTTAAGTGATATTGGATTGAGTTCTCTAGATGGATTGATTTTTTTCATTTTCTTATGAATTTTTTTTCTCTACCAAAATTTGGGTATGATCATACTCTTCTTATTTTTAATTTGGAAAATATTAAGAAATAGAAGATTTGTCTCTTTAGATTTGAAAAATATCAACTATACATCTTGATTTTAGAGATAAAATGAAGGAGTGTTTTTTATTGAGACTAATGGAAAAATATATGTAGATATTCTCACAGTATTAGGAATGTTAAAAATATGTAAGGATTTGGACTAGAAATTTTTTTATAATATTTTTAGTACTAAAAATGAGCTTGCCTATGAGCTAGATTTTATCCAAAAGGAGATTCAAGTGGTAGGAATGAACTATGATACTTTTTAATTTAGAAGTATAATAATAAGGTAGCTATGAAATAATCCTCTTGGTGACAAAGAGCTACATCTTTATGACTTAAAGGAGGAGAAAAATATGGGTTTTTCCATGTTAATTTATTTTTTATTATTAAGTAGGAAAGGGACCTGATCCCATAAGTTCAAAATATCAATAACTTAAATAAAAAATAAAGATAGAAAAAGGGCACACATGCCTAATAAAACAACTACACTAGAGAAAAAGCAATAGACAAGCTGCATGCACTAGGAGCTAAACTAATAGATAAGGTTGTAGTCTACAACCAAGGAGTTCAAAGACTCCTCCCAAGCTTCCATTTCCTCATTCAACAACACCCTTTCATTCTTGTCCTTCAGACTATGGGAATCCTTGTCCTTGGCTCATTTATTTTTTTGTTTCTTAATTTTAGATTGTCTAAAAATAATCCCAATGACCACCTTCTTCATAATTCCTTTTGTTATAGTAATACTTTCTATTAGGGCTATATTTCCATTCATTTTATTTTCTCATGGTAGCTACTAGCATCCATCTTCTTCTCCAATATGTACACTTGGTTTTGAAGTTTGGATATCTCTAGATTTTCACTACCCATACTATACTACTCCATAGTAGGAGAAGAAATCGTTTCATCTTCCCTGTCCTTATCATATTCAAACCAAGGAGAATGGGGAGAAATATTTTCCATCTCAAAAAAATTAGTTTCCTCTTCTTCCACCTCCTCACAATCTTTTTTAATTTCTTCCTCATCCTTGATATTGTCTTTTATATCTTTGTGATCCTCGCCCACTTCATAGTCCTCTTGACCTTTCTCCTCAGAATCTTCTTAAGAAGAATCATCGATCGACCCATCCTCTTTTTAGGGAATAAATTCTTCATCATCATAGTCCTATTCAACCCCCACTTCCACATACCACCTTCTTCCACCTTGGCCATAGTAATCATAAGCATAATGATTGCAGTGAGTGTATATGATCACCTATTGATCCCAATCACAACAAGGATAGCCAACATGAAATGAGGCATATCCATTCTTCAGAGAATGTCACGATACCTATTTTCAATAATTAATTTATAATTTAATACCACTATTTAAAAGTTTGTTGACCAAACTTTGTTTCGTGTGCGTGATAGGAAAATACCCTCGGCAAAGAGAGAGTATCATCAAGGAGGGGGTGTCTAGCTACTGTAAGCGACCGTGGTGAAAGAAATCTAGAAAAATAATGTTAGTAAATATTAGAAAAGTCCTTAGAAAAATAAAGTAGTTTAATTTATTTTATAAAGTGATTTTTATTTAAAAATATATATGTGAAGGAAGAATAATTAGGATTATTTATTTATTATTTTTGAAGATAATTATGATGCAAAGTTAATTAATAAATCATGTTATTTTTATTAGATAAATATGAGAAAAATATTGGAAAAAGAAATCAAGATTTAGAAAACAAAACACAAAAACAAAACAAAATAAAAATAGAAAAAAAAAAGAAAAAGAAGAGAAGAAAAGAAAATAATAAAAGAGATTAAACCCTCATTCTTTCAACACATACAAGAATTATTCACAAACATTCAATATCGAAAAAAAAAAAACAAACAAACAAACAAACAAACAAACAAAGATAGAAGAATTGGGAATTTGGCAAAGTGGAAAGAAGAACGGTGAAGAGGAAAAGAAGATCAAAAAAAGAGAGTCATCAATCGGACAACATTTAAACAGGTTTTTAATTCAATCCATGATGCCATTATCTTTGATTTGTGTGAATTGTTGATCATTCCTTGTGAAATGATAAAACCATTGATATTATTATGAATTTAATGATTATTATCATCCTTATTGTATGAAGATTTATACATATATATAATATTATTGTTATTAATTACTGTATAACCAATGTTGGATGTTTTCTTTTCTATTTATATAAATAGTTGTTCGGAATTTACATATTCCTCTTTCAAAAAATATATATAACGCTATCATAATATTTAAGTTATTTTACTGCATATAAAATATTGTTATTTTAAATATATATATAGTAACTGTATATATACATATATAGAGTAACTGTATATATATACATATATAGAGTAACTGACATAAATAGAGTAACTATATATATATATATGATAGTATTGCAATCTTATAGAAGTTTCATAAAACATTTAAATTGCTGAGGAAAGTATTTGAGTTATATATATAAATAATATCAACAAATGATATTTGAAGCATTACAGAACAATGAAGATTAAATAGAAATTTGTTAAACACCTTAGGAATGACTGATGGCGGCATGGGCAAAGCCATGGGAGAAGTGACTCTCCCCACTCACGACTTCCTTAAGGGAAGGTCGACGCCCATGCATTTTGGGCTTTAATTTCTTAAATTATTAATCAAAGCAAATAAACTTTGCATCATCAAATTCATTTCGTAATCTATTTAGTTGTCTGCAACTCATTTCTTTTTAATTAAATTTATCACTGGAGAATCTATATGTAGCATGTGCTGAGCGACGCCACTTCTTAGTTGAGCCAGTCATAGTGTGTGTGTGAAATTGTATTTTTTTGTTTAAGAGGTTCTTGTTGTTTTTAAATTCATTTTCAATATATTACATTGTTGTTGGAAATTTAAAGATACTGTAAGATGAAATATATAAAATAACATGCACAATTGAATATCATTTTAATTTACCTTTTCAATATTTCATTTTTTATAATGTTGTATGTATTGCTTCTGTAAAAAAAATAGATTAGTTTAGGTAAATATTTGATAAAATATTATTTCGTTTATACAGATAAAAATTCAATGATGAGTAATTAAATCATTACAAATGAGATTACGTTTCTTTTTGACAAGTGTTATTTTTAGACTATATATATATATGATTAGGACAGTCTTCATAGAAATAAAAGTAAATCTTATATATTGATCACTAGAATTCAATAACTGATTGTATGAAAACCTTGAGGTAATAGTGATATGATCTTTCCACGAAATTGTTGTGGACTCTTTAGACTGGGTACAACTTGAACATTGGAATTGGAACTAAATTTATTATATCAACCTTTAGGAAAAGTTAGACTTAATGAGAGCTATGGTTAGATTGATCAAAATCCAATATAGATCCAACTTGACGATAAACATTTTAAGGTTGTCCTTAATCACTTATAAGATAGGAATTTGATATTTATTGGAACATAATATGACCAAATTGAGAAGTATGTATGAACTATGTATGCAAGTTCATTTATGCATTTATAAGTAATAAGTTAAGAAGAGCAAAATTTTCTTTCATCTACATCGGTTCCTGTTTGCTAGGCCCCTCGTGATGGGTTGGGCTTTCCAATTGGAAAGCATGGGGAAGTTGTAAGCTTCGTGGTAGGGTGGATATCACCTCGATGATATTCTCTCACTCTCGGATTCCAAGGTGCTCGTGCAAAAGATGTTATTTTCTAATATATTATTCATGTAAAAGCCTACGTGGCAAGAACTTGTAATGGCACAACCTTATTTGATGCATGATGTATGTAATCCTACTTGGATATATATTAAAGAAACTTAGTTAATTTTATCTATTATAAGTAATTTGATCTAATTTATGCACTTGGTAACTAATTGTTTATTCGAAGGTTAATTTTAGTATGTGAGAATTGTGGTCCTTACAGAGAATCGAGATAGGATTGGTGTTTACAATCATGGGAATGATAATAGTGGTGCTAATGGAAGTGAGGTTCTTGAGAATTATGCAAGCCCACGGTCTTATGGAAAAACCACAAGTCATGGTTCCAACAAGCACCTTTTGTCATGTCCTACCAAATGTGGCATTGGGGATAGCATATGCATTTTCCCTAGTAGGTTTGTAGGAGTTCTTCTATGGAAAAGTGCCAAACAACATGAGGGACCTTAGCTTTTTGACTGCCATTGGCATCAAGATCTTTGTCAGTGGTCTTCTTATTCACATTGTCAATAGTGTTATCGAAAATATGTAATGCATTTTGTGACATCCCCTTCTCTTGTATTGTATGCACAATGAATTTTTAAATAAAATTATGCATGGTAGGGTGTATTGTGTTGGTGTGGACTAGAGCCCCAATTGTGTTATTGTGCCTTGTGAAGCATGTTAGTGTTATTTTTATATATAGTATGTTGTAGAGATGCATGATGTGAGTGAATCCATGTCCCATGTGATTTGTGACTTTTTCATGGTAATTGTCTTCATGCATAATATTGTGGATCTATTGTAATGAATTTGTAAGTGCTTGCAAGTGTAGTTTATGTTGGAATGGTCAAGTGTTATTATTGCTTTACATTGTGCAATGTGTTTGGAGCCTTAGAAAACTTGATTTCTTGGTGTACTTGAGTGTGTTCGCTAACTCACCTTAGATGTTGTATCCCTAGGTGTAGTGTAGCTTTCTATTCCCTCAATTGTGGCTAATGTTAGTTATGCAGTAAATGTAAATGTTCCTTCTAAGTATGATACTTTATTTTAGTTAGTGGTGAATCCCCTAATTTTTATAATATTGGCACTAAAATTTTTAGGTCTTCTTATGAGTAGTCTAGTCACCAATTTTTTCCCTCTAACTATTTTGTGACCCTTGGTCATGCTCAATTTATTGTTTCAATTGAGCTCATTTTATGCTTTAGTGTTGGAATTGATAATTCTTTCCCATTAGCATTCTTTTATTATTGGTGGTTATACTAAAGTGTTTTGAACTACACATCTTGTATTGTATAAATTTTATTCTCTAACACATTCATAATGAATGCCCAATAGGATGTGTAAGGGAGTATACCACAGAGAATGTACTAGTTCATGTTTTTGTGTTAATTAGAATCATGTTGAGTTTATAATTGCTTTCTCCTTGTGAAATGTAAGTGAATGTTCTGTGCAATATTTTGTAAAATGGTTAAATGCTTTGTATGCATATGGATCTTTTAGCTTTTGAATTGGCATGAATGTCTTTTGTGTTTTGTATTGAGTGAAATGTATTTGTATCTCTACTTGAATTTCTTTGGTACTATGCTTTTATAAGCATGAGAATGAGTTGAGTTGAATTTCTTGTTGCGATCCTCTATTTGCTAGTAGATAGTTGGTTGTTGATTTAGTCCACCAACTATGTTTTTTTGTGTTTTCTTGCTCTTGTTTGTTGTAGTCTTGTGACCCTATTTCCTAGTGCTTTGGCATTAGTTGAGTTTTTTTGAGGTGTTGAAGACACCAAAGATATGTCATTTAATAGCATGAAAGCACACATCATGTCATTTTGATGTAGTTTCTATAGATACACTTTTTGACATAGTGTATGGTATGATGGTGTGTTAGTAAGTGCTTTGGCACTTATAATTTATATGTATTGTATTATATTTAGATATTTATCTCTTGTTGGGTTGCCAATTGAGGTTAGCCAGCTAGTGGTTGTAGGAGTTCCTCATTGGTAGTTTAGAGTTGTTCCTAGCCTAGCATTAGAAAGGATGTAGTTATTGATTGAAGAATTGGCTATCCTATGACTTCTATTTTGAGAATAATTGGTGTTTGATCCTTGTACAAGCTCCTTGTTTCCTTGTCAATTATGGTTTCATGATCTTGTTGGGTTCTCAAACCCTTAGGTTGGTCATAGTTAAGCATTGTTGTGGTGTAGATCGGAGTTTTCTCCTATGTTTGATGGTTGGTTTCCTTATGAGTTTTGGGGTTGATGAGCCTCATTTGTTGGGAGTACTTATGCTTTTAAGAGGTTTTTTCCTAGATTCGTCCCTCTAAGAACCCTTAAGTTGTCCCTAGTTTTAGGTTGAGAAGCTAGTGTGTTAAGAAAGTCCTCATATTTCCAAAGTGATACTCTAGGAGAAACATATGGAGAAACCCATAGATGGAAATCAGGCATGATTTGGTGAGCATGGAGGTGAGGTAGTGTTTCCTCTATCCTTGTGGGTTGGTTTTTCCATGGATTTCGGGTTGTATCTTGGAGGATTAAGGCCTTGGTCTTGGGAGAGACCATAGGAAGTGCAACCTAGTGTTCCTAGTCTCATGGAGAGGTGAGGTTTACAAGATTGTGTGTTCTTTTCCTTGATTGAGTTAGTAGATAGATGGAGTTTCCTAGTAGTTGTGGTAGTCCTAGAGTAGGGCTTTGTTTTCTTATTGATAGTTGGACCCTGGAGTAGGGTTTTGTCTTCTTGTTGATAGTTGGACCATGTAGTTGGTCCTTGCCCTTAGTTTCAAGGGATTGATGAAGGGAGTGTTTAGATCTCTAAGGTGGTTTCACACCTAGTGTTTGGAGCTCAGTTAGCTTGTGAAACATTAGAGATGTGTGTTGTGTGTTTCAAGCCTAGACTTTGTTAGAGTCTAGAGTATAGATCTCGAGAGATCTATTGTGTTTGAAGGATTGAGTACCAAGTTTACATTATCCTTGTTTTGTCTAGGCTTCCAAAAGTAAGACTAATCTTAGTGGGGGAGAATGTAATGCCCTTCCCATTTATGAACTTGAGATTTCCTTGTCCCGATAGTGTGTTTTAACTATGTATCAAGAGATGCATAGGTCATGCTTTTTTTTGTTTCCTTGGGTGTTTATCATTGGTTTATCTTCATCTTTTCCATTGTTAGCCTTGGTTGTAGCTTCTATTCTTTCTCTATATGGTGTGTATGGACCACCCACATATTTTGAGATAAGTTTCCTCAACATGTTAATTGTTGATGTTTTGTATGTATTGAAATGCATGTTTGGTAGTGTTCCAAGTTCCTTCTAGGGACTTGATGTATTTCATTTATATTGTGTTCCTTGAGATGCATTTGTGATTCTTATAAGATTGGTTTATCTAAATTATTTGTTCATGTATATGCATATTATTATTATTCATGTTGTGAATAAATATATTGGGATTATATGACATATAGATGTATTGATTTACATTTTATGATGTTGCACCCCGTTGGGTGATTATTCATGTTGTGAATAAATGTATCAGGATTATAAGACATATAGATCATGTATTATTTTACATTTTTTGATATTGTAACCCATTGGATGATTATGCTATTCTTCAACTATTATATATTGAGTGGGTATGCTTGACATTTCTATTGAGTGGATACATGTACACAATTATTTCTCCACCTAGTTATGTAGGACTAAGTTATTCCCCAAGCGTGATTATTTTGGAGATATCACATTGTCCCTTCCATTTTTTGTTTTCCAATCATACTTGAATTGAGTATAGGATGTGTCATGTTTGACCCTATGTTAACCTAGATTTGAATCAAAAGTAATTTTGGAGTTTGTTCATGTTGTGAGTTACCAGTAATTTCATGATTTAATTAATGGTTTGATTTCTTTGTTCACTATTAATGGATTTCCAAGAATTAAATGAATGCATATATTACCTTAGTGAAATATTTCTATGTTTCAAGTAAAGGGAAAAATAAAGTCAAATTAATTATGTTCAATAATTCCTTTTTTAAATAGATTGAAAATGAATTAATGTTCAATTTTTTAATTATGATCAATCGTATTTTTGTAAAAAGAAGAAAAATGAATAAAGGAAAATAAAAAAGGAAAAATTAGAAAATTAGAAAATAGAAATAGACCAAAAATGGTAAAAAGGAAGAACAAGTCTTTTGGGGATTTGTTCATTTTTCATGTTTTAAAGGATATGGCTCTCCAAAAAAACCCTTCTTTCAAAAATTTGAATTCTTGGAAAATTGTTGTTTGTGGAGTGTGGGAGCTTGGATTTGGCTTCGGGTTGAATTCATGAAAGATTTGTTGGTATGTGTGTGGGCTCAACTTCATCAATTCAGAAGAAATTGCAATAATTATTCGTTTTTGTGTGGTTGCATATGGATCTTTTAGATTAGATTTAAAATTTATTTAAATTTTGTAAAACTATTATTTTATGTCCTCAACATGTTAATTTTTTTAAAAATACTCGACATTTTAATTTTATTGCATGAATTAAGTGTTGTTCACATTTGAACCAAAAGGGCACTTTTGTTTTTTGAAATTTTTAGTTTTAGAAAAAAGGAAAAAATTGAGCTCCATTATGAAAGTTTGCTTGAAATTTCTTATTTTTGCATTAAAAAATAATTATAATTTTTTAATTTTGGAAATGAATTTGGAATATTTTCAATGGTGGATTTCATGTCTCCATGGTATTTCATTGTGAATGGTTTACAATCATGTTCAAAATTTTATATGCCAAGTTTTGTTCCTTGTTTCCATGTCGTGCTCTTTTGTGTTGAGTCATGATGAACCTAGGACAAAGGTACTAGAGAGTTGTAGGGAGTGGATCCTAATGTTTTTTAGAGTCCAAAGTGGCATGAGGATATCTCATATGGGAGTTTCCTTAATGATAACTAAAGAATTTGGATAATTAAAAATAACCAAGATAATCATTCCTATGGCCTAGCCTAAGCACTAGTATCGGCTCAATGTAAGCAATGAAGGCATGCTCACTTGGGGAATGCTAGTCCTTCCTACTTGGGTTCCTCACATGGGCAATTTGGTACATTCTCAACATCGTTTAGTTGGCACCATAATCTATTATGGTGACACTCCCTATCTCCTCTCTAGCATCTTATCCTTGTTTAGTTGGTGTGTGTGACTAATGAGAGTAGCTTATCTTTGTGTCATTGGTGTTTGTGCCCTATGACTGTATCTTTTCTTATCCATCATGTGATGATAGAGTGATTCTTGCAATGTGTATGTTGCATGTATGCTCTACGTATGTCATGTGTGTAAGCATTTTCCCATATTTTTGGTGTGAGTGTGCTTGTGGCCTATGTGACTATCTCCTAGCATGGTGGGAGTAAAACTTTGGGTACCACATGGTTGGGTGGCAGGGAACTAGCATTGAGGATTCAAAGATCTTGGGAAGAGCTCTAGGATCAAGAGAAAGTTGGTAAAGGCTTCTTGATTCATTTATTTAGTTTTTGTTTCATTTTTTTGAAGGAAATTTGAGTCCTCTATTCAAATTGTAATGTCATTGGAACATCTTGAAGGGAGTGATTGTAAACCGACCAAATAAATGGAATTGACAATATGAATGCTTTTACATGTTTTAGAGTTGGAGTCAAACACACTTGTAATCTTGTATATATTTTTTTAATTCATTTCAGTGTTGGTTAAAATGAATGTAGAAAACAATTCAATTCCATTAGGGAAATACTTTTAAATTCACACCACACCCTATAGGCTTCTATACTCAGGTGTAAGGGTAGCACAAAGAGTAAATTCGAACTCATGCTCACACTCTTACAATTAGAATGCACAAAATGCTTTATAGCACTCACTAACAATTAAAACTCACCCAATCTATTGGGAGATCACATAGACCAATTTGGACTTATATCCTAGCAATTCTTTAGATTGCATAAAATACTTTTAAAACCATGGATGCATTTTCTAATCAAAATCAAAATCCACAAGATGCTCAAGTCTAGTAGAAGTAGAAAATTTTAGTTTTGATTACTCTTAGGCTCTAGGATTTTTTGTCTCCTTTTCATAATGGAAACTTCTACCATAAAAAGGTTCTCTTTGTAGACACTAAAAAATGTCTTAAGTCTATGACCGTCATTTTTCACATCAATTTCCCTTCTTCCCTGCATAATTGAATAATTTTAATTATTTGATTATTTTCTAAAATCATATTCTTTTATTAATGAAATAATTTAATAATTTAATTAATTCATTCCCCCTTTTCTATTCTTCCTTTGATTAATTAAATAAATAAATATTTATTTAATTATGTCACTAATTAATCCTTTCTCTTTATAATTAAATAAATTCTTATTTATTTAATTATTTATTTTTATTTTCCTACTATAATTAAATAATTATTTTTATTATTTAATTATTTGTTAGCCTTTTCTTCCATAATTATATAAATCCTATTTATTTAATTATTTCTCACTTTTCCCTCCACTATTAAATAATTATTTTTATTTTAATTTACTAATTTATCTTTTTACTCTATTTTTAATTAAATAGTTGTTTTTCAATTATTTTAATTAAAAGTCAACTTTCCCTCTTCTTCAATGATTAAATAATTGTTTTTTATTTAATTATTCACTTTCCCTCCTAAATTAAATAATTTTATAATTATTTAATTTACTCCAACAACCTCTTTTTGTGTGTCAATCTTCTCTTTTATCTCAATTAACCTCCACCCTTGATAAGGTTTTATTACCTTTTAATCTCCACCATCTATCCTTAACTAAACCCTATTTTTGCTCTAACCCTATTTCCTTGCTTGTCAAAGCAATCTCATCCATTGATCTTCATCATTTGATCTTGGCCCTTAATTCAAATTTGGTTTTCTATAAAAGAGACCCATCCCTTTCATTTCAACCCTACAACAGCTATATTTGATATTTTGTTGTCACTATCATTAGGCTTACTCTTGTATATTATAAATATGAGGGCAATCAAGCATATAAAGCAAAATGGAAAAGAGCAATGAAGGTGATTCAACCATGGCATATGAATTATGTTATTATTGCTTTATTATTTATGTTTATATGTTCATTTGTACTTCATTGTTGGATTAAGGTCTTTAGGGCTTGAGTTTTAGGTAGTTGATGGTTGATACTGTTGATTTGTGCTTTGTACCTTGATTTTACCCTATCCTACACTCTTAAACACAGATGTAAAGGGTGGGCTTCTATGCTTAGGTGTAAGGGTAGCACAAAGAGTAATTACCAACTCGTGCTCACACTCTTGCAACTAGAATGCACAAAACGCTTTATAACACTCACTAACAATTACAACTCACCCAATCTATATTGGGAGATCACATAGACCAATTTGGACTTACATCCTAGCAATTCTCTAGGTTGCATAAAGTACTTTTAAAACCATAGATGCATTTTCTGATCAAAATCAGAATCCACAAGATGCTCAAGTCTAGTAGAAGCAGGAAATTTTAGTTCTGATTACACTTAGTCTCTAGGATTTTGTGTCTCCTTTTCATAATGGAAACTTCTGCCACAAAATGGTTCTCTTTAACATAGATGTAAAGGGTGGCTTCTATTCTCGGGTGTAAGGGTAGCACAAAGAGTAAATTCCAACTCATGCTCACACCCTTGCAACCAGAATGCACAAAACACTTATAATATTCACTAACAATTACAACTCACCCAATCAATATTGGGAGATACAGAGACCAATTTGGATTTGCATCCTAGCAATTCTCTAGATTGCATAAAATACTTTTAAAACCATAGATGCACTTTCTAATCAAAATCAGAATCCACAAGATGCTCAAGTCCAGTAGAGGCAGGAAATTTGAGTTCTGATTAGACTTATTCTCTAGGATTTTCTGTCTCCTTTTCATAATCGAAATTTCTGCCACAAAATGGTTCTCTTGAACACAGATGTAAAGGGTGGACCTTCTAAACCTTTCCATGATTTGAAAACCCGTGTTTCTATTGAAAACCCAACAACAAACAGGTATAAATCTTACGCTTTGTTCAATAAGCACAAATTTAATCAACTCTACATTTACATTATGACATTAAAGAAACGTCAAGCTAAGATATATCCCTTTAAGAGATGAGTTGTCCAGAAAATATAGGAGCATCCAAGGATTGATGCTGGATTCCTAAGGACCTGTCTCAACTCTCCATTTGCTTCCTTTGTTCAATGTAAAATTTCTTTTTAGAACTTTGCAATATTGCTACCTTGGAACCCTATAATGTAAAACTCAAAACATGCAAAATGAGCAAGGATTAAAAGACTGTAACAACTGAAAGGATGCTTACTATATGACAATTTTTCTTTACTGTCAAACCTACTCTGACGCTAATTCGCTTACAAGGGTTGTTTTTGTAAGAAAATCCATATTCACTAACACGCATGCAATTCTCTTTCACCTATGAAGGTATTAGTGCGTATTCAACATTACGAAAGTCACAATATTTTGAATTTTTTGGCTCCCTTTGCCATTTACTAGTTGAAAACACCATCTCTTATAAACTAACTCTGACCTACAAGCTACTCCTCCAAAATACACCAGAACCACCTCTGTTTCTTCAACAGGTCTGCTGTCGCTTATTTGTAAATTCAAAATCTGTATGTTGAACTCTAAGCATTCACCTCACAAAAGCCTTCAAATATGAAGGCCTCGCGCTCTCAACCAATGACCCCTCTCCCAGTTACCTTCTTTTAATTGTCACAAGGCAGCTGGACAATATTATCATATATACAGTCCAGAATTAAATAAATACCAAGCAGCTGTTTCCATGTTAAATACATTAATCAAGTTATAAGGCACGGGAACTGGAAATTATAAGTGAACCATCTAAATGGCTTTTGATCCATTCTTTACGTATTTTTTCCTTTGAAGCACCTGTAAAGTGTTTTAAGAAGTGATATTTATGAGGATCCGTGCAGTAAACACCTGCCAAAGACGCAATGGTAGAAGCTTGTACAGAAGCAAGGCCAATAAATTTAGTTGTGGCAACCAAAATACAAAACTGTTACAAGAGCCATCTCGTTTCCATGCTTGTCACAAGGCAGCTTAAATTTTCTGCCAATGGAGTCAATATTAGACATATATGTTAGTGGAACAAATCTGACAGTTCCAGTTTCAAAATTTACAACGCTGTATGAAATTCTTACAGAAGAACCCTTTCTATCCACGATAGGATTGTTATTATATACCCCTTGACATGTAAAACTATATGAAAAAATCAGCTATGTTACACTTGTGAGAACTAGAATACAACCACAAAGAATGTTGAAAAATGCATATCAACAAAAAATGAATGAACCCAAACCCTACTACTGTTTACTACAAAGCTATGCATTTAGGCTTTCCTGTAAAATTGATAACTGTCCCTCCCTAACTAGTACATCCTCATCGAGTTTCTCTACTCTTATTTTAAGTGCTTCCACTTCAGCAATGAGTTTCATGTTTTGCCAGGTAAGTTGTTCTGCATCTTGCTGAAAGCCATCCCTTTCTTCTGAAACTTTCGGTATCTCTCCTCTTAACAATGTCAGTTCTTTGAGACATTCTTGTAAGTCAGCTTGTAAACATCTGATGGTATTCTCCTTCCCTCCAAGCTGTAGATAAAATATATCATAGCATTAGCGCTCATGATCTGAACGAAACATAATGCTCTTCAAAAGTAAGTGTAATCTTCTGTTTGACATTCTAAATATAAACAGTTGAAAGCATGGCAACACATACCAGAAGCTCCAACTCTTTCTCTTTCTGGCTTGAGCTACTGAGCTTAGCCTGTAAGCTTTCAATGTTACTTCTTAAAACCTCTTGACTCCTTACCAAAATTGTAACTTCTTCCTGAAGTTGTTCTAAATCAGCCGCATTGGAACATAATTTTTCCCGTAGAATCTTGACAAGTAAAGTTTCCGCTTTAAGTTCTTGTTGTAGCTGTTTGAACCCCTCCTCACTCTGAAATAGCAATTAAGAATATTAGTTGATAACAAAAGCATGTTAATGCACACTCCTTAGAAGCATAAGAAGTGATCATAATTCTGATTAACCCCGTTTTTTTATCACTCCTCGATTGGATTCATTATCAATGTAGATTTTTTTAAGGGTTTATGTGTTTATAGAAGGCTGAGGATGTATTCTTTTGCTTATTTTTAATTTACTAAGGATCAAATACAAGAAAATAATACAGTTTATTAAGGATCGAAAAAAAGAATATAATAGCATAAATTATATTAAAAATGAATACAAAGTGTGAAACAACAAATCGGAGATGTTTTGTTGACGTGTTGGCATTCTTTCATCTCATTTAACCCTATTTAACTGAAGCTTGGGACTTTCGAAATACTTTATAAACTTTATAGAGCATACCACATGTATGGAGATAAGACAAATTTTGTCGACTGCTTTTAGATTGAAAAATATTTGATTTTCTTTGTATTGATCTCTGTTTTTGTGTGATTCTAAACAATTGATATAGGATCTCTAATTCCTAGGCATCTAAAGCTCAGAACAATTGAGGAGTGATCAAGGAAAAATTGTATGTGACTATATAGAATGCCCCTCTTATTTGCATGCCACATGAAGAAATTAGCTGGTGTTTATATTTCACTAAATTAATTGCAACACCAATGGAAGTTAATGTAAAGTGACTTAGTTGCATAATCAGAAGGTGGCTGGAAAGTTTCTAGAATCCAGAAAGTTGCCCAAGAAAACAAACATTTCATCCTAACATGAAAGATCTAAAAGAAATTTGAATTTGGGAAAACAATTGGATATGAAATGAATATTTGGCTGCTTAAAATAATAAGATATTTAAATATGAAATTTGGATATTTAAATATGAAATGAATATTTAAGAAGATATTTGAATAAGAAGATATTTAAATTTGAATTTGGGAAAAACAATTGGATATGAAATGAATATTTGGCTGCTTAAAATAATAAGAAGATATTTAAATATGTCTTTCAGAAGAAAACTGTTGGATTTATATTATCCACTAAAAAATCTGTAATCTTCCTATCTCTCTAAGGCTGGATAAAAATGCAAAACCTCAAAATAACAAAAGAAATAATACTAATTACCTCTATATGATGATGCTCCTGTTGATATACCTCTGGATTTTCTATATCTTGCTTGAGAGATTCGTCACAGGATATATGAGATTTTTCTTTCAAGATTTCTTCTTGAATCCACACACTTTTCTTCCAAGAATCAACCTTTCTTCTTAAACGTTGAGCCATCATGTCCAATTCCAGGGCATGATCCCATTCTTGTCCAGTTGCTAACATAGTCTTTGAATGTTCCCCTTCATTAATTTCACATGCATCAAAAGTAGACAAGTTCCTTTTAACATAATCCAGCAACTTGAAAGAAAAGCAAACATTTTCATCCAGCAGTGGGAATGCCTGAGCTTGCAGTCCATCAAGGCGATCCCAAAGTTCTTGATCAAGTTTGATCAACCCAATGCTAGTACCTTTCTCTCTGCTTCGCACCCTCTCCAGAAGGCCAGTGTTTTCGTGCCTCAGAGCATCAGCTTCCCACCTGCAATTCTCTAAATCCTTGCGTAAGGCTTGTTCTACACCAACTAATCGGAGTTGTTCCTTTTGTAGCTTGGTGATACAAGTATCTTTGTCTTGTGGACAATCATTTATCTCATTGTCTAATCTTCCCCACAATCCACCAATTGTTCTTTCCTGATCTTTGCATAGTCGCTGCAATCTGACAACTGATTTCTGTAACTCGGAATTTTCCCTCTCTTTTTTCCTACAGCTCCTCTTGTTTGAATCTCGGTCATCTTCTGCTTGTTTTGCTTTCTTGATAGATTCTGACAGGGATTCCCTTAACTGCATAATCTCATTCTCCGCATCTGTTAATTTCTTTCTCAAATCATCCATACATTGCTGAGATTCCCTCACCTGAGTTTTTACATGAATTTCCTGGTTATTTAAAGATGAAACTTCTCTTTGCAATGCTACATTTTGCTCTGCCAGATCTCTAACCCTCTCTCTCATCCTCCTCTCCTCAGACCTAATTTTCTCCAGCATAGAGGCCCATTCATTCGACCGCCTATCTATCTCCTTTTCTAATGTTTGCTGCAGATCATTCTTCTCATTCTCCAATATCTTTGTGCGTGATTCCATCTCTCCCTTGATCAACCTTAGAGCTTCAGTTGCTGAAGATCTTTCTCTCTTGCGGCTCTGAACTTCTGAAGAAACCATAAGTGCTAAGTTCCTTTTTTCTTCACATACTTTTCTCAGTTTTTGCCACAAAAATTCAGCATTTTGTTCTGAGTTCTTTGCACTTAAAGATTCAGATCTGCTGCAATGGTACCAGTTCATCGATTCTAACTCTTCTGACAATAATACAGCCTGCTCTTCAGCTGCTTTAGCTCTTCTTTCCAGCTCTTCATCTGTATCTTGCATCTTGTCATAGCCCTCAAGCCACATTTGAAATCGGCATCTGTCTGCTTCCTTCTGTGCTGGATGAAGAACCAATCCTTCAACATTCTGTTCTTGACAAGTAGGAAACTGTCTTTCCTCATTTGATCTTCCATATGGGCTTACTCTTTCCTCATTTGATCTCCCATATGGGCTTACTCTTTCCTCATTTGATCTTCCATATGGGCTTACTCTTTCCTCATTTGATCTCCCATGTGGGCTTACTCCCTGGCTTTGAGATGGAGATAATTCTTCAGTATTCAAATTGTTGTAGCTTCCAAGCTCAGGTCCTGAGGCCTGGAATGATTCTAGAAATTCCCTGCGGATTCTCCCATCACAATGGAGAAGGACTGTTTCATTATCAAAATTACCCTTGGCATCGAAATTGTTTACTTTGGATTTGGATTTCCCTGGTAGTGACTTGACCAATCTTTCAGCAACATTTCGAGCACTTTGATACCTGGAAGAGAGTTTGTCCCCCACTGAAGATGATGAGGTTTTTGGATATGACATGAGATCACCTGGCATCTTTGAGGATGATTTTTCACCTGTGTTTGCACATGAACCTTTAAAAGACTGAGAACGTACAAGTCTCTTAACACTGCCAATATGAATATTATCTTGGCCTGAAAGTCTGGAACGTGGTGGCCGGCCAGAGCTCAGTACATTTTCGTTATCTGCCATTATTTCCATCTGTGCCTTTCCAGATACCAGGTTGTGAGTATCTTCTTCCTCTTCTTCCCTTCCAACAAAGCTGAATTCCAAGAAATCATCTGGGACTTTTGTCATACGGGCAGAACTGCTTCTTGACAAGGATGGAGGGGTGTTTGCAAGGTTGCTACAGTATACTTCAGGACGGCCTTTAGGCACACTGGTGGATCTGTTTGTCCATACAACTTTTGCTTCTCTGTTTTCACCATCACCATTCAGCATAGTTGCACTGCAAATAAATCAAACCAATTTCTCATTGACAAATTTCTTTCAAAACTACATAAGCTGCCCATTCATAAACAAAACAAAGCTGCACAATTAGAAGAAAAAACTACCCAAATCTACCATTTTTACTCAAGTAGACTGATCTCTAAAAAACCCTCGGCCATGTTTTTCTTCTCAAACAGAATCCATTTTAGCAGAACAATATAGACTAACAGAAAACAAACACATAAAAAATGCTTGCAATGGATTATGTTTTTCATCAAATGAGGTTTCACATTGAGAGATGTCTTTCGAACATAAATAAGCCATCCATTCAAAACAAAAATCAAATTTCTCGTTTACAAGAGAAATACTAGAAACTAACATTGCTTTCTCCAGTAGAGAGCAATATGGATAGAGCAGTACTGGCTTTTACCAGATAATGAACTTTACACCGTGTTCTGAATTTAGTCTTTTTAGTTTATAATTAAAATTAAGAAAGGTGTTCCAATTCACAGTTCTTTCTCAAAACTGAATAAGATTTGCATTGAAGAAAAATAGATAGATGCCCAATCCCTCAAAACATTTTTTCTCAAACAGAGTATATAGCTCAGACATAGTAATATAGGTCGATCTAGACCAAAGAGGCTACTGTTTATTAAAGACAAACCCCACACATTTACAGGAAAGAATATAAAACAAATATAGAGTTCACATGACAAAAAACCCAAACCGATTGACCTGAATCCACTTTGACCAGATATGCAAAGCTACAAAAAATCTGAGGCAATAGATTCTAGTGTTTATCTTTATGATTTACCAAACAGAGGAATCAGACACCCTTCATAAACAGAGCAATAAACTTGGGGTTGGGGATACAGAATGACCCAGGCCTGAAAAGCTCGCGAAATCATTTCAAGTCGCTATTTACTAAATACCACGCACAAACAAAATTTTCTGTGGATGCTGACTTTCATCTTTACAACTTAAAAGAATGAGAATTTATATGGATAATGTTCTTACGGAGGTGTGCATTTGGAGCTTGGAGCAAAGCCATCCGCACTGCTTCCAGAGGATTTGCTCACATCACTGAAAGAGCTGTCATTCTTGTCGCTGGAAAAGATGGAAGACGCTGATGAATGGCTTCGTCTGTGAAGAGAAGAAGATTCAAACGCGGGACCCATGTGATGGTTTATTGAATGCGCAGATGATCGCTTCGAATTCCCTCCCCCAGAGATAGTTTTCTTCGGAATAGCAGAAGAATAGTCTCGCATCATCTGCGCTTCAAGCGAATTCTCCTTCAGGTAATCGCTTCCCTTCTCCCAAAAGAATGGCCCATCCTTATCAACCTTCTGGTTGGGCAAATTATTACTATTACTGTTATTGTTCGATGCAGAGACCGGTTTCAATGGAAATAACCTCCGCATCGCTGCAATACTAGCAATCACCTGTAAAAAATAAAATTCCCTGTCATTTTCTAGCTGAAACTAAACTGTATTTTAACAAACTTGTTAATGCGTATGAATTTCTTCAAAATCTAAGCTGGGGTGTGTAAATATGGGGTTTAAACTGGCTCAAAATGCAGTTAGCTACAAGCTAAAAAATTTCAAAACTCCTGGTATTTTGGCAGATGTTTACAGATATAGCTAAACAAGTCCTACTCTACATCTAACCAATAAAATCCACAGAACCCAGTGATCCGCGTTAAAATAACAATCTAAAACGATCTCCAGGTTGAACTGCTAAGCTTTAACAATATTACGAATACAAAACAAAATACGCCTGAATTGTTTCCAAACTAGAGGTGAAATGTGTAATTGTTTACTTAAACCGGATCAAATTTAATTCAAGCTGAAGCTATACAATATTTTGACCTACTAAAATTCCTAGAATCAAATGAGTATAAACCTGCTATACATCTTACCGTTGTCTCAATTCAAATGGCCGAAATTCTTGGAAAGCAAACTTTAAAACCCCAGAAATAAACGATTTCGCAATAAAAACGGTAAGTCAGACTTGTCGACAGTTGAAATCAGAACTGCATCCCAGAAAGAGCGCCCCTGCAATAGAAAAGAAGAATTCAAAGTCAAAAAACAAGAAAATTCAATAAAGATAGAAAAAATCCCAAAATGTTGCTCGAATTAACCATCTTTTTCCGCGGAAACTCTCATCGCCCAAAAACTTACCGTTAGCTCATATGTAATATCCTACAATATCGGAGAAAACTAGCTTAAAATCGCTGAAAAATTATTTTATGAGCCATAACAGCAACTCTGTCTTCGCAAAGGCTAAAAAAAATCACACACCAAAACCAAAGCGACTGCAATGGAAATCCATGGCAAAAAGCCCAAACAAGAAGAAACATCTACCAGATCAGAAAAAAGATAAAATCTGGCTCGAACTGAAGCTTTTTCCCAAGGATTCATCTGCTTACCAGATTCCGCCGTTTTTTCCAGAATCTTTCTACAAAATCTGTGCTGAAACTCGTTAGTATATCCTGGAATGTGTGCGGATTTTGCAGGTCTGGGCTTGTAGAATCAGGAGGTTTTTCCTCGCATTGTCCATGCCCATTATGGCATCATCATGATGTATGGGTGCATAAACTATACCACGTAAGCACGCGTAACGGTAAAGTGGATTTTAAAAAAGATAATGCAATAAATAAAACGGTGGGGCAGTCCCGCGAGATTCACGAATGCCCAAGTTGAGTGAGCGGGCCGCACCCGTAAATTACGTTGACCACTGGTTGGGCCGGTCATATCAGCCTCCTTCCCATTGTCGGTGTTATTGTCTGGTAGGTAATGGGCTCTTTTTATTATTAGAATGTTTTAAATGATGGTCCGTTATATTTTCGAAATTCGCGCCGCTCCACTCCTTGTTAAATATTTCATGATGACGTCATTTCTTTGGTTTTCTCTGCCAATTTGTCATGCCTTATTTCGATTTGTCCCATGCCAATTATGAACCGTGGATTATTTGCCTATGCTTTTTATTTGGCGCCAATATTGTTTTTCCATTTTTAAAAAAAAAATAGTAAATGAAATATGAATTATTTGATTTTTTTTTCACAAATTTGAAAAATTGTTACATAATTTTATGTATTAGAAAGTTATTTTAATTTTAATCCAATAAATGAATGGTTATGGCCTCCCAAAAGGTATTGAGAATGGTGGGTATAATTTGATTATTTTAATCCTTATTTTAACATGACTACTAGCATGTATAACTATTTTTATTCATAATCATCATATTAGAGCATTATTTTCTTAAAATAATCAATTTTAATGTTGTTTTTCATTATAATAAACTTTGATATAATTATTTGGGTCTTCTTATATATAAGTAAAATATTAGTGTCTTATATGTAAATGATATATTAGTGTTCTTGAAGAAGAAGGTGAAATGAGAGAAATTTAAAAATGGATTTAATGAAATGTTAATATTAATGGTGAAATTAATATATTTATGTCATTTTCTATTTAATTTTGGAGGAATGTTTAAATGTAATAATATATTCACAAGTATTATATTCTTGTGTTTTATTTGGCTCATGGTCTAGTTCTTATCTATATATGTCTCATCCACATTCACGCTTACTTTTATGAAATCTCCCTTTTGGTTCATTTCCAAACAACGAGGGATTTACTTGGTTCAATCTCAAGATATGAAAGAATGACCAAATGTTTAAATAATTATAATTCTTTTTTTCTTGCCTCGTTTTCAGTTGTTACGAGTTGACTTAGCATATGTTTGTGTGAACATGTTACTATGCCATGGTATTTAAAAACATTCAATGTCCAATTAATTAATAAGGAGGTGAATTGATAATCATTAAATGTTAATTAGAGCACACTTCAATTTTAAAGGACAATAAATAATTAGATTGACATCATATTATCATCATCATAGAGGCCATATGTTGGGATAGGTATGCCATATACCTTACAATTCTAATATTTAATTAATTTATTATTTTTGAGTCATCATGGAAAATAACATCCCACTATGATGGGCATTTTGCCATGTCCAATGTGATGTGTGATGTGTGTATAAAGTTGTAAGAGTATCTAATGTTATCGAGATGTGTATGAGCAACTTATGACATTGTAAGAACATGTAAGAAGGGAGTTACATTGTTGGCTTGACTTTGTTGACCAATTTATGACACATCATAAAGCATCTTTAATGAGGTGTAGATAATGGAGTCAAAATGGAGTGTCAAAGTTGATAAGATGACTATAACACCTTCTAACAACTTATTATAAATGTAAGAAAATTTGATAAAAATAATAGGTGGTCCTTTGGAACAGTACATTGGAATTTGGGCCCATGATTTGGGAACCATTTTGGGTCATGGTTTGAGCCCATGTTTTGTGGTTTACTACTCATGGTTTCATGGAGTAGATTGTTGATTTATTTGGTGCTTGAAATTTGAAGTTTCATATTGCATTAAATGCAAGTATTGTTATACTATTAAAAACTCTCCAAATACACTTGGTGATGCATGTGGGTGTATGTTTTTGGATTGTATTGTAGTCACATTGTTATTGATAATATAAAAGATACTAAAACCTTTTCTACTAGATTTTTACTAAAAGAGTTTTCCTCAAATAATTTTTTGTGTTATGAGTGTAATATTTGTTTATTATTTCTTTTATAAAATTGTTTAGGTCATATTTTGTGTGCATTACCCTCTCATAGATTAGTGTAGGAAGCATTATCATAATCTTAGCTTCTTTTTGTTTAGTAGTCATAGCTCGAAGGAAAAATATTTTTCAAACTAATTTTGATTTGAGAGGGAGTGTGTAAAAAAGATCTTTATTTTAGAGGTGGTGGAAAGCATGTCAAATTAGAGATGGAAATATTAGCAATGCTAATGTCAAATTATAGAATCTCAAAATGGATGATCTATGGGTTGCAATATTTGAAAACAAACACGCATGAATGAAAGATAAAGACTAGGCTATGTTGGACAAGAAGGCAAGAATCCTTATTGGCTTTTCTTAGTTGATTTAGTTTTGTTGAAAATTTATGAAGAGTCCACCATTAAAAACCTATGTAAAAATTTGGGTAATATATTAGGTAAAATCCTTGGTTAAGAGGATTTTTTTACGAAAGACATAATTTGAGGATGGGTGAGGGAGACTTTTTTGTTGAGCACTTAAAAGGAATTCAACACAATTGTGAGCTAGTTACATTTAGTATGTGTGAAAATGGAAGAAGCAGATCAATGCATGACCTTGTTGTGTTCTTTTCCAGACTCATGGGACAACCTAGTAAAGGTTATTGGAAACACTATTAAAAATATTGTGCTTGATAAAATTATGGTTGCTCTTCTCTTAAAGGAGATGAGGTGAAAGGTTATTGAATCCATGAAGGAATCCTTGACTATTTACTGATAGTTGAAAGAAAAGGGCAAGACGAACAATAAGAAAAGGAATAAAATTAAATCTAACTATCATAGGAGATCTATTTCTCCTAGTGCAAGGGGAAATCATGGAATCAATTATAACAGTGAATTTAATGAAAAAAATCAAAAACAAAGGATAAACCCCACTTACCAATGAGATCAAGATTTTTCAAACAAATGAATTCAAACAAGGATTAGATCAATCAAAATAAATGAATTCAAAGGCATAAAACAACCTTACCAATCCCATTGTTGAGTAACTTTAGTTGAAATGTATGTCGGATTGCTTGGATTTAAGAGGTGTTGATTTATGATCAAAGGTTGTGAATTAATGAGAAGTTGATTACCTAGTTAACTATCTGCATGAAAAGTTAAGATTTGAGGAAATAATGCATGATATAATTAATTAATTATTGGAGGAATGTGCAAGATAAGATTAAGATAGAAGATGATTTTTTTTTTGCATGATAAGATAATTAATTCAAGTAATTAATTAATTGAGGAAAGTGCAAAGATAAAATTGATTAATAAATAAAATGTTTATTTATTAGGATAATTATTTAATTTATGCATGATGAAAAAGATCAATTAAATAATTAAAGATAATTATTTATTTAATATAAGAAGGGGGTTTGATATTTAATTAAATAATTAATTGATAACTATTTAATTAAAATAGAAGAATAAGTTAAGTTAGCTTTTTGCATGAGTAAATAATAATTAATTAAAATAATTAGTTATTAGTGCATGTGCAAATGAGGATAAATAAAATAATAATAATAATGAATTTATTTATTTAGAAGATGGCCAAAGTTAGCTAAATTAAATAATTAAAACAATCACTTAATTTAGAGATGTGTGCATGACTAATTAAATAATTAAAAATAATTATTTAACTATAGAAGAAAAAGCTAATAAATAATTAAATAGTTAGACAATTATTTAATTATAGAAGAAGAGTGAATAATAAATAATTAAATAAATAATAATATTTTATTTAATTAAAGTAGTGACATAATTATGTGGAAGATAATGAGATTGAGTGCGAGTTTTGTGAGAAGTGAAGTGAAAGAAAGTGTTAGAAGATAAATTTAGATAGAGGATAATAATTAATTATTAGATAAATAAATAAAATGTTTTATTTATTCATGATGAATGGACAATGTTGAGAAAAAATGGGATACTTAAGTAATTACTTAATTTAGGGAGAGTGGATGAATGATAATTAAAGATACAATTAAATAAATAGGATTTATTTATTTAATCAAGAAGATTAATTGAATTATAATTAAATAAATATGATTTGTTTATTTAATCAAGAAGAAGAATTGAAATGAATTAATTAAATAAATAGGATTTATTTATTTGATCAAGAAGATTAATTGAATTATAATTAAATACATATGATTTGTTTATTTAATCAAGAAGAAGAATTGAAATGAATTAATTAAATAAATAGGATTTATTTATTTATTCAAGAAGATTAATTGAAATGAATTAATTAAATCAATAGGATTTATTTATTTAATCAAGAAGATTAATTGAAATGAATTAATTAAATAACATAAAGTCATTTAATTAATAGTAGAAATATGATTTAGAAAATAATCAAATAATCAAATATTATTTAATCATTAGGAGTTAAAATGCTTGTTCATAGGCTAGGACAATTTTAGGTATCCTAGTAAAAAGTGAAAGCAATTATTCCATATTAAAGAGATTCATTTTTCACTTTGTATGGTCTGCCTGCATTTTAGTTACCTAAGCATTCTCTACCTTAGAGATAAAGTTACCTACTCAAAAAAAAACATTAGTGTAGCAACACATAGCCCATATTGATAATACACGTATATATAAGGTCTCAAAAATAAAAATCTTATAGAGGGGATTATTGATTGCTCTCTTGAGTTCAATTTTTGTAACCATTATATTTATGGAAAATAAGAGTGTTCAATTTTGCTCTAGTTTTCATAAATCTTTCAAGATTTTTGGATCTTATTCATTTTTTTATGTATTTGGTCCCATAGAAGTCCTTTCTTTATAAAAAATCTTGTATTATGTATCATTTATTGATGAACATTTTAGGAGGAATGGGTTTTAATTTTCTTAGGAGAAAAATTGGGGTCTTTAGTTGGTCTAGGGAGTTTAACGACCTTGTGTAGAACTAGAATTATAAAAATATTAAGATGTTGAGGATTGAAATTGGTGGATAATTATATTTAGCAAAGGTTCATAGATTTTATAAAGATAACAATATCTAGAAATACATAAAATAAATCCATACAATCCTTAACAAAATGGAGTTGTAGAATGAAGAAACATGATGTTGAGAGAGAGGGCTAGGAATATGCTCAATAGGTCTAGATTGGAATAGAATTCCGGTAGAGGCAATTAAAACTACTTAATTGATAGTTTTCCTATAATGACTCTTGTTGAGAAGCCCTTATGGAGATTTGGATGGGAAGAAATCCCTCACTTCAATGTATTCAATTCTCTATTATATTTATCTAAGTAGAAGTGGTTAAATCCAAATAATAAGGCTATGAAATGTATCTTCATTGGCTAACATTTTAGTGTGAAAGGTTACAAAATTTATGATTCTATGATTGTAAAATTGTTATGCATTTAAAATATGATTTCTTAGGGAGATAAAATCTTCCCCTACAATTGAATAAAAAAATGATGATATGAATTCAATTGTTCAACTATAGCTAAAAACTAAGATGGTTACACCAAATGATGAATTAGAGGTTCATGATGGAATTAATGAGGATGAGATCTTAGAGATTTTCAAACAGGAAGAACCTCCACCTAAGATTACATGAGGAGGTCCACTTAGTAGAGGAGACAACCAAAGAGGTATAGTTGGACACCTAATTTTAGATGTGTTTTTTATTTTATTACTAATACTGATTGACCTCAAACTACAAAAGAGGAAATTAAAATGGATGGTAGTGAGTCTTAGAGATTGACCATGGATGAGGAGATAGTTGTACTTAGAAAGAACAAAAATTGATTGTGTTTTAGTTATTAAAAGGAAGGGAACTTATTATGTGTAAATGGGTCTTCCAAAGAATATTTAGTTCATATGGAAATGATGAGAAGTAATAGGCAAGACTAATTATGAAAGGACATTATTAGGTTATGAGGATAGACTTTAGTGATATTTTTTTCTCTAATTGTTAAGTTGGATCTATTAGGTGTTGAACACAAAGGATATTGAGAGGGGGTGAATTAGTATCTTCAAAAACTTAAACCATTCCAAAAATTTATCTCTTCAATAAAAAAATTCTTAACCAAATATAAACCCTTAAACATATTAACAACAAAGAGAGATATATCAGTTTAAACCTTCAAAAATTTCAACAATATTCAATAATGAAAGATATAACAATTTTATCCTTAATCAGATCAACACCAATGAAAATGAAAAAAGAGACACACATTCACAAGATGACACCATATTTACATGGAAAACCCAATGAGGTTAAACCATGGTGAGAGTCAACTCACAATATAAAGGCTCAGTGCCAAAAAGGACTTGCAAACTAAGGTGCACTACCTTAGAGAAAGATACAACAAAACTTGTAAAGTTGGAGAATATACAACTCCAAAGGCAAGATACAAAGTACCTTATTAGATTCACTATCTCAAAGTAGGATACAAAGTTTTATAGAAAATTACAATATTTTTCAACACAACACTCTAATGACCGAGGCATTCAAGCACATCTAATCTTTCTTCTTTACACTTTAGTAGTCTTTGTTGGATATTCAATGTATTCCACAATCACACTTCTTCGCACTTCTTCAAACTTCCATACATTTGCATTTGAAAAGATCATGCATTTATGTCCACTGCAACTCTTCACAACTTCAATTAGGCCGGCTAGGAAAGAATACAAACAATGACTTCATCAAGTCGACCACAACAACATACAACAATCCTATCCCAAGGATAGAGAGAACCAAAAAATATTATTACATCTTCCAATGTGATCCAAAATAATTCATGTTGGTGCACAATCACCTAATTTGGCAATAGGGAAATGTATAGATGAAACATGTAGCACATAACGAGTAATCCCAAAAGAATGTTTCCAATTGAATCAGCTCAATGTAGTCCCAAAAAAGATAGATTAAGACCCAAATCTACCTTAACACATCTTCATATGTTGGTGAAAACCCTTAAGAATTTAGCACAAACAAGAAAACAAGCCATGTCGGCCAGATATCCATAAATAACCTAAAAAACCAACTCAAGACCCAATGCAACAGCAAGGAGCACAACCAACAATGTACAAATCACATGGGGATATTCCTTGAACATCCAAAATAGGCTGACCTAATTCATGATATGTGTGTTTGTGGAATATATTCACATATATAGAAGGTCAATTCAATGTTGTGATGATGATATGAGGAATTTGAATGGTGATATTGAGATTGTGTGAGACGTGATGTAGAGCGAAGTGTGAAAGGTGATAGTGGTGAAATCCCTCACTTCAATGTATTCAAGTTTTTATGATATTTATCTAAGGAGAAGTGGTTAAATCCAAATAACAAGGCTATGAAATGTATCTTCATTGGCTAATATTTTAGTGTGAAAGGTTACAAAATTTATGATTCTATGATTGGAAAAGTTTTATGCATTTAAAATATGATATTTTTAGGGGGATAAAATCTTTGGACCCTACAATTGAATAACCAAATGATGATATGAATTCAATTGTTCAACTATAGCTAAAAATTAAGATGGTTACACCAAATGATGAATTAGAGGTTCATGATGGAATTAATTAGGATGAGATCTTAAATATTTTCAAATAGGAAGAATCTCGACCTAATATTACATGAGGAGGTCCACTTAGTAGAGGAGACAACCAAAGAGGTATAGCCCACCTAATTTTAGATTTTTATTTTATTTTATTACTAATACTAATTGACCTCAAACTACAGAAGAGGAAATAAAAATGGATGGTAGTGAGTTTTAGAGATTGACCATGGATGAGTAGATAGTTGTATTTAGAAAGAACAAAACTTGGTCATGTTTTAGTTACTAAAAGGAAGGAAACTTATTATGCGTAAATGGGTCTTTAAGAGAATATTTAGTTCATATGGAAATGATGAGAAGTAATAGGCAAGACTAATTATGAAAGGACATTTCTAGGTTACGAGGATAGACTTTAGTGATATTTTTTTCTCTAATTGTTAAGTTGGATCTATTAGGTGTTGAACACGAAGGATTATGAGAGGGAGGGTGAATCAATATCTTCAAAAACTTAAACCATTCCAAAACTTGATCTCTTCAATACAAAACTTCTTATCCAAATATAAACCCTTAAACATATTAGCAGCAAAGAGAGATATAGCAATTTAAACATTCAACAATTTCAACAATCTTCAACAATGAAAGATATAAAAAAATTATCCCTAATCATATCAACAACAATGAAAATGAAACAAGAGACACCCATTCACAAGATGACACTAGATTTACATGGAAAACCTAATGAGGTAAAACCACGGTGAGAGTCAACTCACAGTATAAAGGCTCAATGCCAAAAAGGACTTGCAAACTAAGGTGTGCACTACCTTAGGGAAGATACAATAGACTTGAAAAGATGGGGAATATACAACAAAAAAGGTAATATACAAAGTACCTGATGAGATTCACTATCTCAAAGTAGGATACAAAGAGTTTATAGAAAATTACAATATTTTTCAACACAACACTCTAATGACTGAGGCATTCAAGCACATCTAATCTTTCTTCTTTACACTTTAGTAGAGTCTTTGTTGGATATTCAATGTATTCCATAGTCACACTTCTTCACACTTCTTTAGACTTTCATACATTTGCATTTGAAAATATCTTGCATTTATATCCACTACAACTCTTCACAACTTCAATTGTGTTAGCTAGGAAAGAATACAAACAATGATTTCATTAGGTCAACCACAACAATATACGACAATCCTATCTTGAGGATAGAGAGGACCAAAAAATCTTATTGCATCTTCCAGCAAAATAATTCATGTTGTTGCAAATTCACCCAATTTGGCAACATGGAAACGTATAGATGAAACATGTAGCACATAACCAGTAAGCCCAAAAACATGCTTCCAACTGAATCAACTCAATTCAGTCCCAAACAAGATAGATTAGGACCCAAATCTACCTTAACAAATATTCATATGTTGGCACAAACCCTTAAGCATTTAGCACAAACAAGAAAACAAGCCATGTTGAACAGATATCCATTAATAACCCAAAAAACCAACTCAAGACCCAATACAATAGCAAGGAGCATAACCAACAATGTGAAAATAACATGGGGATATTCCATGAACATCCAAAAAAACTTCCAGACACATCTTACATATTGTCATGTCACCAATGGCCATTGCTAGCCAAACAAGAACATAATACTTCATTTCAAAGACACAAAATACATAGTCATGAGATATTACATTACCAGAACAACTTGTGGACCACTTAAAGACATGAAATTAGAACTAAGACATTGCACAGACATTAAAACACATTCACCAAACCGTGGGAGAAAAGACATCAATGTGGACAAATGCATAGCATTTTTCAAACCATTTTAGACAACCAACAACACTACAAACCTTCTACAACTTACAAAAATCTCCTTGGCAACACTAGTGACTTGAAAAGATAGGAGTGCATCATCCATAGAATACTAACCTTGACTCCCAAACCACAAGACCATATCTTCAACAATGAAGGAATGTGAACCATTCTCCTAAACAGTCTTCAATACAACTTCTTAAAAAAAAATGCTCAATCAACTTGCAGAGGCTAGAAATTTTTTCAACAACATATACTTGATCAAGAACAACATGAGAGGGCATTAATATATTGTAGACTATCAACAACACTTCTAATACTCATCTTAATATATCATTATGAAATCAACTCTGCTAACAACAACTATACTCAATACTTCATTGATTAGCATCAAACTTGGAATGGCATCCAACCATGTACTTCAACAACACCACCATACACCATTTCTAGCCAAACTAAATGTTGTCACCAATGAAAACCAATGCCAAGAGGTAATCACTACACCAATCTCACCAAGTATAGAAATCAGAGACACCAAATGCCAACAACTTCCCTTACTTCTCATGTGTTGACAACAATGACAACCACAAAAAATTCAGCAAGTGTTACATCATCAATCACTGCCAACAATCTCACAAACATACATAACAATCTCACCAAGTGTTGAAATCAATGACAACCAACAATCAGTGTTGACATCAATGCCAACCACTACCAACATTAGGTTCTTATTATCTATTGCAATGACCTTTAATTTAAAGAGAGAAAGGATGGATATGAAAATAAATTTCTTATATCATGGCTTTGAGGAAGAAATTTATATTTCATAGCCAAATTAGTACATTGTAAAAGATAAGGATCTATTGTTAGAGTAATAAGTTATTATGCTTAATTAATTACATCACATTGATTAATTAATTAAGTCACTTATTCCTCTTTATTACTTAAGCTAAACTTAGGCACATTAATAATTAATTATTAATTATTAAGTGTGCACACTAGGGTTTCATTTAGGGTTTCTTGATCTCCTTCATAAGGATTGATCACATTGTAATAATCGATTCTCTTAATGCATTTTTACAGAGAGGTTTTACAGAGAACATTGCTTTTTCGGTTCTTCATATCTTTTGCATGTGACAGGTATTCATCTTGCATGCAGGTGATCTTGATTCTAACATGGTATCGAGCTCCAGACCTGCAGCTGCCTGTTCGTGATCTGAAGATATGGCCTCTTTGTGAGTTTCGGGTGCAAGGGTTTCCACATGCATCATTTCTGCAAGATCTGGAGGTAGCCTATTTTTTGGCTCACTTTGGGCTCAAACGGACGTCGCCATTGCGTTCGTAGCGTCCCAAAACCCTAGAAACGCCTGTCGTTTCGTCGATTTCTGAGCAGTTGATCCGGGAGGCAAAAAAATTTTGTCTGAGGGGCCGTACGGCCTCCCCAGCACGCCTTTCGATGCACGAAAATTGAAAAAAAGTATAAAAAATGTGGTTTTTTGGGTTCTGCGCCGGCGCCTCCAGTAGAAAAGCAGATCCGCCGCCCGGCGGCCACCGGGCGGCCACCGGGCGGCCACCGCCGCCTGGACCCTCCACCCGCCCCGCCTTCATATTCCAAAGGCCTCATCATCGACGCCCCCAGACCGGCCAAAATGATGTTAAGGCTGCCATAAGATATGGAGACTGGCTCCCAGCCATCGATCCAAAATTTCCAGCACCAGCCCGCTCACGCATCGCACAAAGGCCAAATTTTTTTCATTTTGGTGGGTGGCGATGGCCTTGACCCGCGACGGGCCAAATTTAAGTCGTGAACTGCTGACGCATGACGCCAACAGATGGCCCTCTTTTGCCCCCTCCTAACCCTATTTTTCCTAAAAGAGCTATTTTTTTCTTTTGGCCATAACTTGGGCATACGGTATCGAAATCGGGCAAACGAGATATCACCGGAAAGCTGATTCCGAGCTCTTTCCAGTAGTACTGTTTATTTTTCAGTATTTTTCTGTTTTACTGCATTTATTGCTGTTTGAAGTCAGATGTTGTTTTTGGACTTCCGAGCTCATAACTTTTTGCCACGATCTTCGTTTTTCGCCTCGTTTGAAGCGTCGGAAAGGTATTAAGGAGCTCTATATTGCTGTCCATGCACTTTTTCTGTATCTATCCCAGGTTTATCAGTTAGTCCAGATTTGGCCCGATGGGTTGTTTGGCGATTACTTGGATATTTTGGCAGTTGGGAGAGTGCATCTTGCATCTTTGCACTTCGTTTTCAGTAATGTATCATTTAATAATCACTTGCTGCATCATAGATTCTAGAGTTGTTCTAGTTTGGAGTTTTCGAGTGTTCCGTGGCATCAGGTTTTCTGTTGCTTTAATCATGATTCCTTGAGTCAATCAGTGACTCTCATCCGGTTTCAGTAGCATACAGAAGAATATTTCTTTGCTTGCCTATATCAAGTTCCAGTGTTACTCTACAGAGTTCTTCCAGTGCTTCTTTGCAGCATGTAATCTCATTGTAGGGGGGTTTTGTCCCACTGGGTTTTTCCTTCTCTACTCCTTTTTGTGTTGTATTGGGTTTCTTGCACATCACTTTGTGCCATATTTTGTACTCGCACTGTATTATAAAGTGCCATGGGGGGTTGTGTAGTGCCTTTGTTTTGCCATCACACCTTTGTCCGGTGAGTGTCCCTCCACGACAACAGTGAATCCAGATGATTCCAGTCTCATGTATGTGTGCTTTATTTTGCACACCACTTTTTCAGTTGCAGGTGCTTTCTTGTGCACTTTCAGATGTTCTTGGTTCCTTTTCATGCACTTCATTCTTGCATTGTAAATGGGTACCTGATCAGGCCTAGTTGCCGGGACCCATCTTTGCTTTCATGCATCCTATTCTAGTGTTTTAGCTTCTTCCTAAGTTCATCTTAAGGGGGGGTGTTAGAGTAATAAGTTATTATGCTTAATTAATTACATCACATTGATTAATTAATTAAGTCACTTATTCCTCTTTATTACTTAAGCTAAACTTAGGCACATTAATAATTAATTATTAATTATTAAGTGTGCACACTAGGGTTTCATTTAGGGTTTCCCTTTTTAGGGTTTCTTGATCTCCTTCATAAGGATTGATCACATTGTAATAATCGATTCTCTTAATGCATTTTTACTGAGAGGTTTACAGAGAACATATTTTGGTTCTTCATATCTTTTGCATGTGACAGGTATCCATCTTGCATGCAGGTGATCTTGGATTCTAACATCTATTAGTATATAAATGAAAAATATTTGTATGGTAAAAAAATAGTCACCTAGATGCAATATCAAAATTTTGATTCTATTGCATTGAGATTGGGATTTGTAAGGTCCAATTTAGATCACTATGTGTTATAAAAACATGTTGGTAATTATTTCCTTGTTATCAAATTGTGGATGATATGCATTTTTTCAATAATAAGGATGTGCTAAGGAACTTAAAATCTCTAGTTTTTACACATTTTAAAACATAGAGGAATTGGGGGTTTCTAAGTTCATCTTAGGCATGGAGACCAAGAGATATAGAATGAATATAAGGTTTTTGTTGGGTGTGTCATTCAAATAATTTAAATATGTGATGGATAGTATTAGTTTAGTATTGATCGACACCCAATGAGATGGAGGATATTGGGAAAATGTGGCTCAACCTTGTAATTGCATAAGGTTTGTTGATAGGTCAGTGTGGGGGTGTAGGGGTAGCCACCTGTGGGGTTTGGGGGGGCTCATCCCCCTAGTGGGAGGTCCAAGGTCACACGCCTTGGTGGAGGTTCAGGGGTAGCACCCCCAAAAGCCATGTTTTATGTATATTTTATTATTTTAAATCTAGATTGTTCATCATTAGGTCTCAAATCTAACAATAGATATTTTGTTGGCTTGTCTTGTCCTAGAATGCAACTCTATTTTATGAGGGAATTGTATTACAACTATGTAATGTGATGTATTTTGAGATATTGATAGTGGTCATGTTGCCTCTAGCTATCTGGTTGGTGATATTCTTATGAGAAGCTTGTTGTGCAAGTATGTTGTAATCTTCGTAATTTTTGGGCAGATTTTGGAGTGTGGGGTTTTTCTCCTGAAAGGGTTTTCCCCATGTAAATCACTGTGTTGCGGTACATGCATGATATTTATGTTTATTTATATTTATGTTTTTGTAATTTTTGTGAAGATTTGTAAAGTTTTGCATTATCCTCCTCTCAAGATTAGTGAAGGAAGCTAAGGTAAGGTACCTTATCTTCCTTACAGAGGATATATCTCATGTTTCTTATGCTAGTATTGTTGGGAGTCTTATGTATGCCATGATCTATATCAAACAAGACATTACATAAGGAGTGGGAGTTTTAGGATATTTCTTGGAAATAAAGGTAAAATTCAATAAAACATCGTCACTTTAAGAGGACGACCTCCAAAAATTAGAATATGTTGTTATGAATTTTGTTTGGAAAGACATTTATCTTCCTTTATTTATAGGCATAACTATGTATGGACACGCCCCGTACAATACTAGATTCATAAGACTTCAAAAAGTTTATGGGGCATTAGAGAGACCAAATGACATAACTAAGAATTTATAATGACCCTTGTGTGTTGTAAAGGTAGTCTTATGTATATCCTCATCTTTTAGTTAGATTTGATGATAACCTAAACATGGATCTAACTTAGTAAAGAAAACTACACCATTCACTTCATATAGTAATTCATTAATAATAGGAATAGGAAACTTATCTTTAAGTGTGAGCTTATTGAGCTCTTTGTAATATGAGGATATTCTTCATAGCTTGTACTTATTTTTTACCATAATTGTTGGATATGAATAAGTATTTTTTTGGGATAAAAATGCCTAAATCTAACACTTAATCATTTTTTGATTTCCAACTTCTATTTGTATGGATAGTGATAAGGTTCAATATTAGGAGAAATACTTCCTCATATTAATTCAATGGTGTCAAATGATCTTTTGAATCTTTTGTGGATCTTGATTTTTTATATCTTGTACTTCTACAAAATGTAGTTGTGCTAGAATTCCATAAGAACCTTTCTTAAGTAATGTCTCCATTCTATGGGAGCTAATAAATTAACTAGGTAGTGATTGTATCCCTATAAAATTATACTTTTATCCAATTGTAATAAATCCATTAATACATAAAAAAAATTGAAAAATGTTATTTTTAACTATTTAAGCCACTGTGTGCCCAAAATTACATATACTCCCTCAATTGGGATATCAAAAATTTCTAAATATAGATAATTTTTTTGTTAAAAGTTTTATATGATGGAATTTACCAAAACTAGGGAATTATTTTCAATCAACTACAAATACCTATAAATTAAAGATTGAATACAGAAAAACAATTGAGCTCATTATCCAATCATCTATCAATAAAGTTGTGTGTACTACATATATCAACCAACATTATCACCTTTCATTTTTTGATAAAACTAATCACTTTGAGTTTTATATTGTGTTTTGTATCATTCAATGAATGTGGAAAAAAAGTAGCTATTTTTTCCTCCTTTGTTGCACAAACATTTTTCGTTGTACCAAAAGATCGACCTGTTAATGCCTGATACAACTACTAGAGTTAATGAATCCATGAAAGGCGGTTAAGATATATCATGAACCTGAGTAGCTACACTGCATAACACAAGAAGACCAAGGGTGTAAACCTTGCAACAATCCCCCCAGCGCAATCGAGGGGTTCAAACCCATGACTGAAGCTCTAATACCGATTGTTGCATAGATGATTGTCGTTGCACCAAAAGATCAACCTATTAATGCTCGCTAAAACCACTAGAGTTAATGAATCCACAAGATGCAGTTAAGCCCATGTCACAAACCCGAGCACCAACACTGTACAACACAAGAAGACCAAGGGCACACACCTTGCAACATCCTCTACACCCTCAATGTTGAACACCCAAAATACTGAGAGGGGGGTGAATCAATATTCACTAAAATTCATTAACTTCATCAACTTAAACATGCATTCAAAGCATCTCATAAACCTTGTAGAAATAGAAAGGAAAAATTAAAGCATGCATCACATCAATAAACACAAGAACACAAAATTTATGTGGAAAACCCTTGGAAGGGAAAAACCACAATGAGGATTAGCTCACAATATATTATAATTGGTTATAATGGATTACAAAATGGAGGACTCACTATCCAAAGACTCATTGTCCAAAAAGAATGGGCTCACTTCCCAAGGAGTCACTATCCAAAATAGAAAAGAGAGTAGAAGAATTGCTCACTGCCAGATCTTAAACTACTAACAATGCATCTACAACATGTTGAAGTACAGTTCTAATTAAGCTAATAAACTAACTTTACACACTTCATACTTCACCACTATCACCTTTCACACTTCACTCTACATCACATCTCACACACAATCTCAAAATCATCATTCAAATTCCTCATATCATCATCACAACATTGAATTAACCTTCTATATATGTGCATATATTCCACAAACACACATATCATCAATTAGGTCAGCCTAATTAGTTGAAACATGTAACACCATAACTTGTCAGCTCAAAAATCCAACCCACATACTAGTGCAAAAGAAACCAAAATGATTTCTTCACAAAAATAGGTCGACATGACCTATAATTACTCCCATGAATCTACTCCTTTCAAAATTCAACTCCGTATGACCCCAAAACCCTTAGGTCAGTATCACATAACAAAACTGGTGAATCAACAATTGAATGAGCCAACTATTCATCCATAACTTGACATGTGGACCACCAAATCACTTGCCACTTGGAGTGCATACACTTTTGACATCCTCAAACACTTCTTCAAAATTTCACAACATAATAATCATTTGTGGTGGCATTCTAATATACACTCTACACCTGTAACTTTGCTTCTACTAAGCTCGATACTCTGTCATCGATATCTTTAGTTGTGGAAGACATGCAACCCTAAAAATTTGGATATAGATACCTTCAATACATACCATTATTACCTCATAATCATATAACAAGATTCTACAAAGTGGAGTGATACAACCCACAAAAATGTTGCTCTATTACTTACTATTCTAGTTTGGAATTTAGGTAATTTTCACCAAAAAACTTGGTCTTCTTTGGAATTCTCCAAACTATGTACATGCAGATGCACCATCACTTCTACACTAGGTTTTCATTAATTACAACACCATAAATCATCATAGTCATGTTGCCAACACTCATTACCAAGTTACATATTTGGTTCTTTCGTAACTAGTTCTTCCACTTTTTAAACCTCATTCTCAATAATCATTAATATTTTTTCATTATCGACACTTATTACCTCTAAACTATTTTCTATCATAATTCCAACTAGAATGTGCACAAATATAAGGGACCAAAAGGTTGCCACAACCACTTTTTGATCCATAAAAAAGGAAAATACAAGTACATTATAATATGCTTTTCTTATGTTTATGTTAAAATAAAAAAAGAGAGGCTTTAGCTCATTTTATCTTGACCCCATTTCTACCAAGACCTACTACAATTAAGGAAAAACATGAGCATATTTGTGACATATTAAAGTGGATGCAAGCTAAAATAATTCAGTGCTGATATGCACAAGGTCAAAGAGGTAATATAAATGGGAATAAAATTTGTTATATTTATTTTGATTCATTTTTCCAGAAATTTAGGAATTGAGAATCTTTAAATGCCCCTAAACACTAATAAATAAAACTATGTGGAAGGAATTCCTATTGAATAGCAAGCATAACCCAAATCCCTTAAAACTCTTTCATTTTTTCCTAGACCTCCTTGTGACACACAATAAAATTTATTAGGTCAAATTGAACCAATAAATATAAACTCTAAACATTGGTTGATATTTAAAAAATATCAATGAAAATAATTTCATATCAAAGATCCCTCTTGGATCATCATTAAATCTATTATTTCTTATATAGATTCCATTAGTGGCCAAATAAATATACGGTCATGTTGTGTCTTGGACACACATGCCCCATTTTTACTTGGTAAAAGTGTGACTCCCCCTTTTTTCCTCCTTTTGTTTGTGTTATTTTTTCTTATTTTATTTTCCTTTTCTTGGTGTTTTCTTTGTTTATTTTTGTGTTTTTTTGGGTATATTATCGGGTGATCCCACAAAGTTGGTTTACAATTTCTAGGAGATTTTGATTTTTGTTGAAATCACATATTTTTAGAAAATATAATGATTTAAGCCTTATAAATTTCTATTTAAAGTGTTCCAATTTAAGAGGGTTTGATAAAACTACCTTATATCAAACCCCCTTGGATAGAACCCCACTAGTTTTAAACCATACCTATAACAGAGACTCCTTTACACCTATCAAAATGCTTATAAAAAACCACTTTTGATTTACATTTTGGGGGATAAAATGAATTCTTTTTTTTTTTTTTGTAAGTATGTAGCCCTTATTATAAGCTTCTGAAAAATTATACTTTTAAATAAATTTAATTTTATTATTATATTTATTTTTTATTTCTTGTGAATGTAGGTTTTTCACCGAAAATCAAGCTTTCTATTCTGCACATGTGGAAAAATAGAAGATTATAATTTTTTGAAAAATATGATTGCACCATGTATTGAAGTCCTTGATCCAAAAAAAATAAAAATTGAATTTTGATATATACAAAAAAAAATGTGTTATATAGTCCGCCTATGTCTGAATTGTAATTGGTTTGACTTCAAAACTTGATTAAGGAAAAAGTATTCATTAAAACACTATGAAACCAATTGGAAGCACTAGATATCATAATTGCAAATCTAAATTAAAAAAAATAGAATTTTATCCCTCATGGAAAAAAAGGTTGTGTTATATAGTGAGTCACTCCTTAAAAATGGTGTTTACTAAAAAAAACTAGTTTTTGAAGGAGATGGAAAAAGAAGTACAGTCTAGCTCCAAAAATTTTGAAAAAAAAAAAATTTAGAATCTATAGACAAAATGTCACAAATCACTAGTTTTCATCATCTTCAAATTCCTAATGGTTTAGCCACTATAGGTTCCCGAAAGTGAATATTTAGTTAGAAAAAAATAGTTTAGTGTTCAGTTTGGCCAAAAATTGTAAACCAGTATTGTAGGATCACCTTATCTTTTGTCAAAATTTTAGGTTTGGTCATTTAGGAATACTTGTCAATAAATCTCTAAAACCTTAATGCACCTTTTGGTTGCCCTATTAGAGTTGGTCATCTCCACATGCTTACAAGGTCATTTCTAAAACCCTATAACTAAGAACATGATGTCATCTTGACCTACCCCTTGGACCCACATTAATAGTGATTCATCTACTCATGTGTTTTTCTCTCTTGTGCCTCACTCTTATTTTATTTCTTATTTTATTCTATTTATTTCTTTCTCTCATGCTCTAACCTAATTTTTTTTTGTGCTTGCACACAGTTGATTGAAGGGATTCATTGGTAGAAGGGTCATGTATTTTAGTGTATGTTGTTTGTGCACATGGTTGGTTGGATGTGCTCTTTCTTTTTAGGTCATTATATCTAGTGTGGCTATGTAGGGTTTCCTTTCTTTGTTTTGTAATGACAATTTTATCATTGCTTTCATGAGAGGTTTTAGTGTGGTGTTTTCTTGTTTACATTTTTGTTTCTTTATTTTATTTTTTTGGGATTCTCATTGGTGGGCTAGTTTCATTTTTTTATGTGCTATATGTTTTGAGTGTTATGGGTCATTTCATCACATGCATGTCATTTTCCTAGCTTTCCCTTTCAATAGATTTATTTATTAGGTTTGAGAACCATTTTTTTCAATGACATTTGAGTGATATGATCATCCCCTTGGTTCTTTTATATATATTTTTTATCTTGGCATGATTGAGATCACAACTTCGAAACCCTGATGAAAATATACTATTGAGTGTGCAAGTGGTCTTACCATTTTTCTATAGATAAATTTTCATCCTTTTAGAATTATAGTTTCAAATTTTCCTTATCTATAATTTGATCCCTCTAATCCAAAATATAACATGGCTTCTAATTTATTATTATTATTTTAACTCTTCAATTTTATAGGTATAGAAGGGTAGTATTATGTGTGAGCTATAACCATAAAAATTAAAATAGGAGCTATAAGTAAATCTAATGTTCATCCTTTGAACTAAGTTTGACCCCTAAATTATAGAATATATTTTACCTCTTATAAAATTATAAAGAATGGAACCTACCTAATTTTTAATGAAACTTACAAAAATATACATAAATCTAAAAAATTCTAGAAATTTTGGCATGCAGAAAATCAATGAAAAAATATAAATCACAATATCTCATAAAATAAGATATTATAAATTTCAAATTTTCATTATAGCTTCATCAAATATATTATTCAAAATATTTAAAAAATCATCACTAAATTTGTAATGATTGTAAGTTATAGAAATAACAAAATTATTGGTACTCTAAAAATTAGAATATCATAATATGAATTCAATAATCTTATCTCTCATCATAATTCACAAGATTTCATAATTTTAATAATTTAATTTTAATTAATGAAATGGAATAGCAATAGATACAAATTGATGGTGCACTCTCTAATAACTACCAAGGCTATCCTTGTGAATGGCGATGGGGTTTCTACCTCCAAAAGTCTTTGTTTTGCTTCACATTCCCTCCCCTTTGCGACACAGTATGGTGTTCCTATAAGGGTGTGCCAAGATGAGTTTTTTTGCTAAGGTTTTAACATCAAAACAAAATGCAATGAGGGTCTTGAGATCCCACATTCATGGTAAAATGAGAAAATTAAAATGGAAGGATTCACAACCAAATTACAAGGTTGTGCTAGGTCTAGCCTCTGACCCGTTTGGTGGGTGTTTGGAGGCCAGTACAAAGACATTTTTTTCTCCTTCAATGTCCTCTTTTTCTTGTTATCATGCCTCCTTGAGTTTCCCTTTTTCTATTAGACACTCGAACTCAGTCCTCAAAATTTTCCTGGATACTATTGCCTATAATATAGAAGTTTACCTACAAGAACATGCCTTTATCTACAGGTTTATGAAATTTTGTCTTGAAACTATGCAACCTTCATTCTTGGATAAGTGAAAATTGGGAGGAATATATGGAGGCAGAAATCAACATCTATCCTTCTGCCAAAGGGTTTTTTCATACTGGAATTTGAATCATTAGAAGATAAGGCATAGATTCTCAACACCGGGCCTTGGATTTTTCATGGATATTTTTTGTGCATCAAACGATGGTTTTCCTATTTCAAACCTCATAGTGATAACTTTTTCTTCAATATTCCTTTGGGTAAGACTACCTTACCTCCCTTTGCAGTTTTGGGAGATCAAGTGTTTGGTGGAAATCACCAATGAAATTGGAAAATATCATAGCATTACAAAAGAAACCATAAGCTATGAAAATTCTACTTGTGCTCGTTTATGTGTTGAATTTGATTTATCCAAAGGCCTTCTAACTAAAATCTCTCTGAAGGTGGAGAATATACTTTGGTGTCAATTGATAGATTATGAAAAGATTGCTTTCAGATGCAAGAACTGTTACTCTACTATGCACACAACTTCCCAATGTAACAAGAAGCAAGCTTCGATGTGAGAAAAAGCTAGCCCAAATCATCCCTCATGGTGGGTGGGGGTTGAATCCAACCATTATGTATTGCACCCAAAGAGAAGGTTACATTATCTTCTTCACATGTTACACAAAATTTGAATCCCATTTCCTCCCCCTCCTTAATTGCTTCAATAGTTTATAATAGTGGTAATGCCTGATGGTTGCTTGTTGGGTGTTGGTGCACCTCCAACTATCGGGAAACCTGATCAATTAGTTTCATAGTTTTCAGATTCGTAGTCTCCATCAGGGTCTGTAATGGGTGGATTCACAAAGAAGGAAATATGCAAGGAACAAGATACCACCCACATCCACAAGGAGGAATGGATGGAAGTAAAGAGGAAAATATTGTCTCCTTCTCAATCCAAACATTCAATGACATTAAGGTCAACAAAGTTTGGAGAATTTTTTTGAAATTGTGTATCTAGTACTTTGTACTTGTACAAGCCTGAATAGAATGTAGTATTAAATGGTTGTATCTTTGTAAATCCTTTTGAATTTAATGAAAGAGTGCTACCCTCTTTGGTAGCATTTTACCTTGAAAATATTTTTAAAATTTTTTTGATTAATTTCAATTACACATTAATTATATCAAATTACATGTAATCCAATAGAATTATATCCTACCTCTAACACTTGAAATTGAAAACTTTGTTGAACTTGTGTTGAATAATAGTCAATCTCTAACCTTTACTTGATCTCTCCAAAACCTTGTCAATTCATGAGTGTAATTACAATAACATTTTTTGATGCTTTTATTCTTATTAAATTATAAAATATTATCCATTTTTCCAACTTTTCTTCTTCTTAGAGGAAATACCAAAAAAAAAGGTAATAACTTTTATTTAATTCATCTTTTATTTAAAAAAATATATTATATTCATTTTTTTCATTTTTAAAATAAAAGATCTAAGTTATTTTAATTGATAGTTATTTATTAATTTCTTGTTATTATATCCAAACATAAATTTAATATTCAATTATTTTTTCTCTTACCTATTCTTCAAAATAATATATTATTATTCTATCACAATTATCCTCTTGCAACATAGCATATAATTTGGCTAATTATATAAAATCCATCATTTTCTCTAAATTAATTATTATTCAAATTATTTAAAATGTCATTAATTTAATACTTAATCAATATTTATCTATTATTAATAATTCTCCCAAATCCTATAGTTATATTTTTCCTTCAAAATTATCTTCTAATTATTTAATTATCTTTAGTGTTAGGGTTAGAGATGGCAGATATCTAACAATTAAATGTAGATTTAATTAAAACAGAGAAACTAAAACGCACACAGAAATAAATTTTAACACAGAGAATTTAATGTGGTTCACCCAATCTAGGCTACATCCACCAAACCGTAGCCATCCAATACTTTTATTATCCAGTGCAAAAACTTATTACAATCTTGCGAATAATCGTATTTTTTCATACTGTATTACCCATCTGAACCCCTTTTTAACAAGCTTAGAAGCTTCTAGATTTTTGAGTTTTACAAAATTGGATTTTTCCTTTTTTAATTAATTTTCCCCTTTTTCGGTGATGACGCAAAAAATTAGGAGGAAAAAGTAGGACCCTAGCGAGGATACATGCCAGGGTGTACAGTATACCATGGGCTATACAATATAGCATGATCAGTCGCCACACACCAACATTTAGTTGTTTGATTTTAGTATTATCCTTTACTCAAACCTTAATGAGGCTATGAAATTGACTAGATGAGATGGAGTTGGAGAAAATGAGCTATATGAATGGTGCAAAATGATTTCAACCATTTATTCTATGAGTTTTTTGGATTTTGTAAGGTTGGACACCCTCTTCTCATCGACCCTACCTTCTTCCATCTTCTACTCACATCTTTGAGGCATTTTATAGATTTTGTTGAGGTTTTTGTCTTCAATTTTATTTTTAAATTATTTGGTCTACTTTGTGTTGCTATGCTTGTTTCCATGGAGACCTTTAAGAGTCTAGGGAACCCTATTTTTTGTCCTTTAAAATTTTTTCAAGGGGGGTTAATCCTCTTTGTAAAATCATGCAAATTTTGTTATGATCTTAATATGATATATTCCTAAGTATAATAAGGATAAGCATTTGTGGCATGTTTAAACCTAACTAAAATATTAGTTAATACACTAATCCCTATTAACTAGGATGAAGGGTTATGTCCCTATGTAGTTAAGCCTATAAATAATGAAGAGAAATCTCTACCATATCATCATCATAAAGTATTGAATTCATATAATGTTTTATATGATTATTGGAGGTATCCCTCTCAACGTGCTTTTCTATATTTATGATTTTTACTCTTATTTCCAAGAAATATCTTAATGAATGGTATCAGAGCTATAATTTGGGCCAAATTTTTATTTCCACCATAACTTCCAAACCAATACAAATTTTGATCATTTTTTTTTAGGTTTTGAGGTATGTATTAAGTAAGATCACAAAACAATTTTTAGACTTTGAAGGTATGTTTTCTAAAAGTTATTGAGATCATATAATTTTTCATTAATTTGCTTTATAAGCCGTAATTTAAAAATAAAAAATAAAGTTACATTTTTAGAAATCTTATCAAAAATTAGGTAGTGTTAGTTCTTTGCAATTTAATATTAGAAATAAAATAAAATTTATAATTTAGTGGTCAAAATTTTTATTAATTTACTGTAGCTACAATTTTTAGATTTTTTTTTTTTAATTTACCTTTTTAGAAATCTTATAAAAAATTAGGTAGGGTTAGTTCTTTGAAATTTATTTTTAGATATATAATATATTCCTTAATTTAGTGGTCTAAGTTTGGTCCAAACTGAAACATTGAATTTTATTTCACACCAAATACTCTCCCACCTAAATAAATCTTAAAATAAAAACATAATTAAAGCCATGTCATCTTTAGGATTAGAGGATATTTCTACACATACAAAATATAAGGACTCATTTTATTTTCCACCACCTAAAATTGAGGAAAGAATTCCACAAGGACATGAAACAATGATACATTTTGTTAAAGATACATTGTTTGATCCATTTGAAAAATATTTAAATGAGGGTTTAGATAGGTTAATGAAGACAAATTTCATATTTTTTTTGTTAATGAATTAGGAGATAATAAAATCTATGCAAAAAAATCCAAATATGTTTTTAGGGTGAAAAAAGTAGAATACTCAAGACATCTAGTGTCACTTAAAGGTGTTAAAATGGACCCTAAGAAGAAAGGATTTTTGGGTCTAACAAGTTATTATAGAATAATTTTTCATATTATAATCCTATAAATAAACATTTCTTTTGAGAAAGTATTAAATTGAATGTCCAAAAATTTGGGGTGAAATGTTTGATATGCCCAATAAACAAAAGGGAAACAATAAAGACTTTAGGCCTCTTACAAATATTATGCATTCCAATACAACACTTGGTAGAAATATTAATGGACTTCATTATGATATCATCAAAGTCAAACAATCTTGATGCAATCTTTCTTTTTGTGGATAAACTCATTAAGAATTCATATTTTGGTGGAATCTCTCATTAACTTCCTACTAATGCTATAGAAAAAGCATTCATACAAAATATTAAAAACTTCATGGAATTAACAAAATCAGATTACAAAATAGAGCCACTTCAAAATTCCTAATCAAGTGGAAGAATTTTCCAGTTGAAGCTGCAACATGGAATGATGAATGCTTTATATGAAATATTTTAGAGTTTTTAAGAATGAGGGAAATCATTTTCAAAAGGGTAAGGGAATGTTATGAACCTAATATGATATATTCCTTAGTATACATTATATATTACTAAGTATAATAAGGATAAGCACTTGTAGTGTGCTTAACCCTAACATAAATATTAGTTAATACTCTAATCCCTCTTAACTAGGATGAAGGGGTATGTCCCTATGTAGTTAAGCTTATAAATAAGGAAGAGAAATCTCTCCCATATCATCATATCATCAAATATTGAGTTAATATAATATTAGATCTAACTATTGGAGTTAACATCCTCAAAGTTTTATGTTATATTTATAATTTTACACTTATTTCTAATAAATATCATAACAAATGCAATCAAATTTCTATTTCATGTAACCGAGGAATCCAATGTTGCTCATTCCTAAATGTTTTTCCCAAAAAATAATATGAATGTTTGGAGAAAAGCAAAGATTTCCCAATTTTGGTCCTCAATCCAAAAATAATTGATGATGATGTATTGTATCTGTTGGAGCAAGTCCTTATTTGTATGTTTATGGGTCTTTAAGTTTTTGTCCTTTTTTGGACAACTTGGTCAAGGAGAATTGGTCTCTATAAGGAAACTTAGAAATCATTATAGATGCCAATGGATACATTTTTATGTTTTTTCCCAAATGGAAAATCATAATAACTTTTTTGAAGAAGGTCCTTATTTTCAAAACCAAGCAAGGTTATCCATCAAAGGGTGGCAAGTAGGGTTTAATCCCATGGAGGAGATATCATCCAAGATTCATGTTTGGGTTCAACTGCCTTGGATTTCAATGGAATTTTGGAGGCTTGATATTTTATAATTTATTATGGATATTATTGGGAAACCTATGGGTCCTTTTCATTAAACCCTTTACAAGAATTTGATTCTTTTGCTCGCATTTGTGTCAAATTTAATCTGAATAACCCACTTCTTGAATACTTGGAGAACAAACTTGGTAGCATGAATTGGATTTGGTAGATTGATTATGAAGGAATTCCTTTTTTTTCATGCATGTCATGAATATGGTCATCTTCAAAGGAACTACACTAAAATAAGCCCTCAATATTATCTTCCTAATGAGTGGTTTATGAGTTATGTGAAATTTTCATACTTTTATATTTTAATCAATGGTATTCCCTCATCTCTCTTTCCAACTTCTAGGGGTCTTCAACAAGAAGATATATTATCTCCATATTTTTTTCTCTTAATGGAAGATGGATTAGGTTTCTTAATAAATAAGTATCAATTACAAAGATTTATTTAGGGTTGGTATTAGGCTAAGGATGACATTTCTCAATCTCATCATTAGTTTGGGGATAACACTATTTTGATGGGGATAGCCAAAAATGAGGAGGCTACTAATTTTAGAAAAGCTCTCAATATCTATTTTTATAATTTTGGCCAAGTAATCAGTGAATAAAAATCTATTATCTTCTTCTTCAACATGTTAGATTTTATTTAATATAGAATTGTAGGCATGTTTCATTTTCATATTAGATCTTTCCCTATGGACTATTTAGGAATTTCTCTTTCTTCTAGAAACTTTAGAAGATAATAGTGGAAGAAGATTTTGAATATATTTTAGGTGAAGGTTAGACACTCGAATTTTTTATGGTTATCTTTTGCTAGTTGGTTTATTCTATTAAAATCTATCCTATAATCCTTTCCTCTATATAGACTTTCAATTTTGGTGGCTCCTAAGATTTTTTTAAAGGAGTTTGATGCTCTCTGTAGAAAGTTCTTATGGGCTAGTAAATTGGAGACCCAAAAATGGAGTCTTGTGAATTAAGACCTATTTTGATGAAAAATAGATCCTAGGTCTAATGCATCAATGACTAACATCAATCCTTTTTCAAAGAACATTAGGATACAAATCGACAAGTAGATTAGACCGACTTCCAACCTTAAAGGTAAGTCAATCAACCTCAAATATAATGCTTTAATGCCTTATAAATTGATTGAAATTGATTTTATTTTATTAATTTGATGAAACTATGTGACCTAATATGAAAATGCAACTTTTCTATAACACAAAAACTAAGAAATAATTTTTTTAGATATTTAACTAGGGTAATAATGATAATTTTTGTATTAATCATGGGATAACCATCCTCCTGTCCTCTCATCCTTTATATAGCTTCAACCTATGCATGATTTTTTTCTAGAAGTAGAGTAGTCCAAGGTTTCTGATTTCAAGTACCATATTTCCTTGGGAAGATCCTTAGTTTATAGGTGGAAGGAATATTGGAGTTGGTCAGGAGGGGGTTCTTAAGAGGACCAAGACACTTCAACATAAATTTTGGCTGAGAGATCCTATAGTTCCTTGGAAGATTCATATGTCCTTGTTTGGTGTAATGAATAAAGAATTTTATTTAGTTTCTCTTGGGTATCAATATGTGAACATGGAGAGACAAGGGAATGCAAATTTACTCTAGTGGAGAAAAATTTGGAATAAGTTTGGTGGCCCAAACGTAATTTATTTCTTTGGATTTCAAGCCAGAATAAATGTATTAATTGGGACAATATTAGGAAAAGATATTTCCAAGGGCATTATATTTATTTTCTTTGTGGAAATAATGAAGAATGAATAAGTCATCTTTTATTTCAACGCCCCTTCTCTAAAGAAATTTGGAACTTGTGGTAGAAGCTTTAGAGAATACCACACATTCATGCTACCACCTTGTCAAAATTTTGGATTAATTTGGGTCACCCTTCTACCTTAGCCTCATTTCTTCTAGCTATGTGGGACATTGGGCCTTCATTTATATTTTGGAAATTTTGGTTGGGGATTAATCGAAGAATATTTCAAGAGAGTTGGAAGAATGTCTTACATGTTTGGTTTAAAATAAAAAATATGATTAAAGAAATGATTAAGGAAAAATTCTCTATGAATGAATCTCTCACTTCTTCTATTTTGAACTTGGTTAAAATTTTGGAGCTTTCTATTTCTCCTCCTACTTAGATCAAATTTAGTAATAGGGTTCAAGTTTCTAATAAAGTGAACAAATCTAGATGATCACTATCTCCTTGTGGTTTCTTTAAAGTTAACATCGATGGCTCCTCTAAAAATAATCCAAGTGTGGGTAGAATTGGTGATGTTGGTCATGATAGTGAATGGAAGGTTCATTTTATTTTCTCTTCTTGCATGGTTTCACACTCTAATAATAAAATGGAAGCTTGGATGATCCTTAAATATTTGGAAAGATCCAATGCTATGGGCTAGATAAAATTCTTGTGTGAGACATATTCGATGATTCTTGTTTCCTTGTTGAATAAGAGGAATTTCATGATGCTTCTTAGAGATTGGTTCTAGTTGTGAAGCATATTCTACACTTGGCCTGACATTTGAGGTAACCAATTTTATGCATATTCCTAGAGAATGGAATCAGGTTTCTAAGTGTTTATCCAAATGGACATCTTAAGGGAATCACTAATAGAATGTTGTAGATTGGGGTGATTTAGATTATGATAAATATTAGCTGATAACCAAGCTAATTCATGAAGATCAAGGAAGGTAACTTTAGTTGTTTGGGATCAGGAGGGAAGAAGATTTTTGGTATTAATGTGTACTATTTGGTGTTTCTATAGAATCCCTTGCTATATTCCTCTTATGTTGTATTTTATTGTGGCAATTCCCATTTGTAAATCCTTGTCTTATGTACATTTTTAAGAGTTCCTGAATAAAAATTTATTTCCCCCCAAAAAAACCTTAATGATTACAATATTCAACACACAAATAATCAAATTATAATTTCATAAATTAGTGAGTAATGAATATCATTTTATGAACTAGGAGTAAATTTTCTCTCACTTCATGCACTAAATCTAGTTCCACATTTCTCCATTAACACACACTTGAACATCATTAACTAAAATATACCTCTGCAAATATGTTATAGAATAAATCTTGGATATTAAATATTCTAATTAATTATTCTATCACACTACATGTATAATCATGCAATAACCTTGATGTCAAGAATATCTAACCATTAGAAAAGGCTTACAACTCCAACCTCATATAAAGACAAGACAACATTATAAATCGATAAGTTAACAACTAGGGATTTTATAGGTTTAAAATATGGTTTTTTAATGATCACCTTTAATATTAGATTTACTTAATTTTTTAATGTAATTTTGTGTGATCATTAATTCTAGGTACTTTTTTAGGGAATTTAATTATAATTTCTTGATCTTATTCCCTATCTTACCCACCCTTGTGTTAGTTTTTAGGGTTGCATTACATACTTATTTTAAATTTGATTATGTTGATGTATATTTTGATTTTTATCATTCTTTTAGATCACCCAACCTCATTTTATCCTTTATGGGTTGAAGTATTAATTTTATGCCAAAGTATCTTCCACCTCATCTCCCTTTGTAAAGGAGTGCACATTAAATCCTCACATGGATTGAGCCATTAAATATAATATTCCTCGTGATGTTTACATAAATGTATTTTTTTCCTCCTATTAATTAGAATGAAATTAATTCTTATGCTCATGAGGAATATGTGGCTTAGCAAGAATTTTCACAAGAAATTTCAAATCTAGCTAATGCTATTAAAATTCTTTTACAAGGACATATGAATCCTCCAAGGAACTATAGGATCTCTCACTATATTGAAATCTCATATGTAATTTATCACATCCACCTCTGCTTATTCTCAAACCATTACCATTTCACCTAAAACTTCCATAACTTCTACCATTTTTATTACCCTTATTGCATTCATTGCTCCTATTATCATTCCTACTTACACCATATCTACTTCCAATTCCTTTCCCCATTCCCCACATTTGTACTGACCCTTTAATATCTTCATCTATTCTCATACCTTATTTTATTCATCATCACACCCCTCCTTATATCCAACCTCCTTTTTATTTTAAAGCCTCATCATACATTCATCCATTTGTTTCCCAAACCTATTGGGCCTTAAAGATATTTTTATGTGTTTGACTTTATCAAAGGGCTTAATGAGCACATTAATGATTATGTCATTACATTTTGTTCCATGTGCTCTAAATTACCCAATCCCTTACATGGTTTAGAAGTATAAAATATTTTTATGAAAATATTGATCGAGCCTATCATATTTTTTTTATATCTCAATATATTTACATCTTTGTGCACACATGAAAATAGTTGATGATGTAGAAGCATCCATGGCTTAGTGCAATCATGTGTGAACTTAAAGGTGTCATTTTTGAATTTTTGCAATTTTGGTGTGTTGAATTTCATGTTTGAATATTGAAATTCATATATTGGTGTGGAAATAATTATCTTGTGATGTGGGAAAATTGAATTTAAATTTGGTTTTAAATTTGGGGGCAATTTGGTGAAGGAGAATCATGGAAATTATGATTTAAAACTAAAAAAGCAAGAAAAGCAAAAAAGCAGAAAAACCATGAAAAAGTAGAACATGGTGTGGGTTTTTAGGAGCCATTAAATTCATTTGTAACTTTAATTTTAAATTTTCTCAGCTCCTAGAAAATAGGAACCCAGAGGTGGACACCCAAGAACGGAAAAAAGCAATTTTTTGCTTTCATTGGTGAAATTAATGTTGGAATAAAAGGCACATTCTTGGCCCAACTGATAATAGGAGTTTTAATTAATGATTTTTCATATTTTTGGTGTAAATTTGTTGTGATTGGGAAGCCATGAAGGTGAGGCATTGTATTTTTGAATTGGAATGAAATTCAATGCAAATTCAAGGAAATGAAAGACATTACAGTCCAGGTGCATTTTGGGGAAAACAAACAAAAGGAAAACTGAGATTTTCATTTGGGGGGTACCTAGAAAAAAAAAAAAGAAGAAGAGAAAAGGATTTTACCTAGGTGTGAGACCTCCTGTAGAGGTTTTACAGCAAGAAGTAATAGGCTGGAGAGTTGCAGAGAGATTCAATAGAATGAATGGAATCACCGATATAAGTTGAAGACTGTGAAGATTGATAGATTGTTGAGGTTGTGTGTTTGGATTGCAGGGTTGAGAAAAGTGCAAAAAATAATGTTGTTTCAGCACTTATGTGTGTTTCTTTTTTATTTTTAAATGTGTGTGAAAGGAATGTAACAACTCACAATCCCTCTATGGATTGTTTGTAATTGTTTTTTCTTGCAAATGAGTTAAATATTTTATGCATTGCAAATTGAAATACCATTTTCTAGATTGTTACTACAGCAAATATTTTATGTGTGTGTGTGGAATTATTTGTGGGGAAAATATATTTTGTGAGGGTTGGAATTAAGTTTTCCATTGCCTTCATACATTAGTGGTATCAGAGCCAGGTTGATTTTGAGTGTGTGAGTAGACTGCCAAAGAGAAGCAACTTGCACCCATGTCTGTGTGTTGTGGGTGTGCGACCATGTTTGCTAGAGGAAGAGGAAGAGGAAGAGGTAGAGGAGGAGCAAATCATTTAGTTAGAAATGATGAATTTAGAGCCTTGATAAGACAGGTTGAAAATTTGTAAAATGAGATAAGGAGAGGATTTGCAAGAAATAGAGACCTGAGAAGTGAAGATGAAGATGAAGATGTAAGTACAGAGAATGCTATTTTAGATACTGAGCAAAGAGAAGAAATTGCAGCAGTTGCAAATAACTCATTGCTGAAAGCTTTAACAAAAATAGGGAAGAGACCAAAAATGGATGTGCTTGCATTCAATGGGAGTTTAAACCCAAAAGAATTAATAGATTGGATGAATGAGATGGAGGAGTATTTCAAATTTGAAGAGATAAAGGATATATACAAAGTAAGATATGCAAAAACAAGGTTGAAAGGACATGCCTCCATATGGTGGAGAGAGATTCAATTAGAAACGAGAAGAAGAGGAAAAGAAATGATTAATAGATGAGATAAAATGGTGGAGAAACTTAAAAGACAATTTATTCTCGTAGATTATGAATGGGACCTACTCAAGAAAATGCAAGGTTTGAGATAGGGCAACAAGAGTGTGAAAGAATATATAGAATAATTCCATAGAATTCTTATTAGAATTGGACATTCCAAGGTGACCAAAGAGAAGGTTGCAATATACATAAATGGGTTGAGACCGAGCATTCAGAAAGAAATGACACTTGTTGGAATTGTGACAATGGAGGATGCTTATCAAATAACATTAAAAATAGAAGAATGAATAGGAGGTTTGAAAAAAAGAAAGGAGGGAAGGGTAAAATTAATGTATAGCAATACAAGGATAAAAATCAGATTGGAGACACTATGGGAAGCAAGGAAGAAAGAGGTGAGAGTTCAAATCATACCTGTGATCAAGGTTTCAAAGGAAGAGGAAGATTGGGTAGAGGATTTGGAAGAGGAAATTATAAATTAACTTGTCTCAAGTGTGAAGAAGATGGGTACAAATTATATCAGTGTCCTCATGAAGAGGAAATACCAAAAAGAAGGATTGAAAATAAAAATAGGACAAAAAATGTGAATAGAGAAGATGCAAGATCATCACATTCTAAAGAAGTGGAAGATGGTGAAACTTTAATGGCTAGGGGAACAATGTTAAAAGAAGATGATAAATCCATTCAAAGGAAGTTTTTTTAGGACAAGATGCAAGTGTGAAGGAAAGGCATGCAATGTCATTATTGATAGTGGAAGCGCAAAGAATCTAGTGTTTGATGAAATGGTAATAAAATTGCAGCTAGAAAGGAAGAAGCACCTAAATCCATATCGGATAGCATGGGTACAGGATGACAAGAAGCTTTTGATCAACAAACAATGTGAGGTAAAATTTAAGATAGGAGGCTATTATGATGAAGTTTTATGTGATATTATCCCAATGGATGCTTTTCATATTCTTCTAGGAAGACCTTGGTAGTTTGACATGAAGGTGATGCACGATGGTTATGCCAACACATACATGTTGATGAAGGATGGAGTGAAGCACAAATTGAAGCCATTGAAAGAAAAAATGGGTAAAGTTTGTAGCAATGCAAGGTCTTTTTTGGTTGATTAAATCAAAATTTTTGATGGTATGAATCATGAATATATTGGCTTTGATAATACTAACTGTGAAGAAGATGCGAAAGGTGAATTGTTGACTCAGATTAAGGAAAAAATATCAAGTGGAATGAAGGTAGAAGCAAAGGGTAAGGTAAAATTTGATTTATTTGTTTCCTTTGATGAGAAAGAGAGTGAAGGAATAGATAATTTTGTTGCCACAGAAATAAATTTTGATAAAGTTGCATTGCAAGAGTGGAGTGAAAAGGTTAATGAAGAGTTTTATGAGAAATCCTTCTTTGAGAATGGTGGAGGTGAAAATGTTTTGATTAGTAATCATGATTACTTTTCAAGTAATATGGAAATTAAGTCTTTTGATGATAGTACTAACATTGTTTTGAGCGAAGGAAAATAAGTTGCAGCAATATCATGCCTTTCAAAAGGCATTGAAATAGTGGAATTTCATGAAGGAAACATAGCTAGAGGAGGTGGAAAAGGTGGGACAGTGAATGAGGCAAACAATAAAAAAAAATTTATGAAGGAGAAGGTATAATTTTAATTGTTAGTTCTAATTTTGATGAAGTATATTTGCAGCACAATAGATTTGATGCTTTGAATTACATGATGGGTAGTAGAAGAAGGATGAAGCATGGTAATGTTGTAAGTTTGTAGAAAGTGGTGAATAGAAATATTTTTGTGAATAAGGAAATGAGGAATTTACAAGATAGAAATAAAGTATACAAATGTTTCTAAATGCAAATCATGAAACATTTCTTTCTACAGTGGGTGCTTGATGCAGGAGCATCCATGGCTCAGTGCAATCTTGTGTCAATTTAAAGGTGTCATTTTTGAATTTTTGCAATTTTGGTGTGTTGAATTTTATATTTGAATATTGAAATTCATATTTTGGTGTGGGAATAATTATATTGTAATGTGGGAAAATTGAATCTAAATTTGATTTTCAATTTGGGGGCAATTTGGTGAAGGAGAATCATGGAAATTATGATTTAAAACTAAAAAAGCAGGAAAAGCAAAAAAAAGTAGAAAAAGTAGAAAAAGTAGAACATGGTGTAGGTTTTTAGGAGCCATTAACTTAATTTTTAACTCCCATTTTAATTTTTTTCTGAACTCCTAAAAAATAGGAACATAAAGGTGGACGCCCAAAAATGGAAAAGAGCAGTTTTTTGCTTTCATTAGTGAAATTAATGTTGGAATAAAAGGCACATTCTTGGCCTAGCTGATAATAGGAGTCTTAATTAATAATTTTTGGTGTAAATTTGTTGTGATTGGGCAGCCATAAGGTGGGGCATTGGATTTTTGAATTGGAATGAAATTCAATGCAAATTGAAGGAAATGAAAGACATTGCATTCCAGGTGCATTTTGGGGAAAACAAACAAAAGGAAAACTGATATTTTCGTTTAGAGGTCTTCAGGATAAAAAATTATATATATATATATATATATATATATATATATATATATATATATATATATATATATATATATATATATATATATATATATATATATATATAAAGGATTCTACTTGGGTGTGAGACCTCCTGTAGAGGTTTTCTAGCAAGAAGTTATAGGCTGAAGAGTTGCAAAGAGATTCAACAAAATGAATGGAATCGCCAGTAGAAGTTGAAGACTGTGAAGATTGATAGATTGTTGAAGTTGTGTGTTTGGATTGCAGGGTTGAGGAATGTGTAGCAAATAATGTTGTTGCAGCAATTATGTGTGTTTCTTTTTGAGTTTCAAATGTGTGTGAAGGGAATGTAATAGCCCACAATCCCTCTATGGATTGTTTGTAATTGTTTTTGCTTGCAGATGAGTTAAATATTGTATGCATTGAAAATTGAAATACCATTTTCCTGATTGTTATTGCAACAAACATTTTTTGTGTGTGTGGAATTATTTGTGGGGAAAATATTTTTGTGAGGGTTGGAATTAAGTTTTCCATTGCCTTCATACATTAGTTGAATATAAGTTTCTAGAAAGTAATATTTTCAAATATGATTCATAAACTTCCAACACTTCATCATACCCTTTAAAGTTAAAATTCCAATAATTTTTCACCTCCTCATCCCTTCATTTATATGCAAGGTTTCTTTGTAAATTTTATTAAATTATGTGATAATATTGTATGTGTGCAAATTATTATTTTTGAAAGTTCTATGTTACAATTTGATCTTGGTTCCTCTAGCATACAAGTCTTCAAATGGAAAAAAATGAAACTTCAATAATATTTAAATTAAAGTTTATTCTTTGTTGCTAATTAATTGTTTAAAATATAGAAGTATGATCAACTAAAACTTTAATGTATTAGTCAACTAGTTTGGAGCATTTTGGACAGTCTTGATTTTTTTAAAATTGGGAACTATTAAAGGGAGGAAAATAAGGTTGTTATTTTTTTTGGACAAACTTGGCTATTAATCAATTAGAATAATCAAATGATTTTATTTCCTCTAGTAAATGAAAATCAAGCTTTCAAGAAAAAATTGATTGAAGACTTAAAAATGCATTTCTTCAATCATTATTAAGTTACCTTATATGGATCTTATTTCTAATGGTTTGATTATATGGTTGTAAGATATGCTTATTTTTAGTGTTCTATCTTTGTGGTTATTTCATGCCTTAGGCATGTTGTAATGAGTTCTTACATGGTAACTCATATTTACTTAGACTTAATGCTAATTCATATATTAATGCTAATTCATATATTATTGCCTTCTTTTATTACTCTACATTGTCACTACTATGTTTTCATAGCATTTAGGCCTTTAGCCATCTATTTTATTTAAGATTCATTATGAGTGAGGAATTTAAAATATATATATATGTATTCATATTTATTTGATATTTTTAAAACTATTCTTGGTTATGTCATATATAATTCTCACGTATCTCTAGAATGGTTGTTACGATGGATATGTTTCATAAGAACAATAGGATTTATCTCTTGCCACATAATTTGGAGCTGTATGTAGTTGAATTATATTATTTTGTCAAGCTAGTGGACATGTTTAAATTTTAATTGTTCAAGGTTGTAAGGGATATTTAAATGGTGATTGGAGATTATATCCTTCAAGAATACAATAGGGTGTTGTTGTACTTAAAGTTTTTTGCTTGTTTTATTTTCAATATTATAAATTTGGTTCAAAATCTTGAGTTTTTGAAATTGCTTGGTTTTTTAATCTTTTAAGATTAGCTTCTTCTCATCAACTTTTTTTTCAAGAAAATTTTGACTACAACATGTCAATAAGGTTTGATTCAATTTGGGATGTGTTCTCCTTCAAAAAAACTTGAGGAGGTTCCTACCTTGGCTTGTGTTTTTCATGAAATACAATAAAGCCTCTTAAAATCATGGTCTCATGTTAAAGAATTCTCTCAAGTCTCATAGTCTTAGTTGGATTCTAGTTTTTCATCAAGGATTTTTGAGTTATCTTGCACCATCAAGTTTTAACACCATCACATCTCTACCTCGTCTCCTTGTGATGTTGTTGCTTCTACTCTAGTTCATGATCCTCCATAGCTACTTGCAGATGGGGTTTCAAGTTCTCTTAGTAGTACTTAATGGTTGATAATCTTGTTTGAGAGATAATTTTTTCCTTTTCCTTTTGGTTTTGACGTACCTTCGTATGTAACTTTATTTTTCTCTTAGTGAGCTATGGTTACATTCTACTAATAATTCTACTCTTTTGTGTAACTCATATTTCTATATTAATAAGTTTACATGTGTTCCATTACCTTTTAAAAAATAGTAATAAATTAAATCATAGATATTGTTTTTTGTGAAATTCCTTAGATCTTACAAGTTGATTTTGTTCTCTCCAACATACAAGTTTTCTAATGAAAATATTAAAATTCAATAATATTCAAATTGAAGGTGATTCTCTACTGTTAATTAATGCTTTAAAAAATAGAAGTGTGATCAACTAAAAACTTTAATATATTATTCAACTATTTTGGAGCATTTTGGATAGTCTTGATAGTTCCAATATATGATTTCTCATTTAGTTAAAAATTATATAAAGGTTTGATACTATAAAAAAATATTTTATAATATTTTTATTAATTTATAAATTTAAATTGCAACAACCATATATGGATAACAATATTAGTGGTCTAACTCCCTTCATGGAGAATTTACATGACAATAATACTTAGGTTACTGAATTGGTTGAGAAAGGGTGGAAAGGGAGAACCCTGAATTTGGGTGGTAGGGAAATTTTGGTGGATGAGGAATTCATAGCCTAGATTACTGGCCTAGTGATTAAGGGTATGAATGTGTATAGGGATAAGAAAGAATCATTGGATGCAATGTTCTTTTTCTTTAAGAAGAATGAGAGTGATGACTTGAAGCCTACAAAGAGTGGTGGGTATCTAAGGAATTCCTTGAAAGCTCTTTGGTGGAATGTTGTCAAAGAAATCATGAGGTATGTAACCTTGGAAGGAAGGTACACAACCATTAACAATTATCGTTTTCTATTGCTTAACCATTTTAGGCACAAGAAATGGGTGTCATTTCCCTATTATTTGTTGGTGTCAATGGGCTGTGGGATTAAAGAGCATAGGAAGAATCCCAAAAACCACATCCTGCATTCGAGGTTGATTCTTTTGATTTATGAACATGTTAAAGCTCATGATGTCCAAAAAACTCTAGTTACTCCGAAGGATATTTCTGCTAAGAAACCGAGGAAGAGGAAGCTTATTTTAAATAAAGATTCTAAGTCGGATAGGGATGATGATGTTGACTATGTCCCAGATTCGTATGCCTCTTTGGAGGAGGGCCCCATATCCCTTGTTCAGGGTAAATCTGGGAAAAGGAAATTAGATGAGGAAGTAGGTTACATGACTTGCAATGATGATGTGGAGGCGATTGTTCCTTCTAAGGGGGGAAAAGACAAAAATGATCTTTATGGGGAAGCTTCTTCTCCTCCCCCTATCTATACGTGTGCAAGAACTTGAGGGAAGTTAGAAGAGAAGGGTTTTGAAACTTGGTCAACACCTGGAGAAGAATGTCCCTCTTTCTGTGGCTAGTGGCTTCCATGGTGAGGATGTTGTGATCACTATATTGGGTTGCCAAAGTAGGAGAAGGTTAGAGCTGTGGGTGGTGAACAAGTTGCGGGAGCTAAGAAAGTGGATGCATAGAGGATTTAGAAGAGGATGGCTGCTGCAGAGCAAATTGCCAATTCCATTCATAGGATGAAGTATCCTATCACTGCTGGTAAAGGTAAGGATGCTTTTGATGATAAGGTTCATGAGAGTTCTTTTGAAGAGGATGTTGTTGTGGGAAATCACATTGAAAATTTTGATAGGGAGGATCTTTTTGATGTGTTGGGTTCGGCCTATGACAATGCTAATGTGCTTTTTAAATTGTTTAAATGGTTCTTTCATGAGATCAATAGGACTAATGTTTGTATTAGAAGTATTGCTTGCAAGGCTGAGGACCCTTCGATCCAAAGCCAAATTGATAATTTAATGGCTGGTCTCAATACTATTGCTAATACTATGGCAAAGCAAACCGTCAATCTGAAACAAAGTATGGAGGGAAGAATGTTATCCCTTGAAGAGAAAATTGACAAAATTTGGAATGTGGTTATGAAGAGTGGAGAAGCTCCTAAAGTTTTGACTAGGTCAGACTCTGCGATGGCTTTCTCCCCTAATAAGAGAAAGGAAATTTAATCTGTTGATGTTATGTCTGTTGAGGGTAAGCTGACGAGGGAGGATTATGCTATTGTTAAGGGTGTTGCTAAAGGTTTTGTTTTGAGTTGTAAGGTAAAAACTGGTGGGTTTGGGGTTAGGACTAGAAATAGACTGAAAAATCAGGTTGGGGCCTTGGGTATTGAGGTTTCTGGTATTGGGGTTAAGGGACAAAAGCTTGTTGCTAGTGAGATGGAAGCCGTTGAAATTTTGAACAATATGTAGTGGTGTTTTCCAGTTTATGGCTTCTTTTTGGCTGGTGGTTTGCTGTCTTTGGGCTGATGGTTGTTTAATGTTGTTTTCTTTTTGATATAGCTATTCCTTTTTGTAAAGGGTTCTAGGCCCCTTCAAAACCCATTTTTTACCTCTAATTAAAACAATATTAGTGGTCCTACCTAGTGCATATAAACATGGTTAATTCAACATACCTATTGACATCTTCCTACTACTTTACCTAATGAGATAAATTTTATTAATTTTTTGATTAGTTATAAATGTATAATCCTCACTTAATATGGCTTTCATTTCACTTTAGATCAATATTTTTTTTTATTTTCTCTCATCTTTATGGAGTTACCTCCTTCCTTGATCAACATAATAGGGGAATCCATAGCTTCCATTTGTCACTCCCATGGTTGTTGGAATACTATTTTTCATGGCTCAAAAAATAGGGGTAAGAGGGAATTTTCTTCCACCATAAATTTTTTAGGAGGCTAGGAGGGGATTAAGATACCCCGAGGAGAAGAATCCCTTTGAGATGTTCTTTTCCTCCATTTTCAACATTTAAATATTGAGGATATTTTTTATATTATCTCAAAGACCCTATTACAATTTAATGTATCCACCAAGATGCTTTGTTGGCATATTTTTTCTTTAGACTTAGACATGCAATTACAACATGTCTAGTTTCAAATTTTAGCACAATCTTCATTATGAGATATTTTAAGATGTTTGACTCCACTTGTAGTCAGGCATAAGTTATATAGGTAAAAATTAAAGTTTCATTATTAAATGTTAAGAATCTACCAAGGGAGTTTCCTATAGCCTTCATGCAAGAATCAATCCAAAACTAGAGTGATAAATTCAAGATCCTAACCCCATATAGGCATCACTCAAAAAAGATTCTATCAAGAAGTTGAAATATAGGTACCATGGATTCAATATGAGTGAATTATCCCCAAAAACCAAATCCAATCTTTAAAAATAAAATCTCTATCCCTACATGATTTAAACACCATTTACTAAAAAATCCTTACACCCATGGGTAGATCTTTAGGTTACACTTGATTTGTAACTTCTAGCTACATGCTAACAATTTATGAATCTTTAATAGATTAAGTCTCAAGTATTTGAACCTATATATAAACCAATTTCAGAAAAAAAAATGGATTCCCGTTGAAAAATTCTTCCCTAAAATTAAAACATAGGATATCTAAGAACATTTAAGGGTCTTTACCTAGCCTTTATCTTAACCTTTATCTCTCGCCTTCAATCCCCATTAAGTAATTTTGAATAACTCTCAAATATTGAGTCTATAGATTTTTGACCCATTAAAATAAAAGACAAATATTTTGAACGCAAATGATTAACAACATTTGAACTTGTTTAATATCTATTTTTCACATGAGACTTGGTACAATATTCCGACATCTCCATGATAGACATGGGATCCACCTAAGCACCAACTCTCACATCATGCATAAAAAGACATCCCATTCATAGACCACTTCAAGATACATGAGGATTCCAATCCAACTTTAGTTTCATATGTTTGATCATTAGGGTTTGAAGATAAAAATGAATAGTAATGAGTAAATAAATTATTTTATCTAATAAAAGCACTCTAAAGATTCAAATTTTAATAATTTTACTTCAATTCTATAAATTTTCGTACTATTTTATTTATTGTTTAAAGCTTACTTTTTGCCTCTTCACACCTTAAATTTTTTCGTTAAATATCCCAAAAAATTGAACTTGGATCTCTACAAAAAAAACTAAATTTTTTAGCTAATTAAAACACAATTTGTTAAATATAATTTACTCTTAATCCACATAAACACAACCTTCATATAAAAAATGTATTCTTTAAGGTTATATAATAAATTTGAGGTACCTTCATAAACAAGTTTGGTCCAATTCCTTGGGGCCCCCAAATTATGAGAAATTCTATAAATGCAAAAGTGGGCCTTGAAGAAGGAGATTGAAAGTGACCAATTAAAAAAGAACGGACTAAAGATTCAAACCTTGGAAAATATATTCAAAAGTAGATTACAATTATTTTATATAGCCATCTTTCTAAAAATTAAAGAATCTAGTTTTTTCAAGTGCGGCTCAAATAGGATTGGATTGGATTTTTATCGTGACAATGACATAAAGTTGAAATTTAGATTGCTTCCAAAAACATCTAAATGTTCACTTATGGAATATATAATGTAGATGCTAAAATGAAACTTATAAATGTGTTTCTCACATACTGAGAAAGTAACTAATTGAAAAGAAAAATAAACTATTTTAAAAAGAAGTAAATACATAATTAAGATAATTAATTGAGTTGGAATTAATAATGTTATAGAAGTAAATATACAAAATTTAAATAGATAAAATAATGATATTTTTAAAGATTTCATATTAATTTTATTGTGATAAATATCATCATTTGATTCATCGCTGTTGATTAAAAATTGAAATTGATTAGTGGATTATTTTGGAATTAATCAAATTAATAAATGTTATTTTGGTTCACTTTTGTTCTTGTAGAATTGATCTTGGTGCTCATGGATCTAAAACTTACACGTGAATTTAAATTGCGTTGAATTTTGTGTCAAAATATGTTTTAGTTGATGTTTATTGTATATGTCTAAAAAGGAATAGTGTTGTTAGACATTATTGAAGAGTTTGATATATGCTAGTATTTCTCTCCTTCACTTAAACATCTATCATTGATTTAACAACTAGCATATATATATTATTTTAGTAATATATATAAAATATGTCGAGAGATATCCTTTGAGGTGTGAATTAATACACATCAAATTAGAAAATTCAATAAAAAGCAAATATCCTAAATTTACTATTATACATAAAAATATTCAAAATAGACACCTCAAAGGATATCTCGACGCATTTTATATATATTACTAAAATAATATATATGCTAGTTAAATATGTTAATTTAGAAGCTTACTTTTATATGAAATAGTAAATCTAGATTATTTATTTTTTACTTACTTTCTTATTGTGATAACTTATGATCAATTTTATATATAAAAAATAAACTAAGTATAAAGATTTACCCAAAACTTACTAAATTGACTTAAAAAAACTACCACCTACATGCCAAATTTTACTTGAGGAGCTTTTCTTTACACAAACTCTTTCATCCCATCTATGACTATAAGAACGCCTCTCGACGTAATTAGAATAGTGCTAGAAGATAATAGGTAATCATGCAATATGCCTAGGATGTTGATATAATTTGATGTCACATGATAATGATTTGATTCTTGTAGATGCTTTGCAAGACTCCTAGGTTTTAAATATGCTCAATGATTCCTTGATTTTATATGATATATTTAAATTAGGTTTTTCCTTATGTACAACACCCTCACATATAAATGAAAATAATTCATGCTTTAGTGGATGCATAGTGGCTAATTGGAAAGAGGATACATGAGCCCAATCTTAAAATATCACGATATGTGATAATGATTCATATATACATAGTGATTTACTTATGTAAGCACCTATGAATATTTGAAATATCAACATAGGAGGGTTAACAACATGATATGTCTCCTTAAATAAGTTGCATCCATAAGATGTAAGGAATTGGAAAAGAGGGGAAATAGTACATTAAATATAAATGTAAGGTAAGCATGTAAATCATGTGAAGTAGTAAAATTTGTAATGTTGGGGTTGATCATCAAGGTGTATAATTTTACCCCCAAAATAAGAAAATAAAGAGTGGTGGTGTAGCCCTCAATCGTTGATGTAGGAGCATCCAATGATGTAGGGCAATCTTCCATCACCCAATTTTTTTTCCTTATTTTATTTTGTTGTTTTGAGTTCCATGATGAAACTTAAGGGGTGTAAGACAGTCAGGCATCAAAAATAGCAAAAAATAGTCACTTACTATTTTAAGTAAGTCGGCCTAAACGGGTGAATATGGACTTGAAAATTTACCCAAAGGAGTAGAGTTGAAAAACATTTTCAGTTGCAAAGGAATCACCTCAATACCATGCATGGTTTGGGAGAAATTAAAGTTTTTGTCTTGGGAAATTTATCCAATGCAGCTTCAAATTCAGATATGAAGATTTTAGATGCCCCAAAACAAGTTGAAAATTCATCAAACTGGCCTAGGGTAATTCAAGTGTTGTAGAGCTTGTTGAGAGCTTTCCAACGATATGCAATAATAGCAAATCAGACACTCAGATCAAAAGTTATGGCCCCACGAAGTTGACCCTATAAAAAGTGAATTTCATTAAAATTTCTTCCTAGGCCAGAAATCAAACAACAAGACTTTTGGCGCCAAAACAAAAGGCAAATTTGCACTTTCTAGAACATTCTAGGGCAGTTATTGGGTAAAATAAAAAGGGATATGAGGGAGTTGTAGAAGGTGGTTCCATTAGTGTAGATTGTGGCTCCAAATAACAAATTTTCTTTCAGAGTTGATTTTTTGTTGTAATGAATCAAGCTCATGAGGTTGTAGCATGTAAGATCATAATATGTAAGTTCATTTTCTAAAAATAATTAAAAGTGGGTTATCTTTTGTCTCGTATCTTTTGTGTTGGTATCTATTATTGTGTCTGTGTGGTTTCAAGTGGTGTAGCCCTCATCAATAGCTAGAAACACTTATGTAAGAAAATAAGGCACTAGGCTAACATATGCCCCTGGTACAATGTCTAAGAGCATGAACATGAATTGGTTATGTGAGGGAAGAAAACCCTAGTGAAAATAGAGACTTGAATGCCATAACATATGATTGATAGAGTACTGAGGGCTATGGTGTCTCTAGTCTGGATCTTATAACATGGTTAGGTCATGTGAGCATACAATGTGATAAGGAAGGCATAATTCATGATGACCCACAATTTGCTAGGTTTCCTTTTAGAAAATGGTTATGTCATGCAAGTGTGTAACAATGTAAAATTTGACTATGAGAGTGCATTCAAAAAATGATTTCCCACATGGAAAAGATAATATAATGAGGTGAAAAGGATGAGATAGGTATGGGTCATAATCAATGAATAACCACCCAAAAAAATTAAGATAAGATGGCCCTTTGCAACTAGATAAATATAATATAAAAATTAGTAATAGATAATCATGTTAACATATAAGCACATTGATGAAAATAGATCTAGTATAATTGTTAAGGAACATGAAAACCTTGTTTCTCCCAAGCAACAAGAATAACACTAAATATCAAAAGGTCAAAGGGTGATGAGGGCCGCATTGCCCAAAACCCACAAAAATCACAACAAATACCAACACAGAAGATGCGAGATAGAAAAATGACCCACTTTCAATTATTTTTAGAAAATGAAATTATAGATTCAAAGCTTACATGCTATAGCCTCATGGGCTTGATTCATTACAACAAAATCAACTCTGAAAAGAAAATCTACTATTTAGAGCCACAATCTGCACTATCAGGGCCACCTTCTACAACCCCCACTTACCTCTTTTTATTTTCCCAATAACCGCCCTAGATTGTTCTAGAAAGTTCAAATTTCCCCTTTTTGTTTTGGCACCAAAAGTCCCGCCATTTGATTTCTGGCCTAGGAAGAATTTTTTATAAAATTCACTTTCTAGAGGACCAACTTCATGGGGCCATAACTTTTGATCCGAGAGTTCGATTTGCTATTATTGCATTTTTTTTAAAAGCTCTCGACGAGCTCTACAACACATGAGCCAACCGCAGGTTGCTTCGACCACTTTTGAGCTATTTCAGGGCCTCTAAAGTTTTATATCTGAATTTGAAGTTGCATTGGAGAAATTTCTCGGGACGAAAACTTTAATTTCTCCCAAACCGTGTAGGGTATTGAGGTGATTCTTTCGTGCCCAGAAATGTTTTTTAGCTCTACTCCTTGAGGTAAATTTTCACATCCATATAAGCCCATTTAGGTTGACTTACTAAAAATAGAAGTGTTCGCTTTTCACTATTTTTTATGCCTAACAATCTTATACCCCCTAAGTGCCATCATGGGACTCAAAGAAACTAAAGAAAATAAAGAAAACATTTTTTTTGGGTGATGCAAGATTGCCCTACACCGCTGGATGCTCCTGCATCAAACATCCAGGGTAATTTGAAAAGTAACCTTATCACTTCTCAAGAGTTAGAGGGAAACCAAGACAGTTAACCTCAGCCTCAGATAACCATGCTGAATCTTTAGCAGACCTTCCTCTCCATTTCACCAAGTAATCTGTAAATTGCCTATTTCTTGTGCTTCTACCCACACGGCTATCCAAGATTTCTTCTATCTCTTCCTTCTCTAAAGTAGGTGCTGGAATTTTCCACTGTTCTTTTATCGGCCCCTCCTCTATATCACCTTCATGATACTCTATCAAATCAAAAATGTTGAACATAGGAGAAATGTTTATTCCACTAGGCAACTCTACCTCATAAGCATTTCCTGAGTCATGCTTCTTTAGGATCTTCCATGGTCCAAACTTCTTCATCTTTAACTTGTTGTATATACAAACTAGAAATCTTTCCTTTCGCAAATGAACCATGACTTCATCTCCTACTTGGAACTCCTTATACCTTCTTTTCTAATCTACCTGAGCCTTATATTGTGAGTTCATCTTATTGATATGTTTCTTCACCTCTTCATGCAAATTCTTCAGATGCTCAACAAAATCTTTAGCCTCAACACTACTCTTCTCCCCCTTATCCATCTTTCTCAGTTTAGAAGCAGTTCTTGGACTACTCCCATATACAATTTGGAATGGTGATTTACTAGTGATCCTATTGATAAAATTGTTGTAAAAAAATTTTGCTTGTGGTATAATCAAATTCCATCCCTTGGATTTATCTCCAACTAAGCATCTTAGCAGGTTTCCCAAACTCCTATTCACCACCTCTATTTGTCCATTAGTCTGTGGATGGTGTGCAAGATTAAAATTCAAATATTTCTTCAACTTCTTCCATAATGTCCTCCAAAAATAACCAACAAATTTGGTATCTTTGTTTGAAACTATACTCTTTGGTAGACCATGTAGTCTTACCACCTCTCTGAAAAACAACTCTCCAACATGAACAACATCACTGGTCTTATGAAATAGAATGAAATGTGTCATCTTTGAAAATATATCCACCACCACAAATATGGAATCATGCCCTCTCTGCGTCCTTGGCAAGCCAAGAAAAAAATCCATGCTAATATCCTCCCATGGCCTCTCAGGTACAAGTAATGGCTGATACAATCCAGTATTTTGACTTTGTTCTTTTCGCCATCTGTCATACTCTACAACTTTGTACAAACTTCTTCACATGTTGTTGTAGCTATGGCCAATAATAATTCTCACTTACAAGAGCAATGGTCTTATCTCAACCAAAATTTCCAGCCAATCCTCCATTATGCTTCTCATTTATTAGATTCTCTCTCATAGAACTCCTTGGAAAGCACAATTGGCTTCCTCTAAACAACATTGCCTCTTGGATTAAGAAATCCAACCATCTTGTCCTATCTAATGTAACAGGTTCCAAAAAAGCTTTCCAAGCTTCTATAAAGTCTAGATCTTCAGGATATAAACTCTTGAGTTCATTAAACCCAACAACCTCTATATTCATTTCTATCAACAAATTTTGTCTTCTACTCAAGGCATTTGCAACTTTGTTTGACCTTCCACTCCTGTGCTTCAAAACAAAAGTATAACTCTACAAAAACTCAACCCATTTTTTAAAGTGCCTTTGATTCAACTTTCCTTGACTATTGAGATACTGCAAAGCCTGGTGATTAGTATATAAAAAAATTCTTTTGGAAATAGATAGTGTCTCCATTTCTTCAAATATTGAACTATAGCATAAAACTCTTGATCATAGACAAAATATTTAGAGGTGCACAAATACTACTAAAATTTTTAATAAAATTTTTGTAAAAACTTGCTAGACCATGAAATGATCTTACCTTTGTAACACTCCTCGAGGTAGGCCATTCAATGATAGCTTTCACCTTCTTTGGATCCATTTTAAGACCCTCTACTGAGACAACAAATCCTAGATACACCAACTCTCTCTTCACAAAACTACATTTCTTCAAATTAATCATCATCTTCTTCTCCCTTATCTTCTCAAAAACTCTTCAGATATGCATCAAGTGATCCTCCAATGTCTTATTGAAAATCAAAATATCATCCAAGTAAACAATAACAAATTTTCCTAAAAAATCTTTCAATACCTCATCATAAGCCGCATAAATGTGCTTGATGCATTGGTTAGCCCAAAAGGCATGACTAACCACTCGTACAAGCCCTCCTTGGTTTTGAAGGTTTTCTTCCACTCATCTCCTTCTCTAATCTAGATCTGGTGATATCCACTCTTCAGATCTATCTTCGTGAAGTACTCAGCTCCACTCAAACAATCCATAATGTCATCCATTCTTGGGAAGGGAAATCTATACTTGATGGTGATCTTGTTGATGGCTCTAGAATCTGTACACATCCGCCATTCCCCATCCTTCTTTGGTGCTAGTATTGCAGGTATTGCACATGGACTCAAACTCTCCCTAATCAATCCTTTTCACAACAACTCTTGCACTTGTTTGTACAACTCTTCACTCTTTACTAGAGTCATATGATGAGTTGCCTTATTTGGAAAACTAACTCCAGGAATCAGGTCCATTTGATGACTAATCTTTCTTATTGGAGGAAAAATTTCAGGTACATTATAGAAAATAATAGCTTGAAACTCATTGAACAAATCTGAAACCTCTACAGGCACCTCAATAGTATCTTCTTTTTCAACTCTAGGAATCAATGAAAAACACATACGATCATGCTTCATACCTTCTAGGAACTTTCTTTCATCAACCAAAGAAATTCTTGCATTAATGCATACCTTTTTTTCTGCCTCTTTCAAGGGCTTCAACTTATGATGAACACCATCCTTTGTCAAAGAATAGGTGTTGGCATGTCCATCATGTACTGCTCACTGATCAAACTGCCACAGTTTTCCTAACAACATATGACAGACATTCATAGGCATAATATCACACAATACCTCATCATGGTAATTTCCAATCTTGAACTTTACCAGGCATTGTTCATTTACCAAGGCTTTATGGTCCTTCTACAACCAAGCAATCCAATATGGGTTCAGATGCTTTCTTCTATCCAACCACAACTTACTAACCATTTCTTCTGAAACAAGGTTACCAGTACTACCTCCATCAATAATAACATTGTAAACTCTACCTTCACACTTACATCTGGCGTGATACAAATTCTTCCTTTGAGTTGATTCCTTCTCCTCATTCAACAAGGCCCTTCTAGTAATAATAACCTCTCCTCTTTCTACATCCTCATAATGTGAAGACTCAACATCTTCATCTACATGTGCAACTCATGCATTACCATCAAGTTTTCTATTTGTCCTTCCTTGATGCTGAGGACACTCATAGGCTCTCTATCCTTCTTCTCCATAATTCAAACAGGTTCCACGGAAGCCTCCTCTTCTTGATCCTCGTCCAAATCTTCCTCTTCCCCTTTGGTTTCCATTATTCTGATCACAAGGATGGTAGGTGTTATCTCCTTTCTAGTTTTGGCTACTGCTAGAGCCTTGACCCTTCTTTTGATCTTCATTTTGACCTCCATATGACTGTCCACTGGTCTTCCTCCACTCCACCTAGTTGGTATCTTCAACCTTTAGAAAAAAATGATAAGCATCCTCAATGGTGGTCATTCTTACCAAATTCTTCCTATATGCTTTGCTTCAACCCATTCATTCTTCAACCTTTAGAAAAAAATGATAAGCATCCTCAATGGTGGTCATTCTTACCAGTGCCAATTCTTCCTATATGCTTTGCTTCAACCCATTAATATAACAAGAAACTTTCTCTTTATTCACCTCAGAATGTCCTATCTAAATCAGGACCTTGAGAAATTCCTCTATGTATTCTTTCACCATCCTTGTCCCTTGCCTCAAGCTTTGCAACTTCTTGAGCAACTCCAATTCGTAATTGATTGGAATAAATTGTTTCTTCAATTTTGACACCATTTTGTCCCATCTGAAAATTTTATCTTTCGCTTTTCTTCCTCTTTCTAACTAGACCTCTTTCCACCATATACTAGCATGAAATTTCAATTTTGTCTTTGAAAACCTCATTGTGTGAGGATCTTCAATCTCCTCAAACTCAAAAAATTCCTCAATTCATTCTTTAGGATTCAAATTTCCACTAAAAGTTGAAACCTCCATTTTAGGTCTCTTCCCAATGCTTGAGATCGCTCGCAACAATATTTTTTCTCCAGGATCCATTGATCCTACTCTTCCTCTTCCATTTCCTCTTCTATTTCCTCTTCACAGTCATCTTTGTCTCATTGAACATCTCTTCTTTGAACCTCTTGTTGCAAGGTTTCTAATTTCCTTCTAAGGGCTTTGATTTCATCTCTAGGTGGATCTCTTCCTCCACCACCTTGGCCTTTACCTCTACCATAATGGGAAAGTCTTGGAGGAATCTTGAACTCAACCCACACTCACAGGTCCTACTACAATTTCCTCACATTTGATGCTTTGTTATAGGCTCAGGAACTCCTGCTCTGATACCACTTGATGAGGGGAACACTACCCAAAAACCACATAAATCAAAACAACAAATACCAACACAAAAGATGTGAGACAAAAAAATGACTGAATTTCAATTATTTTCTAAAAATGAAATTACAGATTCAAAGCTTACATGCTACAACCTCATGGGCTCGATTCATTACAACAAAATCAACTTTGAAAAAAAATTCTACTATTCAGAACCACAATCTACACTATCAGGGCCACCTGAACTACAACCCCCACTTACCCCTTTTTATTTTCCCAATTACCACCCTAGAATGTTCTAGAAAGTTCAAATTTCCCCTTTTTGTTTTGGCACCAAAAGTCCTACCATTTGATTTCTAGCCTAGGAAGAAATTTTTATAAAATTCACTTTTTAGAGGATCAACTTCATGGGGCCATAAATTTCTAGAGAAATTATTTTCTTGGAATATTGAGGATGCATGTCTAATCTGAAGGAGAGAGTTGTCTTTGATGGTTTTTCACATAATGTGTTGCCATCAATGACAAAGGGGGAGATTGTTGCAAGTATGAGCAAGTTTGGTGGTGTTGTCATTAATGTTGTCATTGATGTCAAAACGGTTTAGAATGTTGCAGATTGTGCATGTATAGTTGAGATGTTGTGAGCACATGGAGCTATCCTTATGATGTTGCAAATATGTTGAAATAATGAGTTACCAAGTGCTTTTGAGAAAATTAATAAAGAGTAAAGTCAGAGTTATGTATGTGTTCAAAATGTGCTTTGGTTTATGCTTTGTATTTCTTCTATGTTGATCCTATGCTTGTGCAGATCTAAAGGGTAGTTGTTGGGGATATGTTGGTGTCATCTCCTAATTTGTAGGTTCTAGTTTGATGGAGTGTGAAAGTTGTGTTCACCGGTGTGTGAACTGGTTTGACACAATTGGTTGTCTATGGACTGGGAGAAGTGTTTTTTCTTTGTATTCCTCCATTGATTTGCTTCAAGTCTTGTGGATTTGGAATATGTCTTGTAATGGTATTCTCTAGGTTTTGGTAGAGATGTTTGTGGTTTAATGCTCCAAAAGTTGAGTTTTAGAGTTGTTGTATGTGGTTGCACAATCTGGATGGACTATTGGAAGGTGTTTTATGTTCGAAGGTTGTTGCTCTTGTTGTGGATGTATTTGAAGGTATCTGAGATTTGTTCTCATGCATAATAAAGCATGTTATGTCATCTGCATGTTATCTTCTTGTTGGGAAGTGTGTACTTCAATGCTCATTTGTGTTTTCATTAGGTTTAGGTGACCTGGTGTTTACACTTCATATGAAGGATTAAAAATAGAATTAAGGAAGCATGTGGTTGATCCAAGATGTTTCTTTTGGTCTTGGTTAAGTTTTTAATTGGTCCACTCATTCCTTTCCACCACGGGAATGCTTGAGTTGCTGACCTAATTTGAATTTATGAAATGAAGTGTATGTGGATGACCTTGGAGAAAGTTTCTAAGGTTGAAGATGGTATAAATCCAAGTCAAGTTGTGAAGGAATTAAGATATACAAGTAACGAAGTAAGCCACAAGTGAAGAGAAGAGTTGTGTGAAAGTGATTGAGGTAGTAGTACTTTATTGTGCTAGATTCCTGAAAGTAGTGAGCTTAAGGTTTCTGCAATCTTCTAATCAAGGCTGCGGATGTGTGTAAATTGTTGTGGTGGATCTTTTTGTTATCTTTTGTATTTGTAGGTAGTGAGCCTCCTTGTTGGACAATGAGTCCTTTCTGTAGGAAGTGAGCCTTTGTATTCGGGTAGTGAGCCTCTTGTATTTGGTTTTGCTATCACTAAGAAAACATCAATAAGAAATCAACATTCTAACTTTGGTCTTTGTGCATGTAGCATTAAATTCAACTTCATCTTCAACACAACTTGATAAAAAAGTACTATGTCTCCATATCAGGAAACCCTAATGCCTTGAGTGGTTTTTGTGAACAAAGTTAAAATCTGAAAGAGGATAAACATTGTCCTTATAAAGTCCTAAAATTTTGATTTGAATTTTCTTTGCATGCCAATATCGAGTATCCCAAAACTTTGAAACCCAATAAAACACTCTGAAGAAAAGGAAAAAGGAAAGGAAGAAGGAAATAAGGGAAAAGGGAAGGAGAAGGTAAAAATAAAAAATAAAATGGAGAAAAAGGAAGAAGGGAACAAAAAGAAACACAAGACAACAAGGCAAGGAAAATAAAAAGGGGGTACCCATTGTGTCAGAAGAAAAATGGGGTGTGGGTGCAAGGGACAACACTATCCTACAAGCTTACCGATTAGGGAGTTATGCAATTATATTAGACCCCAAAAAATATTGTGTGAATGGTCAAGAATATTCTTCTATCCTTCTATCCTTCTATGATTGTTTGAATGTTTAGGCTCTACAAGATATATTTGTGATTAAGGTTCCCACCATATTTAACATATACCTATTTCTATATTTTATTTTTAAATAGGAGTTACTTAGAACTAGACTATAGCAATATGTTCCTTAATACTAGATATGGATAATGAGTGAAAATTCCCTTTGAACCTTCACTAAACATGCATAATATTGAAACAAAATAGTAGTCCATAAACTCAAGACATTCATTTGTAATAGAGGATGAAATATTCTCTATATAGTTCTATAACCAGATATATATATCATCAATCACATCCCAATTGAATAACAAAATGCATTATGCTCACCAAAAGATATTAAGATTATTATTCATTAATTATTTCAAGAAATTGGTTCTAGAACATATGTGATCCATGAGGAGGATTTTCCCATCTCAAATAAAATGGAAGAGATAGGAGACACCACCAAAATATAAAATTTATAATTTGATGGTAATAATTATAGAATAGGCGTCAATATTGGTATACAAATAATCTTTCCATAAGATTAAATTATCAACAAATCTATTAGGTTTAATTTAACTAGTCTAGAAATATAGCATAGTATGAATATTCAATTTGGGGCTTGAAACTTGTATAGAAAAGATATTAAAATTCTATAAATATATGGTAGCTTTAAGATAGTAATCAAACAAGTGAGATCATAGTGCAAAATAAATAATTCTCTCATGAAGGAATATATGAACTAAATGTGGGATATACTAGATTTATTTAATTCTTTTCAACCTATAGGACATTCCTTGAAAGAAGAGTATAGAGGTAGATAGGATGGACTTGGTTTTTTAGTTTAATCTAACAACATAGTTAGTAGAAAATACAAATTATTTCAAATTGGTGATTAGACCTACCATGCTAGAAAACAACTCTAATTGGATGGTATTTCAAAACAATGGGAAAATTTCTCATTTTCTTTGATGATTAACGATCTTACAAAATAAGTGACCTCAAAAATTGAAGATGCTTATGGATACCAAATAATATATTTGAAAGGAAATAAGATACCAAGGGCTAATAAATATACAAGACATATTCTACATGGACGATTCTTTTAGAGTTAAGAGAAAGATAAAAATAGATTAAAAGGACTACAAGGATGTGAACATATCTCCAAGAAGAGTTATAAATATGGAAAAAATGCATTGATGCAAAAAGGAAATTCCTAATTTATCTTTTCACCACATATGATTAGGATTAAGAGGGTAAAGTAAAAAAGTGACAAAACACACAATTGTACTATGAATAGAGGTCAAGCTTATAAGATAGAAATAGAGGAGAATAAATCAAAAGATAAAACCAATTATGAATTAAGATCTAGCTAAGTTGATAAAATATAAAGATTATTTATCCCATAAAGCATTCAATTTGGGTGGCCAAACCAATTCTTGAAAATAATAAGAATGGATAAATTTAGCTCAATGTATATTTTAGAGACTCAAATAGAGAATCACTCAAATATCACTAATTTTTTTATATTGATAGGCCTAATTTTGTAAATTATGGTTGTCTCTAACATGTTTTCTATGTTGGATAGCTTCCTAGGCTTCAATAACTTTTTTACAATAGAGGAAGACTAGCACAAAATTACACTCACCACAAGTGGGGAACATTTGTATATCATAACATTTCATTTGGAATATCAAACACTAAAGAAACAATAAAGATAAATAGATATATTAGTTTTAAGGATTTAGTTAAGGAGATTGTTCTAATATACACTAATGACCTAGCAATATTATCTAAAAATAAGGAAAATCACATTGATAATATATAAAATAATTAGAAGTGCTCAAAGTTTGGTATCTCCTTCAATCCAATTTTTAATATATTTGGTGTACCTTAGGGGAAGATTCTAGGACATTTAATCTCCAAGGATGGTGTAGCCATTGATCCTAAAAAGGTGCAAACTATACTATAAGTCTTACTTTCTTAACATAAGAAGCACCCATAATATTACTTGAAAAGAATTGATTTTGTAAGAAAATTGATAGCATACTCTATAAGCATATATTTTTCCATCACCTTAATCCTCAAGGACCAATAGTTCAAGCTCACTAAAGAAGGTAAAAAGGAATTCAAGAAAACTAAGTAGGAAAATTTAAACATGACAATGTTAATGAATATATACTTCTTCAAGAACTTATTTTTGTATGTTTATAGTGGTTATGCAATCATTATCATAGTACGACTAAAAATAATAGCTCGAAGAGATGCAAATAAGCATCCAATATAGAGAAATAGGCCTATTCTCTAATAAAGGGATTGAAGAGGTTTGAGAATTTATTATGTTGAAAAAAATTGCTATAGTTGTCCATTCAAGTGAAAGAGAGTAGATCCTGTAACGTCTAGAAAATGTAGAAGAAAAAGGTTCAAAGCACACACTCAATGCAATCTAACTCTAATGCAATCTAAGCTAAGCAATAAAGAACAAAGGAAAGCCAAAACGTAAATAAATTGAACAATCTCACCCAATATGTACATATTTCCATGTATCATCTCGATTGCCCTTCTCCATTTTGCCATTGTAGTATAATTGCCCTCAGATTTCTCATATGCAAGTATAGCCTATGATAATGATTTAGCAAAACATTGAAGATTCAAGATATTTGCTCCAAAAAGTCATAAGATTTCGAGAGAGATTGGAATGATGAAGAACAGATCAATTTATAGAAAATTGATCATTTGAATGACAGGCCAGGATCGAAAGATCAATGGACGGTTGAGATTGATTGTTTAGACATGCATTCTAATAACTGTTAGTAGTGACATGAGTGATACTGATTAAAAATAGAAATAAAGATTAGATAAATGATTTAATCTTCAAGTTTGGTATTCAAAAACAAAAGAATAGTCTTTGCATGACAAAGATAGAGATGGATTAAAGCAATTCTCTGTTCAAATGCACACACAAGAATTAATTAATTAAATAGGACTATTTAATTAATATGCATGTACACACAATTGAGTTGGCACTGGACGATTGAATGATTTGATGAAGAGATTACTCGAGAAAGCCACTCAAACATTAAATCAAGAGTTAACTAAGCAATTTAAATAGATCTTTGAGTTGAGTAAAAGTGAATACTTAGATAATTTGCACAATTATCTAAATATAGAGGAATGCATTAAAATAAGATTTATGAATTAAATAATTCATTTAATTCAAGATTTGATATTTGAAGAATAATTAAATAAATAAGGTTTATTTAATTAAGTGATGAAAGGATTTAAATGAATAATTAAATAAATAAAGAATTTATTTAATTATAGTTGAAGTATGATAAAGGGTAAATTAAATAAGAATTTATTTAATTAAAGAAGAAAGATAAGGTTAATTAGTAACATAATTCAATAAAAAGTGTTTATTTAATTAATTGGATGGAATAAAGAAAAGTGTGAATTAATTAAATAATTAAGATTATTTAATTAATAGAAGAAATGAAGACCTTATAGAATAATTAAATAATTGACATTATTTAATCATGACCATGGAAGAAATACGAATTATTAAGAATATTGAAGTTGCAGGCTTAAAATAGATTTCGGTGTCCACATTTTCCCCTCTTTGATACAATGTCATTTTGGCATTGTGTCAAAGAAAAATGATAAAAATATGCCCCAGTCATGCCCCGGTGTAAATAGGTGAAGGTATGCCCCCTCGGGAAAATTGAAAAAATTTCAAAAAAATTTAGAAAAATTTGGAAATGATCTCAATTAGTCCATTGGATAGCCAAAAATGTAGTGGAGTTAATGGAATTGAAGTTGGGAATATTAAAGACGGGTATGGGTCGATTGAAATTGGAAGCTGACATAGCCAGTAGAAAAGAATGCCACCAAAACCCTAGGTATAAATAGAAAATGGGGTAAAAACCCATTCATTTTTACCCACATAGCTTTGAGATTTGAGAATTTTGCTCTGCACCCTCAGCGAAGATGTCTCCCATTCCACACACCCACCATCAAGCATACAGGATCCAGACCTTTAGGCGGTCGGCCGACGCAGACTCCCCGGTATGTACCTTAATCTCGATGTTTGAATTTTAGGTTTTTACGGTTTTTTATGCAAATGTTAAATTTAAATTTTTCTTATGCGTCACTTTATTGAAAGGCCTCATATGAATGCATAAACAACACATTTGTATGCGAAACACCGCATTTGAAAAAATACATTTAAAGTTAGCATAGGTTGTTCATCATTCAATGCATTTGTATTTTAGTTCTACGCATTTGCTAAATAGCAACACATTTGCATTTAAAATAGCCACAATTGTTTATTTTTCAACGCATGTGAAAATATTTTGACGCAATTGATATTTGATTTACACAATTGCATGTGATATTTGATTTACACAGACACATTTGTTATTTTTAAATGCATTTGCATTTTAAAGTGACGTATATGAGAAATAACGATACATTTGTGAAATTGAATTACGCATTTGGTTTTATGCAATACATTTGCAAAAGAATGAAACATTTGAATAACATTTGATTTTGTCATTTTGCACTAGGATAGGTGATTGATTCTGACATGAGGCATATATAATGCCATTGCAGGTTGTTTTAGACACTGTATATATGCAAGAGTCGAGACCTATTACTTTTCACTTCCGAGATAGCTTGTGAAGTGTGAAGAAATGATTCTTATGGCATTTGGGTCTTCGTCATGTGACAAACATGCCCCATATTCAGGAAAATTGAGGTTGTGTATTGGCGTAGAGGTATAGACAATTGGACTGTCTATTGTGTACATTGATTGGTGGGATAGTGCTTCCTGACCATTGAGGTCATGGTTTTCATGTGGGTTGGGGGAGATGTTGGTAGGTATGTTAGAGTGATAGGAGGTATATGCTTGGGGTCCCTATCTCCTTGGCATGTTATATTTTTACTTGCATGATATAGCCTATCGAGAGGCTCAATCCATGATTGTGGTACCACGCTCCTGATGGTATGGATGTGGGAACACATTGCCATTTTTTGGCCATCAGTTACAGTCGATGTACAACACAGAGCCCCTTATGCCTTCCGTTATGCGGGGGCTAACACTCAGCACCATATGGGAGATACTAGGTATTTTAGACATGCTATTGGCACTATGGTATAGTTTACATGGAGACTGTACTTGGGATGTGTAGAGTGGTCAGATGAGGATGAGCATTTTCCTTTTTGCTGCCAGAATCAGTACTTGATTGGGTAGACTATTTCCCATGTCCACATTATAGAGCGACATTTGCTAGATCGTGTATTGTGGCAGTTTAGAGAGGTACAGGATGTGCTGAGAGGACAGGCCGAGTTCGCGAGATCCTCATAAGAGATCCCCTTATAGGGTCCAGAGATTCCGGTGGCTACTATGGAGGTAGATTTTGATGCATTGTAGGCAGTTTAGTGGGGATTGAGAGATGGTGTAGTAGAACCAGGGACCACCGAGGCATATGATCAGTGGTGGTCCGTGCATAGGCTAATTCCCCCTACATATCTAGATTAGCCTACGCCGATAGAGTGGAAAGGGACAGGACCACACAACAGGCGTGGCAAAGGCAAAGGTCAAAGAGATGGAGGGGGTCGCGGTGATGATGGAGATGGTGGTAGGGGAGGTCGGCGAGGTGGTAGGGGAGGGAGGCATGGACGGAGGGGACGAGGGCCACCATTATCACCCATCCATGAGGAGGGATGGGGAGAGGAGGATGTGCACATGCCAGATATTGCAGAGGTGGGGACGAGGTGCATGTTGAGATTGGTAGAGAGGAGGAGCATCTTGCAGAGGAGGGTGTTCCAGAGGTTCATGTAGAGGAGGAAGACAAAGAGGAGGCAAAGATTGATGCCCTTGGCTTACTTGGTACCTATCAGGATGATAATGAGGAGGATGATGATTATGAGCAGGATATTTGAGATAGAATTCTGGAGGAGTTGGAGGATGAGGATGATGGTGTGCTGAGGGTGAGATAGGTTGACACAGGGGTAGTTGATCTTGATACTGCCACACTTCATGCCAATATTGTATCCTTGGAGGAGAAGATGAGGGTCATGATTTCTGAGAGAGATTTGTTACAGATGGAGAGGGATAGAGCCATCATGGACAAAGATCAAGTCATAGCTCAAAGACAAGAGACTAAGTAGAGATTTACAGAGATTAGAGCTCTATGCACTAGGCCGACAACTACATTTGCTAGAGAGTTAGTCAGAGCCAGGGAGAGGGCCACTTATTAAAGAGATTTATATGAGGTAGCATTTCCTCTAGAGAGAAGGGCCCCGAGCTATTTAGAGGCACACAGTGAGATGTTCTAGACTAGGACCCACTTCAGGACAGTTAGCACAAAGGGTGTTGAGCAGCCATGCAAAGCTGGTTCATATGATAGACCACCTTCAGGTCATAGGTCATTAGGTTCTCAAAACCAGTCATCCACACACTCTAGCCATGATAGCAATGGTAGTTCAGGATAGGGACATTTGAGATGCACTGAGACATTGTATTATGATCATATAGCCTACGGGCATCCATATCTATGATACATTATGGCATTGTGATGTGACACTTATGAGGGATATATATATATATATACATATATATATATATATATGATTTTGGCAGCGATTCTCATGAGATGTAGTTCTATTTATTGATTATGCAGTTGTTTATTTATACATGTTACGTTTATATGATGCCTATATGATGGATGATCCTATCTTCTTTATGATGTGTTCATGCAGCTTATGATGTGATGTTGATTCTATGTAATGATGTATGTTGAATATTGATGATGTCGATGGATGTTATGTATGCAATGTATAATTATTAGATGATATTATGATATTATATGTACAATGCTTTCTACATGTGATGCTATACAAATGTAATGTGATGCATGTATTGACATTTGTTATGTACATGGAATGCTTATGATATGTATTGTATGATGATGAATGTCTATTATGCCATGATACCCTAGATATGATAAATGCCTATATGTTTGTATTTTTCTAACATGTATGTGTATATGCAGGATGATTTACATTTTTTTGTGTCACAGGACTCCGTCATAATGGAATAAAGAAGAACAATTAGTGCAGAAAGAAATATTGAGAAATAATAAAAGAAATGAGATGGATGTTAGTGTTAGCAATCTTCGATGTTTTGTTGTATCACAAAAGGTGTTGCACTTTATCATCATTGGGAGGGACTAATAAAAATAGATAAAAACACCATGATATGACATAGATCAAGTTGTGCAAGGTCATCCACTTGCTAACAAATAGTTGTAGACAAGGATTGTCATTAACTCATACTAAGGGAACAATTTCCCTAGTCTTTTAGTCAAGACAAACCATAGACAAAAATAATAATTAAAAGACGGGTCATGAGACGTCATTGCTCTAAATCTTTCATGGGACATCCTTGAGGAAACTAGTAACATGACTCAAAATCAAAGTTTAAAAGACAGTTGACAGACAATAGTCAAAGAAAATAGAATTTTGATACATCGTTGCTTCTCTAAATCCTTCATGGGACATCCTTGAGAAAGCTAGTAACATAATTCTCATCATAAAGTCAAGTGAAATGATATGATAAATAAGTTAGAAAGTCAAAAGCCAATAAAATATTTTCCAAAACTTGATCTTGTTTGTTTGATTCATTTTGATTGATAAAAGGATTGATTAATAAAACTTGATTTCAGGAGATACACATATCGGATAAGACTTTTAAGTTTGGTTTTGATGTTATGACTATCTGTATAAGGCATGACAAAGCCTAGTTTCAAAAAGACATGTATCGTATAAGACGTTGAGCCAGATACCATTAATGTGATAACTTGTATAAGGCTATGTTGATTGTTTGACAATGTCAATATGCAGGAAGGGCTCATCCTATATAAGACATAGATTGTTTTGTTGATATCAATATTTAGGAAGGAATCATCCTAAATAAGACAGAGGTCAATTGTTTTGATGATGTTTTTCTCCAGGAAGGACACATCCTATAGTAGACATTAGTTGATTTGTTTTGATTGTTTCCTTGGAAATTTGTTTGATTTGACTTAGAGACATTGTTGAATTGTTCACCAGATTGATGCATGACCTGATATGATGTGTGGACAATTGACTATGTGTGACGAAAAACCCTAAAGGACTAACCTAGTGTGGCCTCGAGGGCTCATTGATTGATGGCCTTGCCTACGTTATACACAAAAAGACCTCGTAGTTAGACACAACCAATGACCTTGTCATATAAACACATAGATTAAGTCATGATTTTATATAGACAAACCTAAATGGACTGACCTAATGCCTCAAGGGCACATCGGCAGATGGCCTTGCCTACATCTAGTTGCAGAGGCAACATAGTTCAACAAATGACAAAGACTAACAAATGCGACTGACTTTGACTCTTTTTTTTTTGGATTTTCGACATGTTTTGATTTTTTTGTCTTTTTGAAGTTTTCTGATGTTTTTGTATTTTCTCAGGGAATTTTGTGATTTTTTTTTTTATAAAATTTTTCTATGGTTTTATGTCTTCAACAAAGCCAATGTAAGAACCAATATGATGCACGTCAAGTTTTTTCCCCCAGTCGAGTATAAGACCAATTGATTATGAATAGGGTAAAATGGGGGATATGAAATGCACTTGGTGTCAATCGTTCCAAGTTATGGGAAAGACTACCACTTATTACGAATGGTATGTACAAGTGATGGATAGGAAAGATAGGTGATATGTGTAGGGATAGATAGTATATACAAGGATAGGGTATACGTACAGGGATGTGGACTATGTACATGTATTAGATTAGAATGATAGTAGACAAAGGAGAAGAGTCAACTACACATGGCGCTTGTTTGCCAGGTTTTCACCATGGTACTTATCCAAAGCGCCACTGAAGTGGTTTTCACTATTGGATGAATTATTTCTCTTTACTATTTTATGGATTATCTAATTTTTTGGTATTACCAAGACGCCTGTTTTCCAGGTTTTCACCTTCGTAACGATTTTTTGTTGATTTTTTTGATTTTTTTGTATTTTCGCTAATTAAGACAATTCTCTCAAAAGCTATGCGTAGAACTTCTTCAGATGAAGACTATTGATTGGCAAGGACAATGGTTCCCCTTCAGGAGTAGAGAGTTGGTACACTCTTGATCCAAAGGCTTCTATAACAATATAAGGTCCTAACAAGTTTGGTTCAAACTTTCCTAGTTTTTCTCTTTCTGCTTGATTCTTCGGGTTCTCCATTAAAACCAGGTCACCAATGTCAAACTTCTTGTTCAAGACCTTCATGTTATAGCTACAACAAAGGTGATTTTGATATGCTTGGAGATGCTCTAGTGCCTTATGTCTTCACTCATCTAGGAATTCTAGCTCATGGAGTCTCGATACTCGGTACTCTTCATCATCAATGTGCCCTTTCAAGGATACCCTTAGGGAAGGAATCTTGACTTTAGTAGGAAGAATGGATTCAAAACCAAATACTAGTGAATAGGGAGTGGCGCTAGTGGGAGTACAGATACTTGTGTGATAAGCCCATAAGGCGAGATTAAGCTGTAAATTCCAATCATGACCAACATAATTAACAGTATTTTTGAGGATTCTAATGATGGTTTTGTTAGATGCCTCTTCTTGGCCGTTACCTTGTGGGTAGTATGGTGTGGAAAAGTGATGTTGAATATGAAATTCATCACAAAGATGGCATAATTCTTGATTCTTAAATGGGCGGCCATTATCAGTGATTATGGACTGAGGGACACCATACTGTCAAATGATACAATTCAAGATAAACTTAGAGATATGTGTGTCGGTAATGTATACCATAGGAATAGCTTCAATCCACTTTGTAAAGTACTCAATGGCAGTGATGATGAATTTGTGGCCATTAGATGATGTGGGGTGGATCTTACTTATGAGGTCGAGTCCCCATTGGGCGAAGGGCCATGGTGACATTATAGGATAGAGCTCCTGTGCTAGTGCATGTTTCAAGTCTCCATGAACTTGGCATTGAAGACATTTCTTTACAAAGACATATGAGTCCTTTTCCATACTAGGCCAATAATAACCCAGTCTCGTAATATTTTTGGCTAAGGTAGGACCGCTAGAATGGGAACCACATATACCCTCATGCACCCCTCACAAGGTCGCTTGTGCTTCATTAGAATCAAGACATCTCAGTAGGGTATTATCTAAGGTGCATCTATATAGGGTGTCTCCAACAATGGTATATTTGGCTGAATTTTGAAGGAATGTCCTACGTTGGTTGTTTAACAAGCCAGTGAGTATGATTTCAGCATGAAGGTAGTCATAGATTTATTTATACCATGGGGAATCAGGACCAACAATGTCACACACCATTTCATAATCTGGGATGTCGTAGGCTGGGACCAAAAGCTATTCTACCAAGAACTCAAACTTAGGCACATTGTTAGGAATGTCTAGAAGTGATGCAATTGTTGCCATATTGTCTGCTGCCCTATTTAAAACACGAGGTATCTGATGAAATTTGACCTTTTCAAAGTACTCCTTAAATCTATCAGCCATGCATTTGTATAGAGCAAGCTTCTCATCCTTAGTCTCATAATCATCATTCACTTGTCTCATTACTAGTTGAGAATCGCCATATACCTGTAGGTTCTTAATTTTCCACTTGACTCCCATGCGTAACCCTGTCACTAGAGCCTCATACTCTGCTATGTTTTTAGTACATGGGAATGCAATTTTGAATGATTTCAGGATGGAATCACCCTGTGGTGTGATAAACAATTTACTAGCTCTCGAGCCATGATTTGTATGTGAGCCATCAAAGTACAGTTTCCATATTGTGTTTGTGTCAATTGTAAATATAAAATCATTAGGAAAGTCTACAACTAATGGGTGATCAGCTTGTATTGGTGTGTTGGCTAACTGATCAGCGATGACTTGTCCCTTAATAGCCTTTCTTTCTACATATTGGATATCATACTCACTAAGTATCATACACTTTTGGCTAGTCAACTTGTTAATGGTGTCTTGCTGAGAAGATATTTCAAAGGATCTATTTTGGCAATAAACATTGTTTGATGGTTTAGCATATAGTGCCTTATTTTTTTTGTAGCAAATACTACTACAAGACAGGAACATTCAATGGTACTATAGTTGAGCTCATAACCTACCAAAGTCCAACTGATATAGTATATTGCCCTTTCATGAATTTTATTGTCATTTTGTGCAAGAAATGCTCTAAGTGATGAATGGGTTGTTGTAACATAAAGAATCAGTGGTCATCCTTCAACATGTGGCATTAAGACTAGTGGTGTGAGTAGATATTCTTTAATCAATTGAAAAGCCTCTCTGCACCTAACTGTCCATGCAAAGGGTACCCCTTTCTTAAGTAAGTGTTGAAAAGGATGTGTCTTATCTGCTAATTGCACTATAAATATTCTTATGGATTGCAGTCTTCCTTGTAATGTCCTTAACTGACTGAGGTTAGTTGGTGGAGGCATGTCTATGATTGCTTTCACCTTGTCCAGATCCACTTCAATGCCTCATCTGGAAATGATATAGCCTAAAAGATTTCTTGCCTTCACTCCAAACACACATTTCTTGGGATTGAGTCTCACTTTATATTTCTCTTGCCTTTGAAATATCTTTTCTAAAACCCATAAATGTTCTGCCCTTGTCTTGGATTTAACTATAAGGTCATCAACATAATCCTCCATAAGAGTGTGTACTAGATCATGAAAGACGGTGGTCATGGCACGTTGATAGGTTGTTCCAACGTTTTTGAGTCCAAAGGGCATAACATTCCAGTAATACATTCCCCAAGGACAAGTGAAAGCTATCTTAGGCTGGTCTTCAATTGCAATTTTGATCTGATTATATCCTAAAAAATCCATCCATAAGGGACAACATCTCATATCCTGCTGTCATGTCAACTATCATGTCTATGTTAGGCAAAGGGAAGTCATCCTTAGGACAAGCCTTGTTGATATCTCTAAAATCAGTGTAGATGTGGATGCTCCTAGTTGGTTTAGTGACTAGTACAAGATTGGAAATCCAATCTACATAGTTGATTGTTCTAATGAAACCAATGTCTAATAGTTTCTTGAGTTCTGCCTTGACTAGTAAATCAATCTATGGATGAATTTTCCTCAATTTTTGTTTCACTGGTTTGGCACCTGGTTGTAAGGGAAAGTGATGTAGAACAAGTTCAGGATCCAACCCAGGCATGTTTTCATATGACTAGGAAAAATTTATATGTCTCTGTGCAAAGAAGCTGTGGAATTCTGGCTGCTCTTATGTTGTCAATGACACTGCCAAATAGACAAGTCGAGGATTCTCTTATGTACCTATGTTGACTTCCACTGATTCTTCAACGAGCATGGGTGAATTTTCCTGTGCAACGGGGAGAATGTTCAAACCTCCATCCTTAGGTTCCTCAAAGAGGTTTTCACCTTCGGATGTGTCCTTTCTTTTTACTTTTTCATTGTCTAGAGGTGCCTTTCGGTTTTCACCTAGAGACTCATCCTTTTTATCCTTTTTATTCTTTTTCTCATTTTTGCAACTAGAGGGTTGAACATATTCCCCAAAATATGCTTTGTTGTCCAATTCAATGGTAAAACTAGCCTTGTGATCAACACAAGGTATGTGTTCTCGTAATCCCAGGATCTCAGCAATTGCTTCGTCGTTCTCAAAAATATCTAAGACAGGTGTGTCTTGTTGATCCCAATCAATAAGTTGGGGATAAACTAAAGGAATGTCATCTTTGGAGTTATCAAAGTTTAATGGAGTAAAGGTAAGGACTGAGTTGTTCATATAGTCACAAAAATATTGTACTAGGTCCTCTTTTCTCTTTGGTTTAGGTCTAGGTGGATTGAGAGGTGGGCCTAATACCAAGGTTTGGTTATTTGAAATAGATGTATCAGGCTACCAAGAGGTAGGATCAAGTGACACCCAATAGTAATGTTTAAATCATTCCTCTTTGGTCATATTCTTTGATGGAAAAGAATTCAATGGATTTGGTGAGGATCTCAACATTAAGTCAAGTTCTCCAAATAGCTTATCAAGGTCCATGGAAGAGGTATAGGATAGGGAATCCCACTCATAGTCATTGGAGTTGGGGGAGTCACAGTGATATTGGTTAGATGGTTCATGAGATGTCTCAATGTCTTCTGAAGCACTTACTTCCTCGATTAAGGGTGATGTGGTACTAGGAACACCAATCTAAATTGGTTGAAACCCAAGCCCTAAGCCTTTTGGCCATTGGGAAACAAAGATTGGTTCAATCCTTCCATCTTGATTTAAGCCTAAACCGCTCTGTCCATTATATCCCTTGCTCTGCATAATTGTGAAAACTTTTCCATATAGATCTATAGGAATGTGAGCAAGTGAGAGAGGTTCTTCATTATCCTCCTTATACAACCAAGAAGTGACATCTTCTATATCTACAACTTCTTTGCTTAATTCACCCCATTTAGTGAAAGTTGTTGTGGGAGGAATGTCTATACTGACCATAGATTGTCTCCTATCTAATGTAGGTAAACCGTATGAGTTAGGAGGAATCAAATGGTTAACACAATAAGATGTCTTCATGTAATATTCTCCACAACCCTTGTCTTGGATCTCAACCCTAGGAGTGGTAGGACCTGAATGTGAAATAGACGTTCGAGTGAGGGTAGATGGATCAACATAGTGAGATGAATTGGATGATGAAGCCTCTTGGTTTACTGGCACTTGGTGTTGGGGTATCTCTTTTAGATTGGTACAATATTGGAATGGGTCTGGGTCACCATCTATAGTTATTTCAGTGTCATTGTAAGGAAATTTGAGACACTGATGATATGTGGAAGGGACTGCTTTCATGGCATGAATACATGGTCTGCCTGGTAGAAGGTTGTATGGAAGGGTGAGATCCAAGACTGGAATTTCGTCTCCATTATTGCAGGACCAATTCTGATAGGAAGTGTTACCACCCCCTTTGATTTTTGTTCCTCATCATCATAAGATTTTATGAATATACTTTTGGTGGTGTCTACACATACTTCTGAGAAACCTAATGCTTTAATTAGTTTTAAAGTGCACATATTTAACCCTGCTCCTCTGTCTACCAAAAATTGTCTAACTTTGGTGTCATCAACAATGACTTCAAGATGCCAAGGATCGTTATGATTCATCTTTTCAGTTGTGTAGTCTTGTTCAAAAAATGTGGCGTGATGGTTATTGGTCAAATAGCCCACCATTTCCTAGAAACGATTGACATCAAGATCATTGGGGACTATGGTGTTTTGTAAAGCCTTATCTAGAATGGATCAATGCTTAGGAGAGATACACAATAGTTCCAAGATTGAGATTTAGGCTGGGGTCTTCCCCAACTAGTCAAGTAGGTTATATTGTGACTTGGAAGGCTATGGTGTTTGTTACGATGGAGGACCTTGGATAGTGATCTTCATATGACAAGTGTTGATAGCACACTCGGGAGTTGTATTGATAGTAATGGTATTGATATTCTCATCGGCGGTGCGGAGGTGATTAATGGTTTTTCCACTATTATAATCATGCTTGATAGTCACATAGTTTGCTAACATATTGGTCTTAGTACTCAAACTGGGAACATTTCCTTTCCCATGGTCATGTAGTGGATCAGAAAAGACTCGATGATCAATGTTTGATGACTTTTGTTTCTATCCACTAACTTCAATTATTCTCCTCTTGACAAGATCCTGTATAATATTTTTCAGTTGGCAACAATTTTTTAGGTTATGCCCCTTAGTTATATGATAATCACAACAGGACTTGTCATCCCACCAAACTGGTTTAAATTGTCCTGGTTCATATTGTCTTGGCTCTTGAGGCTGTATGAGATTATGTTGTAACAGTTGTTTGAATACAGACTCAATGGGTTCCCCTAAGGGAGTGAACTCACATTTTTGAAATCTTCTTTGTTGTGGATGTTGAGTATTTTGGACCATGTTGGATGGTTGATAGGAAACATTAAGGGTGTTGGACAAAGAGTTAGGTCCTCTTAATGTGATAATTGGTCCCGCTTGTATAGTTTCGGCATCAACTACCCCATCATTGGTGACACTTTTGTTCTGAGACCAAAATCTATTTTTGTCGTTAGGGGCATTTAACACTATCAGATTTCTATTGGATGTTGATGTCTTAAGTTCTCCTTTTTCAATGAGATCCTTTTCTAATATAACCCCTTTCTCCACTAGTTCCGAAAAAGGAAATGTACCCTTAAGTTACTCCTTAGTTTTGCATGAAGGTTTTCCTAGAACAAGGTGACTTTTTGTTTTTCAGGTATCTCGACAGGACACCGACTGGCTATAGTCCTCCACCTTTGGAAGAAAGTGATAAATATTTCACCTTCATCTTGTGTTGTGTGACACAAGGTTTCTATATTTATCTTGTGGTCTATGTTGAAGGAGAATTGCTCAATAAATTTCTCAGCCAATTCACCCCAAGATTTGATGCCATATTCTAGACCTAAAAACCACTCTAGTGCAATCCCTACAAGACTTCTTGGAAATAGTCTCATAAGATACATGGGGTCATAAGCAACATCTATGCACATGGTAGAAAATTCCCTTATATGTTCTATTGGATTTCATTTTCCATTGTACTTAGGGAGATTTAGTATGACATACCCGTGAGGGAAAGGGGTCATGTATAATGATCTATCAAAGGGGAATGGGCATATGTCCTTTGTTGAAAAGGATTTCTTAGTTGACACTGCCATGTTATCCATCTATATTTTTAGTGCATGCATTTGTGTTTGTAAGACGTCAACCTAGGTCAATGATGTGCTGGGCAGATTATGTGGATCTATGTATGTATTTTGAAATCCAAGGTCTTGTGATGGGTTTTGATTGAACATTGGTATGTGAGGTGGGTTTGGATTCAGAATGTTGGTAAACGTGTTCTGGTTCAGAGTCTGCATAAATTTATTTTGACTTGGGATCTATTTAAATTGGTTTTGACTTGGAATCTGTGTGAATGGATTCTAACTACCACTCTAGGAGAAGGGATTCTGATTCAGAATCTACATGAATTGGTTGTGATTTGGAATCTATGTGAATGGATTTTGATTCAAAATCTATGTGAATGGATTCTGACTGCCAATCTAGGAGAATGGATTCTGATTACCATATTGGAATGAGGACATGCCTCTTGTTTGTGTAATCCATGGTATAGTACTAGTGACTTGAACACTAGGTATGGCCATCGACTGTGGTATGGTACTCATGACACTAGCATTCGGTATGGTTGTTGACTGTGGTATGGTACTCATGACACTAACATATGGCGTAGAGGCTGATGTTTTAGATCTTCTACTCCCAACAAGAGGACTGGAGGGAGTGGACGATGATGCCCCTATAGTGAAATTAAATCATGATGTCATGCCAAACATACCAAATGGAGACGTATGGACTGTTGTACTATGTGTAGGTGTGCCAGATGGTATGGTTGTATTTACTTGAGGTATAGTAGTACTAGTAGTCATTGTGTTTGTCCCTTGTGTAGGTTGAGCTTGTAAGGTGCTAATATCGAATCCTATAGGTAAGGTAGTGCCTTCAGCTAGCAATTTTGCTAAGTATCATTGACAATCATTTGCTAGGTACTCATCTACAAAAGAGGAAAACTCAGGGTCTTGTGCAACAACCTCTATTTCTTCTGTTGTAATGTGCCCTTGAGTGTTTCTAGTGGTGAACTTGTCTAATAAAGTCTTGTGAGGTCGTGAGGAAAATGGATTGATGAATTTGTTTGGGTTCGACATATTTTCTCTTTCTCTTCTCTTAGACCTAGTTTCAACCATGTAAGATAAGCTCAATATGCAAGAAATGCAAAACTACGTCTATGGATAGTATGACTCTAGTCTATGTTTTTGGGATTTTTTGAATGCAACAATAAGGAATGTTCTAAGATGATGTTAGTCTAAAATGACAATATCTAAAGATGCAAAGTCTAAGAAAATTTATAAGGTAATCAATTCTGTAAACCTGAGACAGGGGTACCAACTACCTAAAGTCTAACCAAGGCATCAATTTAGTTAAGTCAAGGAAACAATGTAGGATGAGGATCAAAGACGAGTTGAGTTTCCTAACTAGACTGATGAGCTAGGAGGACTCTCTGTAGGACAAATGATAAGATGATAGGACTAGGTTCAATGACAAATTTCATTGATGCTATGATTTTTCTAAGGTGTAGATGGTGGACCTATCCTAACGTTTGTAAAACTGACCTTCATAGAAGTTTAAATCTAAAGGAAATATGTACTCAAAGATGAAAGTAAAACTTAGAATCAGGACAACTATAGTAATGACTAAATGATACCTAAAGGATGCAAAATTGAATAAATCATTTCAGGTTTCTGTTCAAGGACAAGTAGGTTAGATTAAAGACTAGTATGAAAGTGTTGATTGGACAGTGACTATGAATTCTGGTTTTCTAATAATCTGGAAAATGTGTTGCAAAATTTATCAAATGTGGCTATGTTTCATAGTTACAGTTTTCTGTCAATCAGTTGCGCGTTTCTTGTAAAGTTCAGTGTCTGAATCTAAAAGATGCAGTTAAGTTTCTCACATATGTGACTCGTAATGACAGTTACGACTCAGGCTATCACAGATGTGGTTTTCCTAAAGTTATGCACCTGTAAAATTTATGCGATAGTGGAAAATGCGTTGTTTGAAACTGCATTTGTGGCTCACCTTTTCAGATGTGTCACAGAATATCACAAGTGTGGTTTCCAAAGACAAATGCAGTTTTTGACAAAGAAAATTGAGCTAATTTGGTAGATGTGACTCTAAGGTAAACAAATGTAACTCGACAGAAAAATTGTGACTTTCTAGTGAACAATTGTGACTTTGTTGTATTATTAGTGAATTGAGATATATAACTGGTTTGTTGTTTTCTATGATCAAGTTTTGGAAAACAAAGAAAATCATAAGATAAAGTATTTTCAGTTTGATTTTGGACTCAAAGAACATTTAATTTGACAACAGACAAGCACATCCTAGGCTGTGAAGGACAGTATTTATTGAGTTCTCACTTGGGTTTCCCTAGCTATGCTTATTCAAGGCAGATGATTAGTAGCTTGACCCCTCTGGCTCCCCTCCACGACTCATTAACATCATTTGGGGCAGCCAAGCTATAATACCCATGAACATCCAATGGCATACCTTCCTCTCTACACATGAACCGTAAGAATATGAGACAACTTCATAGGTCCGACCTACTACACCAGTAAATAGAAGGATTTTGGACACTAGAAACAAAGGTGTTTAATTAGGGAATTCCATTCATAGGGCATGATCCATGCGGTGAGAGTCCCCTTTCGAATCCATCTTGTCGAAATGATATGCGTGATTCTTGGGCTTTCCCCAAGAATCCACTTTTATATACTGGCCAGAAGTCCCTCGAGTTCAAGGTGCTACCAATCTGAGTCGTCTTGGGGTGAGTACTTTTTCCCACTAGAACAGGCCCAAGTTCTAGAGTTAGTAACCATTTCTCTTACACCCAGGATCATAGGGATGCACAAGTGGAGAGGATACTCTGATGTACCTAATCATGAGGGTATTTAGACAATTGTGCTTTCACACCAAAGATAGTAGACACTTGTTAATTTTAATCCAAATGAAAGATTTGCTACACTACTAAACAATCTGTTTCAAAAATTTAACTAGGGTCTTCGACATGCATTTTGTAGAAAGATTCATTAGTAATTTGATATTGGTCTTTGACTATCGATTTGCAAAACACTTCGTTAACTCCTCAAGACACATGCTAAAAAATAGAAGATTAGTGAAAATAAAAACATGAAAGGAAACTATAAATTGAAAATCTAATTCTAAATTTTTACCAGTCGGATGCGTCATTTTCTCTATCAAATGCGTCGCAGTATTTCACCTGTCAGTTGCGGCTCATAAAATGACAGGTGTGTGATTCATTTTTAGGTGCGTCATTTTCTTTCACAAATGTGGCCAATAAAGTCAATTGTGTCATTTCATCAAACTGATGCATTGTTCCGTACAAAAACCTACAAAATCAAAATAAAAGTCTACAGATACGTGAAGATGGTGTCATCATGTCGGGTTCAACAAATGTAACGTCTAGAAAATGTAGAAGAAAAAGGTTCAAAGCACACACTCAATGTGATCTAACTCTAATGCAATCTAAGCTAAGCAATAAAGAACAAAGGAAAGCCAAAACATAAATAAACTGAACAATCTCACCCAATATGTACATATTTCCATGTATCATCTCGATTTCCCTTCTCCATTTTGTTGTTGTAGTATAATTTCCCCCAGAATTCTCATATGCAAGTATAGCCTATGATAATGATTTAGCAAAACATCGAAGATTCAAGATAGTTGCTCCAAAAATTCATAAGATTTCGAGAGAGATTGGAATGATGAAGAACAAATCAATTTATAGAAAATTGATCATTTGAATGATAGGCTAGGATCGAAAGATCAACAGACGGTTGAGATTGACTAATTATAAATGCATTCTAATAACTGTTAGTAGTGACATGAGTGATTCCAATTAGAAATAGAAATATAGATTAGATAAATGATTTAATCTTCAAGTTTGGTATTCGAAAACAAAAGAATAGTCTTTGCATGAAAAAGATAGAGATGGATTAAAGCAACTCTCTGTTCGAACGCACACACAAGAATTAATTAATTAAATAGGACTATTTAATTAATATGCATGTACACACAATTGAGTTAGCACTAGATGATTGAATGATTTGATGAAGAGATTACTCAAGAAAGCCACTCAGACATTAAATCAAGAGTTAACTGAGCGATTTAAATAGATCTTTGAGTTGAGTAAAAGTGAATACTTAGATAATTTGTACAATTATCTAAATATAGAGGAATACGTTAAAATAGGATTTATGAATTAAATAATTCATTTAATTCAAGATTTGATATTTGAAGAATAATTAAATAAATAAGATTTATTTAATTAAGTGATGAAAGGATTTAAATGAATAATTAAATAAATAAAGGATTTATTTAATTATAGTTGAAGTATGATAAAGGGTAAATTAAATAAGAGTTTATTTAATTGAAGAAGAAGGATAAGGTTAATTAGTAACATAATTTATTTATTTTTGGTCGGTTAACACTGCTAGGGGCAGTACCCATATATTAAATTCAAAAAATTACAGTAGAGTTGGTGAGTTGGACTGGCAGGTCTTTTATGTAGTAATGACCTCCAGATCCTTCCGAATAAGTTTACATTAACAATTCAAAAAATGGATGCCCCCTCGGTAGCAGGAAAACCATCAACCCAAAAAACCAATAACTATACCCCACACCTAGAAACGACACCAAGACTAGATATTCAAGACTAAGGAAAAGACTTTACACTGCAAAAGTAGACAAAAAACCAAATTGAAGCGGTCTAGACCTCAAATACCTTCCTCTGCATCCACGTCTTTGTAGTGCCTTAGGTAAGCCTTGCAACTGGCGATTGTGGGGCAACCTAGACCACACTTTCTATGTGCCTCATCTTTCACTTTCTCTTCGGGGTCCCGTTGGTCGTTCTCTAACCATTCCTCGCCATCGCCTAGGTCCCATTCTTATACATCATCCACATCAAAGTTATCCCCTAATTCTTCATCCTCAATGTACCTCCTAACCCAACCCTTTGGCAAATTTTTTGTCAACTTTTCCACTCTAAGAAGAAAAAATATGCTCTTGTCTCTTTCTGCCCACAACTTCTCAAATCCTTCAGGATCTATGGTGCGAATCAACGGAAATTTCATGACCTCGCGACCTCTCACACGCAGCATGTAGTATTTTTGTGGCATGGGAATGTTCCTTTCCTCATCGACATTGTCCAACGCCGCATCTATCTCACCCAACCATGTGTGAATAAACAACATTTGGGTCAATTTCTTACCCAAAGCTTTAGATACGCCCATATGCAGAAGGACTGCTAGGAACATTGCTGGAATTTCTGTGTTAGCCCGCACCCTATGGAATGCATTCAAAAATTATGGACCCAAAACACGTTTGATAGCCACCATGATGAACGGATGAGTGGAATGAAGTAGGCCTTGTAGTCGCTTATCCGTAATTTCCCCACAAAATGCTTGCATTTGCTTGGTAGTTTCTAGGGACAGTGGCGTCTCCATGACTATATTTGTCTTCTTCCACCTTCTAGAATCCTCTTCTGTATATTTGTTTGGCTCCTTTGTGGTATGAAGGAAATTTGGTGGCTTTAAACCAACTTGCATTCGACAGATAAACATAGATGCACCTGGCGTCGCCACCTAGCGATTCAGATGTTGCTTTGGAAATGGGGCGTACTCTACACCCAAGTGTGAATTGATTGAAAGCTAGTGCCCATTTGATATAATAATTTTCTTTTTGATCTTTTTAATAAATGATTGCAGTTACATCATCATACTTAATGAGGATCACAACAAGGCGACATCACTAAACTCTATTCGAGGGCCTCCAGATTAAAACTGTTGCCAGCTTGTCATCCTACTCATTGGTCCTTTAATTTCCTAGCTGGCTAATGACACATCTTCCTTAGCCATCACATCTGCCTCTGTATTACCTTCTCTATAAATGTGGCTAACTTTGAAGGCTGTAAAGCCAACAGCCAAATATTTTATTTGTTGTAGCAAATGATTTAGTTTCTAGTTTGGTGTGGAACTTTTACATATAACATTAATCGTAATGAGGGAATCGCCTTCCAGATGGATCTATTTAAACAATAATTCACATCCTAGCTACAAACCAATTGCAGCTGCCCTGAATTTTGCCTCGTTGTTTGTGCACCTACCCAAGGAAACTAATTTCACTGCTAGCACTTTGCCCTCTGAGTTCTGAGCTACATAGCCAGCCCCACTCAGGCCCAGATTTCCTTGTGAAGCACAATCAAAATTGATTTTTAGCCAGCCAAGATCTGGGGCTTGCCACTTTGTTGTCGCTCTTGCTGCTTTCTTGGATTGAAGGGAGCTGCTCCCACAAATGGATGGGGGTTTTAGGCCCAGGAAATGTTTGATCAACGAGCCATCCCAACTAGTGAAGATTTTATTTGTGCCTTCCTTGCTCCTAGTTGACTCATTCACCAGTTCTACTATTGCTCTTTCAATCTTGTCCCATAATCTATCTTTGCTCAATTCTTGACCTTGAAAAATTCTCCTATTCCTCTCCTTCCACAGTTCCCAAATTACCAATGAGGGGGCTAATTGCCAAATGCATTTGAAAACTATTTTGCTACTCTTTTGAGGCCACATTTTGAACCAAGTTGCTAGATCCAAAGGAATTGGGCTTTGAAAGTTGAGCTTACTTCTTAACCGGTTCCAACATTCTGTCGTGTATGGACAGGATAGCAACAAGTGGTCTGCCATTTCCCAGTGGTTTTTACAGAGGCTACATCTTCCCGGGCCTTGGATTTCGAACTTGGCCAATCTGTCCTCTGTAAGGATTCATTTTTGAACTGCCATCCATGCAAAAACTCGTGCCTTAGGTAGACAGTAGTTTCCCCAGAATAACTTGCTTGGCCAATCCTAGCGAGCTACCGCTAATTCTTTGGCCTTGTAACCTAGTTTCACTTTGTAAGCCCCATCAGACGATCCAGACCACCTGATCTGATCTTGCTCGCTAGATGGGATAAAAAACCCATCTTTGAGGATTTTGGATAACAGTTCCTTATGAGATCGAGGGGCATTAAGGTTTTGAGGATCATGCCAAGCCCAGCTAAAACATCCATTATTGTTGATCACCTTACCATAATTGGCCAACTTGTTACCCCATAATCTGATTGTTACTTCTTTTATCTCTTCCAGCCCCTGTGAGTCAATGATTGGATCTTTCCCACCCCAAGAATCATGCCAGAAGGAGGCACTCTGTCCATCCAGAATTTCCCATGTGACATGGTCAAAAATGATGTCCCTACTTTCTAAAATGAAGTTCCAAATAGTGGAGCCTCTTGGGGGATTCAAAATAGTAAGTATTCTATTTGGATCCTCAGAGTCAAGGTACTTCCTAGCCAAAATTCTAACCCATTTATGTTTTCCTTTAGTATGGATGTCCCAAACCAATTTGGCCCCCATGGCCTGATTCATGAGGGAGAGTTGGCGTAAGCCAACTCCACCAGCTTTCTTGGGGAGACATATCTTGTCCCAAGCTAACAAAGGGATTTTTTTTTTCTCCCCCACACTGCTCCAAAAGAATCTCCTAGCAATTTGTGTGAGTGTGTCATCAGTGGCTTTAGGGAGTTTAAGGAAAGACATTGAATAGACAGGTATTGCTAAAAAAATTGATTTAACTAACAAAAGTCTCCCCGCTGATGAGAGCCATTTACCTTTCCAAGTGCTCAACTTGGACTTGCAATTGCTAATTAGTTTGTCCCAATAACAATTTTTGTTAATGCCTGCAAACAGTGGAATCCCCAAATAACGACCTCGAAGGGTGGCAATTTTCAGATTTAGGATTCTTGCAATTTCCTTTATAGGCTTGGTTGAGTATTCAAGAAAAATATCTCTGATTTGTCCCAGTTGATATTTTTCCCTGATGCTTTGCGATAGGAATTTAGAAAGTTTTTTATTACTCTTGCTTCCCTCTTGCTTACCTCCTCCATTAGGACTATGTCATATGCAAACTATAGATGGGTTGAGTGTTCTAAACTGTTTGCTACATGTATTCCTTTCCATTTTCCTTCTACCCTTAACCTTTGGATCCCTCTCCCGAACACTTTTTCCATTATTATGAATAGAAACGGGGATAAAGGATCACCTTGCCTTATACCCCTAGATGAGGAGAAAAATCCTTTCGATGTGCTATTAACTAGAACCAAGAACTTTGGTGTGGAAATGTAGCTGCTGACCCAACTTACCCAATTTGGGCTAAAACCAAATTTTCCTAATACTTCCAAAAGAAAACTTTTGTCTACCATATCGTATGCCTTGAGAATGTCTAATTTTAGTAGCATACAAGCCTCCCTATTTTTTTGGGCTGTGTGTATTGTTTCATGTGCTATGATGATTCCTTCTATTATGGATCTTCTAGGAGCAAAGCCACTTTGTTCCTCATAGATGATGTATTTGAGCACCCTTTTGAGTCTATTAGCAATTATCTTTGTTACCATTTTATACACTGTATTACAGAGGGAAATAGGCTTGAAATCACTCATTGATTGGGTAACTTTCTTTTTTGGGATTAAAGCAAGGAAAGTATGGTTTATAGCCCCTAGCATCGTCATTTTTCTTCTTGATTCTTCCACAGCTAATCCAAGATCTACACCAATTATATCCCAATAGTGTTGGAAGAAGCCTGCGGGGATACCATCTAGACCTAGTGCCTTGCCAGGGTTCATTTGAAATACATCTTCCTTGAATTCAGTTAGGGAAATTTCTTGGAAGAGAGCTTTATTTTGGGAATCTGTAATAATGGATACGATTGCCTCTAGAAGATGGTCCCTAACACTTTTATTAATCAAAGATTCTTCATTTAGTAAGGAATTGAAGAAAGAAACCACCTCCTTGTTAACTTCCAAAGTAGATTGGGTTGTGCCACCATTGGATTTTTTGATTTCTTGGATCCTCTTTTTGTTGTTATTTGCCAATGTTGATTTGTGAAAGAATTTGGTGTTTCTGTCCCCTTCATTGAGCCATACTTCCCTTGATTTTTGGTGCCAATAACATGCTTCTCTCTTAAGAATTTCAGCCAGTTCTCCTTTCAAAAAAAATTCATTCTCAAAATCTATAGCGTCCATGCCTCTATCAATTACATGCTCATTGAGATCCCTAATATATTATTCTATTCTGGCTTTTTCCTGGAAGATGTTTTTAAAGTGGCTTCTATTCCACTCTTTCACATTCATCTTTATATACCTCAATTTTTTTCTTATCTTAAGGAGGGTTGTTTCCCCATTGAGATTTACTTCCTTCCACCACGTCTTAACTAGATTTGGACGGTTGGGATCTCTTAGCCACATATATTCAAATTTGAAGGGGTTCCCCTTTGGTGCTTCTGTCGGACCAGAGGTTAGTTTGACTAGGAAATGGTCCGAACCAATGAAGGGGAGGATTAGTGCTTCATGTGATCCATCTAACTCCCCCTAGTCCCCCCATAGTAGGAATCTATCAATCCATTCAACAATATTAGTGAAACCTTTCCTTCTATTGGACCAGGTGCTTATTCCATTCGTAGCCTATATGTCCAAGAGGACATTGTTGTCCAAGAAATCTTGGAAGTCTCTTTGTACAGCTGTGGTCCTTCCTGACCCCCCTTGTTTCTCTGTGTTGTTTAATGTGGCATTAAAATCCCCTACTATGATGCCTAACTGTTCTTTCTTGCCTTCTATTACTCTAGCGATACTGTCCCAAAGTCTCTTTTTACCTTTCGTGGAGACTGGGCCATAAACATTGATGCATAGGAAAGAGAGGTTTCTTCTGATATCTTTAATTCTAACTGTTTTCCAGCTCTTGGATTCTTCTTCTACTGCTCCTAACATTCTAAAGGGGTTCCATATCACCCCCAAACCCTTGGAAGCCCCTATGGCCTCAAGAAGGTGACCATTCCATTGCTTCCATTTGTCCAACCTCCTGTTGCCTTCTTCCTTACTCCACTTTGTTTCTTGCAATAACACACAACTGCATTTGATTGATCAATTTGATGCTTGATCATGCGCCATTTGTCAGGGGCATTAACGACCCTAACATTCTAGGTAATGATCCTCATTCTACCAAGGGGAGGATGTCCTCCTTCCCTAGTGTCAATTTTTTTTCCCATAGGCGTTGCCAGCCAACACTAACTTAGATTTGTTGGATTTCCTTCCCCTATTCTTTTTGGTCTTGATATTTGGGTATTTCAGCTTTGATTTTGTTTGATGCATCTTTCTTGTTTCTAGTAATTCTCCTTCTCCCCCCTCCTCCCATTGTTCATCTGCCTCATCTGTTAAAAGGTCCCCTTCCTCATCCTCAGATTGATGGCTCTCGTTGACTAGTTCTAGCCGAGGGTTGGTTGAGTTGGCTAGTTCTATTTGTGAGGATGCTTGAATTGGGGGGATAGATGGGGATTGAGAGAGCCCATGCTCAACACTGCTATCTGAAAGTTCCTTTAGCTCCAGTTGGATTGCTTTTTGGAGAGTATGAGTGTCATCCATGAGCTCATTGAGGGATTGCTTGGCCTGAGTGTTCTCTTTTTGCGGGTTACCGACCTCCATGGTAAGGTGATTTGATCGGTCCTCCAAAAGGATAGTAGTTTCACTTGTAGTGTGTTCTACCGATCCCAGAATAGGTCTATCCACTTCATTAGGATGCAAGGGGTGGATCATCGTTGGATCTATTTGTGCAGGATTAAGGGTACTAACTATTGTTGGATTTTTTGAGGTACTCTCATGTAGTGTCTTCCTAAAAAGGAAAGTTTTCTCCTCAAAACCTTCCCAGACTTCTATTTCTTGCTGCCAGCTTCCAAATTTTTTTAATATCTCAAGTGTTTTATAAATCCCTACATCCACATCTATTTCAATCAGAACAGAGGGTTCTGATCTGCCTACTCCATTAAGAAAGTTTTCATCTACTCCTAGGTAGACAACTAGGGCATCACCCAGTTTTATCATAGCTTCTAGGTTCTAGAATTCTGTTGGTAAATCTACTAACTTAATCCAAGTCAGGATTTGGGACACTCGATGGTTCCATGGATCAAAGTTGGCTTGCCAGTTTGTGCAGTAAAACTAGTGTCCATTCATGAATAAAGGACCCCCTTCTAGGATTTCCAATTTTAGGTTTAAGTCTATGCATTCTATCAAAAAGAATGAGTTCAGGAGAGGCGTGATACTTACATGATCTGGGTATTTTCTCATCCACCAGGCCTTGACCTCTTCATTCAAACTAACAAGGCCCATCCATTTGGAAAAAAGGGCAAGGTCTGAAAGCCTCGCTACCCTTTTCTCAATTAATTTTGCTGGCATTTGGAATAGTTTGTGTCCTCTTGGCTGCACTATCGGGTCCTAGACTATTTGGGTTTGATAATCCTTGTGATTTACTTTCCTATACAAATGATCACGATTTCACTTAGACATTCTTTTTCCAAACTCAAACTCATCACTCATACTTTGTTATTACGATTCTAAATACGTCCTTCATACGTGTTCCATTTGGTAGCTGGTTGTTTTTCCATATATGTTTCTTTCTAATGCCATCCAAGCGTACTCCTGTATACTGGTTTTTTTCCAAAATTCCAAACTGTAGCTGGAGAGTTTTTATTTTGTTCTATAGATCGATCTTTCCCTCTTCGAAATGTATTCTGCCTGAAATGGGGAATGCATTTATCGACCTAAACTCCCTTCTCAAAAACCCACTGAGGAGTATGGTCTGGCTTCTGTGTTTATGCGGCATTGTTCGTCCTTCCAAATGGCTCGATGTCTTCCACCGGATCTGAATTGCCCCAACAACTTCGTTGTCCGTCTGTAAAATTCTGCCTTTCTTCCCTCAACCGTTCCATTACAATTTTAAACTTGTAAGTAACATAATTAGATAAAAAAGCGTTTATTTACTTAATTAGATGGAATAAAGAAAAGTGTGAATTAATTAAATAATTAAGATTATTTAATTAATAGAAGAAATGAACACCTTATAGAATAATTAAATAATTGACATTATTTAATCATGATCATGGAAGAAATACGTATTATTAAGAATATTGAAGTCGCAGGCTTAAACCAGATTTCGGTGTCCACAAATCCTAGGTAGTATCATTAATCAAAATAAAGCTAGTTGGATCACACAAAACTTAGAATATGAAATTGATTTGAGAATAATAAAATTGGTCAAAATAATATCTTTGTGTCAACATTTGGTAAACAAAATCCTTGTTCTTAAAGAGTTGGAAGAAAAAGATAGATAAAAAGGAAAAAATTCTTAGTTCATGAAGAAATCAACTTCAAGGATTGGAGAAAGAACAAAATACCTTAAAATAAGGTAGTACTTGGTGAACCTAAATCCCACCAAAATAAGAACATGTTGTAGATCACACTCTATATATTTCTTGAAGGAGTTCTTTAGTCAATAAGTCTACTATACCACAACCCTAAAGAGAAAATATCAACAAAATTGAAGGAATTACTCTAAGGTATATTAAAAGGAAACTGTTATACTCTACAACAACAAAAATTATGTGAGTTGGATATTATTGGCCTCAAATATTTACAAATACTTAGAAAGGGGAAATAAATTTCTAAAAATATCAATTTAATACTAGAAAGAAGAGAATGAAACCCCTTTCCCTTAACCCCATCTTGATAAATCAATCCTATTCCTTATGGGGATTGGATTTTATAGGAGTGATCAATCCTTAATCTAACTTTGGTTATAAGTTTATATTGATAGCCATAAATTTTAAGAATGTGAAATAGGCCATGGTCATTCAATTCTGAAAAGGAATAACTTTGAGGTTTGGGCTACTAGAGACAATCATCATAGACAGTCATAAATAATTTTTAGTGGAGAGCACATTTTTTTTAATTTTTCGGAAAGGTTTCTCAAGCTTGCTCCTAATTTTGACTATATAAAGAATGCAAGTTTTGAATTATTAAAATTTAGAAGTTAATTTCTATGATATAGACTTTATAAATTATAGAAAAATAAAAAATTCACATTAGGATTGGTTTAGAAAACACAAATATTATATTGGTAAGGTGTACCTTAGAGATGCTTCTCTTCTAAATATTGTTTGCTATGGAGGAATCTTGATTTAGTTCCCTAATGAAAAAATGAAGGTGATTAAAGGAGTGTACTATATATCCATGGTTTGGAATGAAACCTACCTTCTATAAGTAAATTAAATGATTTAGGTGTACAATTTATTTTCTTAAGAAAAAGGTGTATTATGATTAGAGGATATCTGATGATTTGTAATGTTTTTTGGATAGACACTCTATTTTAATTGGATGTATGCATGAGTTTTGTGCAATATATCTTCTATTGTTGTAATGAATATATCTATAGAATCTTCAATTTCACAATTATAAATAATAGTAAAGAGAAGTGCTTTCTAGGTACCTAATGGTGTGCATTCTTTGGAGACTAAGATTCCTATAGAGAAAAATATGGTATAACACTAGAATATGGGTCACATAGGTGAGAAGGGTTTTAGGGACCTTGAAAAAAGGGCCTTGTGGAGGGAATACATGATTAAAACCTTGAGTTTTATTTTTGTGAATATTATGTTTATGAAAAACCACATTGTGTTTAATTTTTTCTAGTTCTCATAAATTTTATAGGGTATGAGACTTGATAGATTCTCATATTTTTGGTCCTATTTAGTTTCTTGTTTTTTGTCAATTATGACTATAGGAGAAGGAAATGGGTATATTTTCTTAGGACTAAAATTTAGTTGGTTTAATGAGTTTATGACTGCCATATCTAAGAACTAGACTAGTAAACAAATTAATATTTTTAGGACTAGTAATGGTGGCAAGTTTTTTTAGTAGATGTATTCACATTCTAAAAGGATCAAGGAATAAAAGGAAAAGATGACTCTATACACCCCTTAGTAGAATGTATTTGTAAGAAGAATGAATAATACATCGATGAAGAGGGCTCTAGGAGTATGTTTATTGGGGTGCTTGGATTTTTTTATTTATGTAGAAGTCATTTTAGTGACTTGGTACTTCTTAAATAGGTCTCCTATATTGGATCTTGTTGATAATATACTTATGGAGGCATGGTAAAAAAAATAATTCAATGAGACATCATAAAACTATTAGTTGTGAGGAGTATGCTCATGTTGCTAGGGAGAAGAGGATATAGTTGGAGAACAAGGATATAAAATGTATCTTAATTAGTTATGCTATTTATTTGAATGGTACATGCTTTGGATTCTATGAATAGGATATTGAATTTATGTAGGAGATGCCTTCTTTGTTGAACATAGTTTATCGTTGATCTCCAAGGTTGTCAATAATGTCTTTGATTTTAGAGGTTGTTATTGATGTAGTAAGTATTTTGATGTCAAATGAGCTCTTTGTGTAAGGACAAGATTGTAATGGTACTTTAATTATTATTATATTCCCATTTTGAGTTGTAGAAGATTTACAAAATATTTTCCGAAGCATGATACATGTTAGAAGTTTAGTATGATTTGTGTTGGTAATTTTACTGTTATGATGAAAAATCAAGAAATCTATATTACTAGTTGTTAAGGTGTGGTTGCATATCTTCTTTATGATTGAAATATCATTCTTGCATCTATTCACTATGATAGTGGTGGTCTGAAAGTATGTACTGAAATGTTTTAGTTCAGTTCTCAACGAAGAGAGATTTCTTTGGAAATACAATGATAGTCTGCATTTCTTTCAGAAATGTAGTTTTTCTCTATGATTTAAGAGGAGAGTATGTCTACATTAGTTCTATAATATTCTTTAGCTTTCAAAGGTATTTTTAGCATGCAAAAAGCTTGAAATGAAAAAAGGTTCTTTATGTCTTTCTGTCAACTAGTTGGAGTTCCAGGCATGCGTAGTAAAGGCTAATAGCATATGAAATTCAAATCTTACTTGTGTTGTTAAGATACGACCTAATTAAGATTCTTATGGTAGCAGATGGTATCATGTTATTTTAGCAATAGTAAAATTTGTTTTTGGACCAACCCATTACATGTTTCATGTAAATTGAATTTAGGTCCATCTTATATCATCCTAGATATTTGTAGATCCCTAGTCGACATAGAAGAGTGTTTATGTAGTGTCATGCATATATTTCTCTATTGTGCATATGTATTGAGTGATTATATGAATAAGGATTACGCCTATGTGAAGAAAAGTTGGTTGCTAATACAAATTGAAGATAAGGTCGTGAAGATAAAGGGAGAGTTGCATTTCAATGTGTGTGCCAGTATCAAAAGATCATATGTAGTGAGGAAGAGTGTCAACTATGACTTTGTCACGTGTGTGAGTTACATAGAAGATCCACAAGCATTATATTTGTATTCTAGTAGGACTGGTGTTCTACTCATTTTTTTTATTCTATTGGGGATTGGTGTCTCTAGTAGGTTGGTGCCTACAAATATAATAGGGGATTGGTGTCTCTGGTAGGTTGGTGCCTACTTCATATTGTAAAATTCACTTGTATATTTCTACATTGTGAGGTTGTATTTGGGTAGTAGGTCCAAGTAGCTATTATCACCGTGGTTTTTTCCCATCTTGAGTTTCCACATATATCTAGTGTTCAGTTGTGTGCTTTATGCTTTTATGTTTTAATTGCTTATGTGGGGTTATTTGTGAAGAATTATATATTTTGATAACCATAGAAAAGTTAAGAATTTTGAATTGATTAGATCTAATGATTCACCAACCTCTCTCAATAGATTGTGTTCCCTTCAATTGGTATTAAATCCAAATTCCTTTGAAGAAGCCTAACAACTTAAGGTAGTTCTGGGATGACACACTTAGTTAGTCAAGAAGGCTTCTTTGAAAATAAAGCACCACTATTTGATGGATCAATTTTTTCTTTTTGGAAAGTTAGGATGGTGTCCTATTTGATGGCTTTAGGAATGGATATTTGGATATAAGTGATAGACGGATATGAGATTCTTGAAAAATCCTCACAGGGATTAGGCCAAAAAGAGGGCTTGTGAAACCGATGCTAAGGAAAGGAATTCTATTTTATGTGGCTTAACTAACTCTAAATTTTTGAAAGTGATGTAGTGCAAAATAGTGAATGAAATATGGGATAAAATAGATACCATGTATGAAGGTGACGATAAAGTCAAAGAGGCAAAGTTGCAAAATAACATATTTCAATTTGAAAGCTTGAAGATGAGAGAAGATGAGAATATTGCCACATTCTTGCTCTAGGTTGATGAATTTATAAACTCTATATAAGGTATTGGAGAAGAATTGAAAGAAAAGGTTATTGTGAAAAAGGTACTCAAAATATCTCCCTAGAATATTTGATTCTAAAGTCTCTATTGTTGAAGAAGCTAGGGATTTGAATGTTTTGAAGCTAACTAAACTACATGAAATTCTAACTGCTTTTGAGATGAGATTTGAAAGTGAAGATACTATAAGAAAATATGCTACATTCAAAGTATCTAAGAAGCAAGTTGATCAAGATTTTGATATTGGATCAAATCCAAAGGAATCCAATTTTGTTAGGAAGTTACATAGAGGTCTTGGTAAGCATAAAGAAAAGTTACCTTTTAAGTGTTTTAATTATGATGAAATAGGAAATTTTATGGCTAAGTGTCCCCATAAAGACTCTAACAATGTTGAGAAAAAGTATGGAAAATAATAATTTCAAAGAAGGAATAAAGGCTAAAGGAAACATAAGAGTTTCTACACTAATGAGGAAGAAGACTACTCTACTGAATTTAAGAAAATGAAGATATATTTTAAGATGAAAATGAAAAGGTTGTATTCATGGATTTTGAGACTACTAAAGGAGATACAAAAACATGGATTCCAAAAATAGTGAAGATGAAGTAGATCTTGTGGAAGAATTGCTAAGTGCTAAAAGAGAAATCAAAAGGCTAAAGAATAAAATTGTAGAAGTCAAGGCTAAAGAAAAAGTATCTCAGGATTTGAAGAAAGAAAAAAAGATGATTGTTGATCTGAAGACCCCAAAAAAAGAGGCAAAAAGGATTGAAGAAGTTCTAATTGAAAATTTACTATCAAGAGATAAGGATTGCGAGAAACTAGACGAAGAAATTGTGACAATAAGAAAAGATATTGAGAAAGTGAATCAACGGCCATAGATGAAGTTTAAAAAGAGTACTGGAACTCTAGATTAGATATTGGGAAGTTAGAGATCTCTGCATGTCAAAACCATAATTGGTTTTGATGATTAGAAGAACAAGGTAATAGAACAATTAGGGAATACTGCTAAAGCAAGTCTAGAAGTGACTGGTTCCAGAAGTACAAAGTTTGAAAGGATCACTACAAGTGATGAAAGAAAGACACAAAATGATGGATTTATTCAAGTTCAAAAGAAGAGAAGAAGATCTCGAAGACAGGGATACAACACCAAGTTAAATTATCCTTTCTATGGTTATTGTTTCAATTGCAATAATTTTGGAAATAGCATTGTGGATTGTAGAAAAGCTTTGATAAGAAGTAACTTTGTCAGAAACAATGCATTTGCACCTCTATACAATTTTAATATCATTTGCTATAAAAGCAATAATTTTGGACACATTGCAAGGAATTGCAAAAGCAATTTTGTGAGTCCCCCTCTACGGAAAAGTGGAAGAAAAGGATAAGAAAGCAAGAATCGTGAATCAAATAAAATCTATAAGAAGGTTTTGGAAGAGAAGTCATAAAAGTTGATGATTGCTCAAACCACTCTACATGCTTAGAAGGAGAACCTGTGGATCATAGGAAACAATTGCTCAAGCCACATGATTGGAGATAAAAGTAATTTAATGAGTTTCAAAAAATTTGAAGGAGGTTTTATGACTCTTGGAAATAATTTTGTTGCTAAAATTACCAGTAAAGGAACTTTGAGTCTCGATGGTGGTAGCACAAATAAAAATGATGTTTTTGTATTTTGAAGGATTAAAGCATAATCTATTGAGTGTAATTCAGATGTGTGATAAAGGTTATAAGCTATCCATTAGTGTTGAAGGATGTGAAATCAAGAAATTAAATACTGAAGAATTAATTACAAAAAGAAGCAAGATAGATAGTGACATATATCATCTCAGTGAGCTGAATGGAAAAAATTGTCTTACTGTGTAGAAAGAAGAAAGTTGGCTTTAGTATAAAAGGTTAGAAAATATGAACTTTAATGATATTGTAAATATTAGCTCAGGAGGAATAGTCCAAGATATTCCAAAGGTTAAGAATCCTCAATCTACCAACTTCAATCCATGTCATGAAGGAAAATAGACAAAAAGTAGATTTCTTGCTAAAGAGTATTCTACATCAAAACCATTGGACTTGGTTCATATAGACTTGTGTGGACCTATGAGGAAAAAAATTCTACAAGGAGACATGCATTTCATGATGCTCATTGATGATTACAGTAGCATGACTTGGATTATATTTATGAAAGAGAAGTTTGAGGCATTTGAAAAATTTAAGGCATTCAAGGCATTAGTAGAGAATGAAACCATAAGAACAATCAAGGTTTTGAGATCAAGCAAAGGTGGAGAATTCACTTCTGAAAAGTATGATAAATTCTATGAAGAGAATGGGATCTGGAGGAAATTTTCTACTCCCAGAACTCCATAGAAAAATGGAGTTGCAAAAAGGAAGAACTAGACAGTGCAAGAGATGGTCAGAACAATGTTGAGTCAAGAAGATCTACCAGATATTTATTGGAAATAAGTAGTTCAAAATGTTGTGTATATTTTGAACAGAGCTTAGATGAGACACAAGAGTGATAAAACACCATATGAGCTATGGAGAGGAAGACCAACATCAGTCAAACACCTCAAAATATTTGGAAGCAAGTGCTACATCAAAAGGGATGAAGAAAATTTGGGTAAGTTTGATTCTAGATTTGATGAAGGTATTTTTCTTGGTTATTCATTGAGAAGTAAATCATACATATTTTATAAAAAAAGGCTGAAGAGGATTGTAGAAAGTGCAAATGTGAGAATTGATGAAATAATTTAGTCTTTTGGTATTTTGGAAGTAGAGGATGATGAAGAGCCAATTCATAACAGTATTGAAGATTCAAAAGTTGTTACAAAAACTGCAACAAAGTATATTATGAAGAATCACTCTAAAGCTCAGACTAGAGGAGATAAAGATAGTGGAGTTTAGACTCAGAAGAGACTTGAGAGAGAAAATGGGCAAGTATACTTTTCATTACTATCAAAGATAGAACCTGAGTCCTATAAAGAAGCAAAAAAAGAGAAAGGTTGGATAGATGCTATAGAGGAAGAGCTGAATAAGATCAAGAAGAATAAAACTTGGGAACTCATCCCAAGACCTAAAGGAAAGTATGTGATTGGAACCAAGTGGGTTTTCAAAAATAAGCTAAATGAAGAAGGTGAAGTGATCCAGAACAAGGCTAAACTTGTTTGTAAAAGGTATGCTTAGGTTGAAGGCATAGATTTTGAAGAGACATTTTCTCTAATAGCAAGATTGGAAGCAATCAATATTTTTTTAATTCTTTCAACATTCAAGAATTTCAATGTATACTAGATGGATGTGAAGTTATCATTTCTAAATGGAAAGCTAGAAGAAGTCGACATTGAACAACTAGAAGGGTTTCAATGTTTTGATAATCTCAATTATGTTTATAGACTGAAGAAGTCTTTGTATGGACACAAATAAGCTCCTAGAGCTTGGTATTTAAGGTTGTATGGATACTTGCAACAAGAAGGGTTTTGGAGAGGAAATGCAGATAGTAATTTGTACATAAAAATAGAAGGTAAACTTTTGCTGATAGTTGTGGTCTATGTAGATGATATCATTTTTGGTGGTAGTAGTGATTATATGTGCAAGGAGTTTTAGAAGGAAATGTAGAATGAATTTGAAATGTATATGCTAGGTGAGTTATCTTTCTTTCTTGGGTTGTAGATTGCATAATCAAACAAAGGAATTTTTACTTCCTAGAACAAGTACATAAAGTAGATGCTAAGTAAATTTAGAATGGAAGACTATAATCCGATGGGTACACCTATGGTTACAAGATGCAAGTTGAGTACAAATGATGAATCTTCTTTGGTAGAAAAAACCTTGTACAAATATATGATTGGTAGCTTGCTTTATGTGACATCTTGATCAAATATAATGCAGGTAGTTGGAATGGTTGCTAGATTTCAAGAAGCACCTAAAGAAACTCGTGTTAAAGCAATGAAGAGAATATTTAGATATTTTAAGGCTACTATGGATTTTGGACTGTGGTATCCAAAGAGTGAAATTTTTTCTGTAACTGCATACACAAATCTAGATTAGGCAAGATGCATAGATGACCAAAAGATCATAAGTGGTAGATAATTCTTTCTTGGTGACAACTTGGTGTCCTAGTTGAGAAATAAATATGACTTAGTTTCATTATCTACAGTAAAAGCATAATACATTGAGTTGCAACATCATGTTGCACTCAGGTATTGTGGATGAAGCAGAATTTGAAGGAGATGAAGATTGAGTTTGATGAACCTGCCTCTATTCTCTATGATAACACCGAAAACATAAATATATCAAAAAATTGAGTAATGCATTCAAAGAAAAAACACATTGCAATCAGGTATCATTTTCCATGGGAAAAGGTTCTAGAAAAGGAGGTAAAGTTGGAGTATGTTGAGATAAAGGAGCAAGTAGAAAATATATTAATAACGCCACTTCCTAAGGAGACATTTGAGTTTCTTTTGTAGAAGTTGGGAGTTATTTCTCCCTCCTCTTGAATCAAGAAGAAGCATAGGTTGAGGGGGAGCTTGGTCTCCCTATTGCAAGAAGGCTTGGTGGTATTTCTTTGAATTTTTTTTAGAAGCAATGAAGTATGGACTCAGGGGAAGTCTATATGGGAAACAAGTTTTCAGATTGTGCAGGGTTCCAAATGTTAACCTTTTCCATTGATGCCAAAAGGGGAGAAATGGAGCTCAAAATTATATATCTTCCGAGGAGGAGAAATCATTCTAAGGGGGAGAAATATCTTCGTGTGTAACCAACTAGTTTGGTTGCCCAACATTTTGTTTTCCGTCGATAAAAAAGGCAAAGATTGTTGAACATAGTTTTCCATTGATGTCAAAGGTTGTTAGTAATTTCTTTGATGTCAGAGGTTGTCATTGATGTAGTGAGTAGTTTGACATCGAAGGAGGTTTCTGTGTAAGGCTAAGCTTGTAATGGTACTTGAATTATCATTATATTCCCATTTTGAGCTCTAGAAGATTTTCTAAAGCATGTTGTATGTCAGAAGTTTAATATGATAAGTGTTGGTAATTTTACTGCTAGGATGCAAAATCAAGAAATATATATTACTAGTTGCTAAGGTGTGGTTGTATATCTTTTGTATGCTTGCAATATCATGCTTGCATCTATTCACTATGATAGTGATGGTCTATAATTTTGTACTGAAATGTATTAGTTCAATTCTCAGGAAAGAGATTTATTTAGAAATATAATTATGGTTTGCATTTCTTTTAGAAATGCAATTTTTCTCCACGGTTTTAGAGTGTAGTACCCCTCGGTTTGTTCTCTGTTAGATTGATTGTTGTTGTATTGGATTGGGACAATATGATATTTTGTTGGATGTTGGGTTCACTGATATGATGGTAGTTGATGCTACTTTTATCACTGATGTTTTATGCTTATACTATGACTAGTATATGGATTTAATGGATTATGCAGATTAATCTTGTTATGTGCATCATGTGATTATCTGATGATTGTTCTTATAATGTTGATTAGCATATGATTATTGTGCATTGATGCATTTTGGTGAAGGGGAATAAAGTTGCATCACTTGCTTGTGAGTGCCCTGTGACGCTATGGCTTTCCTCTCACTGTGTGTTTGACTATATGACTATGTACATGCTTGACTGTGTGGTTTGCTACAAGTTGCAAATACCAGGCATTGACTCCACCTAAATTATTAGGTTTGAGTGTGCCTTAAACCCAATGGAAATCATTGATGGAGATAGCATTTGGTCCCTTGTTTAGTCATCATCCTTTGCAAGGATGAGTATCTAATGTCACACCCTGGTAGTGTTGTCAGTTTGTGTTTCAGTTCGTCTTTGTTGTTGTGGTCTTATTTTCCGTCTTCATTGTGAGGTTAGGTATTGCTTGGTATTTTGTACATTTGATTTAAATTTGGTTGATTAGTGCTTTGATTAATTATTGCATTAAAATAAAGTTACTAAAGTTAAAAGTATTTTTGATAATTAAAATAAATGCTTTAATATGATTGTGGTTTTGCCAAATAAATATTATTAATGCCTTTATTTGGTTTAAATAAATTAAGATTATGTTTTAATATAGAAATATTAAAATAAATATATTTGTGCAAACAAAATTAATAAATAAAATATCTTAAATTGATTTATTATGTGCAAATAAATAGGGATATGTTTATAAATAAACATATCGAAGAAGTGGCAATGAACTATAGATGATAAATTAAATAAATTAATTAAATTAAAGAAAGTGCATGCGAACATTGTGGAGTGGTAAATAAATTGGTTAATTGCTAAAAGAAAGGGGGATTTTCATAATTTTCTAAAAAAAAAAAAAACTTGTTGCTCTTCCCGTGAATGTTTTCTAATTCTTGGAGGTTTTCTTTTGGAGGTTTTTATGGTAGGAAGAAGATTAATTGTAGAAATTGCTAAATTGTGGTTGTGGGAAAATTGTTGCTGCAACTTGGAATCTAGAGCTGATAGTGATCTCAGCTCAACCATTCAATTTAACTCAGATTCCTTTGTGTTTCCTCAATTTTAATTCTATTTAGAAAATGAATAATGAATGATTGTTCTAGCTGAAGCAAAATAAATTCTTGCTAATTTATGAGTGTGAAATTTTGCAAATGCATGGTTTGGGAATCTTCTAAGCCTTTCTTGGAAAATCGAATTGTGCTTATTCTATTAATTGTATTTAGTCATCGAAGTCTCATTTCTTTTGGAGTATTTTGTTGTTTATTTGCTTTCTTTGTATTTCCCCAACTTGGCTGCAATTTAATAGGGTGTCTCAACTATTTTACTTGACAAATCCTTTATTCTTTGAATAGGCGTAATCTTCTATTATTTTTTTTGGTTTCTTTCAAAATTTTGGTCTTTATTTATAGCCAATGGTATGACATGTTGGATTATCAATTTCCTTTTCCATAGTATTTTATTAAGTCTATAAACTTTATTATTTTAAGTCTTTAAACCCTCCTATTTAGTTGCTATTGGCACACTATGTTCTAGCCGACTATTTCCATTTCCATTTCCTTTCTCCTACCTCTAGTGGGTCGGCACCTTACTTGTTTGGGTTATATCCAAATGTCTATACTCTACCAACGCCTATTCTGAGAGCATACAAATCTTATTTCATACAGTAGGTTTTATTTTTATCTTGATAGATTTTTATTTTATGGCTTTACTTGTCTTTTGGAGGGGGATATCTCTAACATTCGATGCGTGTGTGTATGGCATATAGAAACTTCATGCATAGTATTAGATATGTCATTTGATTGTTGGGTAGATACTTTATCAATAACATCCCAAGTTGTCACTTTACCTTGGTAAGGGTAGAAACCATCCTTCTCTTTCCCGCATCAATCTTCTATCATTGAATACTTTGATTGTATTACTTTGGTAAGGGTAGGAATGCATTGCTTTCCTGTGTATTACTTTGGTATTAAAGATTGTGTTTTCAATTCCCCCCCTTGCATCGTACCTTTGCTAATGTGATACTTTAAATTTGTTCAATATTCAATCTCAAGTTTATTGATGCATATTATCATTTTGGAATTTGAATAGTTTACATTTATATATGTAAGTTTGAATATACATTTAAACGCCTTTTTATAATTTGTTATGTCAAAGTTCGATGGAAATTCTATAAGATTGGTAATTGTTGGTTTAGTTTATTGCTATACTTTTGACTTATATATGATGACTTAAGTTGATGCATTTTGGCGTTTGAATATATATATATATATATATATATGTATGTTTTTGTGTGTTGGTATAAACTGCATGATTTGGTGTATTGTATTGAAAACAACTTAGATAATTTATATATATGAATACACACACATGTATATAAATATATATACCGTTTTATGTGTATATATATATATAGTTGTATGTATATGTATATATGTTATATAGGTGTGTTATATATTTGTATGTCATAGTATAATTCGATGTAAAGTATTTCAAACAATAGTTTAACTATAATATATATATGTATGTATATATGTATATTTAACAAAATTATATTTCAATATAAGAGAACTAATTGTTAATGTTAATCAAGTGAATTGGAGATTAAATAAGGAAAAGTTTCTTTACTTAAATAATTGAAGTATGATTAAATATAGGAATTAAAGTATCTTTTTACTAATTAATGAATGTTGATTACTTCCTTAACTATTTGTAAAATCATTGTGTAATTAGTTATTTCGAATAACTGATACTATGGTAAATGACCAAATTAAGTGAATTGTGTGGTAGAGTCAAGAGGCACATGAGATGTGGAAACAATGTATTTTTGGTTGGATATTTGGATTGGTTGCTTGCATTGAATACTGTGTTGTTATTGTAAAGTGCAGTGTTTTTGGTGATTGTTTAAAAGTGGGAGTCCTTTGTGTTTAACGGATTTGTAAGTCTTCCAAAGGCTTGGGAAAATTTGTTATTGGTTGAAATGTTATGTTTGAGCCTTGAATTGGTTGGTATTATACTTGTGATGTGTTGTTGTGGGTCTTTAACCATGCACTCCTTATTGTGGTTATAGTTGTTTTTGAGAGAGAAATGGTCCATGCCTTGCTTAGGTTATGTACTTTTGTGGTTTTTGTTTTATGTGCATGATGGCTTTACCCTACTGGCTTTATTGGTTCTCCTAGCTGCTAGTAGGGGGAGTGGCTCTCAATGGGTGTCGATGCACAAAGTGCCATCCAGAGTAACCCATGTGAGAGTTTTTTAACTCAGTGATAACTTAAAATGAATTAGGGGGTTGGGTAGTTTACACATTAATCAAGATAAGTGAATGCCTCATCCATACATGTAGTGCTCATTTAGACTAAGGATGGGTTGAGAAGGCCTGGTTGGCAAGACCAACTTCCTTGTCCTAATGAAAGGAAGATTTGTTCTGCATGTGTCACCCTATGGGGTCGAGACCTAGTGAGAGGTTGCTAGGACAACCATAGATGGGGGAGGGGGTCTAGTGAGAGATTGCTAGGACAACTCATGCCAAGACCATGTGATGACACTCTTCCCTCTACAAACTAGTATTCCCTTGTTTGTTTTCTTCCCTTGGTCTGTGATGTCCTCTGGAAGCATTGTATGTTCTTATGTGATGTTAATGTTGTTGTAGTGTCAAATTAGAGTCTTTTTTAGCCTTGTTATGTCAGTTTGTGGTCACCTTGTTTATTTTTGTTGTGGGACCTTGTGTTATCTCCTAGCACAGGGGGGTGGACCTTTGGGTTCCACATGGTCGGGTGGATTGTGCTTATTCCTCCATTGGGTTCCCTTTTTTGTTGTTCATGTGTGTGGTAGCTATTCCTGGAGATGTGGACTTCTGCACTTGTTCCAACTCTAGTGGATTATATTTCATGTCCTTGTATTGAACTATAATCAGTGTATCATATATTATATTTTTTTATGTATATTCTTCCCTATTGATCTTGGGGAAGCATTGTTGTAATGATGTAATGTTGTAATTAATTATGAAATATCTCTTGTAATGAAGAATGCAAATGATTTTTATTGCATATATTAGTTAATTGAATTGATCTTGGATGTTGTTACACTGATGACATGTTATGGATATTACATATCGATGGTACATTTAATATGATGTATTTAACGAACTCTTTAAATATTTTTCAAATCATGTTTAATGGAGTAGTTCTTGTAGCTTGGTTAATGGATAGATAGTAGCGTAGTCATGAAAGCTTAGAGGACTTAGTTTTGATTGCATGTTAGTTTATATTTCACTATCCTTAGTATGTTGCACTCATTTTTTTAATTTTTTTTAAAAGTCTTCCATTTTTTAGCCTTGTAGCATATTGTCCTCTGGGGTTCTGTGGTAGGGCATTAAAGAGAGGAGAGTATGTCTACACTAGTTCTATCATATTCCTACGTTTTTGAAGGATATGGTTAGCATGCAAAAAGTTTGAAATGACATAAGGTTCTTTGTGTCTATCTATCAACTAGTTGGAGTTCTAGGTGTGTATGGTAATGGGTAGTAGCGTGAAAAATTCAAATCTTGTGCATGGTGTTAAGATGGGACCTGATTAAGATTCTTGCAGTAGCACACGATATCATGTTATTTTAGCAACAACAAAATTTATTTTTGGACCAACCCATTACATGTTACACGTAAATTTAATTTAGGACCATCTTATGTCATCCTAGATATTTATAGATCCTTGGCTAACATAGAAGAGTGTTATGTAGTGTCATGTATATATTTCTCTATTGTGTAGATGTATTGAGTGATTGTGTGAAGTAGGATTACACCTGTGTGAAGAAAATTTGGTCGCTAGTACAAATTGAAGAGAAGGTGGTGAAGATAAAAAGGAGAGTTGCATTTTAGTGTGTGCACCAATATCAGAAGATCATATGCAATTAGGAAGAGTGTCAGTTGTGACTCTGACACATGTATGATTTACATAGAAGATCTACAAGCATTATCTTTGTATTCTGGTAGGATTGGTGTTTTACCTATTGTTCTGATTCCATTGGGGATTGGTGTCTCTAGTTGGTTTGTGCCTACAAATACAATAGGGGATTGATGTCTCTGGTAGGTTGGCGCCTACTTCATATTGTAAATTTCACTTGTATATTTTTGCATCATGAGGCTAGATTTGGGAAGTAAATCCAAGCAACTATTCTCACCATGGTTTTTTCCCATATTTGGTTTCCATGTATATCTAGTGTTCACTCATGTGCTTTATGCTTTTATGGGGTTATTTATGAAGAATCATTTATTTTGATAACCATAGCAAAGTTAAATTTTTTGAATTGATTAGATCTACTGATTCACCCCCCCTCTCAGTAGATTGTGTTTCCTTCATTCTTTAGAGTGAATGCTTTGGTTGGAGTTGGAGTTGGAGAATTTTATTTTTTATAGGTCTAATCTATAAGTAATATTTAATGGAAATTTTAGGAAGCGTATAGGTTAAGATTTGTGATGTTTATAGATTTGAACTATGAAAGCTAAACATGGAGAATCTTTGATGTAATAATGACCAAGGGGCCTTATTAGGCAATCCAATCACATAGCCAACAAAAAATAAAACCCAATAAACAATTCTATTCTATTTATTTGAGTCATAAAAATGAATTTTATACCACAAAAATATCCACAATCTCAATAAGATAGCAATTTTGTTTAATCAGGCATCATCTATAGTACATTATAGTCTTAAAAAAGCCAATTAATTTTATTTCTAATATTTCACTTCTTGAAAAATATTGCCAAGACTACTCTTAGACCAATATCTAGAGCCACTCTTGGGCTTATTTAACTCAAACTCAAGGAATTTAAATTGTCTATAGTCATGTTGATGACACTAAAGAATAAATATATAAGGATAAAGAAGATGGTGAAGTTACAACATGTCTTAGTGAAGGCATGAAGGTGTTGATAGATGAAGATGTGATTAGAGAATATATTTTAGGAGAGGGTGGAGAAGAAGATATTGTAATAAAGGATGATGGAGGGATCTATGCAAATGAGGTGGTAAAAGTGGAAGAAGGGATGGGTAGTAAATTAGTGTAGATGGAAATCTTTGTTTTCCATGATATTACTAATATAGATTTGTATGTAATTTTTGTGGAGGATGGTGTAAAGAAGAATGGAGGATACAAGAGAGATTTTTAGTGGAGGAGGTTAGACTATGGTGGGTTAAATCCTACAAGAGGAAGAAGAAGAATAGAGAGTGGTAAGATTATGAGTGTTAAGCGGAATGGAATTTGGAAGAGGGTGGGTTGCAGTGGACATAGGTCCATGAGAGGAAAGAAGAATAAAAAAAATAGGTGGAGGATGATACTTGTGGTTGCCAAATGCTAGAAGAGGCAAAGGAAGAAAGTTTTTGATGAACTTGCTACAATGATGGAGTTTGTTGCAAGTTGTTTACAACCTAGAAGGGTGTTTCTATAATCCAAATCTATTTTTTGAGATACTCTAATAAAATTATTACTTGGTGTGTTTGATGCACAAGCATTCAGGTCCACGCGTGATCCAAGATAACCCAAAAAATTTAAGGTTTTTCTTTTAGTTCATTGTTGATTTGGTTTTGGTTGGTTTACTTTAAGAAGAAATTTTAGATTCATAATTAGTGAAATTCAATTCATAATCTTGTTGAAGGGCTTAATGGGTACCTATGATAAAAAATTTTGGTGAAATTGGGAAAAAATGACTAAGTTATGCAAAACCAAAGTTTGTGGCGTGCTTAGGAACTAAGTTAGAGTTTTGGGTAGTTCTAATAACCCCAAGAACTACTAAAATGTTCCAATTTATACCAAACCATCTAATGGTTCCTAATTCCCAATGGAGCCAGAACTACTAATGGGTTATTTTTCCCTCTGTTTTCTCTAATCTTTTCAATTCCTATTGAAAGTGTTGACAAGTCTTTAACTTCTTTCTATGGATTTTTTAGATGGTTCCTAGTGTATTAGGAATATTCAATAGGTGGTGCTTCCTAGTTCCTATTGGGGTTAGAAGCCTTGATTGACTAAGAAAAGTTTCAAGGGATTTTATAGTTCTTATTTGAGTAGGAATCCCTGATCAAGTGGTTAGTTCCATGATTCCTAACAAGGTCAGAAGCCTTGACAAAAGGTAAGTTCAATGAACATTATATAAGTTCTTGAAGAAGCAAGAACCAATGACAAGGTGGTTAGTTTCATGATCCAAAGAAAGAGGGGATGAGAAAAAAATTTAGAGATAAAAGCTTCAAATATTATGATAAATCTAAGGTAAAGTTTTGGAAGTGTAGAAAGTCAATAATTTTTAGGAAGGAAATAAATTTTAAGAAAAAGAATAGTAAAGGTAAGCCTTTAGATGATAGTGATAATTATCCTTCAATTTCATTATCCTCCAATGAAGAAGAGGTAAACAATAAAGGTTTTATAACATCTACATATTTTCAAGCATATGGTAATTATGGTACATATTTTTCATATGAATCCTGATAAAGACTGGTTTATCTAATATGAATGCTTTGATGGAGGAAATTTATTATTTTTTTATGACTCTTCTCACATGATAGTTGAAAAATATTCCCGTCAAAGTGGTATATGGCATCTAAATAATATAATATTTATGTAGATAGGCATGTAAATCATAGACCCTCCAAATATCAATCAACAATATTAGAAGTATTGTCCACCAATATGTCATTTTCATCCCAATTCCATGGTTTGTAACCAACTTCAAGCAAGTGAATTTCGTCATGACAAGAGATATCACTTTTAGTAAATGCACTTGAGTATGAGGGATGGGTGTTCTAACATTCTTTATATATTGTTCACGTGCCTTTGGGGTATGATCCACTTGTGCTTTTAGCATATTTTCATTTCACTTTGGAACACATATAGAGGAAGTGTATTTAGAAGATGTAGCAATGAGTTTCCAAATTTCTTACTTTTCTTATATTTATTTGAAAGCTAATGATAAAACCTTCCATTCTTTGGTACATAGGGAGGATAGAAATTTCTTATTTGCACTCTTATTGTGGTGGAAGACAATAATCATTGTATACACCTAAAATCGGTCAAAACATTTAATTAATTAAATACTAGCTATTTAATTAATATTTCATCTATGTATAAATAAATTCTCAATTTATTTATATAGTTCATATCCTCTAATTCTCCAAATCTAAAAATCATATTCTTCTAATTTAATTAAATAAACAAATTTCCATAAGCTTTTTTTATTTAATTAAGTTTCATTAATCTCAAATTAGAAATTCAAGCACATGTCTACATATTTTTATGCCACCTCACCAAGGTCACATGAAATTAAATAATTATAATTTTTAATTAGAATTATCTTCTAAAAACTTTCAAACACATGGATTATTCCTCACACACTTGATTCTCCCACCCATTTGGCATTCAAACACATGGTCTTTTTCTCACACACTTGATTCCCCATCCATTTGGAATGTTGTCTTTGGTCAAGGGAACATTTTCTTGATTCTCTTCATCTCCACCATTCATCCCTCTTGTTTGAATTTGGTTTGTCGATCATTGCCACCTCACTAAATGCTTGGAAAAGCCTATAAATACAACCCTTTTCCATTGTATTTTGCATCCACATGTGAATAGAGTTATTATGCAGGAATATCGTTTGAGCATTAGAGAATTTTGGAGTCTTATAGTTACATTTCATATCATGTTTTGCATCATAGTTAAATATTATAATAATACTTTGCTTCATAGTTGCATTTTATATCCCACTTTACATCATAGATGCATTTTAGATTAGCACATTCATATTTATCATTTGAGCATATTGAGTATCATCTTAGTTTCATGTCATAGAATTTGCATTGTATAATCTAACACCATCATCCATTCATCATAGTATCCATTATCATTTCCATCGTATAGTTTAAAGTAGGAATTTAATTGACTTGCATGTTGAATATTATCTAATTTCCCAAGTCATCATTTTAACAACCATTGTGCACATTGAAATTTGAGGGCCAAATGGTTTAATAAGACCTCAAGAATAGAGGACAATGAGACGTTCTTAAAAGATTTGTTTAACTGCAAAATAGAGTAGTTTACTTGGTTCAAATCTTTGATATAATTTGTTTCATTAAGGTTTGTGTTGATTTATTTACTTTCCCATATTTCACACACACACAAAATGGTGCCCACTGTGGGGCCAAACCCCATTTCTAAAAATTTGATAGAAAAGTTCATTTAAATAGGTTGGATGTGATGTTTTAGCGCAACTGTGGTTTCTTTCGGCACATTCGATAAATCTTGGACAGCGCATACGACTTATGTTTCGGTGCATCCAACCAATCTTTCAACGCATCTAAAGTATGTTTTGGCACATACAACCAATATTTCGGTGCATACATCAATTTTGCTAGTGCATATAGGGAGTATTTCAGCGCATACATCACTTCTTTTAGTGCATATGTTACTCATATTAGTGCATCCATAAGTTATTTTAGCGCATGCATGAGTTCTTTTAGTGCATAGGGTATTTGTTTCAGTGCATTAGATGACTGTTCTAGTGCATATGTATAAATTTTAAAATTTTCAAAAATCCAAGAGCTAATTTGTGTTTTCTACTTGCAAGTACTTTTATATGAGCACCAATAAAAGACAAATTTATCAAACTATTGATGATTTATGCAGATGCTCAAGTCATTTAAATACTTTCTTTTGGTTAAGATAGGCATCTAGTTTAATTAGAAGGGATAAAGAACACCATGTCTTTTTTGCATAATGAATGGTAGGCATATGCTCTCCCCTTAACTAGGTGACCAAAAAGCTAGACCCATTCCCATTTATTTGTGAGTGTGAGTTGAGTATATTGTGTGTGTTCTCTCTTTGTTCACACAAACAAAGATTGATCAAACTACAGATGTATTTTCTCACTTTTGTTTATCCATAGAGGGCATGCCTTGTGGGAAAAAGTAATCACCCAAGGGAACGACCCAACTGGTAACATGCTAAAGCCAAGTGACTTCCAACCAGGATATAAATGTGAGTACTTGGGGAAAGTTCAAGTATCATGAGGATTGTTCCGACAAGAAGGGTAGCAATGGTCTCTTGCAACATGGATGATCCCCCACAAATGAAATGCTTATATTAAAACCCTTTGTGGTAGCAAGGCCAAAATCCTTAATCTATTTCTTGGTGCAAGAATGGTTGTTCTAAAGCCATCCCACATTCTTGCAGCTTTTAGTAGAGATTAAAAATATGCCATGGGAGATTCATGGGTATTGATGCTTGGATGCCCTATAGAAGTGAGTGTCATGGAGGGGAGCCAGTGGAGTCAAGCATCTAATCATCCACTATAAGTAAGCATAGTTGGAGTAAAATCCAAGTGGGAATTCAAAAAATATAGTCCTACATAGCCTAAGTTGTACATGTTTGATGTGTCTTTATCAATGTGTTTTTGAACCAATTTCAAACAAAAACATCACATGTTGGAAGTGAAAATATTGATTCAAAAACATCCTTTCAAACAACCAATTCTTTGACTAGAAAAACAAAAAATCAAACAAACTTGCAACAAACTATGACATTTTCCCAGTTCAACGCATCTGTTGCATTTTCTAGCGCATTTGTGCAATCTTCCAATGCATTTATTCTCTATTTTAGTGCACCCAGATAGTTTTATAGTGCATTTGTGCAATCTTCTAGTACATTTACCCTCTGTTATAGTGCATACACTTTTTATTTTAGCGCATCGACCCTCTATTCTAGCACATCCAACTAATCTTATAACACATCTATGCAATGTTCTGGTGCATCCATCCTCTGTTGTAGCACATTTGTTCAATATTTTAGCGCATCTTGGCTATGTTTTAGTGCATCCATTAAATGCAAAACCCAAGAGTTAAACTTGTCCCCTATTTCATAGTTTGAACTAGAATTCAATTTTTTTTTCAGTTCGTAATCATTTCTCAAATACCACAGTGCCTAAACTTGTTAAAAATAACCTCTACAAGTGGAATTCTTCAAAGTAAACCAATATCTAACATCTCAAAGTGCTTAAATCATCAAACCTATCTCTTGTTTGTTAAGCCAAGTTTCATCATCAGGATTTATCATCCTCTCATCATGAAACAAAGCTATATAATCATATCAAACTTAGTCCCATCAATAGAATTTTTCATTCTATTTGAGTTAGTTTTTTACCCTTGGCACTTTTCCAAACAAAGATCAAAAGTTTAGTGAAAACTATAACACTTGTATGCCCATTTTAACAAGATCCCAAAAAGCATAAACTCAAAGAACATGAAATTGAAACTCAAACCACCATGGATGAAATATATGAGGATCAATTGAATCCTTTAACTTAGCAGATGCAAAACCTTCAACAACAACTCCAAGACATACAAAGATAAACCACAGAAAAATATTTTCTGCTAGACATTTGTCCTTATTCTTTTGACAGAAATGTGGACATAATACCTTCTCCACCAACAACTACATCATCCAAGTTCAATTTCTTTGAATATTTGAAAAGGTTAAATGAGAAACCCAAATCTCAGTCCTCAAACACAAATGATATTGAACAATCTTACCATGTCATGCATCTATCTTCATCTCCCATAAGCCAAAATATACCTCATGATTCTTTCACCCAAGTTAACGATTCCATCCAACCACCTTCTTCTATCATATCTTCTACATCCAATGATTCATGTCCATCTCTTAGTCCAAAACATGCTATCATAGACTTCCATACACATCAAGATCAAAATATTCTTCCCTCTACATCCAATGATACCAAAATTTCACAAGTTCTTCCAATCTTTGACCAAGACCCCATCTCTCAAGAATTCTATGATGATCCCTTCCTTTCACTTTTCATCCACAATGATTCCTTTCCATTTAAAGAGAAAAGTATTTTTCTAATTCCTCCTTCCACCACATCTAATGAATCCATACCATCTCATGATTCCATTGCATCCCAGGATCATGATAATTCTTCCATCATATCTAATGATGTTCTACTATCCGATGATCAAGATATGATTTCCACAAAATCTCATGATTCCTTTCCTCATCAAGATCAATATATTCCTTCCATACTACTTCATGATGATTCCATACCTAATGTAGAGCAATCTATTCCATCTCCTACACCTCGTGATCCTTTTCCAAGTCAAGATCAAAGTACCCCATCATCCCCATGTCAAGAGCCTTTCACACCTATACAAGCTATCCATGAACCACACACCTACAAATTGGGATCATCCACCTTTATCCAATCTGGTTTACTTCCAACACCTATCCTTCATCCATATCATACCCTCCCCAAAATGGACTCGCATTTTGTTTCACAAACAACACATATCCCATTGGTAAATAAATTTGTCAAAGTATGAACTACAAAGGAAAAGGATTAGGCCTTCATGAACAAGGTATCTTGGCACCCCTTTCTATCCAACAAAATCCATATTATCACATCTTTGGTTATATACCTAAGTGTCCTAGTTCATCAAACTTTCCATCAATCCTAGGTTCTCATCCTAGTTCATTAAGCCTTCCATCTATCCTAGGTCCTCATCCTATTCCATCAAACCTTCCATCTATCCTAGGTCCATATTCTATCCCTCAAGGACAACAAAGGCACACATCCTTGATACCCTTTCAAAATTCTACCTACATTAACTCATCCATAATACCTCCATATCATTCATCTCAATCCAACCCTCCCATTGCTCTTGGAAGCAATTTGGGTGCTAAATGTCAAAAGCTTCCATATCAAAATCCACATGTGTCAAAGGATCAACATGTATCCTCGAAGAGGCATACAAAAATAGAAGAAAATTTGATCCAAAATCAAAGGAAAATTTTAAAAAGGCCACAAAGGCCCATCAAACCAAAAAGGAAATTTTCAAAGACCAAAAAGGTCCATAAATCAAAAGAAAATTTTAAAAGGCACAAAGGCCCATCAAAGAAAAAATAAAAATTTCCAAGACCACAAAGGCCCATAAATCAAAAGGAAATTTCAAAAGGCCACAAAGGCCCATCAAAATGAAAGGAAAGTTTCCCAAGACCACAAAGGTCCATAAAGCAAAGAGAAAAATCTCAAGGGCCAAAAGGGCCCACAAAGCAACAATCAAAGTAAAAAGTCATGTGGATTCCTAAAAGTATCATAGAAGCAATAAAATATAAATTGGTATCCAAATTTTCTAATCCAAAAGCTTCCTCCAATCTTCCATATAAAAACCTATCATCTTCCAAATCCATTTTTCCTCCATCACTCCACCACCCTTCAAGGTGTGTGCCAATGTTGACCTTGCAATCCCTCCCATCCATCCATCAACAAGCCTTCCCACCTCCTATCCATTACCCAACATTCATCCCCCAATATTCTCCTTTAATCCAAACCTCTGGATAAGTCCTTAGTTCTTCCATCATACCTTTAATAGGCAAACATTTATGAGTCTAATTCCCATGTGCCATGGTTTATTAAAGGGATATTTGGTTGTGAAACTTGATGCTTAAGTCCTTCCTCCATCCCCCTATCATCCATATCCTATTTTCCATATTCCTCTTGCACTCTACACTTGGGGGGAAAGTTTTGTCCATCTTATCATTCCTTACATTTCCACCTTTGATCTTGAAAAAGTTAAGGATCTCGTTGAACATCATATATCTTATCCTATTCACTTTGTCCATATCTTTTGTATCATATCCTTTGCCTTATCCATATTCCATCATTCTTACTAGATACATCCTTTCTTCTCGACCTTAGTCTTGATGAGGAATAGGGGCAAAATACTTGGGCTTTATGTCTGTATATTATCTAGTTCATCTTGACTATCCCATTCATTATTCTTATCCTTGCATTTTCTTCCATTCCATATCTTCTAGCTTAAATCAAAATCCGTGTCCCATTTTCTTCCTTTGTTCTTGATGAGATTAGGGGAAAATTTGTTCATCTCATTCATCTTAAATGTCCTTCAAAAAAAATAAAAAAATAGCAAAAATTAAAAAAATTAAAAAATAGCAAAATAAAAAGATCAAAAAAATTAAAATAAAGGAAAAAAGAAAAATCCAAAAAGAAAGATAAAAGAATTTTAAAAAAAGCAAAAAAGAGAAAAATACAAAAAAAAAAGTGAAAAATTAAAAAATTAAAAAAAAAATCATAAAAATCTAAAAAAGTGCAATAAAAACAAGTAGTGAAAGCCTGACAACAAGCACTATTTGTGATAGGTTAGATTTTCCATCTACTTGAGCATGGCGACCATTCGCTTTCGCCACTCACTTTCTCCATCATTCTTCCTATCATTAGAAAGCTTCATGTGCATATCTTGGCATTGCAGTCGTGTCTCACCCTAGATTGGGGAAAAAATCTTAAACTCACCAAGGGGAATAAACTCTGAGCTTGAACCAATAGAAAAACAATAGTAGTACAACACAACCCAAAACAATGATCATAGTGCAACTCAACATTGAACATCAACCATCATCAGAAATAAATCAACCATCCAAAATCAAAATAGCCAAATCAATCAAACCAAAAGCACACTTCAAATGGATGATGTTCCTTTTAAATCATGGGTTTATCATTTCAACACAAATGTTCAACTGTTGGACTTTGATTTTTTTTGTCATCATATCTTTGGAGCACCTCGATGATGTATCACACTAGAGGAGCTAGAAAGGAGTATGATTTTTCTTTGTTTGTTGTTTGTGAGTTGATCATTATTACTGTGCAAATTGTCGTGGGACGTGCTCTACAAAGTATCACTAATGACATTCCAAATTTGCATAGGAAAACTATTAACTCTTGTTTGTTTACGCAAGCAATACTTAGGTCATCTCAGTTTAATTATACCTAGATGCTTGTGTTAACTTGCAACATGAAAAATCTTGGAAGTAGTGCTCAAGTCATCATGGTCTAAATATGCCATCGATGCTTGTACTCACTTTCAACATTTTAAAGGCCCAATGATGATAAAAAGAACGACAAATTGTCTATTACAAATGAAACCTTTTGAATATGAGATCTGCATGGTTAGAGTAGATTGCATCCATGTTAGTTTGCATCTGTATCTATATAGTTTCCAAAGTAACAACAATTTCATAAGCATGTTATCTCTATCATCAATGGATTGACTACACTTGACATTAACCAAAAAGACATCATTCTCATTTAGTTACACATTAGTTGCATCATCATTTGCATCAATTAGGAAAAAATTTCATTTAGTTGCACATCAGTTGTATCATCATTTTCATACATTAGAAAACATTACCACATCGTTCATCCATCCATGCATCATATCATAATATTTGCATCAGAAAACATAAAAGACATGCATCACATCTCATTTGCATAATCAAAATCCATCTCACATAGCATAGGCTTGAATCCATAACACATATAGAATCATTAATCATATCATCATTGCATACATTCTACAATCACCACATAAACATCATCATTGCATAATCATCATAATCATCACAATCAACATCATAATCACATAAAATTACATTTTCATACATCACTCATCCATCATTACATCATTTATTTGAATGAGAAAATTTCAAAAACATCACATAAATTTCATCACATTGGCATAAAAGGATCCATCACACACATCATATAGGCATCATTCATAAAACATCATAGAATCATAACACATCATTTGCATCATCATTTGCATCCATATCATATCATCTCATCAGGATCATCATCATAAACATAGAAATTAAATGCATCCATATCATATCGTCATCATGATCATGATCATAACATAGAAATTAAATGCATCCATAGCATATCATCATCAAAACATGGAAATTAAATGCATCAAAGCCATCCATCATCATATAACATCATATAGACACATAGATCAGTCATCATCATCGCCGTATGCCATATATAACTCAAAATGATGTCAAAGTGTACAAGGATATTGTTATGCCTTGCATAACCACCCTATTTTATTTTGGAACAAAATGGGTCCCCCTTTTTTCTTTTGTTTTCTTCGCCTTTGGTTGTTTGTTTGGGTCTTAGGAGTTCTTTTGTTTTCCTCCTAGGTTTGTCTTTTGTTCTGTCGGATTTGGTTCTGCCTCAACCAGAGTTGGGTTTCTTCTTGCTAAAAATTGAAGAAATGATGAAGAATAATGTATTTTATATGCTTTTGAGAACTAATAGAGGCATTGTTTTGTAGGATTAAATCATACCTCTGAGGCTATTTCTCAAAGAAGTCAGTTGGAAAGCATGCCTCAATCAGATTTGGCATAAAACTCCTCAAGGAAGAAAGTCGGTGAGACCCTCCAAATGCCTTACCGACTGGTAGTGTGGTTCTATTCATTTGAAATGCTCAGGTCGCCAAGACATTCCGGTCACTATGAGTTTTCTATATCTCTCCGCTTGGGAAGAAGTCTCGTCGACAGTTGTTCACAAGGTTAGCGTCAGGGAGAATGGTTTACATTCGGTGTGATGTCTCGCTGACCAAGTGGAGTCTCGCCGAAAGGGATTGAGATCGAGAAGAAGTCTGGCTGATTGACGTTTGTCTCACTGAAGGTTTGTGGCTTCAGGGTAAGGTCTTGCCGACAGATGGAGGTCTCATTGAAATGGAGTCACTTGGGGAGATGTCTTGTCAAAAGGGTGAGGTCTCACCAAAAGGAGGAAGTCTCACCAAAAGGGTGTGGCTTCAGGGTAAGGTCCACCCGATAGATGTTTGTCTTGCCAAAATGGTTTGAGCTCAGGGAGATGTCCTACCAAAAGATGGAGGTCTTGCCGAAATGGAGTCACTTGGGGAGATGTTTTGCCAAAAGGGTGAGGTCTCGCCAAAAGGAGTTTTGCATCAGGGAGATGTCTTGCCGACCAGTGGACTCTTACCGACAGTGGTTCACAAGATTGTAGCATCAGGGAAACTCTGGGCTGAATGGTTTACATTTGGTGTGATGTCTGGCCGACTGGTGGATGTCTCGCCAAAGGATTTGCGCTCGTTGAAAGGTCCTGCCGACTAATGGAGGACTCACCGAAAGAATAGTGGCTTGCTATGATGTCCTGCTGACAAATGGTGGTCTCGCCGAAGGTCTGTGGCTTTGGTATGAAGTCTTACCAACAATTGGATTCTCGCCGATGGTTTTAACTCTTCGGTGTGACTAATGGGAACCCGCTATGACCTCCTACCGACTGAATGATGTCTTGCCGAATGTGAATGTCTTGCCAATGGAGGAATACAATGGTATAACTCTTAAGGGCTCGCTATGATGTCTGGCCGAAAGCGATAGTCTTGCCGATGGTTTTGGGATATTGATATAACTTTTGCAGCTCGATATGAACTCTTTCCAACAGTTGTAAGCTATGTCGATCACTGTTGTGGAGTATAATTGCATCAAGGAGACATGGCTAGTGTCTCATCAATATGTGATTTTTTTTAAATAACTTTCAACCACTTGGAAATCTTACGAGGTATGTGTTCCACCAATCAGAGGAGGCTGAAGGAGAACCCTTGGAAATTTGACCGTTGTGTCCATCCTGTGAAGAAGATCAACAGAATGTGAGCAATATGGATCTACTCTAGGATCAAAGGTGATCAATCGGCTTGGTGAACAATGGTGTTTGGATCTAGATAGAAAATCCAAAGACTATTTCCAAAGGGGGGGTTAACATGAAGAAAGATCTAGAACGAGAGGAAAGCCGAAAAGGGAAGAGACCGTTAGTCTCAAGGATAGCTAGGATCTCTACTAGAAACGGTAGATTGACATTAATGATAATGCTTCAGAACATTCAAAGAAACTCTGATGAAGGTCTCAAGGTTGGACATGAGGGTTGTGAGTTAATGTGATGGTTGCAAAAGATATGAAGACCACTCCTGAGGGTGATCTTTCACCAACATGGACAGGGTATGCATATTTAATGCATCAGGAACTTTATTCCAAAAGATCTAAGGGCTGACCCTTCTGAAGCAAGATATTTTGTAAACCCTAAAATAGGGGCCAACACATTCTTTTTTGGCATGTTTTATATATGGCACTTTTGGCCTCTTTGTAACAACAATAGGTTTAAAGTGAAAAAAGAAAGGAAGAGAGACATAACTGCATTCTTTTTCTTTGTTATAGGATTTTCTTTTTCATATTCTTAGTTAGGATTAGAAGGTAGGGAAACTTAAGAGTAGAATAGAGTAGGAGTTAGATTCAACAAAAGGAGGTGATGTATCTAGCAGATTTTCTTAGTGTAGATGGAGATAATCTAAAGACATAGGTTTTTTGTATACTGGTGATCTTGCCAGATTTGTAAATGTTGCTTATTTGTTTCACCAACAGTAGAAGTAACCAGATTTAAATCTACTTCATATTGTGTTCCTAAATGGTATTTATCTTGGGTTAATTATTTGATTTGCAAAGCTTTCAAGGAATGAAATTTTATCTTATGTTTAGCTTAAATGGTGATTTGCAATCTATTGTTGAAATTAACACTATGAATGAATGAAACTATGTGTTAATCACAAGTTAATTTTGTTGTGCAGTTTTAGTTAGAAATTCCTTGAAAGGTAGCAAGTCTAATTAAGTTGGAAGAATTAACATTCTCTTCAGTTTACAAGCTTTGATCTATCTTTTTCTATTTCTTTAAAACCACCAGTTAAAATAGATTTAAATGTATGTTTGATCTTAGAACAATCCAGAAGCTCAACACCAGCAGGCCCCTTGAACATTATAGTTCACATCAACCATTGAGTGAAATCAGCATAGTCGAAAACCGATTACCAAGACCTTGGGAGTTAGATATCCATGCATTATTCTTTCTCTTTTAGGAGAAAAAAATAGTAATATTTTTTTTATTGTTTTTGTGCTCATTTGACCAAACAACAGGAATCTAACACTAGAAGGAGGGCCTAGAAGAGAAAACTAGATAATACTAGGTTTTTCTCACCAGAAAGGTCCCATAGAGTTCTTCAATCAGCTGAAAATCCACCACCTTTGATAGAACTCAAGATCTCAATAAGACACATGATTCACAAGACTGGGGCAACCATCATACCACCCTTGTCAGCAACGCTCACTCCGCTAGGATTTTCACCAATACCCTAGTGGATACCTATCAATCCACCACCATACCCATCTCAATTGCTATTACAGCTGGTTCAACCCATCCTACAGCTGGCTCAACCACCTCCACCACCACCAATGGAATTTTTTCAAAATAATCCCTCTCCATTCAAGACTATTCTTGGAGGCTTTCATGATATGCTTAAGAATCCTGAGAAATTTTGTCCCAAATACATTCATGGCGAATCAAGGAGTGTTGAATAGCACATACAAGCTTTTAAGGATGCTTGTACTAGAGCCCAGATAGCTCACCATGATGTAGTTTGTAGGTTGTTCCCTTATTCCTTAGGGGATATGCCATACAACTAGTACCTAAATCTTCCACAAGGTTCTATTCTGAGCTAGACAAACTTGGAGAATGCTTTCATCAATCAGTTCAGAGTTTATGCGGATCCAACCATTTTGTTCCACCAATTTGCTACCATTAGGAAGGAGCCATGTGAATCCTTGCCCTTGTTTAATACTAAGTTTCAATGAATGTATAGGAGACTACAGGACCCCTATCTAGTTGCTAAGAATAGTGTCATTCAAGCATACTTTAGAGTTATAGACCCTTTGCTTGGCTTATTCCTACAAGGGACTTATCAGCCAACATATATTGATTCCTTGTCTAAAGTTTATCATCTAGCCATCAAGCTGCAACAACAAATTAGCTCTCAACAAGGAAGTTTGGGAGGAGGTTTTCCTTCTATGGGGTATCAGATGCCTAGCCCAAGCCCTTCATTCAATACTATCCCAAGGATGTCTCCTTCCCATTATGGACCTATGTCTGAGTTGTAGACTCAACCTCCTACTCCATTCTTTTCCAATGGAGCTCTTGACTTCTTTCAACAATCACAGGCGCATCACAGTCCACATGGTCATCATAACCAAGCTGGAACGCCAAATCTTGTCAGTCAACCACTTGTTGCTAAGAGTGTTGAAAGTGAAAAGATAGTTCAACTCACAAACAAGGTGGAGACCTTAAAGAAAACTCTGTCCCAAGTCACAAATGACTTGGCTCAACTTCAATTGAACCCCTCTCAAAACCAAGGTAATTATCCTAATCAGAGCAATAACAATCAGGGTAATTATCAGAACAACTACAATCACTGCCAGAGAAATTATCAAGGCCAAAACCCCCCTAACCAAGGCTATCAAAATCAAAATAGAGGATATAACCAGAGGTCAAATAACAACTAACAATGGAATATAGGGCCAAATAACGATGCAGTTTCCCACAATTATCAAGCTAATGAGGACAGGTCACATACTGCAAATGTGGTTGACCTTAATTTTATGACTAACTGGTGCAGGTTGCATGATACTACAACCCATTCTGAGGTAAACTGCCCTGAAATGGAGAAAGTCATGAAGATAGCACAAGCAGATGCCCAAACGCTCCGAGGGAATTCAAATAAAGAAGGTGGCTTAGTAGATACATCAATGACTTATGACCTCTTTGAGGAAGAACCTTCATTCCCAGTGCAAAATGAGAATAAATAGAGGAAGATATGTATGATTCCCAAGCCTTTCAGACAAAGGGAGGAAACTTCCTAAGAAATCAGAATCAAGGTCTGTTCACTACATCAACATCACCTAATCACATGGTGCCTCTGAATCAAAGTGCTAACAATAACCTTCCTCCACCAAAAGGTCCACCTGACTTCCATAAAAAAGGTAATTCACTTGGTGTTGTCAAATGTAATTCAAGTTATAACACATAATTTGATATTTTTTCTGAGATGTAGAAATAGAAAACCTCTTTATCATACTTTGACATCCTAAAGTGGTGCCCTGCTCAACGAGAGATAGTGCTGAAAGCTTTGGAAGAAGTTGATAAATCAAAAGGGAAAACCAAGGTGGCACCCGCTGCAGACATGAACGCAACTTTGTACAAAAGCAAGGTAGGTACCCCACCATTTCTTTTGAGTTTGAGAATCTGTGGGAAGAATCTACATAATTGTCTACTAGATTCAAGGGCTTCTAGCAATGTGATGCCATTTTCTATATGCAAGAAATTTGGATTGAACCCTGTCCAAACAAACAAGGTCATCCAACTTGATAAAACAGAGGTTAATGTAGTTGGAGAATTGAGAAATATACATGTGCAAGTAGAGTTTGACCCTAAAATTTTAACCAATATATATATTCAAGTAGTAGACATTCCCGAGACTTATGGTATGTTGTTGAGTAGAGATTTGATGAAAAGTATAGGGGGATATCTCTCCCTCAAATTTTCACATATGTGGCTACCATGGAGGGAGTTCCTATGCAGATTAGGGTTGAAAGTGAACCTCACCTCAAACATATCATCATTGAGTATGATTGTCCCAATGTGGTAGCTTATTTTGAAACCAAGATAGCAGTTTACAAAATAGAGGAAATTTTAACCTTTTCGGTTCTTGATTCTAAAGATTTGTCAATACAAAAATTCCTCAATCCCATGATTAATGAAAATCAACAGGCATTGAGTAGGAAGTTGCAATAGGATCAATTGTTCTTAGGGGAAGATATCAATTTGCAAAGTCTTCTACTCCCTAATTGGTGCAGGGTACACTACCAAAATCATTCAGAATTGACTTGCCAACCCTGCATCAACATTTTAAATCATGTTTCTCAAATTGAGGGAACTAGCCTAAGTCACCTTGAGACCATTTCAGATCACTTCTCATTTGAAGCCAAAAATGCAATAATGTTAACTAGGGATTACATACCTTCAAAGGAAGTCCCTCCTCAAATTGAACTTACCCCAGTCAAAATACCAGACCAACATAGTTACGATGAGCAACCCCAAGGTTTGTTTGATACCCCTGCACTCACTAGTATACCAAAACCCAAGGGATTAATCAAAGATACAAGTGACTGCCAGAAGGATAGCCACAAATTACATGATATATCTAAGCAGGAATTGGAAATTGCACCTAAGGAACCTATTGAACACCTGTTCCCAATATTTGATGCAAAAGATCAAGTGCCCCCACCTATGGCTCATCTTATACAAACACCCACAATAACCTCAAAGGGATCAACCCTAGCTCATGATTAGCTATGGACCCTCACGTTTGATGGATCCAAGTCCAAAATAGGCTGTGGTGTTGGGATTGAATTAACTAGCCCAAAAGGGAAAACTTTCTTTACTTCTTACAGGTTGCACTTTAGATGCACTAACAATATAGTAGAATATGAAGCATTAGCTTGGGGGCTGATGTTCACACATAAGAAGAAAGTTACTACCTTGATGGTTAAAGGAGATTCAAAAGTAATTATTAGGAAAGTATGCAGCCAATACACATGTCACGATAAAAAGTTGGCAGCTTATAGAAATCGGGTATGGAACCTGATTGAAGAATTTGATTCTTTTGGGATTAGCTTAATCCCTAGAGAGGAGAATCAAATAGTCGATTCCTTAGCTATTGTCACAAGTACCCTGGAAATCATGCAAGGCTCTAAGCTTAAGATATTCTCAGTAGAGTTGATATCCACCCCGACTGTTCCTAATAATGTCAAGAACTTTCAAGTTTTTGATGATGATCGACATATCCTTGCTTTTCTAGCAAGCTCAGATGTTTTTAAAGGATAGATCATCGATGAGTCTGACAAGGATCAAGGAGATTAGAACCTCGAAGACTGCGATACAAAGGGGGTCCTCAATTTAAAAAGTAATAGCATTCCCAAGGGAATGGTGGCCTTAGAAAGAATTTTTGATTTAGACCCAAGGGCTTGGGAAAAGGTATCAACCGAGGATAACTGAGGTGAATATGAAACTGTTAACCTAGCTGATTCTGGCCCAAAAAGAAATGTTTACATATAGAAAGCCTACCTCGAAGCAATCAGAAAAGATATACTGAGGGCACTGAAGAAGGATATTGTTGCAATAGCTTGGGGGTATGAAGATCTAAAAACATTTGATGCTTCTGTAATGACTCATACTATTCCTTTGAAGCCTGAAGCTAAACCATTTCGACAAAAACAGTGTCCTGTCAATGCCCTGATTGAACCATTGATCTTTAAGGAAGTTCAGAAATTGCTTTCTGCAAGAATAATCTTCCCTGTGCGACATTCAACATGGGTGGATAACTTGGTTCTAGTTCGTAAGAAAAATGGATAGATCGGGCTATGTGTAGATTTCAGGAATCTGAATAGAGCTTCAGAAAAAGACAACTACCCACTCCCCTCTCTGGATGAAGTCTTGCAAACTGTCAATGGATCTCAGATGATATCATTCCTGGATGGTTATTCTGGATACAATCAGGTGATTGTTAATTATGAAGACAAAATGAAGATGACTTTCACTACTAAGTGGGGAAAATTTTCTTATAGAAGGATGCCATTTGGTTTGATAAACACTGGAGCAATCTTTCAATGTGCCATGGACGTAGCGTTCAAAGATTTGATTGGTAAATGAATCATTGTCTACATGGATGACTTGAAAGTGTTATCTAAAGATAGACTAAACCATGTTGCAAACTTAGCTAAAGTTCTTGAAAGATGTATCCAGTATGGTGTCTCCCTGAATCCTAAAAAGTGTGTGTTCGAGGTTTTTGAAGGGAAAATTTTGGGACACATAATCTCAGAGAGAGGAATATCAATAGATCCATACCGAGTTGAGTCCATTTTGAAGATAGCCATGCCAAAAAGTAAGAAGGAGATGAGATCTTTCTTTGGAAAGATCAACTTTGTGAGAAAGTTTATCACATGTTTTGCATAAATTGTTAAGCCATTGAATGAAATGATGAAGAAAGATGTTAGAATAGAATGGAGTAACAAGGCAAAGGCTTCTTTTTCTCAAGTCAAGCAATCCATTTCAGAAGCGCTAGTCCTCACCAGTCCTAACTACTTGAAGCCATTTTATATTTATTCTTTTGCTTCTAAACACTCATGCACAATTGTCCTAACTCAATGAAGAGAGGAGGGAAATGAGAGGCCAATTGCCTTCATGAGTTCTCTGTTTAAGAACGTCGAAGTAAAGTACCCACCTCTTGAAAAACAAGCTTTTGCATTGGTTAGATCCATCAAGAAGTTCAGACATTACATCCTCTGGAGTCAAATTATTGTTGTAGTTCCTGATGCTGCTATGAATTCTCTACTTATGTAGAGCGAGTTGGGAGAACAAAGGGGGAAATGGATGGCCATTTTACAGGAGTTCAATCTAGAGATTCACCCTATGAAACTTGTCTAAGGTCTAGGCCTATCTAAATCCATAGCAGATGCTGGTGAGAACATTATTTGTCAGCAATACACAATGCATTCCTTTTCCAATGACCCTTGGTATGTCGATATCATCTATTTCATGCTCAACAATCAGTGCCCAGAGGGAATGCATACAACTCAGAGGAGAGAGCTGAGAATGAAAAGATCCCATTATATTCTCAAAGCAGGATTGTTATACAGGAAGAATTTTGAGGGAGTTTACCTACGATGCGTTGATCAGCAAGAGGCTAAGCATGTAATTGTGCCAAATTTCATGGGAAACATGGCATAGGTCATGGTTCTACAAATTCATTAGCACATCAGATCCTCAGATTTGGTTATTACTAGTTGTGTGTGTTCAAAGATGCCCACCAACATGTAAGAACATGTCAACATGTCACATATGTCAAATTTCAGCATCGAAAGAATGCCATTTAGCCATGCGATTTCAGCCTATTTATGAGGTAAGGCCATTTTCCCAATGGGTGTTGGATTTTATTGGGGTAATTAACCCAAATTATTCTGCAGGACACAAATTTATTTTGACTGCCATGGATTACTGCATGAGATGGACATAAGCTATACCTTGCAAGAATAGCACAATGGAGGTAGTAATCAAGTTCCTCACCGAATGCATCACAACTAGGTTTGGAGTACCCTTCGCATTGGTATGTGAAAATGGCTCTTCCTTTTATTTTGCTGAGTTCATTTCATGGGCTTATGATCACAATTTTTTTTTAAAGTATTCTTCAAACTATTACCCACAAGGAAATGGAGTTGCAGAATCAACTAATAAGAATCTCTTAGGGGTAATTAAAAAACTGTTAGAGAACAATCCTAGGGACTGGCATACCCAGCTGCAATTTGCATTATGGGAAGATAAGACTAGGATCAAGGCTACTTTAAAGACTTCACCATTCAATCTAGTGTATGGCCAAGAGCTTGTGTTCCCTATTCAGTTGCAAATACCTATCCTTAAGTTTATGCAAAATTTTTAAACTATTGATGATAGGATTGAAGTAAGATTAGCTAGTTTGTTGAAATTAGAAGAGCAAAGAGATGCTGCCTTGCAGAAGTTCTTTAGACACTAGGTTGTTTTCAAACATTGGTTTGACAAAAGGGACAAAATCAAGGCTTTTAGAATATTAGACCTTGTGCTGCTATGGGGTAAAGCTAATGAAAAGAAGGGAAATCATCAAAAATTTGATAAGCTCTGGTTAGGTCCCTATCAAATTGTTGAAATCCTAGGAGAAAATGCTTTCCGACTGAGTAGTTTAAAAAGAGAACTTGTTCCATTGCCTATCAATGGACAGTTTCTTAAACATTATTTTGAGTCGTAAAGTTTGGTATTTTTGCTAGGTTGTGCATATGTAAATATTTGTTGTTCTGCTTGTGAATAGTTTTTCTTGTTTGTTTGTTTGTTCTTTCTTTCTATCCTTTCATTTCCTTTGTTCTTTTGTGTCTGTCTTGTTTTGTTCCTTGGGGTTTCTCTATTCTTTCCATCTTGAAATGGTGGGTTGTTATCTGAAACATACTTTGGTTATTAGGAGAGAAGTTAGTTTAGATATTTTTAGGTTTTCTGATTGGATGATTTTGTCCTAAATTCATTGTTTTATGCCCATTATCAATAAGATTTGTGGAAATTCTTGAAAACAAGGTGCAAAGTAAATAAGCTTCATTAACTACCTTTGAATCTATCACAGATCATCAAAAGCATCTCCTTTTTGTAATGGTATATTTGTCCTAGGATGATAGTGTTGTAAGATTTGAGTGAAAAATCCAATTCCTCGGATGTTGTTATGAGGTCCATGGTAGTTTTCAACCCAAAACAGATGTCAGACATTTGTCATATTGAGAGAAAATTGAATGAAATATCTGAAACTTCAAGAGAAAAAGAAAAAAAAAGAACTATCTAAAAGAAAAGAAGACTCAATATGAATGGGTGATTCCAATATCTCTACACAACAACAACAACAACAACTAAAGGGAATCAACTCATGTAGTTCAAATCTTGCACATTGTTGTTCAAAAGATGAGGAAAACTTTATAAAAATATGATGCACCATCAAGCACACACATAGATTAAGGGGTAGCCAGTGTTGATTTACATTTGAGATTCTAGCTCAACCTTGGTTGTTAAAATTGACTCGACTGGAGTTGTGATGTTCATAAACCAGGAGTTCTAGGTAGTTGAATCCTTCAGTTTCTTGAAAATGGTTAAACCATTTTCCCATCCGAGTCGCCATTTGTTATGCCTTGTAGGGTCCCCCTTTTTTCTTTTGTTTTCTTCGCCTTTGGTTGTTTATTTGGGTCTTAGGAGTTCTTTTTTTTCCCTCCTATATCTGTCTTTTGTTCTGTCGGATTTGGTTCTGCCTCAGCCAGAGTTGGGTTTCTTCTTGCTAAAAATTGAAGAAATGATGAAGAATAATGTATTTTATATGCTTTTGAGAACTAATGGAGGCATTGTTTTGTAGGATTAAATCATACCTCTGAGGCTATTTCTCAAAAAAGTTAGTTGGAAAGCATGCCTCAATCAAATTTGGCATAAAACTCCTCAAGGAAGAAAGTCAGTGAGACCCTCCAAATGTCTTGCCGACTGGTAGTGTGGTTCTATTCATTTGAAATGCTCAAGTCGCCAAGACATTTTGGTCGCTGTGAGTTTTCTATATCTCTCCACTTGGGAAGAAGTCTCACCAACAGTTGTTCACAAGGTTAGCATCGAGGAGAATGGTTTACATTCAGTCTGATGTCTCCCCGACCAAGTGGAGTCTCATCGAAAGGGATTGAGATCGGGAAGAAGTCTGGACGATTGATGTTTTTCTCGCCAAAGGTTTGTGGATTCAGGGTAAGGTCCTGCCAACAAATGGAGGTCTCACCGAAATAGAGTCACTTGGGGTGATGTCTTGCCGAAAGGGTGAGGTCTCACTGAAAGGAGTTTGCATCGGGGAAATGTCTTGCTGAAAGGAGGAAGTCTCGCCGAAAGGGTGTGGATTTGGGGTAAGGTCCTACCGAAAGATGTTTGTCTTACCAAAATGGTTTGAGCTTGGGGAGATGTCCTACCGATAGATGAAGGTCTCGCCAAAATGGAGTCGCTCAGGGAGATGTCTTACCGAAAGGGTGAGGTCTTGCCGAAAGGAGTTTTGCATCGAGGAGATGTCTTTCCGATTGGTGGACTCTTGTCGATAATGGTTCACAAGATTGTAGCATCGAGGAGACTCCAGGCCGAATGGTTTACATTTGGTGTGATGTCTGGACGACCGGTGGATGTCTTGCCAAAGAATTTGCACTCGGTGAAAGGTCCTGCCGACTGATGGAGGTCTCGTAAAAAGAATAGTGGCTCGCTATGATGTCCTGCTGACAAATGGTGGTCTTGTCGAAGGTTTGTGGCTTTGGCATGAAGTCTTGGTGAAAAGTGGAGTCTTGCCAATGGTTTTAACTCTTCAGTGTGACTAATGGGAACCCGCTATGACCTCCTACCGACTGAATGATGTCTTGTTGAATGCAGATGTCTTGCCAATGGAGGAACACAACGGTATAACTCTTAAGGGCTTGCTATGATGTCTGGCTAAAAGTGATAGTCTTGCCAATGATTTTGGGATATTGATATAACTTTTGCAGCTCAATATGAACTCTTGCCGACAGTTGTAAGCTATGTCGATTGTTGCTGTGGAGTATAATCACATCAGGGAGACACGACTAGTGTCTCACCGAAATGTGATTCTATTTGAATAACTTTTGACCACCTGGAAATCTTACGTGGTATGTGTTCCACCAATCAGAGGAGGCTGAAGGCGAACCCTTGGCAATTTGATCGTTATGACCATCCTGTGAAGAAGATCAGTAAAATGTGAGCAGTATGGATCTACTCTGGGATCGAAGGTGATCAATTAGCTCAGTGAACAATGGTGTTCAGATCTAGACAAAAAAGTCAGAGACTATTTCCAAAGGGGGGGTTAACATGTAGAAAGATCTAGAACAAGAGGAAAGCCGAAAAGGGAAGAGACCATCAGTCTCAAGGACAACTGGGATCTCTACTAGAAAGGGTAGATTGACATTAATGATAATGCTTCAAAACATTCAAAGAAGCTCTGATGAAGGTCTCGAGGTTGGACACGAGGGCTGCGAGTTAATGCAATGGTTGCAAAAGATCTGAAGGCCACTCCTGAGGGCAATCTTTCACCCACATGGACAGGGTATGCACATTTAATGCATCAAGAATTTATTCTAGAAGATCTGAGGGCCAACCCTTCTGAAGCAGGATATTTTTGTAAACCCTAAAATAGGGGCCAACACATTATTTTTTGGCACATTTTATATATGGCACTTTTGGCCTCTTTGTAACAACAACAGGTTTGAAGCAAAAAAGGAAAGGAAGAGAGACAAAATTGCATTCTTTTTCTTTGTAATAGGATTTTCTTTTTCATCTTCTTAGTTAGGATTAGAAGGTAGAGAAACTTACGAGTAGAATAGAGTAGGAGTTAGATTCAACAAAAGGAGGTGATGTATCTAGCATATTTTCTTAGTATACATGGAGATAATTTGAAGACATAGGTTTTCTGTACACTGGTGATCTTGCGAGATTTGTAAATGTTGCTTATCTATTTCACCAATAGTAGAAGCAACTAGATTTAAATCTACTTCATATTGTATTCCTAAATGGTATTTATCCTGGGTTAATTATTTGATTTGCAAAGCTTTCAAGGAATGAAATTTTATCTTATGTTTAGATTAAATGGTGATTTACAATCTACTGTTGAAATTAGCACTGTGAATGAATGAAACTGTGTGTTAATCACAAGTTAATTTTGTTCTGCAATTTTAGTTAGAAATTCCTTGAAAGGTAGCAAGTCCGATTAAGTTGGATAAATTAACATTCTCTTCAGTTTAGAAGATTTGATCTATCTTTTTCTATTTCTTTAAAACCACCAGTTAAAATAGATTTAAATGTATGTTTGATCTTAGAACAATCCAGAAGCTCAACACCAATAGGCTCCTTGAATATTATAGTTCACATCAACCATTGAGTGAAATCAGCATAGTCGAGAACCGATTACCAAGTCCTTGGGAGTTAGATATCCATGCATTATTCTTTCTCTTTCAGGAGAACAGAACAGTAATATTCTATTTACTATTTTTGTGCTCATTTGATTGAACAACAGATATCCAAAGCTAAAAAGAGATACATCAATATAAAAAATGGCAGTGTATTATAATGTCTCAAATCAAGAGTTACATCATCAATGTCTCAATTGAATTAGTTTATACATCAAGTCTCAAAACATTAATCAATCCTATACTAGAATCAATCAGAGAAGTCAAACCAAATTTCCCAATCAAATTTGAATCCGCCTACACCAGATGCGGAAATCCTCTTATGATCATAACATATTGCAAATCAGTAATCTTATCAATCAATCAACATCAATTAGTCAATCAAATCTAATCAGCGCTAATGAGACTTTGATCAAATCTCACGAGCATCTATCATTGATCCTTTCCTATCATGAGGTCAATCATCAATCTATCATTGATCCTCACCTATCATGAGGTCAATCATCAATCTATCATTGATCCTCCCCTATCATGAGGTCAATCATCAATCGATCATTGATCCTCGCCTATCATGAGGTCAATTATCAATCTATCATTGATCCTCACCTATCATGAGGACAATCATCAACATCCTATCATTGACTATCACCTATCATGAGGTCAATCATCGTCATCCTATCATTGATCCTCACCTATCATGAGGCTAATCATCAACTATCACATCAACATCATCAAATCAATCGACTGAACGCAATCATCAAACATCAAACATAAGGAGGCAACATAAGGCATCAATTAATCAATTAATCAATTTGGCAGGTTCAATCTTATTTTTTAGGAGATAAATCGTTTCTAGATCATAAAATTTTGAAATCATCAGAAAGTCATCAAATTTTCAAAAAATTCAAAAAATCCTAAAAATTCAAAAATTCGTCAATTTATCTCCCTAGGGGGCATATATCCATCATCACCTAAAAATCAACATCTGGGGCATCAAATTTTTTTCTTGCATTGGTATCAAATTATTCTTTGAAGCAACGTGTAAACACATTACTTCAAAGAGGGGCAAAATTTATACACCTAAAATCAGTCAAGACATTTAATTAATTAAATACTAGTTATTTAATTAATATTTCATCTACGTATAAATAAATTCTCAATTTATTTATATAGTTCATATCCTCTAATTCTCCAAATCTAAAAATCATATTCTTCTAATTTAATTAAATAAACAAATTTCCATAAGCTTTTTTTATTTAATTAAGTTTCATTAATCCCATATTATAAATTCAAGCACACGTCTACAACTTTTTATGCCACCTCACCAAGGTCACATGAAATTAAATAATTCTAATTTTTAATTAGAATTATCTTCAACAAACTTTTAAACACATGGCTTATTCCTCACACACTTGATTCTCCCACCCATTTGGCATTCAAACAAATGGTATTTTTCTCACACTCTTGATTCCCCATCCATTTGGCATGTTTTGTTTGGTCAAGGGAACACTTTCTTGATTCTCTTCATCTCCACCATTCATCCCTCTTGTTTGAATTTGGACTATCGATTGTTGGCACCTCACTAGATGCTTGGAAAAGCCTATAAATACAACCCTTTTCCATTGCATTTTGCATCCACATTTGAATAGAGTTATTATGCAGGAATATCATTTGAGCATTGGAGCATTTTGAAGTCTTATAGTTACATTTCATATCATGTTTTGCATCATAGTTAAATCTTATAATAATACTTTGCTTCATAGCTACATTTTATATCCCACTTTGCATCATAGTTGCATTTTAGATTAGCATATTCATAGTTAGCATTTGAGCATATGGAGTATCATCTTAGTTTCATGTCATAGCATTTACATTGTATAATCTAACACCATCATCCATTCATCATAGTATCCATTATCCTTTCCATCGTATAGTTTCATGTAGGAATTTAATTGACTTGCATGTTGAATATTATCTCATTTCCTAAGTTGTCATTTTAACAACCATTGTGCACATTGAAATTTGAGGGCCAAATGGTTTAATAAATCCTTAGGAATGAAGGACAATGAGACATTCTTAAAAGATTTGTTTAACTGAAAAATAGAGTAGTTTACTTGGTTCAAATCTTTGATATAATTAATTTCATTAAGGTTTGTGTTGATTTATTTACTTTCCCACATTTCAAACACACACAATCATAACTTTTTTCTCTTGAAATAACTTGGGAGGAAATCAAGAGGACTTCATTTGCTCCATTTTTTTCTTTTTAACTTGTTCTTGGGTCATTTCCACATGATTAACCTTATTCCTATAATCATAGAGAATATATACTTGTTGCTTATACTTTATAGTATTTTCAATGAGTAATATGTTCACATATAAGATTAGTTCATAATTTCTTAAATATAGATCATTGAAATTAGTTTTTAGGGCATAAATTTTTAATATTTTTTTGTTACATATTATGTATTATTAATTTTTAATTTATATTGATATAATAAATAGACAAAAAATTCTCATACAATATTTTTTGTATAAATATCAAAATTAATATTATCATATTAAAGCAAGAACATCAACATAGAGGGTAATGGGTGAAGAGAAGGAGAAAAAGTAGTAGAATAAGAGTTAAGGGGAAAACTGGCAAAGGGAGAGGAATGAACAAGGAGAGGAGGTCATAATAAAAGTGGTAATATGGGAGGTAGGAATAATGAGAAGATATTCCTTTGGATGAGAGAAAGGATTAATGGAAGAAAAAGGGTGGATGGGTAAGGGGGAAGATACACCATGTAAATAATTAGAAATGTTATCATACCACCAATACCTTGAAGAATATTTATACCAAAGACTACACCAATCAATAAATTATTAAGAGATGTAGCTAATTATGAAGGGGAGGTAACATTATAAAGCTATTGAAAAAGTAATTATCTAGTGAGAGAAATATCATGCTTATCTACATGTGTATCATGATCAAAATCACATTGGTCACTATGTTTATCCTCAATGTGTATCTCATAATCAACAAAATGATAATCTATATGAGGTTTAGGAAAGTGCTTCTTCTCAAAGGAAAACTAGGGTTTCAACTAGCTCTTGACATAAACAACCCCTAGAAAGATAAGAAATGATAAAATAAGGACAACTATGAATATAAAACTTAGAAAATATAATCAAATCTCAAATCTAAAAATTAACAATACAAATTAGAATACAAACCCTACAAGGGTGTAGGGGTAGAGGAATTCATCAAAATGAAGGTAGAATATAAATTAACAATAAACATAATTAGTGAATTATCCTAATAGGATTGAAAAAATGGTGTCAAATAATGCCTAGAGTAAAGTAGTAAAATAAATGTAAGATTTAGACAAATAAAATAATTATGCATTCCTAGAAACTCAATGGAAATATGTTGTGATAGATAACTCAAGATGATTCATCAATGTGCAAGAAAATCAAGAATGGTTATACAAATGTATCAAGTTCTTTAAAGTTGTTGTTTTGTCATTATGAGTCACTTCTTCAACTGTAGGATCAATCAAACACGTGTGGACCTAATCTTGATGCACATATCTAATCTCTATAAACACTTAATTATTTGTCTTCAACTCTTCTTCAATGCTTATTTATTTACACAAAAAAACTTGGTTTGTGTGGGTGGGAGTTTTCTATAACAAGGAATATATTTCTCCTTGATCAAACTCTTGGGATACTAAGTCAATGACTTTTGGAAATGGTTGAAGATATCAAGGCAACATGCAACAAATGCCTTATATGTTGATGCAAGAAAGCAATGCAACAATAACTACTTTAATTATACAAATGAGTGTATATTTAATGCTCTTGTTGAATGAATTATGAGATTAAGGTGCTTAAAAATGAACCAAAGCCTAACTTTTACAACTCTAAAGACAACACGTGAAATCTTTCATAATTTAAGTTAACACATAATAACTAATTAATTTTATATTTAAATTTGAAAACTAAAAAACCCAAATATATTTTTACACAAAACTAACCTAAACCAATCAAATGAATGAAAAATAAATAAAATTAATAATCAAAACCAATTTCTAAAAATAAATAGAAATAAAATTTTAAAAAATAAATTATACATTATATAAATAATCAAAAACAAAAGGAAAAAAAAAGCATACTGTTTTCACCATTCCAAGGATAAAAGCATCCATAAAATAGCACACTGAAAAACATGGCAAAGGCGCTTGCAATTTTTGACTATCTTGTATGATGTTGGAATTTTTAAGAACCCCTAGGCCCCATCTAAAAGCACATTATCCAAAGAAGAAAAAGTTTTTTTTTAATTTTAAAAATAAAAAATAAAAAGAAAAGAAAAAGTGAACGTTGTTATCATTTTGAGATTGGAATCTGTTAGTAGTAATTAATTATTGGCCAGAAAGTTTTAAAAAACTATGAAGATTTATTATTAGTAGGATAAAAGAATTGGAGAAATTTTTGAAAGTGTAAAAGTGATAATTGATTAATATTTCCTTAAATAAATATATTTAAGGAAAATCATTTATTGTAAAAGAGTAAAAAATTTCAATCTTGTTGGAATGTGATTTTTTTTATTGATTTCATATGGTAAGAAAAATCTAAATCTAAATGTAAAGAAAGTAGAGGAAAAAAATACATTTAATAAGATTGAATAATAGGATATTATAAGGTGTAGATTCTTTTCTATAGAGTTTGAAGTGTGTTAATCTAATTAAACATTAAATCAATCAATAGACTAATAGTCAATCATAAGTTTACACACAAAAATAGTAGATTAAATTATCTTCTTTTTTTGACAAAACTTTATTTTTAATTGTTGAGTTTGATGTTTAGACACAGTTGAGTGCATATACATGATCATTTATTTGAGTGAGAAATTTCATTCTTTATTAAACTTTGCTCCCTTTTAAAGTTCAAATTGAAATTATTATTAATGTTCACAAATACCCATGATGAATAATGAGATTCAAAATAAAGTTTAGTACAATAAATCAAAAGAAAATGTCATCTCTCTAAAAAATAAAACAAACAAATATACATAATTAATATAGATATTAATTGGGAGTTATTTTATTTACTTAAAAATATTTTATTTTAGTTTATTTGAAATGTGTTGTGTTACATGCTTTTTGTTGTTGTTAACAAAAACATTGCATGTGAATATAATTATTAAATATAAGTAAACATGTTTATGCCTCTACTTTTTTAAATATATATTTTATTTCTTAAATGCTATTTTATTGTAACAAGCAAGGAGGACAACAAATTCAAAAAATAATTTTTTATTTATGTGATTCCACATATTCAATTGACCTCTCTCATATTCTCACTTTAATAATTATCTTCCACTTTGATTTTCATCTTCAATTTAACAACTAAAATCATATTAATAACCTTAAATCATTGCTTTCATCCTTATATAAATATTATATGTAAACCTTTTTATTTTATCTTTACTCTTTTCTATTTATCCTTAAAAACACTTACCTCCTTTTACTTGCATGAATATCTTTTCCTCACTCACCCATCCTTAAATATTAAAATTTATTTCAATATTTAACTTGATTTCAATTTACATGTGATAGGTCTTTTGAAATTCAAATATGTGGGCCTTTTTAATTCTTTAGTAGTTGTAGGCTTCATGATCAAAGATTTTTAATAATCTATTTTAATATTGATTAAAATAACATTTGTTCATTCACCTATATTAATATATATATATATATATATATATATATATATATATATATATATATATATTTATTTCGTGAACTCATTAAATATAAGTTATAAGCTATTTTAAAAGATATAGATTAAATATTTAGTGGGTCAAATATCATTTAATTCATCTTTGTTCTTTCAATAGCACACCTTACATCCAATAGACTTGTTATAATATCCTTAAATACTTAAGATCTACATAATTTGTATGTAAAATAAAATAATTCCAAGTAAAGATATTTTTTTTCATTATTTAGATAGATATATTATTAAATATTAATTATTTGACATGTAAATGGTTGTCAAATTTAAGTTAAATAATGGTATTCATACCTTGAATCAGTAGAAAGTACTTTTTAGTGTTTGTAACAAACATAATATAATGGTAGGTAATACAAAATAAAATAATGTGGTATTCAATTTTAAAAGTGATTAAATTATCTCATTGTCTTCAACACATATTTATTTCTTTGACAACAATTTTTAACTCTATCTAGAGCATGTTAGATCATCTTTTTAATCTAGAAATATTTGTAGATGTTGCATTGAAATTTGGTGGGTCACTCCTTATCAACCAACTTATACAACTATCATACACCAGACTAATGAAGGTCATAGTAGCACTTGGAGGTTTGAGTTAGTATAAATAAATAAAAATCACTTCTTAAAAACTATTAAATAGATTTAATACTATTTTTTTTACCAATATCAAGATTATAATCTAAGGTATGTTTTTATTTTCCTATTACAAGAGTGGTATTAGTGTCTTTTTAATAATTTTTTATATTTATTCCTTTAAAATTATGGTTTGATTCATCTTTACTTGACTACTTCTATTTAAATTATCGACTCTACATTTTGTGTAAATTTATATATCCTTTAGTTATATAAATTGTAACTTAAGTCTTTGTAACTTTCCTACTATTATTTAAACTATTGATGTCATTATTCTCTTATTTTGTTCAAATGGATTTAAAATAAATAAATAAAATTAAACAAGTCTTCATTAACTATTTACATTTTCCTTCTTGTTGCATGTAAATAATTATATCTAAATAGTCCGCACAGGTGCGTAGTTGGCTTAAATCTTGAGTTTGATCTCCAAGGTCTTGGGTTCGACTTTGTGGCCCTATCTTACCTAATGCACATAGCTTATAGACAGTTGTGTGCATCCCTAAGGGACTAGTCTCGCCTCATCTCACCCCTTCCCAACCCTAACTTGGAAAAAAGTAAGTCTAAGGTAAGGTGGATTGGGTGTTGGGTTGGGTTGTTGGGATACCCCTGAGTTACCAAAAAAATAATTATACATAAATAAGGATCTAGTGACCTAAAAATTTATCATCAAATTATATTCAAACGTAATGAATATTATCAATCATTTAGATAGAGATACATAAAGTAAATACAAGTAAATAATATGAAATTGAAAACAAAATCTCTACAATAGTGTACTTAGTGCATGCCAATTCCTAGATTTTTGTCTTTTTATCTTTAATTTCAACAATATTTCATCCTTTCTCTTTTTAGGAACATTCATCAAAATAATATGAATAGATTCTTAACATTTTATTTCTACAACCATAGAAGTAAAAAATAATTCAACAATCAATTGATACTACTAAATGCAAAGAAAATTAACTTATTCATATGCTTAATCAAAGTTAATCTAATAAAAATAAACATAAACATAAATTTTATGTAGATTTATAAATGATAGTTGTTAGAATGTTTAATTTAAAAAAAAATGTTAAAAGTTATGAAATTAAATGTGATCGATAAGTGTACTTAGATATGTTCTTGAAGAAGGAGGATGAAATTTTATGTGATATTGACTAAATGATATGATTTGAAAAAAAAACTCACGTGTATTATTTACCCTAGATTCTATACAAGATCTATATGCCTATTTAGGTTGAACCTATGTGTCTAGAAAATTTCCATTGGCATATACTCGGTCCATGGGCTACATAACTAATGTTACAACTTATGCACCTCTACTTTCTGGTTCATCAAATTTTTTGTTGTCATATCTACTATGTGGATTGATGGTATTACCTTTAGAGGTTTGTTGAATCATTGATGCACACATTCTCCTAGGTTAACCCCTAAGAAAGATCAATTTTAAATAATCTTATAAATAATTGAGGAAAACCATATTCAAGCATTAGATTCTTGTAGGATGAGTATTTAAATTTTGATATATTTTAGTACACCAATGGAAGTGTTCCTGGTATGCTCTTTATATGAAAATAATTTCCCTTTGATGTTTTCTGATGATAAATGAATACAACAACACAATATGATTGAATTTTATCATTTAATAAATTGTGTGGTACTCTAGAATCCAAACCAAATGGAGATAAATTTCACGACACCTATATTGATCCTTTTTATATCTTTCAAGGAACCTTCTAATTCGTATCTATTTATAAATTAAGTAAAAAGAACCTATACATCACTTAAATAAAAAACACAGACTTAGGTAACTAGCCAAAAAATATTGTTTCAAGTTAATGATAATCCAAATCTCTAAAAATACCTTTAAATAATATCATTTTCCTTATCTAACTCTTATATTTTTTATTTATTAGCTATTAGAAAAACTAAATATTTTGTAAAAACCAAAGTAAATGTCAACTACACATTCAAACATCCATCCAAGGTTACTTGGTAGACCTAGGTATTGGAATGATAAAGAGCTAACAAAAACCATTATTAACCTTAAGTTTGAATTGAACTACTTTTAGTAGAAGGGTATGTGCAGGATCATCATGGAAAAAATAGGCCCTTAAGTGGCAAAAAAATCAAAAAAATCGGAGTTAGGAAATTTGACATAAAAATTTGAATAAGTTATCTATATTATTTCAAAAATGTGTAAGAATAGAATTTGTAGAAAATTGAATGTAGTTTCTAAACTCTGGGTTTGTTTAAAAAAAAAATCTATTTGGTGAAAATTTGAAATTTCAATGTAAGATTTTAGATATAAGTAGATGACTCATGTCCCGATGTGATGCATATTTTTTTGTAATTTTTTTCCAAGTAAATAATTAATTATAATTTTTTATTACAAATTTTTAAAAATATAAAAAACTCGTATGTTTGACCACCGTAACTTGGTCAAAACTTCATGAAATTCAATTTTTATTTTTTTAATCCTATAGTATGTGGAGCATATAATGTGATGCATGTTTTGGATTCAAAAAATGTGATACCGTTTGAAAGCTATAGATGTTTTTCAATTATTCTATCAATTAGGACTTTAGTCGTAATTTGAATAGAAAATGAATAATGATTACTTATTAAATTCAAAGTAAATCATAATTTATATTGGTGGAAAGTTGAGAATCTCCTTTAAAAACCCTTTTCATTTCACAATTTTGGGTTAAAAAAAATTCATCAGCCACATACCCATCATATTGCCACTTTTTGGCCCATCATGATCCTGCACATACCCAGAGTATAAATTTGAAAATGATACCTCTAATAAATAGACAAAATTTCATGACAACAACATTGAAATCATCTTGAATCCATTATGTACAAATTTGAATACATTTAATTATTTTCATACATTGAAATATTCTTATACTATGAGAGCTAATTTTATTTTAGAACACCTTTAGAGCTTCTCAAATTGTTTGGGTATACATTTTCCTACGTAAAATCCTAAGAAAAACTAGCTTAATTGTGTTACAAATAATTAAGGTGTAGAGGAGGAAAATTGACACCTATCGGTCAAGGGTGAATGTTCCTCGACTATTTCAAGGACTAAATCTTAAGTAAAAAAATGGAAAGACAAGGGAGACTATTTATAGTTTATGATAAATTAAGAGGTAAGAGTTTTAGAAACTGAAAGGGTAGGTTGTAGAGGTTTTCTAGACAAACTATAAAGCTCTTAGCCAAGGAAAATAGTGCGGCATGCTATAGTCTCATATGGATCGAAAACAAAGTTTGTCACAAGAAATCCCAAAGAACCTAAGTATATCTATTCAATAAATGAAATATTGAAAATGTGTTTCTAAGATAATAGAATAATAGAATAACATTGACAATAAATGTAAACTAAATTAAATTGAAAGAAAATGACATAAATTAAAGGAAAGAGAGGAAACTCACAATAGGTCCATGATTGAAGCCTCTCACAAAGCAACACCTTTAAAACTTGCACAGACGGGAACAAAAAAATGGTTGGGGTTGTTTTAGGGGTTTGCCTCAGTCAAACCCCCACATAGGTGTTCCCACCTCCATAGAAAACTAGATAGATAGATAGAGAAAATAATGGACAAGAAAGTAAATAAACAAGATAAATAAAATAAGCAAGTTAGAATAACAATTTGCTATCAAAATAAAGATGATAATATAATAGAGAGATTACTGTTAGAAAACCAAGATCACCTGCATGCAAGATGGATACCTGTCACATGCAAAAGATATGAAGAACCAAAGAAGATGTTCTGTAAACCTCAAAGTGTAAAAATGCATTAAGAGAATCAATTATTACAAAGTGATCAATCCTTATGAAGGAGATCAAGAAACCCTAAAAGGGAAACCCTAAATGAAACCCTAGTGTACACACTTAATAATTAATAATTAATTAATTATTAATGTGCCTAAGTTTAGCTTAAGTAACAAAGAGGAATAAGTGACTTAATTAATTAATCAATATGATATAATTAATTAAGCATAATAACTTATTACTCTAACACCCCCCCTTAAGATGAACTTAGGAAGAAGCTAAAACACTAGAATAAGATGCATGAAAGCAAAAATGGGTCCCGACAACTAGGCCTAATCAAGTACCCATTTACAAATGTAAGAATGAGTAGAAAAGGAAAAACCCAGTGGGACAAAACCCCCCATACAATGAGATGACATGCTGCAAAGAAGCACTGGAAGAACTTTGTAGAGTAACACTGGAACCTAATACTGGAAAGCAAGGAAATAACCTTCTGTTAACTACTGAAACCAGATGAGAGTCACTGATTGACTCAAGGAATCATGATAAAGCAACAGGAGACCCGATGCCATGGAACACTCGAAAACTCCAAACGGGAACAACTCTAGAATCTATGAAGTAGTAAGCAATTATTGAATGATGTATTACTGAAAACGAAGTGCAAAGATGCAAGATGCACCCTCCCAACTACCAAAATATCCAAGTAATCTATAAACAACCCATCAGGCCAAATCTGGACTAAGTGATCAACCTAGGATAGATACAGAAAAAGTGCATGGACAACAACATAGAGCTCCTCAATACCTTTCCAACACTTCAAACGAGGCAAAAATGGAGATGGTGGCAAAAATTTATGAGCTCGGAAGCATAAAAAGTACATCTGACTTCAAACAGAAATAAATACAGAAAAAAATAAAATACTAGAAAATAAATAGCACTACTCGAAATTTCTCAGAACCAACTTTTCGGCGATATCTCGTTTTCCTGATTTTGATACCGTATGCCCAAGTTATGACCAAAAGAAAAAAAACTGCTCCTTTAGGGCAAACTAGACTAGGAGGGGCAAAGAGGGGTCGGCCGTACGAATGACATCATCATGACGTCAGAAAAATGCGAGCTTAAAATTGACGGCCATCTGGTTGTCGGGGCAAAAAATGCCCCCCTACCGGAAAAAAAATTTCACCACTGGAATAAGCCCTATTTTGTCATAATATTCCCTGTACCGTGCCAGAATATGCTTTTGGTTGGCGAGCGAGCTAGGGGCCGAGCTCAAGGCTCCTGGGCGTCGATATGACCGGCTGCTCTGTGCAGGGGCCTGTGGTTTTCCATATGCCCTCAGACTGGTGCTGGAAGTTGGCCGGGGGCTGAGGAGATCGGCGGTGCAAGGGTGGCGGAGTCTGGTAGAGGCAGCGTTGCGGTGGCCGTCCGGTGGCCACCGGGCGGCAGACTCCTTCTGAACTAGGAGTGCCGACGGGATTTCCAAAAAAGCCCGTTTTCTTTTTTTTTCTCGATTTTTGTGCAACGAACTGCGTCCTGGGGAGGTCATACGGTGCTGCGAACGCAATGGCGACATCCGTTTGAGCCCATAGTGTCCCGAAAAAATGGCTACCCCCAGATATTGCAAAAAAGATGCTTGTGGAAACCCTTGCACTTGAAACTCACAGAGAGGCCATATCTTCAAATCACGAACAAGCAACTGCAGGTCTGGAGCTATGATACCATGTTAGAAAACCAAGATCACCTGCATGCAAGATGGATACCTGTCACATGCAAAAGATATGAAGAACCAAAGAAGATGTTTTGTAAACCTCAAAGTGTAAAAATGCATTAAGAGAATCAATTATTACAAAGTGATCAATCCTTATGAAGGAGATCAAGAAACCCTAAAAGGAAACCCTAAATGAAACCCTAGTGTGCACACTTAATAATTAATAATTAATTAATTATTAATGTGCCTAAGTTTAGCTTAAGTAACAAAGAGGAATAAGTGACTTAATTAATTAATCAATATGATATAATTAATTAAGCATAATAACTTATTACTTTAACAATTACAATTACCCTCCTTTGCTGAATGGGAATACTGAAAGGAAGAGCATGTGACCTTGAAGGCATGCCAAGATAACCAAAGTTCTGGTGTAGAGAGCCAATGAGTGCAAAAGAGTGATAGAAAGTGGTGTAGAATGAGAGTGAGAGTGAAATAATGAGATAGAGTGGATGATAGCTTGAATAGAGTGAATGAATGATAGAATAGAATGTTTGAAAAGAGAAAAGGAATGCAAATGGGCATTTTCAGTGTGTTTGCAAGATGTAGTGATGTTGCAATTCGTGGGAAGGTAGAAAATGTAACACCTCAATGGCTATGTAGGCAAGAATCTTTTCAGGACGTTCACACAACACACAAATGTTTGTGTGATGTATAGTTGTCTATGATAAAAGTTTCCTTAAACTGTCAAAAATGAAAGGGTTAATGACAATATTAAGGTTAGGAAAAGGGGATATTGCATTATCGAATTTAATTAAGCTAAATGGGAGGTTTATGTAATGCAAAATTGCATAGGGTGCAATTTTTGGCATTACATTTTTCCCCCACTTTAGCGAGCATATGTATTCTAATATATGTGACCTAAAGTAGAAAGAAAGAGGTTGAAGAGAATATACCCAAGATGAAGAGGACATAGTTCTTCAATCTAGTATATGTAATTAAAAATCTGATACAAGACACAAAGAGGACACGGGTCTTCCATCTCACAAAGCTGACTATAATATCACCACAAACATTTTAGTTATAGACAAACACATTAGGCAAAAAAGTGAAAAATAGACATGATAAAATATGATTAGACAAAAGACAACACTGATAGGTATGGCTAGCAAGTTGCACTATGCTAGATACCATACAAAAAGTATATATAAAGACGTCTGATAGAAACAAACCCTGCAAGGAGGAGAACCCCTATCACAAAAAGAAAAGTGATAGAAATAAACATCGCAAGGAGGAGAAACCCTATCACAAAAGACAAGTGATAGAAACAAACCCTGCCAAGAGAGGAACCCATATCACAAAAAGAAAAGATTATAAGACTCGAGTCTAGTTAGGTTACCCCCGAGCTAGACAACGAGATTAAGAGACATTAAGATTTTTAAGATATCCATTTTTGAAAAGATAGAAAGCAATAAGAAAATAATCAAACATGATACCCCCCCTTAGAATGATGTGTGCTACATAAAGGAGAAGAAAAGAAAAAGAGATGATGTGTCATGGCATACATGGTGAAAGATACCGAGCCAAATTTTTTTGATTTTTAAATGCAAGTTACAATTAACAAGCACCCATTAAGGTTAGCTCATAAACCAAAACGATGCTAAAAGCAACTCTAACCAGAATGTACACCAGGATCCCAATGTGGGCAAGGTGTGAGCATTGGTCAGAGGATCTTAAAGGAAATGCTGAAACAAGAACTCTAACCAAGAAATGCATTGGCGAACGACGAGCATATGGTCAGAGGATCCCTATCTATTGCAATACTGAAAATTAACTCAACACCAAGTATGTGCTACTCAATCCATGATGGATAAGAGGCGACCATATGGCGGAGTCTTATGAAATTACAATGCAAACTAAGTAACAGGCGGCAAGCCAGCCTCTTCCACTTATTCAGTGGGCAGTTACAAACATTGAAATTGCAAGAATAAGAAAGATGCTGACAGTACTACTGTTCAGCTTACAATATGTTGAAGAATGATTGCAAGATCAAGAATTAGAGAATCTCAAAGAGCTGCAATAGTAAGGATGCCATCCAATAGATCAATTGTGAAGTTCTAACACCCACCCATCACTCAGACACAATTTTTCAAAGTCTGATATGACAGACCAGCAACATGAATATCAGACCTGCTCTCTAATTCTTCAATGAAATGCTCATATCTCACCCAATACCCACCCAAATGAAGTGAAATCAAAAGCTGGAAACTCTAAGAAGTGTGGCGACCAAGATAGGAGACCTCTAACAACTCAAATACCCCGTATTTATTTCCTACACAAATCCCAATGCAAACAGAGTGGTATGGCCCAGCAAGAGGGGCCACTTCCTTAGATAAATTCAAGTTCTTCAAAATAAAATCTGTAAATTGGTGCAAAGGGGCGCCCACCCTAGACAAGAAGAAATAAGCAACACCCAGAATGATAACTTTTTGTATTTTTGAAATATGAATGAAAACTACAATCAGCTATGTTCTCAGCAACTCCAGAAAATAACATGAAAATGCAAATAACTGAACTACAAATGCATTAACTCACAACAAAGCAATCCTCACTACAAAATTCACTCAAAACAAGCAAACCTCTCCACTAGGTGTTGTCTCACAAGCACGAAGTTGAGCCTAGCTAGGAGGCATTCATTCCTTGAAGCAATCCTCTCACCATTTCGGCAGCATAACTTTACTCAAGATGTTGGATCCTGAAAATGAAGACCAAGACCTCCTTTTATAAACTTGTGGTGACTTTCCAGAAGCTTCTAGAAACACTGACTTTCAAATTTTGAATTTTCACCTTTCCCTCCAAAGATGGCGTCCCTTTTGTCTTGATGCAATTTTGACTTTTAATTTTAAATAATCTTTCACCAAAGATGGGCGTACCTTTTCAAGCAGTTGATTTAGAACCTTAAGGAAATATAAAATTACCTTCATGAGGCGCCACCCCTCAGAGTCCCCTTTTTAAGAACAACTTAAGTTGTTTTCACTAGACCAAGGGGGTCACAATATTAAAATATAACTTTAGAATATAATATTTTAAATCAATTGGACAAATCTCACCAAAAATGCTTCCCAAGGTCAAGATTGATCAAACCAACTGAAATGTCTGAAGATGAGAGCCAACCATGCCGAAGCCAACAGGACCATTGCCATAAATAGAATTTACTAAAAATAGTAAATTTGTGAAAGTGCTTAGAATGCCAAGAAGAACACAACACCGAAAAGCTCACGAAAAACCCAGAAGGAATCCGCAGTTCAATCACCAATCCGTGAGCACAAGAAACCCTAATTTCCACCACCGAGAAGCCTACAGGTCTCCAGAATAGGCCAATGGTCAACAGAAGAAGTCATGCCCGAGAAGGGGACATTACACATGGTAAGATGTATTCATGGAATATTTTCATGTGAGGGACAACACATAATCCAAAACATCAAGAAAAGTAGAGATGAAGAAATCAAGATCACAAGGGGATCTAATTATTCGGGGTCAAAACTAATCATAGATGTGTATAGATAAATATAATACAATATGTATGAACTTTCATCACCCCTCAAATAGATTAGAATGGGAAGAAGATAACATAAGTATAAAATAAAAATCCGGGTCATGGAAAAGGCCTAAATTCCCAATGCTTTGCACCATCTCCAGTGTGAAAAGTAAATTTTACGACAAATACAAGAATGATGAAACATATAGAAGAAGTTTTATGACAAATTTTCTCTCTTGTATCCAAGTACCTAGAAGGGTATCAATGGTCCTCCAGGTGAGAGCATAAAACATTAATAGAAAAGGATAGGGGAACACAAATAAATGCACACAAATCTAACCTAAAGATAAAGAAGAGATACTGCTCTAGTCCAACACCTCTAACAAGTCATCCTACTCCCAATCTAGATCATCATAGGGGGGCAAGACAAGCTTGTAGGGGAGGGATAGCAAGGGAAATATTGGCCAACTCACCTATAGCAAGGGCTAAGGAGGAGGCCCCCTCAAGGTCTCCATTCACAAGCTCATGGGAGGTCAAGGTCATCGATCTAGAAAAGATAGATGACCAAGTCAGGACGTCCTCCATCAAGTCAGACATACACTTCTTAAGAGTGAAGTAATGTGATTGAGCGGAAGGAGGATGAGAGACCAAAGAGTCATTGTCAACCTCCAGAAGAGGGGAAGTGACAAACTCTATGGAAGGAGGTGACATATCCTTTATAAGATTGATGAAAGCCAAAGTAGAACAAAATGCAAAAGATAACATATTTTTTGCGACCATCATTTGAAACAAGGTCATGCTCTAACTTGCACTTAAGCGGAGGATGTGGAATCCTCATATCAAAAGTGGAAGAAGAAGAAAGAGAAGAAGCCACAAAAGACACAACCTTTGTATGAGTCATGTCAACAGGATTAGAAAAAGGAGGAAGATATAGTAAAGAGGTGATCAAGGGAGACTTTGAGGAAGAAGAGATGAACACCTGCACCTACTTAGGGGGAGGTTTATTGGGATCTATCAAGGAATCCAAAAGAAAGAAAGAGGTGATGGGAATGGAAGCAGAGATAGAGATAGGAATAGGAACAAGAATAGGAGCACAAACAAAGGTAGAAGCAAAAATAGAATCAAAAGGCTCCCCCTTAGTCTTTTGTGAGGCCTCGTGTTCTAGTGCCAATGCTTGTTGGTGACATTTATACTCACATGCAAGTTGGTTACAATAGAAGGACCAACTCTAGATGTATGTTTCCCCTTACCATATAGGGTGGGTTAGGGGATAGTGGGAAAAACTGGGAATTGGAAGACTTGTGGCTTAGACTTCCACAACACAAGTACCTTTCCTTTTCTTGTGCTAGGCATAGTAGAAGGAACTAAGGACACCTCCAAGGGTTGTGAAGTTGCAGAAGAAGAAGGGGAAGGTCTATGGGAAAGAGATTGCTTGTCCTTGGCCTTTGAAGATGAATGTGCAAAGGACAAGGCACATTGTTGCACGTGCATAGAGGCCTTCATGAAAATTGCATGAGAAGGTGGGAAAAAAATATTAGGGGCTATGACTCTTGTATTGTACCTATAATAGGCCCTATAGAATAAGTCTCCATGGGGTGGTAAAGGTCCAATAGGGGTAGGCCAAAAATGATCTAGGCAGAAGCCCCCATGAGACACTAGTGGTTTATACCCAGTGTCCTAAATAGTATGCAGTGTGTTGTCATGGGGGAATTTTAGGCATTTGTGAACAACTGAAGTGACTACATTCATAGAGACTAGCCATGGAATGCCTAGTTTTACCCTAAATAGGCCTGATTCAGGAATCACAACAAATGAGGCATCAACAGACTTAGGTCCAACAAGGATTGATAAAGAGATGGAACCAATAAGAGGCACAAAAAAACCATCATGAGTATGGATTGTAGTCTTTGACTCCTCATACTTATCCTTATGTAAATTATTAATAAAGAGCGTCTTCTTTGTAATAACATTAATTCTACTAGTAGGGTCAACCATAACACCAGTTACAATGTTTCTGTTGACCTGAGCCAAGATGTATAGTGAAGAAGGTTCCTTGTTAAGAGGTAGGTCATGTGGTGTGAAGGTTATATCAAATTTTTTTCCACATGACCTGAAGGAGGAATAGAAGTGAATGAAACCATGTTCATGTACTCATAAGGGCTAGGATCAAAAGATGAAGAATAAACTGCTACCAAATTAGTAGAGTGGGAAGGAAAGGGATTTGTGTATATTTGTAGTTGGCTATTAGGCTTGGCCACAAATTTATTAGAATTTTGTTTCTTACCATCAATTTGGATGGTAGTTCTATCTATGTGGTCTTGAATGACATGTCTAAGATGCACGCAATGTTTGGTATCATGACTAGAGACTTGGTGGTATTGACAAAAAAATTATGCATTATACTAGTTGGGATAAGGTTCATATAGTAGTCTTATTTTTGGGAGAGTACTTAAACCATATTTAAATAATTTTTGAAGAAAATTAGAGTAGGAATCAGATAGTTTCGTGAAGATTCTATTATGTCCTGTATGGTTCTTTTTAGTAAGATAGACAGACACGACTAATTTCTTTTAGGCTCCCCAAAGACAGACATGACTAATTGATTATCAGGACGAGAGGATGAGGAGGAATCCATGTACTATGTCACCATCTACTGGTATTCTCTTAATGCAACACATAGATGGGAAAAGGAAGGATACTTCATCAAAAGAACTTTCTCTCTCAACATTGGCAATAGGTTTTTCATAAACACACATTGATCATCGAAATCCGAAAGGGCATAAGAGATCTTGTAGAACAAGGATTGGTATTAAGCAATGAAACTAGTTACCTTTTCATGATCCCCCTACTTACAATAGATGAGATCAATAAAAGTGATCTTCGACCAAATGTTCGCCTGGAACTATTGTAAGAATTGATTAATCAAACAATCAAAAGAAAAGAGAGATTTGTTAGGAAGTGAGTAGTACCACTCCAACACAACATCCTTGAAGGATTGTGAGAATAGCTTTGCTAACAAAACATCCTAATAAAGTAAATCAATACGCATGGTAGTAAAAGATGTGACATGGTTCTAAGGGTCACCTTTGTCACTGTACTTATCAAACTTTGGGATTTTCATCCCTTGAGGGATGGAAGCATTTAGAATGATGAGGGCTAAAGGACTATAGTGATAATATGGTTGCATCGTGGATTGAGATGCAAAGCTATCAAGGTTATCGAATTGTGATTGTATCCATCTCATGTTTTTTAATAAAGCATTTAGGATGAGATCGATTGACGGAGCCTGACTAGTCAAGGTGGTGGAGGCTCGGGTTCTAGATATAGGGATCTTTATCCCAAAGGGACATGGTTTACCCTAATTCCAGGACCATTTGTGGGCACGGTGTTGGTAATATCAACAGTGGTGAAAGAAGGAACATACTTGGAATAGTGTCTACCATATGAATAGACACTCCTAGTATTGGAACATTCAACCGTGTACTAGTGATTTCCGATTGGACATCCTAAGGATTACCCAAGATAGAAGTGTACGAGGGGACATTGGTCTCTACCAAGCTATCTATCCCTCGAAGCAACTCAAGACCTCTGTGGTCTAAGATGAGAAAGTCCCTCATACCACAAACGATAGGAGTAGCTTGAGTGTATGTATCATCTTTGCTTAGAAAATCTTCAAACTCTTTTAACCTCTCATCCAAAGATTAGACTTGCTCAAAGGGGACCTTGAGAGTGGACTTATGATCTATGGGAGAGGAAGATCTAGCTAGAGGGGTGCTTGGTTGAGGATTCGCTTGAACTTCTATTAAAGGATGATCAGAATCAAAAGGAGGGGTATAACTAGTTGACAATCATGTAGTGAACTAATCAAACTCAAAACAAGAATGGGGTGGACTAAACTATCTTCTTGAGCCCATATCTAGATGTCGATAACTTTGTCTAACTATGTGTTTGGAAGTAGTAGATTGGGTTGTGAAACTCATAAAAGTGTCACAACACTTTGTTTAGCAAATGTCCACACAAGAGAAAAGAAAAATTTCAATAAAAGATTAGGGTAAGGACAGTTCATGTCAGATTCACCAAAATGTAGAAGAGGAAAATTGACACCCCTCGTCAAGGACATATGTTCCTTGACTACCTCAAGGCCTAAAGATCAGTTTTTAAAACACTTACCTCTTTTGGTTTGTGACATGGCTTAACCGCCTTCCGTGGATTCATTAACTTTGGCGGTTGTATAAGGCATTAACAGATTGATCTTTTGGTGATCTTTGCAACAAATGGGAGTTACAACTCATTTATGACATAATTTAATATGTAAGGCGGATCTTGAAGAAGGGGTATCATATTTTTTTATCAATATCAAAATCAACTATGAAGGAACTGGAGAGGCTAAAGAATTTGTGGAGATAAAGTGGGGGAAGGATGAGGATGGAAAATAAAATGTAAGAGGCCTGAGGAAGGGAGAGAGAAGGCGAGTAGAAGAAATACATAAAGAGATTGGCTAATTTACAGGTATGCTCATCTTCTTATTAAGGGTCCGTAATATTTTGTTATTTGCATCAATGATCACCTAGAAACTCTGTAGTCGAAACCTGAGAAAATAATTAACAGCCACCCCCCTCATGGAACATATTTTTCTACTCTTTATGTGGTCTTGTAGAATTCTATCTTGTGAAGGTTTCGTTCACGCCAGGCAGGAGTATAGAGGATATAAAAAAATCTGTCTTATCCTCAAGAATCTGGTAGCTTTAAAACTCGATAACTTTTAGATCTACATTTTACTGTGATTGGATAGAAGCAGCTACTATAGGATCATGGGATTTGGTTTGACAGCTATCAAGGTTGTTTGTATAAAGTTTTTGAAGCATTAGTATCAAACCGTTTTATCATTGCAAACCATAAGACCACATTTTCTCTAGGCATTATTTTATTAAACACTTCGTGTGCCTTGTTTGCACCTACACATTTTGCATGCATGTTCATCAGATCTGTTGCAACACAAATTCATTCTTACATCCATACCTGTTCCAAAACCCCCATTTTGGCACAGGCAGGGAGAATGCTGGCAAGTGGAAAAACTATAAGCTCAAACTCTAGTGGGTGAAAGGTTGGTCAAGTTCATCAAAGTGGAGATTAAAAAGATAATCTCTCTAAATATTTAAGTTAGTTAATTAATGAATCTATCAAATATCATAAATAATCTACATAAAAGAGTTAAAGTCTAAATAAATTATTGAAACATGTATTAAAATTGACAAAGAAGGAAAAAGGTTATTAGTTTTATGTATGGCAATGAATGTTCTATTAAAAGACAAATTATGTGATCTAACTTGAAATTTCACTACTAGATCTACAATAGTAAAACTTAAATAGAATAGAAATTGATATGTCCTAACATGGTTTATAACCATATACATGGCCCTAATCTACAAAATCATGGTCTTGAATCTTTTGTGCATCTTTTAACCTCTTACAAAACTTGAATTTTGTACTTTTGGCCTTAAGAAACTTGTTTTCCTATATGTATCAAAGTAGGTAGTTTTTAAAAGTAGAGCTTTCTATTAAGAGTGAGAATATGCATCTTGTCTCGATGGAAGTCAAGCCGCTTGTACTAATTTTTAACAATGGTTGAACCAATTCAAAGACATGCCAAACATAATACAAATAACTATATAGATAAATAGATAGATAAATATGCAATATTCTAGAGATATGTAATGATATCAAAATAATATGATCTTTTTGTATTGTTGGATCTAACTAATGTCTAAATGACCTCATGCTTTATCCTTATATACATCTTAATATTCAAATTTAAATATTTTATTCTCGAGTCAAGGACTAATGACTACTTAGATCAAGTTGACTTAGACCCACGATTAAATTTGATCAATGTTTCACATACAATCTTAAAGTAAATTTTAAGCAACTTTTGCAATCTTGATCTTAAAATAAGAAAAAAATTTAAAAAATAGATCCAAACCACTAGAAAACAAAAATTTAAAATTAATTTATATTCAAATTAAATATAAAATTTAACCATTTATAAATAGTATTTCACATATTTAAAAAACAAAAAATATATATATAATTTTTCACCATTAAACTATTATATGAAAAGAAAAGAAAAAAACAAATAAAGAAAAATGTATGCACTTTTTATCTCTGCAATAATTAGTTATGGCATGAAACATTGCTAAAAAAAATTCTAGAATGAGGCATGGGTCATCATCCATGTAAGGGCCCCTCCTTACCCCTCATCCACGCTAGCTTTGAATAGATGTTTCTAAGATTAAAGTATAGTATGTCTTCTAGCTAATTTAAGAATTCAATTTGTTTTTGTTTTTTTCTTTTGGGATAAACATGATGGCCCCATGCAATGCCATTTTTATACGGCATGTTAACATTTTCCCCAACAATAGAAAGTTGACAAAGAATTTCATCTCAAATGTCCATCTCATGGATTAATCTAATAATTAATAAAAAAAAATACCACAATAATAGCACTTTATTCTTGCTCTCACATCACCTCAAGAAAACTATGATTCTTTTCTCATTTATGATTGTGAGGCAGATATTATGATTTTTGAAGGTTGCCTTCATGTTCGCTATCATAAAAAGAATATGTAATCATTACTTTTCTATGCAAATGCGCACCTTCTACCTATGAGTGACATAGATTATGATTGAACTTCATTGCATTAAAAGCAATATCTTATAGCATTCCAAAGAGAGGTTCAAATAGGATTTTTGGGGAGTGCACTTTGTATTATGAAGTAAAATTTTATTTGATAATTAGTCAATTTGACTCTTTTAGATGGCTGCTTTTAGTTCAATATGAATTGACATTAGTATTATTATGCATCTACTACTTGAGTAGGGTGTACCTGTATCTCTTGTGATTCAAATTATTTAGATGGGCGTTGGCTTTGAGCCAAGAGCCTTCTTAGTGGGTTAATCCACTTCTCAAACTAATCTATCACATCTAATCCGCTTATCACATCTAATACTTGAGTAGGGTGTACCTGTATCTCTTGTTATTCAAATTATTCAGATGGACGTTGGCTTTGAGTCAAGAGCCTTCTTAGTGGGTTAATCCACTTCTCAAACTAATCTATCACATCTAATCCGCTTCTCAAACTAATCTATCACATCATCCTTCTAATATGATTGATTGTGCTTAATAAGTGTTTGTTTTTTAATTATTTATTATCTATATTTAAATTTTATGAATTTTTTCATACCAACCAACCATTATAAACATTTAATGTAATCAAACTCTATTTTTAATTAAACAATGATATAGTATTTTCAATAAAAAGATTATTTAGAATGTCTTTCAAGTTATGTACATTAATCTAGTGGTTGCTTGGAAGGGACTTGCTAACTTTTTCAATAGTTATAATTGAGAAAACTAAGGAGTTTTTATGTAAATATATAATTCCATAACATTATTAACTTTCATGGAGACCTCCACTTATATCATGTTTTAATGTATCAATTTTTAATTTTTGAAGTTTTAAGTGGTTTTATTTATTTTTTAATTATTACATTGGTGTGAGATAATTATAGTCTACGGTTTGAAAGTTAAGTTACAAATAAAGAGGGATTTGGAATTATGTGCTATTACTTAACCACAAATTTTTCATGCAAGCAAATAGTTTTTTTCCTGTTTGACATTTCTTTTTACATGTTATCTAAAAATTTTGATAATTTTTTTGATTAAGGAGAAAAAACAAGTTTTGAAGGGACCCAAAACCTTTTACATCAAAATTTTGTTGATATTACAAATGAGTACACAATAAAAATTGATAATTGTTAAAAGATCACAAATTAGTAATTTTACAAATAAGGAAAAGATTATAAAACTATCAACTTTTAAAAAAATCTTTAAAAATTTAAGCAATACTAAAAAATTAGCTAAACAATTATATGGAACCCTCTTGTTAGAAAATTTTGATATTTTGTATAAATAATCATGTAATTATTATATATATATGATCTAAATCTTATGAGGTTTAGGGGACAACCTTATCTTAGTGAAGAATTAAGGTTATAGATTATAGATGAGGAACTAATGCATAGTCAAATATGCAAAAGTCTTGTTGCAATAATATGATACTTCTATTCAAATGAATAAATAAATAAGATACATAAGATGTTACAAATGTCAAGGCAAGGAACACCGATTCTTATGATAAAAAAGGGTTAAATATATCAATCTAATTTGCCTAAAATATACATTTATTTGACATCGTCCACCAATGTAAAGGATTGAGTGAAAAATTCATAATATTGTTACAAGAAGAGAAGATAATGAAACAATTCATGTACCTAAATTGCTTAAGCTTCCAACAACTCAACAATTAAAATTATTTATGCTCAGTATTTGATTCCTATGGTCAAAGAAGTAGTATGTTGAATCACCATATGCAATTGATTATTGAGTCTTCAAAGCGATGTCTAAAGTCATTTTGAAGCATGTGCTATAGTGCATGATGGAAAAATGACTTAGATGGGTTCAAATTGATGTCATAAGATAATGCAATGACCTTAACAAGGCACATTTTTTATTGAGTGTATGTAAGAACAAAAGGATTTCAAGGTGCACACAAGATTCCTTTAGTCTTACATGATTTTGTATGCATTATTTACCATTTCTTGAGATTTTTTGGCCATTGTATCATCTTCAATGAGCTATAGAAACTAAACATGTAATTTTTTAACATTATACCACTTTTCCTAATTTACACTCTACCCTACCTTAGCCACTTTAAATAGATTATTTGAATCATAGTGCATACTCGTTCTATTTGTATGTGTGATATCATCTATTATGATTATATGTAAGTGCTTAGGATCAATGTTTGGAGGATGTTGAGTTTATTTTGACTTAAAAAGATGAAATTATTGCTTAATGAGCTCCACATTGAATGCTAGATACAAACTAGGGTATTGTAGTAGATAAAAAATAAAGGTGTCTACACTAGTTACACATAGAATGGTGTATGGACCATAGTTCAAAGGATTCATTGTTTGGTGTAGAATCCCAAATAATCTATTTTAAAGATGCATCCAAACTCTATCAAAAACACTAAAAGAGTGGGTTGCATAATGTGCATCATGGTGCTCTTTATATGTTGTTGTGAACACATGATCTAAATGTATTATAGAAATTTATGTACTCTATTTAGCTCCTGTTCATTTTATGTGACTCTACATGATGTGTCGTGTGGTAGAATACATTCAAAACTACCACAAGTTAGAACCCAAGACATTTCTAGAAATGATTATATCTCATAGAAATAGGCAGAGATACATTGTAGGCATGTTAAATGTATAATAGGATTTAATTCCAACTGTGAAGATGAAAATAAATGTAAGTGTTTAATTTATCACCTCTATCTAGTCATCCATCTCTCTTATAAATATTAAAAAAATGTCTTAGTGACTATTGGGTCATGGTCAAACACAATGGATGTCGGTGGCCCAAAATACACCCAAACATTATTGAAGAAGAGACACATGATGTCCCTCATTATTATATTTTCATAGGGATTCCACTCATGAAATCTGTGCTAATAGATTCCTAAAGCCTATACAAAATTTCTAGATGCATCTAAAGCCTAGAATTCCAACTCATGGGCTTGGAAATACAATAGGGAATGCAATAATTTATATAAAACTCAATGCCTACATGAATGTGAGGCCAATAGAAATGTTTCTACAGTTTCTAATGTTAGTAAAACCAAAGTCTATCTTTTTGTAGTGTGCATTTCAAATGAATCTTTGGCCAAGTGTTCCTTCTATAACACAAAGGTGACTAAGCTTGACAAGGAGCTTATCACTCTAATGTAACTCACTAAATTATTTAGCTTGTTCGGTCATGACATATGTTTATGTAAAGTTTAATTTTGTTAATTAAAGGTTCTCTCAATTAGTAAAGTTGTTTTTGGATTATACCAACACTATGATGAACATGTGAGATGGTAGTCAATTGAGGCAATATACTACCTTAATTTCTTTTGCTTCTTATTCTTGATCATTATATCTAGAATCATTACAAGTAATTCATTTTCTTTTTCTTGCATGTATTCTTCATCTTGCTATGTGTATGTGGAAACTAAAGTTTCTTCTTGATAAAATTGAATGAATATTTTTTATCTAGAATGTAGTGGTGCCATTTATTATCATTAGGTACAATTGGATATACAATTATTTTCATGAGTGGAATAATGTTAAAACAAGTTAGATCAAATATATCTAAATGATAGATAAATCATTCGTATGTTAATTGAATTCCTTTTTAGATGCATCAATTAAAATATCAAAGTATTATGCAATATTAGGCATCATTAAATAGGTGTTGCAAAGACTAATTTCTTAATCTCTTCAAAATATTATGTAGGTGATCAAGAAAAATTCTACCTTATTGCATATAATGTGATAGAGAAACCAATTGATTTGTAAGAATTTGAGAAAAACTTATACTAGTATAAATTGGAAACTTCAAGAAAGATATTAAAAACCATCCAATCTTTAATAACCTTAATTAGATATTAATCTAAATGAATTCCTACTTGATCAATGATGTAACCCAAATACTAAATTTGTGTGGTTTGTTGTTAGGATAGGTGGCATTAACCTTGCATTCCTATGTTATTCTTAGGTGTCTCCATGTTTCTTGGTAAGTGTTCTAGGGGAAATGAGAGGAAAAACATCTAATATTTTTTTCTATCACAAGTTGTAATTGCATCTCAAAGAGGTGAACATATGTCAGTGATGATAAAAAGGAAAAATGAGATAAGATTATTTCCAGGAATCCACCTTTGGGAATGTGAAGAGTCATGTGTTGGACACCCATTATTGGAAGATGAAAGGTTGTCCAATTGTTTGATCGAAAGAGTCATCAAGGAGTTATAGTGCATTCAGAAAGGAAAATATTTTTTTGGCTATGGGATAGGTAGCCATATTAGAGCCATGTGAATATTACTATTTTATTATCATATCTTTTGGTTCTCCAATAGGGAGGTGTGGGTTTTGCAAGTGGTTTCTTGCCTCTTATTTTGGGTTACCATTTGTGGTTTTACCTCCCACAAGTTTCTATAAATTTGAGCCATGGGATGACAGTTTTGAGTTCTTTTATATAATAGGGTGTTGTTGAATTGATTAGAGAACAAAAATAAAGTGTATTATTGTGTATCTCTTCATTAAAGATTAATAATAAACTTTCCCTCTCTTCTCGTGTGGAATTTATTTTCTCGAAAGGGTTTCTCCACATAAATCTAGGGTCTCTTTATGGTTTTACAATTTTTTTGTTAATATTGAATGTGTAATCACATACATCAAATTTATTTGGTAATCTATTTTTTTAGTTTTCAATCACTTGTATAAGTTTATATTACAGCTTATCTTCGCCTTATTTTCAATATTTGTAATGTATACTTGCTAAACTTGACCTACTTGTATTAGCACAAAGTCTCCAAGACCTGTGAGACATGTTCCAAGTGCTCCTCCCACGTCTTGGTGAAGATATAAGTGTCACCCAATTAGATGATCACTATTGGAAAATAGGAACTAAAAATATGATAAAATAACTTATAGTCACTTCAAGGTTGTTGTGGTAACACTTAATATTGTGAAATAACTTATGGACAATGATGAGGGATAAATACATGAAGAAGTCCATGTATTTACAATAAAAAAAGCTATATGAGCATCTAACTTCATCACAAAAGGAAGGAAAGAGAAGGAAAAATGAAGAAATGAAAGAGAGAAAATAAAATTATAGACTAGTGAGGTAATAGATGACACCCAAGCATGTGTGATATATCTATGCTTGTAATATAAAATATGCCCATTTGGTGAGTGAATAAAAAGAGAACAAAAATAATAATAAAACAACTTTGTAGTAAAGAATACTAGTAGGAAAAGGAGTAGTGATTGTAGCATGCACTAGGAGCTAACCCTTAGTAAGGAGCTAGGTACCTATGAGTGACTATAAAATGGGGGGAGATCCAAAAGAACTTGACGACAAGGATAAATACAGTCTAACACTTGGGATGGATAAAAATAAATTAAGAATAGATAAATCTAATTAAAAAAATTATGGCAAAGGGAGATAGCAAGAAGGAAGGAGATTTTTTTATTGAGATTAAAATGGAATTTTAGAATAATATATGATCATGGTTGCAAAAAAGAAATAATAGCTAATAAAACTTGAGACAAAGAGAGAAGAAAGATACCAAAAAAGGATAGTGATGCAAGAGATATCTATAGAACACGCTAAGTTGTAAATAGTTGAAGAAACTCATAGAACAAATAAAATTGGATGCTCAATGGACATGGGCTCACCAATATTGAAGATCCAAAGTGGTACAAAACCATAATTTGAATTGTAAAAGAAAATTTGATCAAATGATAAGGGTATCAGGAAAATTCATGGCCAACAATTCACCACCAGAAAATTCATCGCCAAAAATTCACTGCCAAAAATTCACCACAAGAAAACTCATCGCCATGAAAAATTCGCCTCAAGGAAAATTCACCGCCATGAAAAATTAATCACTTTAACATTTATAATGCATATTTCAAAGAATTTGAAATTTATATTCAAAATTTTAATGCGATGATTTTTTCATGGCGATGAATTATTGGTGGTGAATTTTACTTGCAAAGAATTTTTCATGGCAGTGAATTACTGGTAGTGAATTTTCCTAGAGCCAATGATAAGATAGTTAAAATAGTATGAGGTTTTGGCTAGCATGAATAAATTAAAATCTTAGATGAAATTAAATTTAGTGGTGCTCATTCTATAGGATGGATAGCCCAAGGTCCATTTGCCAATGAAGATTCTAACTCTCCTCAACCTAGGGTTATAATAAATGAGGGTCTTGAAGTTTTGATCACCCTAATGTTTGTAAGAATTAAACTTAACCTTTGTAATAGTCATTGGATTACAAAAGTAGGTATATATGATGGGAAATAAAATGGGAATAAATTAAGAAACTATTGTTTAGTAAAGATAACAAAGAGACAAGGAAATGATAAAATAATATGAAAAAAAAAAAAAATTCCATGGAAACCTTGGAGATGTTGAAAGAAGAGCAACCTGGTAATAAGAAAGAAGAAGAAAAATTAGATATTAATAAGGATTACTTAATAAAAAATTAGGAGTTTCCAAAATTTACATTCCCCAAGTCAAAGAGACACTTTGAGGAGGTGAACACCATAGACCAAGAGTCACCCCCCATTCTAAATAAGACAATAAGAATCTCCAAATAAGATATAAATAATGAATCCTTACTTAGGCTAGAGAGAGTGAGAGAAAGAAGTAATTTTGTAAAATATTTTGAACATATATTAGGAAGAGATTTCTATGATATTAAAATGCCTATATACAAAGGAATAGGAAGGAAAATAGTAAACAATGACAAAAGGGAATTAGGTAAAGGAGGGGGAGGGGAAGGGGGAGGGGGAGAGGGAGAGGGAGGGAGGGAGAGAGAGGGAGAGGGAGGGAGAGAGAGAGAGAAGGGAGGGAGAGGGAGAGGGAGGGATAGAGAGAGAGAGAGGTGACCATCCCTGAACCACAAAAACAAAACCATAAACACCTTCAATTCTTACAAAAATAACCACGAAAAAGACCAAGCTTCTTTTGTTTGCAAAATACACTAGAAGGATGCTAGTGAGCGTCTCTTTATCTTGGAATCTCACTAGAGTAGGGATAAAAATTGATGATAACTAGAATGAAATATATCAATTCATGGAAACTCATATGGGTAAATCTTTGATATGGTCTATCAAAGAATTCCTACAACATGGTAACAAGTGGGAATATATAAGAAAGTTATTTTTTTAGAAAATTTCTACTCTAAAGATGTCATAATTGAAAGTGTGAGAAAAATGAGAGAAATTATTCAAGGGAAAAATAATATGAACAATATTTTAAAAGTGTGGTTAAGAAGTTGGAATACTAAATAGTAGAAAAGTAAAGGATTGAGAGGTTAATATTATGACTAAAACTACATATTAATGTTTTGTTGGATAGGATAATATTTATCATGTATAAGTGGTAGAGTTAGCTATAGAATGGAATCCAAATTCTAGAGGAGAGAAAATGACTCTTGTAGAAATGAAGAAATTGAAAAAGTAAAATTAGAACTAGATAAATTAAAACTAAAATAGGAAATTTTGGTGAAGGGTGAGAAGAGTGAGACTTATCCTTTATTCGTAAGGAATAATATCTAGTGTAACTACTATAGAAGAAAAACACATAAGAAATTAATGTCCAATGGTAGAAGGAACAAAAATATCCACATTATTAAGGGTATAATTTGAGAAATCCCTTGAATGAAGAGTAAATTGTGCGATATGTCAAAAAAAGGATAAACATGGATGAAGAAGATATATGTGAACCGATGGCTTGATGAATGAATAGGGAAGAGTCATTTATGTTTAGAGGCATGGCCAAGATACAAGTATTGGACACATGCACGTTAAAAGGTTACTTAACACATGACTACCATGAACCACAATGGAAGAAAAATTAGAGACAGATCAACAAAATAATCCATGCAGTACCCCTACTTCAAAATATGGAGCCTTCAACAAGCTATAAAAATTATTAATCTCAAGGAAATGGTGGATGTAGATATCATAAAATATATAGAGGTGTTAATGAAAGAGGAAGAATCCAAATACTAATTTTCTACTACTATAGTAAAAAAGGACATTATGACAACAAATATAGAAGAAGAAAAAATAAAAAATATTTTTTTTGTTTCATGGTGATACTATACACAATGTATTCAATTTCCCCACATCCATACAATTTTACATGAATTTACTAGCATGAGGAACAAGGATTGAGGAACTCTTTTAAAGTCCAAATTCATTATATAATGCTCAAGAGTTAATGAAAATACTACAAAGAAAGAAGGAAAAGATATTTGACGATGTAAGATCAATTTAGCGTTCCCAAATATGAGGTGGGGGAAATTTCAATGGAAAAAGAAGAAAATTTTGAAAATGAATATAAAGAAAGGAAGGAACAACTTAGAAGAAAAGTTATTGAAAATTTCAAGGAGAATAAATTTGTAGTGATTTCCTACACAAGGATAGATAAAAATGTGTGTGTGTGTATAAATAGATGAAAGTGAGTAATAAGAGAAACATGTCAATATAATAATATTACATGATGATAAAAAATTGAGGACTTAATTAAAAATATATATAAGAAGAAAATAAGAAAGTTTATATTTTAGAAAAAGAGGCAAAAAAACTTTAAAAAATGGTTGAATTAATCAAAGAGGAGAATTTTTTAAATAATCTAATCAATTTTCTAAAAAATAAAATAAGAAGAGTATACAATAGAGAAGAAAACCTCATGTTTTTTATTAAAGGAAAAATAGGTTTTCATGGGGCCCCAAAACCCTTTACAAATCATTTTGAAGGGCTTTGTAACCCTGTCCTAGATAAGCAAGCTGCAAATAAGATAATTCACATACAATTAGTAGCTAAACAACAACAATAAATAACAAGAAGACATGACTACACAAGCTGCATTAGATAAGAAAGAGAGGGACAAGATCCCTTAACAACCAAATTTTAACTAGGGCCTAGAACCCTTAGGTAAATATAGAAACTGCTTGCATCATCCAAGCATCAACAAACCATGTAAACATAGAGACCACCTGCATCAGTCGAGCATCAACAAACTAGTTGCTTAGGAAAGACATCACTTAGCCAAGAAAAAGAAGCAACTTAATGGTGAAGACTACCATCAAACCCATACCCATAATCAAAAGCACCAACAACTACAAAGTTCCCACCTCAATAGGGGAGTTAGAGAGCACACTGAAACATTGAAGCACATCAAACTTCTTACAACAACACCCCACCAGAGCCATTCCCACCTCCACCTTAATAAGAGATAGCTCCCCTCTATAGGAGAAGAAGAGATGAGAGCCCCAACCTCTAATGCCTTCACTCAAATACCCACACAAGCCCCACCTCAATAGGAACAAGCTAACCAAAACCTCCACCAAATCTACAACAACCATCTCCACCTTGATAGAAGAGGGCTCAACCTCAATGGGAGTAGTCTCCACCTCCATAGAATAACCCACCTATAGATCCAGAGAGAAAGAAAAAGCTTTGGATGGAAGGACAATCATAACCTCTTTAGGCATAGTAAGGAACAGGTAAAGGAAAGAAAAACACACTTCAGCCAACCAGACATAACCCAAAAGCATTTGAGCCTCTAGAATAAAAACTTGAAACAACATAGCCCAAGAATAACCCTCGAAACTCGGCACACCAGGGCCATAACTCCTCCAAGAAACACTAAGGAGGCTAAGAGCCACATAGAAAAACTTCAAAAGATCAACAACCTCTAAAAAATAAAGGAATAAGTAATTACTAGGTTGCTCCAAATAAAGATCAACAACCACGACAACAACTTCCTTAAGAATAAAAAAAACTGAGCATCCATAAAGAGATTTAAACTCCACCCATCCCACAAAACATAGAAAGAACAAAGGGTAGAAAACCCTCCCATGGAGAACAAAGGGGCCACAAAATACCATGACCCAACAAAGCAAAAACCAGGCCATTCTTGATCATACGAGTCATCATCAAGCACCAAAGAACCATAGCCCCTGAAGCCAAAACAAAAAGCAAAGAGACAAAAAAGGTCTTAACCCTAAAGAAAACCACACCATGAAGCTACTAAGTGCCCAAGAATAGGTCACTCCCCGCATGACAACTAAGGAAGGAACAAAGCCACCAACACAGTTGATAGAACTCACCCAAGCGAACAACCTCCTAGTAAGCGACCCAAATAAAGCACTAGATAGCCAAATGAAGCACTAGGACACCACCCTCAAACCTTGAGGACGTTGAAACCAACCAAAGAGCCCTATTCTAGACAAAAGAAACTAGGGCCAACCAGTATTAGAAAAACCCAGCAAAGTAGGAAGCTCTGCCCCAAAAACAACTCTGTCATCATCAAAAAATGGATCCACACCCCTGCTCATACTCCTGCTCATTGCACAAAATGCGGAGAGGACTGAACTACACAAAATGCTAAGAGGGGACCTAGAGAGAAAGGCCTCCAATGACTTAGAAGAGGTGCCTACAACCAACATACAACAACCCCTGTGTCTGCATCACCGTCATCCTCAGATGCTCACTCATCATTGTTCAAACTCTCACTCCTACCTCTACTTGAACTCCCGCTCCCACTCATCATTGTATACATTAGTTTAGTCACATAAAAACAAACCTCATGTTAATACCATGGTAAAAAATCAAAAAATAAATGGATGAAGCAATCAAACCTATTAACTATAAATCTAAATGGAGAAATAGCAAGAAAATCCCTACTAGACCTAGGGGAAAATATAAAAATTATTCCAAAATAAGTAGGGGAAGAATTTGGTTAGCCATAATTATTAGAACCTCTTATGGCATTGCCTTAGTAGATAGAAACCCCATATGTCCCATAAGGACTTGGAGAGATGTACAAGTATATTGTATGAGCATAAAAACAAATGCCATATTTGAAGTCATAGACATGTACATGAAGGATATCAAGATGCTTTTAACACCATATTATGCATTGGGTGGTTTTAAAAAAATAATGGATAATTTGATGAAAAGAAACATGAATTAATATTACACAGAATTGTTAAACTACTGCAATAGCTTTTAGTGAAGGTATGAAAGGATGATGGGAAAGAAAAACAAGAGTGAAAATAAAATATTATATTCAATAAAAATAATACCTAGAAAAGAATGGTATGGAGAACCTAATTCATGAGGCAAGATATTTGTAGGCAATGGTGCAGTAGAAACTTGATCCTAAGATGAGTCAAAGAAATACAAAAGGAAAATATTTGGACTTAGAAATTTATGGATATAAAATTATCCAAAAATATATAAATAGAAATTATATAGAAAATTAACCTACTACAAAAGAAGGGACTAAATATATTTAAAAGATAATTTTACATGCAAAATTACTGCATTACTATAGATCAGTAGAGTTATTATGTTATTATTATGTGGACCACACATAATCTAAATATGTCAATATGGAAAGCCCTAAAAATATTGATTAAAATTAAGTATTTGGAAGAATGAGACACTAATAAAATAATTAAATGAGGAAATGGGAGATCCACCAAATCATATAAATAAATGAAAATATATCTAGAATAGAACAGTTATAAGATCAAACTAATTAATGATTAAAAATCCAAATATTCTATTGGACCCAAACTTATATTTTAAGAACATGGTATATACATCAAGAGTTAAGGGTAAAGACTAGATTTTTGGATGTACAACCAAAGTTAAATTTTGTATAATTTGTAAGTTATACTTACATTAAAAGATAATAATGTATTACAAAGAATTAAAGAAGTAATAATCTTACTAAAATATTAGGTGAGAAAATAATTTGATAAGAAAGTACATATGTGGTACCTTAAAGGGAGGATAAGTACTAGAAAAGAATTGGTTGGATACCACAAAAACTATAGTATGACAAAAGATAGAAGAGAAAATGACCCTTTAAGTGAGGAAGAAGATCCTAAGAATATGGATGTACAAATAGAGAACGGTGAAAGAGAAATAGTGGATAAAAATGAAGAGAGAAGCTAATAGTTTTACCAACCATTAAAGATAAAAGAGAATGTAGCTAAGGAAGGAGAACTACAACTATCTAGAATCATTGATTACTAGGGAGAAGAGATGTTTAAAATTGTAGAGATACTCAAAGACTATGAATATTTATTCCCAAGAATACTTTGAGATTTAAAAGGAATACAAGAAGAAGCTAAGGTAATTAATATTTTATTAAAAGAAAATTCTAAACTACAAAATATCTCTCATACACAATTATTAGTGGGGAATTATATATTTTTAGAAAACATGAAATCTTACAAAGAGTAGTGATGGAGCATAAAAAATATAAAATATTGGAAGAAGATCATTTAGGTGTCTATGTAGGACATAATTATAGTGAAGGAACTACAAGAAAGGTTTTATTAGTGTAGTGAAAATTGTATATCTTTACAATTTCACACTATGTTTGGGTCCCTTAATTTATTGGAGTTAATTAAGCTTCTAATTTTCCAAATTATGCATTCCGAAGCCTTAGGACTTATAGGCCAAGACCCATTCACCCATGGGCGAATGGGTCCACTTTAAGTCCTAAGACCTATTTTTAAATATGTTTTTGGTGGTATTTCAATGATTCAAATTCAATTTGTAATTGTTGGCTTTTGTAATCTAATTTTTGGGAAATTAGATAAACACCTATAAATGCATAGTCTTTTTATCATTTGAAATATAAGGGTATTATAACATATATTATCAAGACTTCATGAGAGAAAATATTATTATCAAGAGCATTCAAGAGCATATTTGTCAGTCATTTGTTGCAGTAATTCAAGATATTAACATCATGTTCAAGTATATGCATGTTCATGTCATCTTGTGAAGGCTAATATGCATTGTTGATCCTAAAGCATCTAGGCATTTCAAGTATCCAAATCCATCAAGAAAAGAAAGATCAAGTTCCTTGGAGAGATGTGTTTGTCTTCAATCTTCTTACTGAAGCCATTAAAGGGTGGTGAGTTGTAGCAAGCAACTGTTCATTCATCGTTTCCTTCTCCTTTGTCATTATATTTCTATCAAGGCTTAATTACCAAACTTGGGGTTTGAATAAGGCAAACCCCCATTCAAAAAAAAAAAAATCCTCTTTTTGTATGTGCAAATTATAGGTTGAAGAAGAATTGAAGAAATCTTGGAACAAAAATTTTGCATTGTTGCATAAGTTGTCATCATTGTTTTCAAGCCATAGAAACTAGGTTGAAAATTTTATTTTTGACTTTTCAACAGTGGCACCTATGCCAAAATGAAGCTAAGATCCTACCTCAGAGGACTATCAAAACTTATTTTTGATCCCTAGTCTGAGACCCATTCACCTAGGGGTGAATGAGTCCCTCTACACTCCTCAAAACAATTTTTTGGTGACAAGTACATGTGTTCAGACCCTTCACAAGTTTTTTTTCAGAGTTCTATAACAATATCTATATTTTTTGGGAACCTACATTTTATGTATTAGGTCTTATTGTTCAATTAGTTTGAGCATTGCAAGTCATTTCAATTTGGTTTCAGGTCTGTCCTATTGTCCTAAGGACTAAGATCCAGGTTTGATGAGCTCACCTTTGAGGTTGAATGTTAATATTTACATCTTGTGATCTCTTTCCTAATAAAATTTATGGGAAAAGGCACCTATTAAGGATCCCAAAAAGGTTTTTATAAATCATCCCCATCATAAAAATTTTGGTGGGGATTCTTTTTCCCATGTTTTCATTTTGATGAACCTGACATTCTTACATCATACTTTTCTGATTTGGAGATCCTTTAAACCCTAGATCTAGGCTTTGGAATAATTAAATGTTTAAAGGATCCTATAATATGTGTTTCCTAGAATTATAGGCTAGGACCCATTTTCCCATGGGCGAATGGGTCCCCTTTAAGTCCTAAGACCCAATTTTAAATATGTTTTTGGTGGTATTTTAATGATTCAAATTCAATTTTCAATTGTCGGCTTTTCAAATCTTTTTTTTGGAAATTAGATAAACACCTATAAATACATAGTCTTTTTTTATCATTTTAAATCTAAGGAATTATAACATACATTATCAAGACTTCATGAGAGCAAATATTATTGTCAAGAGCATTCAAGAGTAGATTTATCAATCATTTGTTGCAACAATCTAATATATTAACATCATACTCAAGTTTGTGTGTTTATGTCATCTTTTCAAGGATAATATGCATTGTTGATCCTAAATCATCTGAGCATTTCAAGTATCCAAATCCATCAAGCAAAGAAAGATCAAGTTCCTCAGAGAGATGTGTTTGTTTTCAGTCCTCCAAGGGAAGCCATTGAAGGGTGGTGAGTTGTAGCAAGAAAGTGTTCATTCATCATTTCCTTCTCCTTTTTCATTAAATTTTTACCAAGGTTTAATTACCAAACTTGGGGTTTGATTGAGGAAAACCCCCATTCAAAACAAAAAAATCCTCTAAGTGTATGTGTAGATTACAAGTTGAAGAAGAATTGAAGAAATATTGGAAGAGAAATTTTTCATTGTTGCATAAGTTGTCATCATTGTTTTCAAGCCACAAAAACTAGGTTGTAGAGTTTATTTCTGACTTTTCAATAGTGGTGCCTATGCCAAACCGAAGCTAAGATCCTACCTCAAAGGACTATCAAAAATTATTTTTGAGCCCTAGCCTAAGACCCATTCACCTAGGGGTGAACGAGTCCCTCTACACTCTTGAAAATAATTTTTTGGTGACAAGTATATGTGTTCATACCCTTCTCATATTTTCCTACAAAGTTCTATATCAGTCTCTATATTTTCAAGAACTTGCATTTTAGGTATAAGGTCTTATTGTTCAGTTAGTTTGAGCATTGCAAGTCATTTCAATTTGGTTTTAGGTCTATCCTATTGTCTTAAGGACTAAGATCCAGGTCTGATTAGCTCACCTTTGAGGTTGAAAGTTAATATTTACACCTTGTGATCTCTTTCCTAATGAAATTTATGGGAAAATTCACCTATTAAGGATCCCTAAAAGATTTTTATAAATCATCCCCATCATAAACCTTTTGGTGGGGATCCTTTTTCCCATTTTTTCAATTGGTTAGACTATGGTGGCCGACTTTATTTAAATATACTAGTTATTACTCCTATAAATGTGATATTTTACAAAGAACTATCAAAACAACCACACGGGATGAAATTCCATTGTAATTGGTATTAGCCATGTGGCCCACTCTATTTAAAGGTAATAATTACTCCTAAAAATATGATATTTGTTAAATAATTCTTGGGCCAAATGCAAGGGATAAAATTCCATTGCAATCAATATTTCCCATGGAACCATTTAAGAAATTGTTCATTGAATTCATAGTGCCAATCAATTATCCAACTTGGAAGACCCACACATATTTCATTATAGTTGATATTAAGTATCTAACCAAGTGGGCAGAGGTAAAAGTGACAAATGATTGTATGCACATACAATAACCCAATGTATCTTTGAGAACATCATTACAAGGTTTATGAGTGACCAAGGGAAACATTTTTTCAACCAAACAATTCAAAAAAATTGGAAACATTTATGATTAGCTAGAGCAAGATTGTACCTTAGACGAATTTTTTTTATAATAGAGAAACCTCAATTTAGGATCAAAAGATACATGTGGAACTTTGGTCTTACCAAACATCCTATAAAAGGTTAACAAAGTATTATCCATTCTATTTAGTTTATGGAATAGATGCAACATTACCATTACAATTCATAGTTCCCAATCTAAGAGTGGAAATTACTACGAGGTTGAATGAAGAATAATCCCTTAAGGATAAGTTAATAGAAATAGAGAAATTAACTCACAAATAGTTTCTTGTGGACTACAACAAAACACACAATAAAATAAATGAAAATTCATAGAATGACCACTACATAAATACTAAGTAGTTACAACTTGGATATATAGTGTTATGATATAAATTTTAAAAAACTAGGTAAAGTAAAGGTGTGATGGTTAGGACCTTATTGCATAGATCACTTTGATAAATCAATTTCTAGAGGCATATTTTTATGCATCTTAATTAAAACTGTACTACAAAGCATCTTAAAAAATTAAATCAAAAACCACAAAGATCAAGTGTATATTATGTACATCATAATGTATGATAACAAGTGCTTAGTGTAGAACTTAAGTTAGTACTTAATAAAATACAAGTTTTCAAAGGGTCAAGTAGAGATAACATGAGGCATGACATCAACACAAAAGGTCAAAAACCATAAAAGGAAGTGAGATGTAGTGCAAAACTCACAATTTTTTTTTAAGCAATTACATGGTAGCTAAGCAATACATATGCTAATAAAAGTAAGAAAAATAGAGGATCAAAGTAGAACAAATTAAATTCATGGAAATCATATCCATACCTTAGCTAGTTGATTCTAAGGATATCACCATACTAATGTATAAACCTTTCCCATGGAATACCATGAAGAATGACCTAGAAGGGCCCTTTTCAAGCATTCCCATCGGAGTTTTTCTACATAATAGATGTAAGAAAATGCATTCTAGCTAATTTTGTGGAAGTATACCATAGCCAATTTGAGGAGGAGAGTTAAACTCTAAGAAATCTAATAACTAATTAATTTTTGGTGTTGAATGTAAATATTGGGAGGCTAAAACTAGAATTTTTAGAGTATTTCCCAAGTTTATGTAATAACCACAAGTAGATTCAATTAATGTTAAGAAAATATAGAATTTATATACCTAGATAATCCCTTACTCATCACTAAGGAAGAAATTAAATTAGTGATTGGACTATGTGATAGAGAGGAGAAACCTAAGATTGTTTATAGAAATTCCATCACTACACTCACATACATGAGCAATATCCAATGGAAAGTTCCTCATCATTAGTAAAATTAGGGATCCTAGATTAAGGTATACAAAAAATATACTATGCATAAGATTTTATATATAGGAATAGAGGATTATACTCTTGTAGGTTGCATCCATGCCATATATAAGAAGGTGACCAATGGGAAATAGTATGACCTCCATGAAACCCTAAGAAAATAACTCATGGGAAACTTGGAAAAGACTAAGAAAATCCATCATGAATTTAGGTGTAGCTAATTCATTATTTATATAACTCTATACTTTCTAAGTGAATTAACTAAATAGATAAATGAGCACGAAGGTTAGATACCTCTACTATAAATCACATAAAGGAAAAAATATATGGACTTTTGGATTCAACAATTTTTTGGTGCCTGTGAGTCTATTTTCTCTAAATTATAAACAAGGATTCAAGAGAGAATAATTGAGCCATGATATTGTATGAAAATCAGAAATAGAGAGTTTTTATGGTGGATAAGGATTGAATCCATTTGGAATTTGTGGAATCATGTCATTTTTTAGTACTAAAACTTTCAAATGAAGTATTTGAATAGATCCTATAAACTATAATTCAACTTATCATCTCCCACCCTAAGGATTCCCCCATGGAAAGGTTTGGTACCTAGCATATGCTTATTAATAAAATGTCAAGAAGGATGCCAAAGAGAAAATAGATAAAAATAAAAAAAATTGTAAAGGAAACCGAGGCCAAACAAGATCCTATTTCTCCAATAGTTGAGGATATATAATAACAAGTTACACAACTACTATGGGAACTAGCAAAGCGGATGTGGAAGGAAAGGGTTGTGGGTGGAGGACATACTATGGGAACTAGCAAAGCATATGTGGATGGGCTGATGAAAAGGAAGGTTGTTGCAGAGGAAATCACTTGCTCCATTTGAAAGATAAAGACTCCTATGTCCATTGGAAAAGGTAAGGATATTTTTGTTGATAAGGTTCATGTTAGTTCTCTTGATGAGGATGTTGTTGTGGGGAAAAGGATTGAGAAATTTGACAGAGAGGATGTTGATGTGTTGGGTTTGGCTCATGATAGTTGTAATGTGTTGTTTAAACTTTTTAAGTGGTTCTTCCATGAGATTAACAAAACTAATGTTAGAATTAGAGGTATTGCTAGTAAGGCTGAGGATCCTTCTGTCTGAAGCCAAATTGATGATCTATTGGACTCTCTTAATATTGTGGCTATTACTATGGTAGAGGAAACCATCAATTTGAAATAGAACTTGGAAGTGAAAATCTTATCCCTTGAGGATAAAATTGATAAAATGTGGAATTTTGTGATGAAGAGCGGAGATGTCCCTAAGGTTTTGGCTATTTCTGACTCTGCCAAGGTGATCTCCCCTGTGATTATTGCGAAAAAGAGAAAGGATATTGTGTCTGCCAATGATACTACTGTTGTGGGTAAGTTGTTGGATGTGGATTGCGCTGGTGAGAAGGGTGGTGTTCAAGGTAGTTTTTTGACTGGTGAGGTAAAAACTAGTGAGTCGGGGGCCAGAACTAGAAACAAAATGAAAGCTCAGGGCGGGGCCTCTGGTTTAGAGGTGTCTAGTACTATGGATAATGTGTAGAAGATGGTTTCTAGTGAAATGGAGGTTGTTGAGGTTCTGAACAATATGTAGTGGTGTTGGTTGGCTTCCTTCTTTTTGGATTTTTTTGGTTATTAGTTCGCTGTCGTTGGGCTAATTGTTGTGTAATGTTGTTTTCTTTTTTATCAGCTATTTTTTTGTAAAGGGTTTCAGGCCCCTTCAAAACCCATTTTTTACCTCCAATCAAAACAAGTTATACAACTACACAAGAGAAAATAAAGAGGATGTCATAGAAACTAGGCTCTAATAGTGGAAACAATCTACTACACAAAGGAAAAATGGTATGAGAGGATCAATCACAACAAGAACATAAATGGAAATAAAAGGAAACAAGTAGAGGTAGAGATAATTTAAATTGAATAAACTCTTTCATTGGCTAAAACTAAAGTAGAGGAAAAATTAAACTCTACTACAAATGAGCTTAGAAAAAGAGGTCACAAAAGAACTAAAAAAAGCCTAGAAAAAGAAAAAAAAATGACAAAATAAAATGGTGCAATATGAAGGCACTTTAGAAGAGGAAAATACACTTCACCAATTGAGATATAATAGAAAAGATAAAAGAAACAAGTGGTATCCAAACAAAAATAAGAACACATGTTGGACGATAGAACTTCTTAAAGAATCAACCATTGGAAGTAGATATGTCTTATCATACTACAACTTCCAATAACAAGGAAACTATAGTCAAAGGAATGATAGGCTTCATCACAACCAACCCATATTCTATAGATCATATTACTAAAGGATTTTTGATAGAATTAAGGATAATTTTATGAAATAAGATAATTAAAAAAAGATAAAAGAGCTTTAAAATAGACACCACATTAAAAACCAAAAATATGGATGAGGTGGCTAAGGACTTGGATCTATCTCCTAAAATAAAAGGTTAGGTACACAAAATTAAAGAACAAGAATTAAGGAGGAGACATTGATTCAATACTCTAGTCCTCCATCCCAAAATCGTAAATTATAACAAAAAATATATAAAGAGTTTGTTGTAGTAGGTCAACATGCTTACAACCTAGTAACTTTTAGAGCTCACAACTACATAAGTAGGATCCTAGGGATACCATCTTACTACTATCTCCACTATATACACAACAATCTACAACTAGACAAGATCTAACTCAATAATCGATAAAAAAGGGAATAAATAGAAACAAAAGGTACGGTGACATATGTAGAAGAAAACTAAAAATAATCAATTATCCAAAACTAGGTGTAGTAAAAAAAATGAATAAGGATAGTCTCTAAAAATAAATAGGGGGAGACAAGGAACAAAAGAAAGAAAAATAAGAAGAAATTGTGAAAAAAAGGAAAGAAAAAAGATAAGATTTAACATAATTAATTTCTCCATAAATTCTAGAAATTAGTGGCCCTATAAGTAAATTAGGGAGCATATGAATAGAAAAAAGAAAATTAAAATAATACTAAACATATTTATGACTACTCCTACAAGATCATAAATTAATTTTAGTCAAACCTCATCAATTCAAAAATTAAAGCTAAGTGAAGAATTTTATAGTAGTGTAAAATATGATTTGAGCTCAAAATTTTCACCTTAGATAAAATAATCAAGTTGATATAATAAAATCAATTGCAAGTTCAAGTACATCCCTCTACAACCACAACAACTTAATTAGGATCAATAAAGAGTTTGTTAGATCATATGAGTGGATGAAAATAAGAAAAGAAGAAACTTAAGAAATAAATAATCTTTGATGTGAGAAAAAAGTTAAGTTACATGCAAAAAAGGAGAAATGGAAAATAGATACTTGAATAAATAATTTTACATTATATTAAAGTATTGTATAAAATTATTGTATAAATTGGTCATAGCTCACAAAGAAATATAAAACCCAAATAGATCAAATGTATTCTCAAACTTTACAAATGTCACGTAGTTATAATATTATGAATGATATGAATGGGTCACAATAATAATATTTGATAAGCACTCATTCACAACATAGTCAAGTAAGTGAATACAGGATGAATTTAATAGTATTGATGGAGTTAGAATTGGAAGTAAATATTCATCTATCATTACTATCAAAACTTCTCTAAGATATTATATAGATAGTATCTACATTGGAAAAGTCAATTAATTTAATGTCTATAGATAGAGCACATATTGAAATTTCAGTATGATAGAACATATTCAATATATGGTGTTAAGTTTGGAAACTATAACATGCAAACATCTACTACCTTCATCATAAGAGGTCTAATTTTGAAGAATATTTTTGATAGTAGAGTCCATTTTTTACCAAAAATAATGATGTCTTGAGGAAAATACAATAAAATAGATCCTAGAGGATGTTGGTAGATAGGAACTATAAATAAGATATTCATGGTACCTATTGGACAAGGATGAGGCATAAAAAATCAAGGACATGTGGTTATACATGAATAGAATCTATATACACACCTAAATTCACTACAAGAGGAAGGACAAGAAATGAAAATGAAGAAAGAAAAGAGTAGAAATAGAATGATAGAGTAGTGATGTAATAGATGACACCCAAGAATATATCATATATATATATATATATATATATGTCATATTTATATTAACATATGTTATTTATCACACTATTTAAGTTTCCTTCTTATCATATCACTCTAGGCTTAATTTCTCTAACATAAATAATCCAAGCCTTAGGCCTATTTTTTATTGTCAATAACCATGAGGGCCTTTGTGAAGCATTTCAAGATGTCATTCATCAACCAAATGAGTTTACTATTATTTTGGTCAAGAAAAAAGGAATAATCATCCATTCATACAGTCCCTCCATAGTTTTTTAAATATTTTCTTTCATATCTCTTTGGGATGAGTTGTTACTTGGTGATATCCTTACGTAAACTCAATATTAGTGGATTATTTCACATTATGGAGTTGGTCTAAAAGGTCATGATGCATGACAGTGGAACACATATTTTTTACTATGATATTATTAAGTGCATGAAGTTAAGGTAGAGAAACCATGTGCCATATTTATTTGGAATGATAACTATCAAGCTACCACATGGAGAAGAGTTGAGTTTGATCTTGATTTGATTAATTAGCTCTTGAATTTGGACTCAAACTTCATCATTCTTCACAAAAACTATATGATAACAAGGCCTATTCAAAATATGGGAATTGAGGACCAAATTAACCATGTGTTGTACTATGTAGTGTGTATCATCTCAATTGTCAATATACAATAGTTTTTCATTCTCTTCTCAATTTCATCCTCACAATTAGGTCAGTGGTCTTCTAGAGTAGACTCAAATTTGAAGAATGAGCTTATGAATTTTCTAATATTTCCAATAGGATCAAATTTGGATCTTGGGTCATTAAATAGATCCATTGTGTACATAACCAACTCCATTTTTACACTCTTGACATTTTGCATGTTGTAAAAGAGTAGACGCCCATCTTTACAAGGAAGGAGTAATCTGACTTGTGAATCTCATTCACCTACATACATAATTCTATTGTAGTTTGGTTGTCATTGATGTCAAAATTTCATTGGAGTATGTTGTAGTCTAGTTGGTTAGTTGCTCGTGTCCCTAAGAAATGCTTTGGATTTCTCTTTTGATGATGTTTTTCCCTTGTGGTTTGGAAGTTAGATTTATATTGTGTCAAGGAATGTGTGAGCCAAGCTTCAAATAATTTGAGTCACCAAAAAGGTGCTTTTGATAATGATAGACTTAAGTCTATGTTGATTTTATGAGGATGTTCTTAGAGGTCTAAATATTGGCTTTGCATATCTCCACATTTGCAGATATGATTGTGTAGATCAAAAGTTGAGTTCATGGAGATATGAACATGTTATATACCAAGTTTCATGTCAATAATCCTTTTGTAGTGAAAGTTATAAGTGACAAAGTGGAGAACAATGTTGTCTAGTGGCTGGATTTAATGTTTGTCTACTTACACCAATAGAAGGTTGTGAATTTTAGTTGTATGAGTTTGTGTGGACATTCCACATGTCTCATAGTGTCTAAGGGTTGAAGCACATGAAGATATTTCTTATTTCTAGTACCGCACAAATGTTTCAAGTCATTTTATGAAGTTATGCTCCCACTGATGTCAACAAAGGCATGTTGATGATGTGTGCCGCAAGTTTAAGTGTGAGCGGAGCTTATTGAGTCTTTGAAGGTGTTGTATGGGTCATGTTGACTCATTTAAAAGAGATGCAAGTAATGCTTTATCATTCATGTGTATTTCCAATGATGTAAGGGAAGACATGCTATAAGTTACATGTTTTCTTGCTTATGGTAGACTTATTTTGAATTTGTGAAGCGTGCAGATGATTCCTATTGAAGATCAGAGGTGTGAAGAAAGTTTAGGACTAGGTTAAGCATGTGTTGGAATCCACAAGGTGTGTTCCTCTTCTTGGTGTTGCATGTAGTCTTTTGGGTCTTGTCCTCTATGATAGGACTTGTCAAACTTTTGTGGTTCCATGGTCTTAACTAAAAATTTTGAGCATTTTGTTAGTCATTTACAAGCTAGGGTTTGCTAAAATCTATGTTTAGGGTTCCCTTAAGGCCTAAAACCCTTCTTAAACCCTAATAGTCTTATTCCCTAGCCTTTTCTTCTAATTTCGCATTGACTTATAATAGTCAGTTCTCTTAGTCACAAACTATGTCCTAAAGTCTTTCATTCATCATCCCCTTGCTCCTTTTCTATCTAGTTACCCACATTTTTAAAAATTCATTAAAATCCTTCCACGGGTCTAAGAAATATTTTATCATAAGTCTAAAGTCTAAAGCTTAGGTCTAAGGTTTATTCATGTATTACCTTTTCATCAACCTAGCCTTGCCCCCTTTTAAGTCATAACTTAATGCACATGCCTTAAAATTCCTTAAATTACCCTCCAGGTAGGTCCCATTCTGCTAGGTGTTCACATTCCATTGGTTCCACCATCCTATGCTAAGTATTTTATTCTTAAAAAATGACCATAGAATTGTGGGAGGGCACCATGCATCTAGTCTATGTAAATTTTTATTGTGAGCTTGTGGTAGGTCAGACATCCTAAGGCTACCAAGGTGCTACATGGCACGATATAGACCATTCCCCAAGTCATTCTGCATGGAACCCTTCATGAATACTTTTATTGACTGTGGAAACATGGGATGTTGCCATATGGTGAGCTCTCCATCGTTCGATCAAGAATCATAAGATTCCAATAAATTTAGTTGTGTTGAGAGCATAAAGGAAGGTTAAATGGTGCACATATTGGGACACGTGACAAGATCTGGAGGATTTTCACCATTTTGTGGGCCTCGATCTGTTGGTCCAATGCATGACCATAGAAACATGAGGAGGTGACACATGGAATCTACCAACAAGTTTAGAAATGGTGGGACCCTAGGTGACTTGGAAAAGTGCATCTACATGGCGAAAGATGATTGACCTATGCTTTTTTCAGACCTACTTGACTTAATCTCAACCATTCGATCAAATTGATCAACTAAAAATCAATAGTTGGAATTCAAAAAAAAAAAATGGGTAGTTGCAGGCATGTTGGCTTGCACGAGTTGAACATTAAGGCATGAACAAGACACCATAGCCCTAAAATTGAATGCTTCTTTCCTTAAAATCTTTCTTTAATGTATAATTAAAAATCACCAAAGAATTCAAAGTATAAGGAGATCAATTTTGGAAAACTTTCGAGCTATCAACATCCAAAGTTAGGGTTTTCCCACATCTAAGAAACTGTAAATGTGTCCTTATTTAATACTTGCTTAGTTCCTTGGAATTTTTTTTTGTAGTTGTTGGTTGTTGAGTTTGAGTTGCATTCTAAGGTTGTTTTAAGCTTGAAATATACTGCTTGCATCTAAATTGTTTGAGTTTTCCCTAGCTTCATTCCTAGTTGCGTACTAAACCCTAGAACAACCCATATAACCTTGGTTTTCCTATAAATCTTAGCAAAATGTTTCCTCCTAAATCACAACCATATGCCTCAACCCAAAAATGAGCCATCCACAATGATATTATTGCTCAATTTCTTGGTTCCACCAATCAAAGGGTTAGGGTGCAAGGCCCTAGCGCAGACAAGGGTTTTATTGATAGGTATTGTGGTGTTAAAGATGCTAAACTAACCTTGATGGGATGGGAGTTATTTAAATGTTGGTATGGGAAGAGAAATGATCTAGTCCCCACATGCAATGTGTGGAGACTCAACTTGGGGAAGTTGCTTTTCCCCAATATCTCCCTTAATGTTGATTTGTTGAAATCCATGGTAGTGAGTTATCATGATTCTATCAAGGTCACAAGGACCTCAATGGGTAAGGTTATGGTTATGGTCCAGACAATGAATCTATTACAGTGGTTTTCAAGCTCATTCCCTTTGCAACTAAACCTATTAATCTTGAGGATTTCAAGAATCAGTATGAGAAGAATAAGAGCACATTCATAGCTGTATTTCTACCAAGATTTAGGGTTAAGGACCCTCATCGTAAAACTATCAGAATATCTCTAATTGAGAAAGAAGCTTTCCAAGTGGATAGTTTTGAGGGGTACTTCTCAAAAACTTATCATTCATTGTGTTAAGTATTGAGATTTGAACCACTGGAGAGGATTCCAATTGCATGCATGTTTATGGTAATAGACATTCAAAACTTAATGGTTAATGATGAATTCAACTTTTCAACATACTTGGATAAGGCCATCCATAAGAGATTGGTTAACATTAAGAAGTGATGGAAGAAAAATTCTAGTGGTATTCACTCCTATGCCACATGTTCTTGGATTGAGGAAAAAAAGACTTAGGTCTTGGAATACAAATTAAAACAAAGGATGAAAAAGATGAGGACCTTCCAATCCAAATGTGGAAACATCTGTTGGATAGGCACTATCAGCAATCAAACTTTGGGTCTTTCATAAATATCTTTGCTACAAAGATTGTTTACTTTTTTAAGGGACGAGTTCCTAGAATCCCATCAGAGCTCCATGATTTCCTAAGGCCAATAGAGAGAATACCTGGATTGGCCACAATTGGGGAGATATTATTGCCCATTTTGATTGCATTTTTTTAAGAGTGTATGGATGCCCCTTATCACATCATATTCTACCAAGGTATGTGCCATTAAGAATTGGATTTCTAGAGGTGATGTGTAAGTTTTCTTATGTTGAGGAAAACAACTTGGCCAATCAAAGAAAGGGCTCATACTTCCCTTTCCTCACTATTTTTTTTATTTTTCTATGAACAAGGATGGATGGAAGAAAATTCATGATCTATTCAAACCTTATAAGATGAAGTCCTCAAGAGAACGGAATTTTGATCCTAAAGGATTTATTAATGAGTTCAGGATTAAGATCAATAGATCCAAGTTCTATCATGGTATAGACTATGCAAAGGATGTGATAAGAAACTGGCTTGATGAAAATGAAGTGCAGAATAGAATGGCTAAGTGGATAGTTTTCAAGAAATTTGAATATGCAAAGAAGAAGGACCCTTCATTCAAGGGAACCTATGTTGATGTGGATGATTTGGTTTTGAGGATCCAGACCATCCTACATAACTTTGACAAGATCGTTGGTGAGACACCAAAGGACCAAGAACAAGATAAAGGAAAATATCATGCATTAGAAGAGAGGCCAACATACTAGCCTCCAAAGAGACCTCATGTATTTACAAGGAGGCCCAAAGTAATTATAATGAAAGAACAAACAAGGAATTCACCTTCTCCATATGTTGAATCAAGAGCTTCATCACTAGTGAGGTAGGAACCTCCTTCCCCTCCATAAAATATAATTTATTTGGACTTACCACCAAGGGAGCCTTCACCAAAGAGGAGAGTTGTAGAAGAGAAACTTGTTGACTACCCTCTTGACTCTGATGATGAAGAAATTATTGTGACTGTATATTGTATCATGCAAGAAATGCCATCTCCTCAAAGAGATGATGATCTATTAGCTCCAGTGGGAAGGGTCACTTAGGCTATCATTGGAGGTAGAGATAATATAGATGACATAAGGGATGAAGCCTACACAAGGTTTATGGATGATGACACCTTTGTAAAAAGTGAAGTTCTCAAGGAATTTGTATGGAGTAAAATATATGGATTTGAAAGAAGGTTGAATGAGGAGATAAGTCAGTTCCTAGATTAGTCAAGAAAAGAAATGAATGAGAAACTATTGATCTAGATGAAGGCTGAACAAAAGGAAATGACACATGATGAGGGAAGAAAGCTAGTAAGGGAAAGTGGCATTATTTTGTTACCTAAGTGGGACATAGCATCTTATATTTCTCTAGATACCATGAAGAAACATAGCAAACAAGTATTTTCAAGTGAAGATGAGGTATTGGCTGCATTATCTAGCTCTACATTTAGCCCCAAGTGGGACACATTGGCTATTTGGGCCCTTGCCCCAAATACAAATAAACAACTATTATTGATCTTGTTAGTGATCTGAGGGGAGGATTGATAATAAAAAGAGTATCAAATACTTTTATAGTGGAAGCAACCACATTGGTTGTAATTTTTTTTCATTTTAGTTAAGAAAAAACTAAATCCCTGGAAGAAGATTACAATCAACCCCTCAAGAAATATCAAGGTTTTTTGAACGAGTATTATAAGGATAAGATTAAGATAGTTAATTGGAGCTACAGGTAGAAATGTTGCAGACACAACAACCACAAGTCCAACAAGCTCAAGTGCAACAACAACTAGCTCCTTCACCACCTTCTCCACCACCTCCATCAAAAGAGATAGTTGTATGACATCCCAGGCCTGAAGTACCAAGTACTTCTATTGCACCACCTCCCACAACCAACAATGATAATGTATACATTGTTTCTTATATGTTAGGTCATTTAATGGAGAAGATTATTAAGAGAGAAAATAGTGTGCATATGAATTATTCTTTATTTATGGAAGCCATTGATATATTTGTAAAGGATAAAATAGGGGCAATTCCTCTAATGCAAACATGGGTGCCTAGATTGAATTCATTGATTGGTATGATTAAAGGATCTTGTTGCGATCCTAATAAACTTGAGCAAATAAATCCTACAAATAAAGTAGTCAATTTGGCTTCTTCCTCTGTTTGGAATATGGCAACCTATTTGGATTCTTTCTCACTAAATTCTAACCCTTGAAGTGCCAATTTGGCTTCTTCCTCTATTTGGAATATGGGCCTTTCAGACCTCCTTATGGTATCTAGCACAACTTCATCGGTAATATCCCATTCAGGCACAATGACACACCAATTTTTTTGCACTAGTGCTCTACCTTCTTCACCTGTAATATCCTAAAATTCCTTCCTCATAGCTTTCCTTACATTTGCTTGGACAACGCTCTTAGGAAGCTCTAGATGTAAACTCCTTTCTATAGCCACATTTTATGCATACTCTGAGGCCTTTGCTCTCCACACAAAATTTTTAAATTCCTTTGTTTCAATAAAAGAATCATCCTCCATGAATTGTTTGTAGGCTTCCTACCTCAAATCATCTACATTATTTACTTCAATCTTTTGCTTTTTGGCAGGTGGCTGCTCAAATAGAGAAGGACCTCTTGGAGGTGAATCAACATCAATCACAACTAGTGGGGCCCTTCTTGAAGATGATGACATTGAACTCATAGGAGAAATTTCCCTTGACCCCTCTGATGTAGTAGGGTTTGGCAATGTTTGTCACTTCTTTATTGTTTTCTTCCTCCTAGAGTATATTCTGATCTTTGGTTCTAGCTAATATGAGGGTCTCTCCTCCCATACTACCGTAGGATCTTCTTTAACAACCACTGATTTCCCATTTTTTGTTATTTCATGCTCTTCTCTCAATACACCCACTATGTTCTCAAAATTTTCTAGAACATACATAACTCTATTAAATTCACCTTGAATATTGGGCATAGGATCATAATTGGGATAAAAAAAAATTAACTTTCTCCACCATCTTATTGAAAGAAAGATACTTTGGTTTCCTCTCCTCTTTTTCTTGAAAGTAAAAAATATTCTTGATTACATCCTCAAGATAATAAAAATTATGCACAAAAGAGCCACTTCTATTCTTTCCCTTCATTGGAGCAATAAAGTCCCCGGGGTCATGGTTCCTTGGGCGCATAGTACTTAATTTGTATGGTGCAAGAAGCTTCCCCAAGTCCTTCCATCCTCCCTTTTCCATTATAAAATATGCAAAAACTATCCATTCAGGGAAGAATGAGCCCTTCCTCAGTATCTCAAGCAAGTGTACCATTTTATCTCCTCCCAATTATGTCATGATCTCCAAGAATCCAATCCTTAGTGACATATCTCTAGGTAGTACATACAGATTCAAGAATGCACTCTAACTCTGTTGGTTTGGTGTGTGGTAGGTCCTTTATCTAATCAACACCTGATATATTATGTATCCCTACTCCTTCATCAACAATGGCATCCCCTTTGTAAGGTTATACATCAACAACATTAAAAATTGGTGATATTCTCTTGCTTGAACTCTATTAAGTATGTAGACAATAGTATTAATTGCTTCTCTCCTGTATACTTTTAGTAGGTTTGCCTCTTTCATCATTGTTCTTGCAACTTCTTGAATATTCTTATTCTTTCTTTCAACCACTCCATTCTATTGAGGAGTCCCAGGGGTAGATAAATACCTATTTATTCCATGATTCTCACAAAGACTATTAAACTCATTAGAGGTGAACTCTCCACCTCTATCAAACCTCAAACATTTGATTTTCATATCCATTTCATTCTCAACCATAACTTTGAATGCTTTAAACTTATCTAGGGTTTTTTATTTTTCTTTGAGAAAAGTAACCCAAGTAATTCTAGATTAATCATCAATTAATAGCATGAAATACATGTCACCTTGAAGACTTCTTACTCTAGTAGGACCACAAAGGTCTATATGCACTAGCTCCAATAGTCTAGTAGTAGATTTTTTTTTACTTTGAAACTTCTTCTTGCTTGCTTCCCAATATAACATTCCTTGCAGACAACATTGATGGGATTTGTAATCTTTGGAAGATCTCTCATAGATTGAACTAAATTGATCCTTACTAGGCTATCAAAATTGACATGACACATTCTTCTATGTTATAGCCAACTTTCATTAATTTGAGTCATTAAGAAATGACCATAAGAACCTTTAATTTGATACACATTTCCATCTGTCCTTCCAGTAGCAACCATAGTTCTAGATAATTTTTTGATCTCACATCCATCATCTTGAAACATAAGATTATATCCTTTGCTACACATTTTTCCAACAATCAAGAGGTTATACCTTAAAACCTTAACATAATGAACATCATCTATATTATTCTTTCCATCAAAATTGATTGAACCTTTTCCACATATCTTGGTAGATGTATCATCACCAAAATTAATAAGACCCCCTTAATATTTCTCAAGTCTAACAAACTTACCTTTTTCACCAGTAGTTATTTTCCTCTCTAGCATGAAAATCAGTCGCCATAGTATTATGGCCTACTTTTAGAGAATTTTCCTTCACACATCTCTCAAAGTTAGAAGAATTAGTTTCAACTTTTATAGCCATGAACAATCATTCACTATCCTCATCATCTACATAGTCAAATTCATCATCAGATATACTAGCATCTTCTCTAACATAATATTTTTCTTAATTGTTTTTCCTTTGTTCTCCTTATTCTTATCATTTAACATTTTTTTTGGACATCTTGAAGTATAATGACCTATCTTTCCACAACTAAAACATTTAAAAGGTAACTTACCTCTATACTTTCCAGTACCCTTTTTCATTTTCCTTACAAAGTTTGTTTCAACATCATCAAGATCCTCCTGATATGATTCCTCGGTCTTCTCTTCTTTTCCAACTTTGAAATTTGTCTCTCTCTTTGAATCACTTGAAAAGAAAATTCTTAATTCAAAAGTAGTTAAAGTGCCAAGTAGCTGATCTCTAGAGTAATTATTTAGATTATGAAATTCCTCGATAGTAGAAATCTTATGACTACAGGATTTAGGTAGAGTTATTAGTACCTTCTTTACCACCTCATCATATTCAAGATTTCCATCAAGCCCTTTGATGGAGTTGACAACTTTGTCCACTTTTTGTATGTAGCTTGTAATATTTTCATCCTCTGACATCTGCATATTTTCAAACATGATCTTTAGACTCTACATCTTAGCTTGCTTGACCTTATCATCTCCCTCATAAATACTTTCTAAATTTGTTTAGATTTCTTTAGCAATTTTCAGATTCATAAATTTCATAAGTTCAATATTAGAAAGACCACTTAAAATTTCATACCTTGCTTTACCATTGTTTTCATAGGCCTTGATTTCATCATCAATACTCAGACCATTTATATGCATAGATTATCTAGTCACAACAAACTTCCAAACTCCATATCCAAAGGATACCAAAAAAATTTCCATCCTTATCTTCTAAAATGTATACTCTAATCCATCAAATAGAGGAGCACCTCTCTTGTGCACCATCCCATATCTACCTCAAGCAGTTAAGATTTCTTCCAAGGAACCTTGCTCTGATACCAATAATTGAATGCACAAGACAACTGAGACGGGGGTGAATCAGTTGTACATTAAAACATCAAAATCCTCATTAGCATTCATATCCACATCAACTTCATTAGCATTTAGTCTGTTAGAATGATTTAGCATAAAATAAAATAATAGAAACACATCAACACCATGCACAATAGAACACCATATTTACATGGAAAACCCAAGAAGAGAAAAACCACGATGAGGATTAGCTCACAATATAAATTAGTTGCAAAACTGAATACAATAGGCTCACTACCAGAGGGCTCACTACCCAAAAGAAAGAAGGGCTCACTACCAAATTACAAAAAAGAAGAGAAGAATATTTTTATGGTGATAAATTCATCTCAATGCAACAAAAAATTCCACCACGGCATCAGCAACACATTCACAACCTTTTTGAAGATTGTAAACACCTTTCTCTTACTACTAGTAGTCTAACTCATTGAAGCTCGCACTACACTTCACGCCTCTAAAATTTGTGTCACACTCATTACACCCCCATCCTCCATCAACACAACACTTATTTATACTTCTTCAACATTGAAAACATTCTCTAAGGTCGGCTATGCACCTCAACTATGAAAATTCAAATTAGATTGGCAGAAAAACATTCCCACAGTGGAAAGGAATGAAGGCAGACCACATCACACCTTAACTCAAACTTAAATCCACTCATACATGCCACACCACACTTCCACAATCACCGAATAAAATTTTCAATTAGTGTAAACACCCAAGGTCGATTGAACCCATATAAACACTATCAAGAATTTATGTACACACTTCCTTTTATCCAAGGATAACTCCTAGACAAAAAGAACCACTTGAACACAATCTAGACTATTCACAAGCACCCTAAAATCCAACAAATTCCTTCACAACAACTTTCACCTAGAGATCAAGCTCATCCTATACACCTAGATAATCTTCCACACACTATAACTCAAGAAATCAACTTTTGGAGCTTCAAACTTTGAACAACTTCAACTAAAGGTAGATATGAACCTTATCAACATATTTCTAGAAGCGCAAGATCAGGAACCAAATTGTGGAGAAATGCGGAGCAAAACCATTTCTCCTAAACACCACTTCAATACATAATTCACACACTATTGAACACAAATTTCTTTGTACAACAATCCAAACCAAGAAACTTTGGATATAACACCTATGAACACCTCTGATCAACATATGCAAACTGCACAAGCAAATCTTAAACATAGAAGAAATGTGCAACAAAACTAGAGCACCACTTTGTATGCCAAAACACTTTTTCAATAAATTATTTCCTCTTTTATTCAAATTTTCTCAAAAGCACTTGGAAACCAAGCATCAAAGACATATTCTCATCATATTTAACACCTCATCACTAAACTAACTACAATACAACACTTTACCCAAACAACATCCATAGATAGAAGCTCATCAAAGAAACACCAAAGGTTGCCACTAGTGAGCTTACTAATGATGACATAATGCAACTAATCAAAGCAACACCACAACTTCTCAACCATCAATAGACTTCCAAAAATCACCAAAAGCATGAAACAGTTGACATCAATGACAACACAAACATAAGCCCATTGAAATCAATGACAACACCAACTGCTCATACTTACAACACTTTATTATTGGCCTTTTTTCTTTTCTAACAAATAAATATATAGTAGGATCCACTTGTGGTTGATAGGATGGCCTTTCCTCTATTATTGGGATTTCAATCAATTTTTCAATGTATTTCAACACCATTTGAATCTTGGCAATAAGATTCCTTATCTCCACATAGGCCCCAAGATAACATGTTATGCTATTTACCATCATGTCCTCTATCTTTCTAAAGGAAACCCATTTCACTCTTGTTTCACTTACATCTTTATCAATGAGGAATTTTTTTATTACGTCGTCACCAAAGAGGAGTTGGTGAGCAAATGTAGACCTCTTGATGCTAGCCCTTACTTGGTTTATGAAACCTCTAAGGTCAAAATTCCTAGTGCCTTCTTGAACGATCTTTTAAGCTTGTAACATGGGGTAGATGAGTTCTAAGCACTCTCTTATCACTATGAACTCAAAAAATACAATAGAGGAAGGGAAGAAGGAGCCCTTCTTCTATCCTTTTAGGTGTGCCTTATCAGATCCATTTAGTTTCCATATTATCTTCAAGTATTTTCATCCAAGAGGGACATACTTTGGCATGATGTGAGGTCCCACAAGGAACCCATATACCTTTATAACTGTTGAATCTGAGTGGATATACCAAAGTCCCCAATTATGTTGCAAACCAAGTTTAGGCATGCCATCCTTACGTCTTAAGAAATCCAAGACTTATTTCTACAATCTATCCCCCTCTACCCCCATGAAACTCAAGACTCTTGACAATACTCTTCAAAGACCGCGTAGTTGGTAGAGTCACAATGCATATCCTAGGAATGAGTCTAGCATTGGGCAGGGAGAGAATTACTATTAACATTTTCCATTTGAACTTGTAGGTCCTTGTCCCATTTTTTATCCCTTCATATAGAAACATGTGACATATTAGGGAGTACCATATGAAATTTACTACCTTTTTGTTAGCCTTGATCTCCATCAATTTCTTGTGAATACCATTGTAGATATAGGTAGAAATATCAAATTCATTATTGACCAATGGGTTTTGGATGTCTAATGTTATGTACATTAGTGGCACAAGGAGTTTAGTCTTAACATCTCCACCCAAGACTTGAAATAGTACATGATAGGCCCTAGTAAAGTAGTCTTCAAACATTTCAATGTTAAAGGGCTCTATCTCATTTGCATGAATCCTGACAAACCTTTTATCAATCCCTTTTAGTCTATTCCTTGGTAACCATAATACCTTGTAGCTATTCCTTTCTTGGTAGTACTTTTGTTTGAATAAATCAAATTCATTGACTTTGTTGGTAGCTAATTTCAAACCAAAAACGTCAGAGATAGATTCCTTGTCAATTTTCACTAACACTCCCCCATTTTTAGCTCTGATAGCTCTAATATTTTCATCATATTTTTTGGTAGTGTCTAATGAATTCCACATTTATGATGTTAGGGACAATAGTTTCCCTAGGTCATATATCCGATCATTGGAGATAGGAACCATAAATGCTCTTTTATTATACTAGTGGGTAAAAAGACTCCACTTGAGCACATGGAGTTCTACATCCTTACACTCTCTTCATTATCTAATAAGCCACTTCCAAAACTAGGCCCATAGGCACAAATTTATTTTTCTAGTAGAACCAGGGAGTTGTGCAATTAAGTCCTCATCAAAAGGTATTTTGGATGAAGATGGTTGGCCTTTTCATTGACTCATGGTTATTATTTACTCTTTAACCTATGCTTTTTGTATAGGTTTCTAAGGATTTAATGTTTCTTAAACAATTGACTAGATTTACAAGTTCAATTACAAACCCTAGAAATTGAAGCTTTATGAATTTCACAAATAGAGGACTCGAAAAAGCAACTTACATATTTTTTTTCCTTTTTGAAATCCTAGATTATTGTATTATAGACATTGTGAAATTTTGAAATTTCACTCTCTAGATTCAATGAATGCAAAATGATTTCATTTCTCAATTGGATTGCAGTATAAATGAAAAGAAAACTTCACAAAGATTCAGTAGAATTCAATCTCTTGCACCATTACTCTCTGTTCATGTGATCCAATCGCATCCAACTACCTATTTCTCAAGTTTGAATGTGAATCATTAATCTATGATGATATAACAAGAATTCATGATCGAGATTGATTTGAATAAATTTAAAAATATTTGAAATGCTTTGAAAAATCTCTGCCAATCAAGGCATTCTATGTTGGATGACTTTACACATCATCTACGTGAGTCCGCTGAGAAGAGCTCCTTTGAAAAGGCATATGATTTTAGCTAGGATTCCATGTGGTGACCTTCCATAGTTCCACGGCTTGAAATGGGACCTTCCTTGAAGAACTTGTAGATTCAAAAAATCCTCTTGAAACATACCATGTGTTGCCATTCCGTTACTCAAAAACCTAGCTCTTTTTAAAAATCTTAGGAGAATCATGAGAAAGGTATATGTGTCTCATTTCCACTCTTTTGCACTTAAGAACTTAGACCACATTGAAGAGCTTGCGGACTTGCAGAATCAAACCAAATGTTTCCAGGTGTCAATCCTTCCGTGGTTCTGTGCTTAAGAATTAAGCCCCTTTTTAAATAACTTGTGGACTAGTAGAATTATGAGAAGAATTTTCACATGTCATGCTTTTCATAATTCTACTACTTCTTTTGTCTTTGGAGAACAAGCTTCTATGGACATGCGAAAAACAATAGAAATGAGGACACACGTCACCCTTTTCATGGTTCCATAACTTCCCTTTTTATCAATAAAATATTGTTTATGGACACATGGAAACAAATGGAAACAAGAAACATGGTAAGCAATGGGTCCACTAGAGTCATAAGCTTTGATTCACTTAAGTCTATTAATATACACATGCGATAATTTGACTAAGTGAATGCTATAAAAGGGTAGAGGGGACTAGTTACCTTATAATATAAAAGGACTTCATAAAAAACTAAGGGCATTGGGAACTCAGTAAGCAGGTCAATGAATGATTAGAAATAAAGTGCAAGGAGGAGCTAGGGTTTCTCGGGCTTTTTAGACCTAATACATAAGAAAAGAATTTTTTTGCAAAACCCTAGCAAGAATGATAACATTTTTTGCAACTTTTGGGCATAAGCAGGGATAGATAACCATAAAATTTGAAACATGCAACACCAAGTAGCACCATTTTGGACAGTCAAAGTTTTGATAGTATTTCAACTCTTATGCTTTAAAGTGGATTAATGGAAGAACTTAGTATTTCTATCCCCCTCAAAAAGCCACTGGGTTTTGTACTTTTATTTCAAGAATATCTCCTTTTTCACAAGGTTGTACCACTCAAACCTTAGGTTTCTTTCTTTATTGCAAGTTTCTATATGAATCAATCCTTTCTCCATATAATCATGAACTTCCTTTAGATATTTGATCAATATTTCTTTTCTGTGAAGGATTTCCAAAGCACAACTTGTTCTAGCCTTTGACTTTTTCTTACTAACTTTAGTTTTTTAGTTAACCAAAGCATAGGGGTGTTGTAATAAGGGGTATTCCACCATTCTTCCACAAGGCTTATAAACTTAGGGTGAGATGTCCACATAATTTGTATCTAAAGGGATAAGAGCCTTTAGGCACAACATCATTCCACCTAAGCAGAATAGAATTATGATATGAACCAATCCTAGGTAGGGGCAAAAGAGAAAGTCTGGGTATGATATTCCAACCATTGGAAATATGGAATCTATCCAACCTAACTTGAATCAAAGTTTTACCTTGTCTTTTATTAGACAAATTAAAAAGCACACTTTAAGGTCAATATCCATAAGCCTAACAAAAGAAAGGAAATTGGAAAAATCCACCATATTTTCATAATATTCTTCAAGCCCTCCAAGTTTTTCTAAGGGTACTAAAGGAGTATTGAAGTCTCCTCCAAGTAAAAACTTTTCTTTATGCATAACTCTCATCTAACTAGAGATAAGGTCCCACAACTATTTCTAGTATGTTTAGAATTGGGAACATAAATATTCATAAGATTTCACTTAGTGGAGTTAGCTAAATCCTCAAAAGAAAGAAAAACATTATTTTTACATTATTGACCTTTTGTCCCCTAAATCTAATACGATTCCAAAGGATGGCAAGTCCCACTAAGGAAGTTTCAACCAAAGAAACACAAAAATTGATAGAAGGCCAAAAGTTTTTAACAATATGAGAAAAAGTAGACTTTACTATTTTAGTTTCTCGAATCATGAGAATATCAAACTTATTTTCCACAATACATCTCTTTAAGAGGTGTTGCTTGAAAGGTATTTTTAAGCGTCTTATATTTCAAGAGATAATATTCATAGGAAACAAACAACAAATCACACTTTGTTGACCCAATAACATCAAACAAGGAGGGGTCATCCAATGCTAGAGCTGTTTATCATTTCTTTTATTTTTTGAACCTAATAAATCTAGAGTCCTTTATTTTCCAATAGCCACATCCTTTATCGCCTCCCTAGCATGATTGTTCCTATGGTAGGTCTTCCTTGCTTACTTTCTCCACCCACATCAGGATTCTTTGTTTTCTATTGCTTCAAATTCACCAAAGTCCACTCTTGCTCCTTGTGACCAAGGGGAGAAGGAAGAGAGCCAAACCAAAACCCTAACAAGGTAAGGGAATATTCAATTCCCAATTATTATTTTTTCATTTTTTTCCAAATTTATTTTGGAGAGGATCTAGGAAGCTCCCATATATTGTTTGAGTATTAGCCTTATGTGAATAATTAAACTGCTTGATATGAAGGTTAGTAACTTGATCTGGGGACAATTTTTCCCCAATCTCTAGAAGAGACAAAACATGGGCAAGCATGGGTTTAGAAGCAAAGGACTCTTGTACCACATCTTCCTCTATGATATAATCCTTGAGAGTAGAAACCTTAACTCCTAAACCCATGGGGCCATCTACAAGCACTTCTTATATCTTTCCCCAATACATTGTCGGAAGGGTGGAAGAGAAAAAACATGGGCAAGCATGGGTTTAGAAGCAAAGGACTCTTGTACCACATCTCCTTCCTCTATGACATAATCCTTGAGAGTAGAAACCTTAACTCCTAAACCCATGGGGCCATCTACAAGCACTTCTTATATCTTTCCCCAATAGATTGTCAGAAGGGTGGAAGAGAAAAAACATGGGCGAGCATGGGTTTAGAAGCAAAGGACTCTTGTACCACATCTCCTTCCTCTATGACATAATCCTTGAGAGTAGAAACCTTAACTCCTAAACCCATGGGGCCATCTACAAGCACTTCTTATATCTTTCCCCAATAGATTGTCAGAAGGGTGGAAGAGAAAAAACATGGGCGAGCATGGGTTTAGAAGCAAAGGACTCTTGTACCACATCTCCTTCCTCTATGACATAATCCTTGAGAGTAGAAACCTTAACTCCTAAACCCATGGGGCCATCTACAAGCACTTCTTATATCTTTCCCCAATAGATTGTCAGAAGGGTGGAAGAGAAAAAACATGGGCAAGCATGGGTTTAGAAGCAAAGGACTCTTGTACCACATATCCTTCCTCTATGACATAATCCTTGAGAGTAGAAACCTTAACTCCTAAACCCATGGGGCCATCTACAAGCACTTCTTATATCTTTCCCTCCAATAGATTGTTAGAAGGGGGGACAATATCATTGTACACCATGCTTTTATTTTGATGTCTTTAGTTGTCTTCACTAAGGAGTCGACTCTCCCTTGAGGAACAACAAGATCAAATAGAACTTATTGAGGCTTAGAAGGTAAGGGTCCATATAATCACCACTCCTTGAAAGAATCGGGGGGAGGTTGAAGCATCATTTTTCTTATTCGGTTTAAATTTTTCCAAACATTTATCACTTAGATGTCCAAATTGCTTACAAAATAAACAATAAATATTGGCAGTGCCATAAACAGTTGGTTGGATCCGAGTACCAAATTTAGATTTGAGGGTGATATGAGCCAAAAGAACTATATTAATAGCTACAATAACACAAATCCTAACAAAGAATAATCTCAACCTCTATTGAGTAACCTTGTCAACCACTACTAGGTGCCCAAAGGAGTTGGCAATACATTGAATAATTTTATGGTTCCAGAATTCTAAAGGTAACCTAGGTAACCTAACCTTGGTGGGATCCACTAATCCAAGATCCACAAATAGGTCAAGCCTTGGTTTCTATTTTTAAAGAGAGGAAATTTCTATTGTTATCAAGAGCCCAAGAGCCCCCGTAATAACTTTAATCAAATCTTCCTTGTTAGAATAAGGAAACAAAAAGATCCCTTCAACCATCATGCTAATAGACCCACTTCTTTTTAACTTCCAAACTAATCCTGTCCATTTGTGAATGTGATCCACATTAGGTCTAAACACCAAAAACTTACCAACTAGTGTAAGATACATTCTTGCAATCACTTATTTCAAAAGATCATCTAGGATATCTATAGCCATTCCTTCCACAAAATTGGTAACCAAAGGAACTAATCCCTTTACAAAATTCAACGATTTTTGACCCACTAATCCTTGTTAGGATACGTGGCTCCCACTTTTTGCAATAAAGCATCAAACCTAGGAACTAAATCTTTGGATTGGGGAGTCCCATAGGCCCCTCCCAGGCACCTAAACTTGAAAACAAAGGACTGACAGACCGATCACATGGAAATAGCAAGACACCTTCTTATAGATCTTGAAACAACAAAATGTGAACTAGAAAAAAACTTTAAAATTTTCTCCCATTCCTCCTCCAATTATAAATTCACTATTTGTAAAAAGGGGCAATTTTTGGCTATATAATGAAAAAAACTTAATTTTTAGGCTATAGGCTTAGTTTTTGGCCAAAATAAAAAAAAATGGATTAATCAAAAAAATTAAAGGGGTACTCATTGCATAGATCTCTTTGAGTGCTTCAATTTTAAAAAATGGGAACAATCAATGACTAGATCAAATTCTATAGCCCCAAAAAGTTTGTGTAGGAAATGTAAAAGTTTTTGGATATATAAAATAACTATAAAGGGGAGTTACACCTATTGACAAACCTATGATGTGTATTATGGCATATCATAACATATCTTTTATTGGCAGATAATTTGGGTGTCACTTTTGTGTGGCTTTAGCTCTTGGGTTTCTAAATAGGCCATTTGATGGTTTTAGGTTTTGTATATATTATATAGTAGGTACTTGAGATGGAAATTATGTGTAGATTTTTGCATATACCATTTAAGCCGCAAAAATTTCTCTAGATCTCTGGTTGGTGGAACTCCTATGAAGGATTTCTCTGCAAGTGTATTGTAATAAAGATTTATTGAATAACACGTTGATACTATTTGGACTATTAGGAGTTCCCAATGTACACCTTTTTTACATTTTTTACTTTATTTTCTATTTAATGTGTTTATACTTTTTATAATTATTAAAAGACTAAAATTTCACAACTCTCCTTAGAATATTATTATAGGAATCATTTCTATGTACCCTACTCCTTTTATTTGGTATTAGAGTGTGATCACCTCAGATTATAGGTCTTGGGTTGAGGGATTTTTATACTTATCTTCATTTGAGTGGGATCTTGTGCAACGATGGTTTTTTATCTTCTTACAAGAAGAGATGGTAAGCACATCATGGATAGATATGGAGAATTTCTCAACCACAAAATTTGAGTTGTGGATATATACACCTAAAATCAATCAAGACAATTAATTAATTAAATACTAGCTATTTAATTAACGAACTCCTTTATTTCAACTACTTATAAATAAATTATCAATTTATTTATATAGTTCACACTTTTCTAAAATTCTTCATCCTAAACCACATTCTTCTAAATTTAATTAAATAAACAAATGGCTATAGTTTGTTTTGATTTAAATAAATATCTTCTTACTAAGTTTGAATAATTTCAAATTCAAATTTAGTCACATGTCTACAACACTTTTTGGCCATGTCATCAAATGTCACATGTAATTAAATATGAATAATATTTAAATTACATTTATCTTCAACAAAATTTTAACACATGGCTTATTTCTCACACACTTTATTCCTTCACCCATTTGGCATGTTGCCCTTGGTCAAGGGAACATCCTCCTTGATTCTTCCATCTCCACCATTCATCCCTCATGTTTGAATCTGGACTATCAATCACTGCCACATCACAAGATGCTTTGAAAATCCTATAAATACAACCCTTTGCTACAACATTTATCAACACATTTTGGAGCAAACTTATTATGTAGGAATAACATTGGAGCATTTAAAGAATTTAGAGTTTGAGTTTAGATTATTTAGCATTTATCATTTGAGCATTGTAGTATCATGTTAGATTAGAATCATGTCTTAGTTTATGGTTACATTTTAGTTATCATCTTAGTTTCCATACAAAATTTGCATCATAGAATTTAAAATAATTATCCATTGTCAATATCGCCATTATCATTTATAGCAACATTTAATATCATGGCTTCAATCACATAGTTTATCCTTCATGTAAGAACTTAGATTCTTGCATTTACAATATCTTGTTTCTTAAGTTGTCATCCAAACCAGTCATAGTGCATACACAAATCTGAGAGCACTAATGATTTAAATAATCCTTGAGAATAGAGAACAATGGAATGTTTTTTAGAGATTTGTTTTGCTACAATTAAATTAGATTTTTGATTCAAATCTTTAATGTAATATGTCTCATTGGTGTTTGTGTGTTTTATTATTGATTTACTAACTCTCACAATTTCACACATACATAAATTGGCGCCCACCGTGGGGCACAACCCCATTTTTAACAATTTTCTAGAAAAGTTCTTGTGAATAGGTTGGACGTGACGTTTTAGCGCGACCGTGAGTTCTTTCAACACATACAACAAATATTTTGGTGCATTCGATTTCTATTACGATGCATTCAACAACTATTTCAGCGCATTCGACTTCTGTTATGGCGCATACGACATTTCTTTCGGCACATTGAGAACTTGTTTTAGTGCATACAGGTAGTCTTTCAACACTTTCAATCAATACTTTAGCGCATCCATTATTTCTTTTAGTGCATTCATTAGATCTTGTAGCACATACATAAGTGATTTTAGCGCATTGGATGACTGTTTTAGTGCACCTGTTTAAATTTGCAAAATTTTAAAATCCTGAGAACTAATTGATGTTTTCTACTTGCAAGTGGGTGATACGCCAGTCAAAGAAAAACTTATGCAACTACTAATTATTTATGTAGGGGTCGGAGTTATTTGAATGCTTTCTTTTGATTAAGATAGGCATCTAGCTTAAATAAAAGGTTAAAGAACACCATGTTTTTTGTGCTTGATGAATGGTAGGCATATGCTCTCCCCTTAACTGGGTGACCAAAAAGATAGACCCATTCATTTTTATTTTTTTTATCCTTAGGCGGCCTACCTTGTGGGAAAAAGTAATCACCCAAGGGAATGACCCAATCGGTAACACGCTAAAGCAAAGCGACTTCCAACCAGGATATAAATGTGGGTACTTGAGGAAAGTTCAAGTATCACGAGGATTGTTTCGACAAGAAGGGTAGCAATGGTCTCTTGCCGAATGGATGATCCTCCATGAATGAAATTCCTATACTAGAACCCTTTGTTATAGCAAGCCAAAATCCTTATTCTATTTACTGGCGCAAAAGGTCTAACCTTTGAAGTTGTCCCACATTTTCATGGCTTTTAGTAGAGATGAGAAGTATGCCATGGGAGATTCATGGGTACTGAAGCTTGGGTGACCTGAGAAGCAAGTGCACTGTAAGGGGGAGCCTGTGTGGTCAAGCTTCTAATCATCCGCTAAAAGTGGCACAGTTGGGGTAAAATCCAAGTGGGAATCCATTAAATATTGTCCTATAGAGCCTTAAGTTGTACATGTTTGATGTGTTTTACCAATGTTTTTTTAAACAAATTTCAAACAAAACATCACACACTGGAAGTGAAAACCCTAATTCAAAAAACATCCTTTGAAACAACCAATTCTTTGACTAGAAAATTAAAAAAATCAAACAAACTTGCAAGAAACTGTGACATTTTCCCAATTCAGCGCATCTAGGCTCTGTTTTAGCGCATCTGTGCAATCTTCCAACGCATTAAGTCAGTCTTATAGCACATCTGTGCAATCTTCTAGCGCATTCATTCTCTATTTTAGCGCATCCAAGTAGTTTTATAGTGCATCTGTGCAATCTTCCAATGCATTTACTCTCTGTTATAGCACATACACTACATATTTTAGCGCATTGACCCTCTATTTTAGCAATCTTATAGCACATCTGTGCAATATTCCAGTGCATTCATTCTATGTTTTAGCACATTTGTGCAATATTTTAGCGCATTCAGGCTCTATTTTAGCGCATCCAGTAAATGCAAAACCCGAGAGTTAAATTTATCCCCTGTTTCATAGTTTGAACCAGAATTCAGAATCTTTTTCAGCCCAAAATCATTCCTTAGGTACAACAGAGTCTAAACTTGTTAAAAACTAACCTCTACAAGTTAAATTCTCCAAATTAAACCAAGATCTAATATCTCAAAGTGCCTAAATCATCAAACTTATCATATCTTTGATTGTTAAGCCTAGTTTCATCATCAGGATTTGTGATCCTTTCATCACGAAACAAAGTTGTATAATCAAATTAAACTTAGTCTCATCAATAGAATTTGTCATTCTATTTGACTTAGTTTTCATCCTTGGCACTCTTCCAAACAAAGATCAAAGTTTATTCAAAATATAACACTTGTATGCCCAAAGCATCGAAACTCAAAATAGTGAAACACAAAACACCATGGCTAAGGCTGAAGAGAATCCTTTCCATGGAATCCACAACAATTAAGGGGAAGAAATAACTGAGGAAGACATCCAAAATGTTGAACAAGATCCAAATTTCCACAAATGCTTAGAAAAGATTTTGGAAAGAAATAGGGAGAAATACTTGCTAATGCTAGCTAAACAAGGTGTTAAATTGCTTGATGACTTTGATGTTAATCAATTGAAATGACCTCCTAAAAAGCCTAAAAATGATCTAGAACAAGTGGTTTCCTTGACTCATCAAATGAAAAACCTACAACAAAAAATTCTTGACATGCAAAGGGGAACCTCAAAACGATACTTGATATAAGACATTTGTCCATATCCTTTTGATCAAGATATTCACATAATTCATTTTCCCAAACATTGTGAATTCCCAAAATATGATAAATACAATGGAAAAATTGATCCAATAGATCATGTGAGGGAATTTAGAACCATGAGTCTTGAGTTTGCACATGAAGAAATTTACTTGATAAGGTTGTTTCCATGCAGCCTAGGTGGACAATGCCTTGAATGGTTTTCCAAACTTGCACCACCAATTAGAACCTTTGAATAATTGGTTAACAAGTTCATCACCCAATATTCTTATAACATCAAACATGGTATAACAATGAAAGACCTTTGCAACTTGAAACAGAAAAAGGGTGAATTGTTCCTCACTTTTATACAAAAATGGAGAAGGTTATTTGCAAGATATTCTCATCCCGTACTTGAAAATAAAAGATGGAAATCTTTATTGATAACCTAAATGATGAGATGAGCTATAGATTGGAATTACAATGCCCACCTACATTCAAAAAACTGATTGAAAACGGGATTAAAATTGAAGAAGCTTTGGTCAAAAGAGGAGTCATAAAAATTTACAATGAAAATAATGCATCAAGCTCCTCTAACAATTATAATAGTGGTGACAAACCAAAGTTTTGGCAACGAAACAAAAATGTTGGTAACAATGATAGTGCGGCTGAAACACAAAATGCAAAACCAGTCTTCAACTTGATAGAAACAACCACCAAAACCAATCAAAACAATAATCCAACCGATAATCAAAATAACAACCAGAATGTCCATCAAAACAATAATCAAGGTAATGTTGAATCTAGAATACCACCATATCGAACATCCTCCAATCGAAGAAGATTCACACCTTTGGGACAATCATCAGAATCAACATTAAAGGAACTTCTTGAAGCTAAATTCATAACTTTACCAGAGGTAAGAAATTGGGAACCACAAGTTAAGCCTCCATGGTGGAATGATGCACATTTCTATGACTTTCATCAAAACAAAGGACATAAAACCAATGATTACATGCAATTAAAACACTTGATACAAGACTTGATTGACAACAAGACCATATTCGTAGAAGGACCCCAAACAAACAGTGATCATGGAGCGTTCAAGAACCCTCTATCAAACTACGAAAAGAGGGAATCTTCTTCATCAAATACCAAGGGAAAAAATGTAAACTATATTTATGATTCTACCATTCATTGTGTTGAGGTGGTTGAACATCAAACCAAAGACATCGAAAGAAAGAGCCAAAGAAACATTGCTACAACTGAAAATCATCACGACGATATCGACACCACATCACATCAAATCAATGACCTTGTGCCAATAAATTTGATCACCAACATTGTTGCAAGTGACAACCAAATTAATGTCATCAAAAATAAAGAAAAATAAGGAAATTCACCAATCAATGCAATCACAAGAGGACAAGCCAAGGTAACATTGAAAGGAGCTACCCCTTCCACGTCCAAAGCAACTACTGTTGTCCCTGCAACCCAATATAACATCGTTGATTAGTTGTAGAAAATACCCACTCAAATACCCATATTAGTGCTTCTCAAGATTTCACCAATGCATAAAGAAATCTTAGAACAAGCTCTAGTGGCCACCACAGTACCAAACAACTTGGAATTTTTCCAATTTCAAACTATGGTGGGACACTTGACCGCATCTCACTGCTTATCATTTTTTGAACATGATGATGTATCCATCACCCATCCACATAATGTTGCCCTCCACATTGAGGATTTAATCCATAAACATCATGTCAAACATGTTCTAATAGATGGAGGAGTTGGCTTAAATATCTGCACTCTAAAACTTGTCTGTGCACTCGGATATTATGAAAATGCTATTGATCCTAGAAGGAAAATCACAATAAAAGCATATGATGATGAAGAGAGATCCTCCCAAGGATTGATTGTCTTACCAATTCAAGTAGGACCAGTTGTCAAAGATATAGCCTGTCAAGTGTTGGATAAAGAGTTGACATACAACATACTCTTGGGACATTCATGGATTCATGAGATGCAAGTTGTACCATCGATATTTCACCAGTGTTTGAAATTTCCTTTTAACGGACAAGAGATCACTATTGTTGTTGATTCCAACAACCCCCAATATTGCAACACACTCAGAACAACCCAAGACACTTTTGCACCACACAATAGGGAAGCTACAACTCCTGGTTCATCCAATAGTGAAAGACAACTAAATTCCTTGTCAAAGTGGGTGGAGAAAAAGGACCAATCAAAAGATAATGGTATCAGTGAGTCTACTCCATCGAATCACGAAAGTCAACTCAATGCCTTATCAAAACAGGTTGAAAATATCCAATTGAAAGACAAAGGCATTGGGGAATACTCATTTGAGTAATCTTTGTGTTTATCACAACTTCCATCTTCTCCTAAGTCATATGGACAACCATCAACATCAAGACAACAATCATCACAACCAACCACACTCTTTGATGGAAAATTTGTAAGAGCAGACACCTTAGTGGACGAATCAAAAGACAAGGAGGTTTTGAATTGGTTGTACATGATGAAGAACAATCACAAGCATCCACTTCAAATGTACTAACAGAGCAGTATGGCAAAGGCAAGACAATTTTGGAAAAGATGGGATATTTGGGAAAAGGTCGTATTGGTAACAGAAAAGAAGGAATCATAGAACCAATACAACCCATCAAAATTAATTCAAAGGACAAGACGAGACTAGGGTATAGGGAAGAAGCAAAAGAAGAAACCAGACAATAGGTTGTTGAGAGAATCCTTCAATTGAGAGATAGTTCTGAAATAGACTCCAATGAATATGAATGGGATTCCCTCTCTAAAGAGTCTTGTCACAATAAGGAAATTGATGTGGTACATAATTATACACCAACACGTATAGAGGGACATAGCCCAAGTTATAGACCACTTGAAATTGGATCACAACATATCGATGACTCAAGTGAAGACGATCATACTTCAAGCGAGATAGATACTTTGGAAGAGAGTAACATCATAGACCTTGATATTGCTATCGGGCACTCTGACGACATTGCCATCATGACACTCACCCCTCTTGATCTTAGCCAATCTGATGATTCTTTATCGTTAATACACCTTGAACTGATTGAATGGGACCAAAATGAGTTGCTTGACATACCTGTCTTTTCAAATGATGACGCCATCGTAAACTTCCTTTGTTCAAACAATCCTAAAACATGTTCCACTAGTGGACCTCATAACGAGGATTTAAACAAGGGGAGTTCCAAATCTTTCAGCTACAAAACAAATATAAAAAATGCATCTAATAGTGAAAACCATCTAATGGCACTATTAGATCAAGAAAAAGTAAAAATAAAGAGCACATCTCAAGGTGAAAACCTCTCTGAGGCATCAAGAGATGGAAGATTTGACACTCTTCCTTAGCACTATCAAGAGAAATCATCAGTGTTGATTGAGCCTACACAATCCATCAATGTTGGTACAATGGAAACAGGGAAGACCCTACATCTAGCGACATCTGTGACAAAGGAGGAAAAGCCCAGCTTCACTAAACTCTTTGAGGAGAGGCAAGTCCATTTTGTGTGGTCCTATGCTGACATGCTAGGTATAGATCCAAAGCTCATCATGCATCATTTATCACTACCACCTAGGGTAAAACTAGTAAAGCAAAATTTGAGAAAAATGAACCCTCATATCACCCTATTGGTAAAATCTGAATTAAAGAAGCTACTAGATGTGAGATTTATTAGACCTATTGACTATGCCGAGTGGATATCAAATATTGTGCGAGTCTCAAAACCAGACAAAAGCATCAAGATATGTACAGACTTCAGGGATCTTAACAAAGCTTGCAAAAAGATGATTTTCCTCTACCTAACATTGACATCATCGTAGACTTGACAGCTGGACATGAAATGCTCTCACTTATGGATGGATTTTTAGGTTATAATCAGATAAAGATATCACCCGAAGATCAAGATAAGGCAACCATCACATGTCCTTGGGGCACATTTTGCTGGAACATAATGCCTTTTGGGTTGAAAAATGTTGGAGCCACATATTAGAGAGCAATGACCACCATCTTCCATGACATGATGCACACTTTTATGGAGGATTATGTAGATGACTTGTTGGAAAAATCCTTCACTAGAGAGGGACATCTAGAAATATTAGACAAGATCTTCACTAGACTGGAGAAATTCAATGTGAGGTTGAACCCCAAGAAATGTGTATTCGGCATAACATCAGCTAAAATTTTGGGGTATATGGTATCAGCTAAAGGCTTTGAGGTGGATCCTACAAAGTTCAAAGCCATCATGGAGATGCCTCCTAAAAATAATAATCAACTCAGATCTTTACAAGGAAGATTCTAGTCTATCAAGAGGTTCATCACGCAATTGGCTGATAAAACTCATCCTTTCAATCATTTGTTACACAAGAACATTTCTTTCAAGTGGGATGAGAAGTGTGAAGCAACCTTTAATAAAATCAAACAATATCTGATCTCGCCACCCATACTAGTACCACCAACCGAAGGAAAACCATTGCTACTCTACATCGCAACAACAAAGATATCTTTGGGAGCTTTATTGGCATAGGAAGATTCTATAGGTAAAGAAAGGGCAATTTATTATATCAGCAGGACCTTGAATGGTTATGAGATCAATTACACCTTTATTGAAAAATCTTTTCTGGTAGTAGTATTTACTACTCAACAGCTAAGACATTACATGTTGACTCACCATTAAACTCATAGCTAAAATTGATCCCTTAAACTATTTACTCAACAAAACTGCCCTAACAGGAAGACTAGCCAAATGGGTCATGATATTGAGTGATTTTGACATCCAGTATGTGGACATAAAAGAAATCAAGGGTCAAGCCATAGTGGATCAACTAGCTGAAGCACCATTGCAAGAAAATCATCCAATGAACATTGAATTTCTAGATATTGATGTCCTTACAATATCTACACAACAATGGATGTTGTACTTTGATGGCTCTTATACACAACATGGATCAGGCGCAAGAATCTTTTTTACCTCACCACAAGGACATACCATTCCCAAGTCCTACATATTAATGTTTCCTTGCACCAACACAGCTGAATATGAAGCATTGATCATTGGAATCAAAGTGGCAGTCAAATGGAAGATCACACAGTTGCATGTCTATGGTGATTCCCAACTAGTCATTAATCAAGTGAACGATGATTACCAAACAAAAGATGACAAATTAATTCCATATAAAAGAATGGTTGATGACTTCAAAAAGTACTTTGTGCAGATAAAATTTGAGCAGATTCCTAGAGGCAACAACAAAGTTGTTGATGCCATGGCTACCATTGCTTCTCTCTTACAGATTCCTAAGAAATGAGTCCATTATGAGTTCATGGTGGAACAACTATTTAACCCCGCCACGATAACCCATATTCCCAAGTAATCTACCATCTAGCTGAGGTTGACACTTCTACCTACGGGAAAATCTGCACCTATATGAAAGACAATACCCTCCCACCCGATTTATCCTGGAACCAAAAATGAAATTTCATCTAACAAGTAGCTCGACACACCCTAATAGCCAATGTGCTTTATCGATGAGGTCTTGATGGTACTCTCCTTCAGTGTCTAGAACGCAACAAAGATAAAACCGCTTTACATGAGGTTCATGAGGGTATATGTGGCACACATTCAAGTGGCTTAACTTTAGCTAAGAAACTCCTATATTTAGGGTATTATTGGCCAAATATGGAGGAGTCATTTCAATATGTCAAAAGGTGCACAAAATGTCAAATTCATGGAAACCTGATACATACACTAGCACAAGAGTTGCAACCTTTTGCATCAACATGGCCTTTTTGTCAATGGGAATTAGATCTTGTCGATAAAATATACCCATCTTCATCCAACAGACACAAGTTTATCATCACAACCATGGAGTACTTCACAAAATGGATTGAAGTTGTTCCTTTGACCACCATCACAGGAAAACAAATTTAATCATTCATCCTGAATTATATCATCTGTAGGTATGGCATTCCTCAATCCATTATCATGGATAACAACAGACCTTTCAAGAATCAGGATGTCCAAGAACTTTGTGAAAGGTTCCATATCTAGCATCGGTTTTCTACACCATACTACTCTCAAGGAAATGACCAAGCAGAGGCCTCAAACAAGACTATCCTGAAAATATTGAAGAAAACCGTCAACGAGGCTAGACGTGTTTGGCATGTTCAACTGAACCCTGCTTTATGGGCTTACAGAACCAATATTTGTACCCTGACAGGAGCCATACCCTATGCTCTAGTCTATGGATCAAAGACTATTCTACCTATTGAGGTTGAGCTACCATCACTCTCTGTGTCACTAAAGGGGATCATTTCAGATGAATATTACAGAGTGCCTAGGTTACGGGAATTGGAACTATTGGATGATCATCGTCAGCATGCAGTAGATCACTTGCAATCTTATCAACAAAAGATATCCAAAAGTTACAATCATAGAGTAAATCCTAGAACATTTCAGGTGGGTGACTTAGTCTTGAAAGAAAGTCCCCATAATCAACAAGATCAAGAGAAGAAGGGGAAATTTGAACCCAAATGGCTAGGTCCCTTTGTCATTATATCGGTCTTTGGATTAGGAGCATATCAGTTATCCACAACAGAAGGGGATTTGTTTGAGGAACCCCTCAACAACTTGCATCTCCAGAAATTCTATATTTGAATCATCCAGTGCATCGAAAAGATTCCTAAAAAAAATGGTTGCCTTGATGAAAACTTGGCAAACAGGCGTCTTGGTAACAACAAAAAATCAGAAAAATACAAAAATACAAAAAAAAATTAAAAAAAAAATCATAAAATTTGAAAAAGTGCAATAAAAACAAGCAGTGAAAACCTGACAACATGCGCTATTGTGATAGGTTAGCTTTTCCATCTATTTGAGCATGTTGACCATTCACTTTCTCCATTCACTTCTGCTATCACTTTTCCTATCATCAGAAAGATTCATGTACATATCCTGGCATTGCGGTCATCTCTCACCCTAGACTGGGGGAAAAATCCTAAACTCACTGGGGGCAATAAACTTTGAGCTTAAACCAACAGACAAACAATAGTAGGACAACACAACAAACACAATGAATCATCGTGCAACCCAACATTGAACATCGTTCACCATCAGTAACACGTCAACCATTCAAATAAAATAGGCAAATCAATCAAATCAAAGAAAACCTTAATGGATGATGTTTCTTCTGAATCATGGCTTTAGCACTTTGGCATGTTTGTTCAACTCTTGTACTTTGATTTTTGTAGTCATATCTCTGGAGCAACTCGATGATGTATTGAACTAGAGTAGCTAGGAAGGAGTATGATTTTTCTTTGTATGTTGTCAGTGAGTTAATCACTACTATTGTGCAAGTTGTCGCGAGATGTGCACTACAAAGTATCACTGATGATATTCTAAATTTGCATAGGAAAATGGTTAACGCTTGTTTGTTTATGCAAGTAGTACTCAAGTCATTTCGGTTCAATTATACCTAGATGCTTGTGTTAACTTGCAATATAAAAAATCATGGAAGTAGTACTCAGGTCATCATGGTCTACTTATGCCATCGATGCTTGTACTAAATTTCAACATTTTAAAGGCTCAATGATGATAAAAAGCATGACAAATCAGCTATTACGAATGACAACATCTGCATATTGGATCTACATGGTTAAAGTAGATTGCATCCATGTTAGTTTGCATCTGTATCTATGGGGTTTCCAAAGTTGTAACAATTTCACAATGATGTTATCTCTGGCACTAATGGATTGAGTACACTTGACATTACCAAAAACACATCATTCTCATATAGAAAACAAATCAGTTGCATCATCATTTGCATTCATCCATCTATGCATCACATCATAATATTTGCATCAAAAAACACACACAAAAAATGCATTGTATCTCACTTGCATAATCCAGATCATTTCATCAAACATGTGTAAGTCCCCTTCTAGCTAGTTATCTGCTCATCAGGAGATAAGCATATGATGTTGATCCTCATAGGCTAATGATTTTGGATAGAGGGTCATTTGTGTTGGTTTGGGTTGATGGTTTGTTGTGCAATTTTTCGCACACACGCCCCACTGTAAGCAGGGACCCTCTTTCACTTCGATTTTGGTGTTTTGGCCCTTTCTTTTTGAGGTTTTTCTCTTACTTGGGCACATGATTAATTGTTCATTTTGATTTCCTAAGTGTTTCCAAGTTATCCATTGAAAATCTTGAGTTCTGGATGAATTTCGGGCTTTTGCTCGGATTCGGGATTTTCCACCCTGGTTGGATTTTCCCGGATCCTGCTTGGACTCCGGTTGGACCCTTGTTGTTCGGGGATTTTCGATCCTCAGATTTTTGTGTGGGTTGGATTTTCCTGGATTCCACCCTGTCGTCGAATTCTCGAATTCCTTCTCTGGCTATCTTATCGACTACATTAATGGCTTCGTACGTGCTCTGAGAAATGTATTTAACTTGATTTTGAGATCTTTTGCGCCATTATGTTCACTATTTTCCATCATTTGAGCTAAGAAGTGCTTTCTTGCGAGTATTTGGTTGGGATTTTGGGGACATTTGGCTTTGACTTGATTGATTTGGTGGTGATTTCTTGTGCGTTATCACCTGTGTTCGTTGTGGACACCCTTGAGCTTCGCGTTTGCTACTTCTGAGACCAATTTATGCTTTATAATGGTATGTGTCTGATTGCTCTGCTTTGAATTGAATTATGAATGGGCTTGTGGGATTTAAATTCCAGTGTATTTGTTTATTCCGTGTTAGGGATTGTTCGGTTTCACATCCTTTGTCATCTTCCAGGCGAGATTTGAGTTAATGTGTCCATCTGCATTTTAATGAATCCGGCCTGAGAGTAATTAGTAAACCCTAGTGATGACTCAACAGTGGAAACAACTAAATTTTGAACGTACCTGTGTGCTAATGGCGGATGAGTAGGATTTTTTGACCTAGGGAAATGCCATATCGGGTGATTTTGTCTTAGGATTGACCTAGAATGCAAAGAAAATTCATGAGCGGTCCGTCCCCGACTTGCCCTAAGTTAAACTTTTCGAAATCCTTAATTGGTTCAGTGTCTGGATGAAATCGGGACTCTCCGTCCATTTCGGATTCCCTTCGCTGTGACCATTCGAGATCGCTAAGATATCATATCGACCACCTTGAGGTTCGCCGAAGTGGTCTTCCTAGGTTCATGTTGGATCGCTGTGACACTATCATTTTTACACCAATGAAATCCTTCATGCATATCAGTCGGCAAGACCTTTACTTTCGCCGAGACCTCACCCCGCGAGGAGATGTCTCATCGACATGCTTGCTCATACTCGCTTTCGGCAAGACAAGTCCTAGTCGCCAAGAGGTCATAGCAGGCTCCAGTAGCTTTACCGATATTCGTTTGCTTCGCCAAGACATCCATCCTTCGGCGAGACCTCCCACTGAGCACTTTTTGCTTTCGCCGAAACCCTTCGTGGGTTTGTATTTAGTCGCCTGGACACTGATATTCTCATGCCAAAAATCTTTCTGTCAGCAAGACAAACCTCATCGCCAAGAGCTCATAGCAGGTTCCTTTCGTCTTGGAGATCTTTCGTTCTGTCGCTAGGACTTTCGCTTTCAGTGAGACCTTTCGCCGAACATTCATGCTTCACTGAGACCTTACCGCGAGCTCCCTCCTCTTGTAGAAATCTTCACTTTCGGTGAGACTCCTAATGATCGTCAGGACTTCATAGAAAAACTTTTGTCTTGGCGAGCCTTGATCTTCTGTTTGGGTGACTTCATAATGTCAACAAGAGGTTATGTTGATGGAACTCTTCATCGGCGAAAAATAACGCAGTCGTTGGGACCTCATATCAAAAACTTGAGTCTGGCCGAAGTGATTGTTTAAAACTGTGATGGTCGGTGAGACAAGATGAATTCGTCGGGACCTTACCCCGACCACCCTTGGCTCATACCGATATGTTTGTTATGTCCCTTTTCACTGAGACATTACATCGAAACAATTGACTCTTGGCAAAACCTATTCTAATTGCATCCTTCGGCGTGACTCCCAGAAGTCGCTGAGACTTCTCGGCGAGCTCATAACTCTTGCCGAAATCTGTGTTCCAAGAATCTCCATTGGTCTAAACTTTTGCCTCTACTGCAAGTGTTCGTCAAGTCTGAATTTCTCCAAAATCCGTTGTCCCCCTGGTTTTCAGAAGTCTCCTATCTGACTCATTCTTCGGGGAAATTTGTCCCTCACGGATTTCCCCGAAATTTGGTGGAACATAAAGAAACATGAAATAAATGGATCTGTTTACAATTTGTGATGCATTTAATGATTATTTCATGTCATATTTGGATCTCTCATGCGATTGATTGATTAAAAATGATCAAGTTTGATGGTGAAGTAGGTGTTTCTTGGTTTTTTCCATTGGAATCCAATCAGTCTGGAATTTCCCGAAATTCCTCTCTGGCTCAGATTTCGCGGATGGTCTTGAAACCCAAAATTTGTTATGGTCATTTTATATGAATTTTAATAACACCTTGACTATGTGAGGTGCATTCTAATGGTGTTCTTATCGATTAACCTTGCTTTCCTGTGGTTTTTATTATGTTTTCATGTTGAGTGCAGGCCGAATCAAGCAAAGCAGTACCTGCTTCTTCATTGACTGATGCAGAGAGGATCAAGCTGGACATTAAGAGCAAGGTCCCTAAGAGTAAGATCACTTCTGTCTGGTCAGAAGTCACTGATACGAATGTTGGCCTCTGAGACTATGAAGAATTTAAAGAAAGAATGGCGGCTGAAGATCTTCCTTTGGTGGCTAGGAGAATGAAAGAGTCAGGTTTGTCACACGTAGCCGGTTTCCCTTCTACAACATAATGCTATGAGCTGGTCCTTGAGTGTGCCAGGCACTATGATCAGGATACGCAAAGGATTATTGGGCCTCAAGGGAGAGTCATTGCCAATCTCAACCCGATCTCCATTGCCCAAACCTTTGACATGACAGACCGGTCTCATGTGGTGGGATTCACCATTGAGGTAGCTCAGGAGTTCTACGATGACCAGGCTGTAAAGTCACAGTAGCTAATAAACTCCTGGCTGGAGAAGCCCAAGTCCCACTATTCCAAGTTTCCTAAGCAGTTGTTTAGAGCAAAATTCAAGAAAGAATACTATGGTGCCATCACCTTTCTTAGCGGGGTGGTTGGTTTGAAGACTGCTGGTACATTTGAAAACTGGATGTGCCATGCGATCATAAGGATGGAACAAGAGAAATTGACTACCATTGGGCAGGGGTCATCAGCCAAGCAATTCACAAACAATTTTCCAATGTGTTGCAGACAAAAACCTTCACAATGACCTCCTATTTGGTCTATGCGCTGGTTAGATTCCATCCCTACAAAGGATTAGATACAAAAGGAATTTTTGGACAAGATATCATCTACGAAGTTTACCCTCAGTTGTATCTAGGAAGCTCAGACTATAGGAGGGAAAATGATGCATTTACCATGCATATTACCAGAATGCTTCAGGAAGTAGAGCATGTCAGAATTTCAAATCAAGCCAAAGAGCTCATCAAGAAGTACGGAGCGTGGTTCATCTAGTTCCCAACCTTCTCCTACATTCAGATTGACGACTATCAAAGGGCCCCATACAGGCTTCCAAGGTATCCCATTGATCACATCATATTGTTGGAAGTCACCAGCCATATTTGTGATTTTGATGCCATTGTCAAGAAGGACAAACACAAGACAAGATTTGGTGGGGATTTTTCCCTAAGGATTAGCACTGGAGAGGTATGTCCTTCCATTGGTTCTGCCCAAGCTTCAGAAGAATAATTGAGTGCTCTTGGCTTGTCTTTCCACTCCAAGAGATCTAGATTTGACATCACAAGGGAAGCTCAAAAGAAGGCCAGTAGAGACTACGGCCATAAGGTTAATTTAGAGGACTACTGGGCCAATTGTGGTGACGAATATGAGGTCAGAAAGAAGAAATTCTCCCGGCTTCCAATTGATGCAGTTCGATTATACAATGTAAGGGCAGTGCCTAATCAATTGGAGATGATGGGAACTTAATTTAGGATCATGCCTATGAGGCAGTAAAAGATAGACCAATTGGTGATATAGACTAGTTAGAGGAGGAGCAAACAGAACTGAAGCAACTGATGGATCCAGTTCTCAAGGTTACCAAGATGTGGCTCAAGCACACTATGTGGAGCTGGAAAATAAAGGAGTAAAATGCACATATGCCCTGATGGGGGACTTAGATTCCCATTCTACTTCTGAAGAATCCACCAAGCAGGATCCCAAAGGAAAGGGAAAACTGGACTCTCCTGTCAAAAGTAAATCTAAAGGTGTACAAGAAACAGAGGTCCAGGAAACAAAAAAATAGAGGAGGCCAAAGACCAAGAAGAGGACAAGGACTAAGAAGTCCGAGCAGAGTCCTGAGGTTGATGCTCCTGTGCCCAAGAGGAAAAGAATTGTCAAATTATTAGAGGAGGCTAGCTCCAAGATTAGGGAGGAAGAAGTTTCCCCTCCAGTGATAAATGTTGAAAGCTCAAAGGAGAAGGCCAAAGTGTATGCAAGGAAGTCTAGGACTCCTTCTCCCAGGGACAGTGTGCCTAAGGCTGACCTACCTCCGGTGGCTTCTCATGAGGAGTAGCAAGATGACATCCCCCCCCGCTCATGAAACCCAAAGTGAACCAGGTGAGACAAAGGAGGTTGATGAAGATCCAGATACTGAAGGTGAGGAATTCCATGAAGGCGAACTCCACAATGCAGAGGCAGAAATTGAAAAGATAATGCAGTCCCCTATGGTTGCACATGCAGACTCTCCTGTTATAACTGAAGAAGTTGAACCTCCTCCAAGGGAAGAAGAGGTAGAAAAGGATCCATCACTTGAACAGGAGGAGGAACATGTTGAAGAGGAAGAAAGTAAGAAAGATGAGACTCCTAATGAAAAAAATTTGAATAAGGAAATAGCAGGAGATCAGCAGGAGGAGGAAATGGGACAGAGCAGGGTGCAATTGGAGTCCATTGTCCCTAGTTGGCTGGAGAAAGAAATAAAGAGAAAATAGGTGGTTATGGAAGATAGTCCACCAAATTGGGATGCACTGCTAGCCAAAATTGGGAAAGATAAAGGTAAGAAGAAGGCTAGAGTGATCTCGAGAATTGAAAGAGATGAAACTCATGATCGGGTTATTCATATTGCTACCCCTACTCCAGACAAAAACAGCGATGATGTGGTTGGAAAGGATTACCACGTTCAGACTTTCAATCTAGGACCTACATCTGTGGAGTAGGATATTGAGGATTATCAGGATTCTAGTGCAGTTATTGTGGGTAGATTGAGGAAAGAAATGAAGACCAAGCAGGAACTAAAGAAAGAAAACAAAAATCTCAAGAAGTGCTTGAAGGAATTGATGAAACCACTGTAGGCTATTAATCCTTCTTCCTCTACTACCAATCCTCTGCCTCAAGAGACCATAACTGAGCTAGAAAAGATGAAAGTTTCCACCCTTGCCACTATGAATTGGTTGAAAGGGGTGCAAGAAAAGGGTGACAAAGCTATTAAGGAAATTTTATCAACTGGGAAGGATGCTATCATGGTGACTAAGTGGTCGAAGTAGGTGTTGGCACAAGATAAGGACGATACGGACCTCCTTTTGCAGAAAACTGAGACTCTAATGGAATACACCCAGGACAGGTTGGTAAGTGACGGGAGGCAGAAGGTGCTGAAAAAGATTCACAAACAAGGGAAGCAGATTGATGACACCCTAACTAGGGTTTACAATGGTTCCATTTCCTTCTTTGAAATCATGACGGGAAGAAGAAAGATCGCACCCAAGTACTTGAGCCTGGAACAATTGAGGGAATGGTGGCATGATGTGTATACACCACTTGATGATGGTTTTGTTTCCGAGCACCAATTGGATGATGCGGCCACCTACCTCGCAGTTATTGATAAGCATGTGACATATAAGGTAGATTGGGATAGGTCGGTCAAACACTCAAGGGATGAGATTGCGTCCATTGAGAGGTGACTTAGGGTTCTGCCAGTACCACCTGTGGCTGACTTAGATGTAGCGTTCTTGAAGCCACATGAAGAGTCAGATCGGCGCGGGGATAATAGGGAAGAGAGCTAATGATGGGCTGCGACGCGATTTGTGCTTCCCTATTATCTTCCTGCGTGTTGTTCGAGCTGCATTGCGGATCCTGGGCCAACTTCGATGGAACATGCATTTATTGCTTATTTGACCCATTTCGAAGACTCTCTTGGTTGGGTTGTTTTTCCGAGTTATTGTTGCAAAACCCTTGCCTGGCCGATGGATTCCTAGGGATTTCTATATATTGGGCATGTTGCCTCATTTGTAAAGCGTTAGAACAATTAGAAATAGTTATAAGGTTAAGACTTGAGCAGAGCTATTTGGAAGTAGAGTAAGTTAGCAGGTTTTTCCCTCAAGAAAATATTGTAATAGAAAAGCTAGAATTGTTGCTACAGTGAACAATTTGAATACAAGAAATGACATTGTGATTTGGTGCCATACTTGTTTCTTTTGTTTTGCATGGTTCCTGTTATTCCATGATTAAAATTGCTTTGAGAAGGTTAATGTTTAGATTAGATTTGGGTTCAATACTGTTTGTGATTTAATATTTGAATGTTGCATCAATCCTTCAGTCCATACTTTTCGCAACTAACTGATTGTTGGTTGCTTTCCAAAGTTAGCCTGGACTTCGAATTCCGTGTGCTTAAGTTCGATTGTGAGGATTTGTTCATTTTAACTGCAATAGGGTTATCTGAATGAATCTTTACAATTTTAAAATCTTAATACCTCAGAAGATTGCACTATTTTCTGTGAGATTGTAGATTTATCTTGGTCAAGTAGAAATTAGTTTTGAAGGATTGGTCCATTTTGAGTATTGGTTACTTTCATTGTTAATCCTAGGAGTAGTATTAGATTTAGAAATCTCTCTGAAACCTTTCTCTTTTTCTATTTTTTTGATTATTGGGTTAAATCTAGGATTGAAGCATCATCAAATCGTTAGATCTGATAAAATTGATTCAACATTTTGCTCGTAGTAAGGTCCCATTGTGATTACCAGCATCTTCACATTTCGTTACTGAGTTGTTTATGCACTATCAAGACCTGACATTAGAGACCTTGGAGTTATCTCTTGAGGATTTTCGATAGAGATTTACTTTTCAAGAGAGATAGGATATCATATTCTATCTGGTTGTTATTGTGCAGAAAACATGATCAACAGTTGGCAGTGTTGATCCCTGGAGCTTAGTGGCAGGGTGAATTTGGTGTTTGAGGTGATTAATTAAGTAATTATCTTCTATTTCACTCATTTGGCCTAGGGACTTCATGTATTTTAATTGGAGGGGTTTGCTTGATTTTATTTGGCCACTATTCATTTATAAAGTAAAAATGAAATGTTATAACTTAAAGTGAATAGTGTTCACTTTAATTAATAGTAATTTCAATGCAAAATCATATAACTAGAAGGAAAAGTTTGACCCTTTCCATGCTTGGTTATTTTGCTCCATGAAACTTGAGAGCTTGAATTTGGAGGAAGAAGGAGATAAGGGTTTCTTGATTTCTGTAGTTGTGTGAGCCTGGTTAGGGCTTGTTCTTCATTTTGGAGCTGCTTGAGGGTGTGAAATACCACCTTAAGGTTGTTGAAACTTATTTGGAGTGCAAATTAGTGAAACAAGGAGTTGTTGAGAAAGGGGTTTGTGTCAATTTCTAAGGGCTTGTGACAACCATAGCCTCCATTCTTCTTGTGCTCAGAAGTTGAGATTTTTGGGGGAGTTTTTTGTTGTAATTAGCTACTACAGCCAATCGTCCCTCTTGAAGGGTTCAAACAACAAAAAGAAAAAGAAACGCCTCTTTCTTGAGGCTGCAAACTAGCCAAAAAGGGGCACCCTAGCTATATAAGGCTTTCCATTCCGGATTTAGAGTGGAGAAATCTAATTTCCAAGAAGGGAGAGCATTTCATTGAGGTTTGTCATTGTAGAAAATCACTATTCACAGTGTTGTTTGGCTGCAAGTAAAATGGGTATGTTATGTATTAAGTTTAAATATGATGCTAAGCATCTTTGTATATCTCCAATCATGTAATGAAATAAAAAAAATATTTAGCTCCTAGATTGACTAGTTTCCATCAAATTGTATAATCAGTTGTTTACTGTTCAAGTTTCATCATATGTATATATACGCATGGTATCTATTTGTCATTTGCAAACCAACTACAAACTAAAAAAAAGAACACATCACAAGAAAACAAAAAAATCAGACTTGCATTCTGTAAAAATCAGATCAATGGAGTGTCGGATCACTATAGTGGTATCAGAGTTTTGATCCTACCATCCTAGAGGGTTAAAGTTTCACATGAGAGGTCATTATAGGTACTACACTCGTAGAAGGGCAGAGCAAGTAGACAATTGGAAAGAGGATAACCTGTTTGAAGATATACTAGTAGCAGAAATGGGTGTCAGGGAAGAAGGTCCACCAAGAAATAAAAGAAGAAATGTGGAAAACAATGAAGATAGAGATGGTAGAGAGCTTTTTGAGAGAATGACTTGAGCTTTCAAAGGTTTTAAAACAACAATGCAGCAGTTTGTTCCACAGATATAGCAAAACAGGGTTGCAGAGGATAACATGAGTGTGGTTGGGACACCAAGGACACATCATGCTCCCTCACAAACTGTAGATAGACCTACACGTCCTACCTTTTTTAGGGATGGACCAGAAGAGGGAGATGAAATATTTGTAGATACTCTCATGGTAGCTAATGACGAATGGGAATTGTTAACACCACAGGTTAGGGAGCACATCAACTTTGACAAGTTTTTAAGTCAACCTAGAGAGCATTACAGGACAAGGCAAGATAGGAGGCCTCGTAATCAAAACAAAGACTTAAAACATGCCACTAGCAAACTCACATTACCTACATTCGATGGCAGTGCTAAGACCACAACATAGGCTTGGGTCACAAGCTAGATACGTTCTTGACTCTTCGACCTATGGTAGAGGAGCACGCAATTAAGTGTGCCACCTTACACTTGGAGGGAGTAGCTCATGATTGGTGGTATCATGGGATGGTCACGTTGCAACATAACTGCATCACCTCTTACTAGGAGTTCGTGGATCGATTGATTGAACATTTTGACAAGAAAGATCCAGAAACGTACTTTAGAGACCTTGCTCAACTCAAGCAAGTTGGGAGCTTGGAGGGGTATATTAGTGATTTCTAGAAATTGTCAGTTATGGTCCCTAACATATCTGAAAGAAGGTTAGTTGTGCTATTTATTGAGGGCCTATTAGAACCTTTGAGAGGTTGGATCAAGGCTTTTGATCCCCACACGTTACAAGAAGCAATGAAAAAAGCTAGTAGCATGGAACTTGCAGCCCCACAAAGCAAGTTCTCATCAAAACCATCATCTTCAAACAAGGACAACAAAACATTTTCAAAGAAGGAGAAATCAGATTCAAAAGGGAAATCAGCAGCCCCATGGGATCAAGAAACAATGGATGAATTGCATAGGAAGAAGTTGTGTTTCTATTGCAAAGGGCCCTATGACACAAACCATGACTGTCCCTTGAGGCCTAATGGCAAGGCCAATCAAATAATGTGGGCATTTTATGAGGATTTTGAATTAGAAAAATCAGACCAGCAAGCTGAAAAAGAGGAATTTGAAGCAGAAAAGTTCGAAAATGAAGGGGAACAAGAGGCTCAAAAAGAGGAGGAAATGAAACTTCAAGAGGCACATCTCACTAGCATTCAACGTGAGGGATCTTTCAGGATGCGAGGGGTCTTAGCTGGGAAGAAGGTTATTACCTTGTTAGATACAGGTGCCACTCATAATTTCATTGATGCTAGATTAGTTGAGAGGCGTGGGATTCCAACGAAGGAATTTGAAGGTATAAGAGTGAAAGTAGGAGATGGCTACACTCTTAAGTGTGATAGGATGATTTCTGATCTTCCTATGCGTCTAAATAATTTTGACTTTGAGGCATATTTCTATGTGGTAAACATGGGGGACACTGATATGGTTCTAGGGATGAAATGGCTTCATGATATTGGAGAGTTTACCCTTAACCTTCGTGATATGGAGATGAGATTTAAGGTGGACAAGATGACTCATGTGTTGAAAGCCATCCGAGATAGCAATTTCAGAATGATATCTTTCAGTAGAATGGAGAGACTCATGTGACACAACATGACCGAGTGGGTAGCTGAGTGTATGTCGATGCCATCACAATAGGAGAAGCAAACCTCAATTTATCATCCAGACATACAGGAGTTGAGGATTAAACATGCTAAGGTGCTCAATGAGATTCCACCTGGTAGACCTCTAGAACGCGGGATTGAGCACATCATTGAGTTGGAGGAGGGTGCTAAGCCCATGATTGTCACACCTTATAGGCATCCTAAGCAACTTAAGGATGAAATAGAAAAAACTATTAAGGAGTTGATCACTATGGGACATATTAGGCCTAGTAAGTCACCATTCGCCTCATCTATTTTGTTAGTGAAGAAAAAGGATGGTACCTTGTGGATGTGCATTGATTACAGATTGTTGAATAAAAGGACAATAAAAAATAGGTATCCTATTCCCCGCATTGATGAGATAATAGATGAGCTACATGGTGCCCGTTGCTTTCCAAAAATAAACTTGAGATCAAGGTATCATTAGATTCGTGTGAAAGAGCAGGACATTGAGAAATCAGCCTTCTGTTGTCACTGTGGGAATTTTGAGTTTGTGGTTATGCCATTTGGGCTAACCAATGCACTTGCTACATTTCAATCCACAATGAAGAGGGTTTTTCATTCATAGCTGAGGCGGTTTGTGCTAGTTTTCTTCAACGACATTTTGGTGTACAACAAAACATGGGGTGAGCATATTATCCATCTAGATGCCATATTAGATATCCTTGGCAGGGAATCCTTGTACACCAAGGAATCCAAATGTGATTTGGGCATGATAGAGTTGTTGTACTTGGGCCACATCATCAGTGTAGAGGGAGTGCGTATGGACCTTGACAAGGTCAGGGCTATCATCGAGTGGCTGATACCTAAGAGCCTTACTCATCTTAGAGGATTTTTGGGCTTGTGTGGGTTCTACCGCAAATTCGTTAGTGGATATTCATGGCACACAACACCCCTTACGGATTTGACAAAGAAAGGGACATTTGTTTGGACTCTAGAGGCATAGGATTGTTTCGAGAAGTTCAAACAACTAATGACTACTTGTCCAGTTCTTGATTTTCCATATTTCACTAGACCATTTGAGCTACAGTGTGATGCATCAAGTGAGGGAATTGGTGCAGTCCTTATGCAGGACAAACATCCGATAGCATTTGAGAGTAGAAAACTACGGGGTCCAAAGAGGAGCTACGGTATCTATGATAAGGAGATGTTGGTCATTATGCATGCATTGGCCAAATTCAGGCAGTATCTTGTGGGCAGCAAGTTTGTTGTTATGATGGATCATAACAGTCTGAGAAATTTCCTGGGACAGTGGGATCTCAATGATCATCAGCAGAAGTGGGTGAGAAAATTGCAATCATATGACTTTGACATTGCCTATGTCAAAGGGTCCCAGAATGTGGTTGTTGATGCCTTGTCTCGACGTCCACATTTGAGCTCCATGGTGGAGATTACAGAGGATTGGAGACATGTGATCGTGGCGGAGTATGCCAAGGACTCTTGTGATTTTGGCATTGTAGAGGGGTTGTTACAAGACAATAGGTATACAATTGTAAATGATCTTATCATTTACAAAGGGAGGATCTTTTTGACCCCAGGATCAGAGATGAAGAGCACACTGATGAGATCCTTTCATGATACACCTATGGAAAGGTATCCTGAGTACTTCAAGACTTATAGGAAGATTCGGGAGCGCTTCACGTAGAAAGGACTCAAACCAGATGTTCTCCAATATGTTAGAGAGTGTCTTGTTTGCCAACAAAATAAGGAACACTCATACCTCGTTGGTTTACTACAACTATTTCCCATTCCTGATAGGAAGTGGGAGTGTATATCGTTGGACTTCATTACAAGCATGCCTAAGGTCCAAGGCAAGGATTGCATCTATGTATTTGTTGATCGTTTGATGAAATATGCTCACTTCTTGGCAATTGCTACTACATATTCGACTACTCAAGTGGCGAAGTTTTTTTTTTCCGTGAGCTATTCAAGTTGCACGGGCTACCTCAGAGTATTGTCAGCGACAGGGATATTTGGTTCTTGAGTCACTTCTGGTAGGAACTATTCAGAATTTGTGGGACTGAACTCACTCTAAGCACTAGCTACCACCCACAGACAGATGGCCAGACAGAGATTGTTAATAAATGGGTGGAAGGATACCTCTGAAACTATATAACAGGGCAGCAGAAGTGGTGGGTGAAGTGGATTCACCTTTGTGATTACCGTTACAACTCCACTCATCACATGTTGATTCAGATCTCACCATTTATGGCATTATATGGGTATGAGGCGCCCAACTTCCTTGATTTATTGTTGAGTGACTGCAAAGTGCCCAATGTTGGGAATATTTTATAGGAAAATAAAGATATTATGAGAGCTCTGTGAGAGAACATTCAGAAGGCACAAAATCATCAAAAGCAACATGCGAATCAGAGGAGAGGTGAGTGTTCTTTTGAGGTTGGGGATATGGTGTATTTGATGTTGCAACCCTATCACCAATCCACTCTACGAAAGAGTGGTGCAGATAAACTCAAGCAATGATACTACAGACCCTTCAGGATCATCAGTTGAATCAATGAGGTGGCTTATGAGTTGGATTTACCAGTTGATAGTGGAGTACACAATGTATTCCATGTGTCATGCCTCAAGAAGGCGTTAGGACATCGTGTGGTTCCTTCCATGTCTTTACCAACCCTAGATGATGAAGGGAAATTGATTGTGGTACCTGAGGCCATTTTAGATGTCAGAGAGAGACAGTTGTGGACGGGAGTCATTAGGGACTATTTGATTAAATGGAAGGACTTATCGGTAGAGGATGCTACATGGGAGGGCGAGGATATTTTGCAGCATTCAGAGTTAAGATTGCTTGAGGACATGCAATTTTAGGGAGGGCGGACTGTAATGTCCCCTTCTAGCTAGTTATCTGCTCATCAAGAGATTAGCCTATGATTTCGACCCTTATAGGCTAATGATTTTGGATAGAGGGTCATTTGTGTTGGTTTGGGTCGATGGTTGGCAGTGTTGATCCCTGAAGCTCAATGGCAGAGTGAATTTGGTGTTTGAGGTGATTAATTAAGTAATTATCTTCTATTTCACCCATTTGGCCTAGGGACTTCATGTATTTTAATTGGAGGGGGTCACTCTATTTTATTTGGCCACTATTCATTTATAATGTAAAAATGCTATAACTTAAAGTGAATAGTGTTCACTTTAATGAATAGCAATTTCAATGCAAAATCATATAACTAGAATGAAAAGTTCAACCCTTTCCATGCTTGGTTATTTTTCTTCATGAAACTTGAGAGCTTGGCTTTGGATGAAGGAGACAAGGGTTTCCTAATTTCTGCAGTTGTGTGAGCCTAGTTGGGGCTTGTTCTTCATTTTGGAGTTGTTTGAGGGTGTGAAATACCACCTTAAGGTTGTTGATTCTAATTTGGAGTGCAAATTAGTGAAACAAGGAGCTGTTGGAAAAGTGTTTTGCGTCAATTTCTGAGGGCTTGTGAAAGCCATAGCCTCCATTCTTCTTGTGCTCAAAAGTTGAGAGTTTTGGGGGAGTATTTTGTTGTAATCAACTGCTACAGCCAGTCATCCCTCTTGAAGGGTTCAAACAAAAAAAAGAAAAAGAAACACCTCTTTCTTGAGGCTACAAACTGGCCAAAAAGGGGTGCCCTAGCTATAGAAGGTTTTCCATTCCGGATTTAGAGTAGAGAAATCTGATTTCCAAAAAGGGAGAGCATTTCATTGGGGTTTGTCACTTTAGCAAATCACTATTCACAGTGTTGTTTGGCTGCAAGTAAAATGGGTATGTTATGTATTGAGTTTAAATCTGATGCTAAGCATCTTTGTATATCTCTAATCATGTAATGAAATAAAAAAAATATTTAGCTCCTAGATTGAGTAGTTTCCATCAAATTGTATAATCAGTTGTTTGTTGTTCAAGTTTCATCATATATATATATCTATATATATATACGCATGGTATCTATTTCGCATTTGCAAACCAACTACAAACTGAAAACAAGAACACATCACAAGAAAACAAAAAATAAAACCTGCATTGTGTAAAAATCAGATCAGTGGAGTGTCGGATCACTACAACATGACATGGAATAAGAAGATTGGAAGACATATCCAACAGAGTAAGATTTCTAAGAAAAAGTTACTGAGAAACATGATTGGTCAATGAAGATATAATGCCATTATTATGAACATCTAATACCAGTAGTGAAGATGAATTTGTTATTACTCAAATCCAAGACTGACAAAGGACTAACTAGATCAACATAAACATCACACATCATTTGCATAATAAAATCCATCTCACATAGCATAAAATATCATCCATATAGAATCATCAATCATGCATTATCATATCATCATTGCATAATCATCATAATCATCATCATCATCATATAAACGCCATAAAAAGTATAGAACTAGGCACCCTCATGCGCACATTTCATCCATCATTCATCCGTTCATTGCATCATCTATTTGCATTAGAAAAATACAAAAACATAAAATGCATCACATTACATTGGCATAATAAAATCCATCATATAGACATCATTCATAAAGCATCATAGAATCATAACACATCAGTTGCATCATCATTTGCATCCATAGCATATCATATCATCATCATATAGAACATAACATAGCATATATAATAGAAATTTAATGCATCCATCATAATCATCATGATCATCATCATATAAACATCATAGGCACATAGATCAATCATCATCATCACCGCATATCATATATAACTCAAAATGATGTCAAATGTACAAGGATATCCAAAGATATAAAGAGATACATCAATATCAAAACTGGCGGTATATCATAATGTCTCAACTGAATCAAGAGGTATATCATCAATGTCTCAAATACATCAGTGTATACATGTCCAAAATACATTAGAAAATCGTAAATCAGAGCTATGTCGTGCTCCCCCCAAACGATGTTGGCATCACAGGACCAGTCCCTCCCCCACCAGATGGACCTGTACCAAGATCTCTCTAATCGCCCGGAAGTGGTTGTGTAACACCCTTGCTAGTGGTCCAAGACCGAGACCTACCTAACCGTGACTGTGCATAGCTCTCCCGCCGCTCTGGAGGAACTACATCATGATATATCACTCTGTAAAACTGTGCCTCCTGTGCGGTATGTTAGATCTCTCTGAAATAATCTGATGCACCAGTAACCGTTGTAGCCTATTGTAGCCTCTCAGCGGTTCCCTCAGCTTGATCGACCCGTCGTCTCAGAGTATCCCTCAGCAATCAGTGTAGCAATCTGCCCCTGCATTTGTCCCTGTTCCTGAGTCTGGGCCTGGACCTGTGTAAGATGGGCATATACCTGCTATCTAGCAACATCCCTCTCAGTCGTCAATGTCTGAATTTGTCCCTGGGCCTACGCTAGTAAATCCTAAACCTGCTCAAGCTGACCCTATAATGTCTAAACTTATACCTGTAATGCAACAATCTGTGTCTGTTGTTGTAGCAAGGGTAGTTGAATCTCCACATGCCGCCTCTTACAAGGTACTCTCATCTCTCCAACATCCATCCATGGTCCTCCTCCACCCTCATCTCCTCCCCCATTACCTCCATCATCATCATCTCCACCTCCTCCATCTCTATCTCCATCATCTTCGTCATCACTGCTCTCCTCCTCTCGTTGTCATCTGTGCCCATGACCTACTGCCCTCCCCTCCTCTAGCAATGGCACTGGCTCATCCAGGGTGGTGATCCATGGGAATGGATGTAAGAATAGGTATTGTGCATACTCCTCTAACATCGATGCCTCAATGATCTCTGGATGCACCTCCCAAATGATGGCCTATAATCCCTAGAAGTGTTGCATGGCTACATCATATGACAACACAGGTCCCCACTCTGTAGCATCCACTCGTCGCCACACATAATGGGCCACGCCCTGGGGCATCCCCTACACTCTACCATACTACCTCAGTACCCTTAGTAGCAAGAATCTCTCAATGATAAATCGAGTCCGCCCAATCAAGTACATCGACTGACATAGATAAGGCATCTCGGCATCATCCTCTGGCCACTGCTCACAATCTAGATAGGGCCGCCATACCATAGACTCAAGATCATCTAAAATCCTCCTCCAATACTCTAATTTATCCAACCTAGGTTGAGTAACTGGACCTACATAAAAATGTACATAGGGTCTCATGGCGGGATGTTGTCTCTCTCCAACTAGCTGTGTGACTGCTATATGCTCCAAGGTCCAGACCTAAAGCAATGTGACCCCAACTGATAAAATAGCCCCGCAAAGATAGACAACCTGGTGTAAGTCATGGTACAAATGCGCAAGCATGCAACATCCCCACACATATCTAGTTCCCTAAGCAATCATGCTCTCCAGAATCCAACCCCATCCAACTGAAAGTCCCTTTGACCTGCAATCAAGACAAAGGAGCCCTCCAATGAAACTAGCAAGTACCGATGGCAATGTGGCATAGGCATCGACCATATCCCTCTAAGGAATCTCATAACCACATATCTGATCATCCTCGAATACTCTGCGCAGTGCATCAATCTCGTCCTACTCTTGGGAATCATATAAGACAAGCTCTCCAACCACAGGTATCCGCAAAATCCGATATACGTCCACTAGAGTCACTGTGATCTCTCTAGTAGGAAAATGAAAGGTGTTATGCTCACTGTGCCACCTCTCTGTTAAAGTTGTCAGCAACCCCCTCTTGATCCTAATTTGGGGCATATCAATCAACGAGGAGAAACCACATCATGTAATGACAGCGTCCTTAGGCAATCAGGTGTGGAATCAAATCCCACATCCTAGGAAAATTCTCTCTAATCTACAAACTCGTCAATGACTCCTATCATCACAAAATCGCAAATCAGTCAATCAATCAATTGACATCAATCAACCAATCAATCAATCACAATCAACTAGCCTATCAATCTAATCAACTCCGGTGAGACTTTCATCAAATCTCATGAGCATCAATCTATCATTCAGCCTCACCTATCATGAGGTCCATCAATCAATTCAACCTCACATATCATGAGGTTTATCAATCAATCAATGCACCTCGCCTATCATGAGGTCAATCAATCAATCAACCTATCATTGATCCTCGCCTATCATGAGGTAAATTGTTAGTATCAATCATTGAATCTCACCTATCATGAGATTAATAGACATCTAATCTATAAAAATCATCAATCATCAAATCAAAGGCTGACACGGTCAATCATCGAAATCAAGGAGTCTAATCAAGAAAATCATCAATCTGGTCTAAAATTTCATCAATGCACTGAAAAATTCTATGTGCCAGAAAAATTCATCAATGCACTAGAACAAAGTTCCTATGCGTGAATATGCGTCGGACAATTTCACGGATACGCTAGAACAGGGTCCCGATGCACCAATTCATCATATGCGCTACATCATATCATCAACGTGCTAAATCAATTCACCTACATGCTAAAGGATTCTATGCGCTACTTCAATCACTCAATGCACTACTTCAGGTTACCTATGTGTTACAAGAACCTATGCGCTAATACATTTATCCTATGTGCTAAAATTCTAATCATATGCACTAATTTTTTGATGCGCTAGAATAGTCGTTCTATTCGCTATGTCGGGTTTTCAATGCGCTAAACTAAACAAATCCAAATTCAAACATGAAAAATGCGCCAAAAACGAAATGCACAAATTACCAGGGAGGTTTTTGAGGTACATACCGGAGGTCCGTACGCTGTCGAGCGATTGTGACACCTAACCCACTCGAACCGATGTGTGTGGTAAGGAATCACTATTTCACCAAATTTGCACAATTCACTCAATCACTCTCAAGTTTTCAAATTACAAATGCTCAAATGAACTTCTAATCCAGCTTTTTAACCTTTTAAGGTTTACTAAGTGGCATTTTTATGGGGTGTTTTATTTTATTTTCAAAGGGGCTTTAATTCATCAAAACATCATCTGCTGACTATAACATCATTTTTCGGGAGATAAATCGTTTCTGAATCATAAAATTTTGAGATCATCAAATCACTGAAAAATCATCAAAAATTTCAAAAATTTCAAAAAATCCTAAAAATTCACCGATTTATCTCCCGAGGGAACATATATTAGTCATTACCTGAAAATCAGTGTCTGGAGCGTCTGAGGCATCGAAAAAAAAAATTGTTAACATCAACAACAATTTTTTCTTTGAATTAATTAATTAAATACTAGTTATTTAATTAATGAACTCCTTTATTTCAACTACTTATAAATAAATTCTCAATTTATTTATATAGTTCACACTTTTCTAAAATTCTTCATCTTAAACCACATTCTTCTAAATTTAATTAATTAAACAAATGACTATACTTTGTTTTTATTTAATTAAATATCTTCTTACTAAGTTTGAATAATTTCAAATTCAAATTTAGTCACATGTCTACAACACTTTTTGGCCATGTCATCAATGTCACATGTAATTAAATATGACTAATATTTAAATTACATTTATCTTCAACAAATTTTTAACACATGGCTTATCTCTCACACACTTTATTCTTTCAACCATTTGGCATGTTTCCCTTGGTCAAAGGAACATCCTCCTTGATTCTTCCATCTCCACCATTCATCCTTCATGTTTGAATATGGACCGTCGATTGCTGCCACATCACAAGATGCTTTGAAAATCCTATAAATACAACCCTTTACTACAACATTTATCAACACATATTGGAGAAAACTTATTATGCAAAAATAGCATTAGAGCATTTAGAGCATTTAGAGTTTGAGTTTATATTATTTAACATTTATCATTTGAGCACTGTAGTAGCATGTTAGATTATAATCATGTCTTAGTTTATGGTTACATTTTAGTTATCATCTTAGTTTCCATACAACATTTGCATCATATAATTTAACATCATTATCCATTGTCAATATCACCATTATCATTTATAGCAGTATTTAATATCATGGCTTCAATCACATAGTTTATCTTTCATGTAGGAACTTAGATTCTTGCATTTACAACATCTCATTTCTTAAGTTGTCATCTAAACCAGTCATAGTGCATACACAAATCTAAGAGCACTAATGATATAAAGGATCCTTGAGAATAGAGAACAAAGGAACGTTTTAGAGATTTATTTTGTTGCAATTAAATTAGTTTCGTGATTCAAATCTTTAATGTAATACGTCTCATTGGTGTTTGTGTGTTTTATTATTGATTTACTAACTTTCACAATTTCACACATATAGTGGAAGCTCAAGATGGAGATGTGTCTGAAGATCGTGATTTATGGGTTGTAACATCTAGATCCAAACTTATAACTACATCACAAGAAGACTAGGAAAAGATGGGTAGAAAGGAAAAGGATCCTATTAGACTCAGTTTGGTTGATTCATTGTTGTTCAATGTGTATGAAGATTCGACTATAATGAATCTTTAAATGAAGATTGGAGAAATTTATTAGGATAAGTCCTTGGTGAATATGTTCTTCCTAAGAAAAAACTTGTATACGCTTACGATGGAGGATGGTAGGTATATGGTTGAAAATGTGAATGCATTCAATATCATAGTTACCCAGCTGTACTCCGTGGGAGTGAAAATGAAGGAGGATCGATGTATGACTTTGTTGTGTTCTTTTCCAATTCATTGGACCACCTTGTTATGGCCATTGGGAGCACTAAAACTAAAAGTTCAAGATAGACAAAGTCATTGAATTTTTTCTTTCAAAATAAATGAGAAGAGTTATGAGTTAGCTAAGGAGGCCCTAAAATTTCATGGAAGATCTAGAGAAAAAGGAAACAAGGACAAGAAGAAAGATAATTCTTGATCGAAATCCCATGGGAGATTCAAACCTCCTACTAAGTTCAAGGAGAAATATTGGAATTGTAGAAAATCTAGACATCTAAGAAGAGATTGAGGAAGAGAGAAGAAGAAGAAGAAATGAATTTTTAATGATGATTCTGAGAGATCCTCCTAAGATGAAGGTGATGTCATTATTGCTACCTTGGCAACCCATGCATCAGAAGGTGTGTAGTTATGTAGAGAAGGGGGATTCACCACTCATGAGTCTCTTTATTCTCAAGAGAATCCCAAGGGGTGAATTTCCCTAAACTATCGCAAGGAATAGATTGAGAGTTCTAAAATTTGGAGTAAAATCACAAAGGTTTTTTGGACAGACTAACGAACTCTCGGCCAAAGGACAACACAGAATAAGGATGACAGTGCAGCACGTTAGAGTCCTAGAGGCGCGTTGGCATCTTGTATGATGCCAGAAATCAAGTTTATCACGAAAAAAAGCAAAGCGACTACTAACAATCAAATTGCTAAGAACTTATAGAATGCGAGAAGCTAACAAAATGTAATAGAACTGAAATGAAGTACAAATGATAAAGTTAAAGAGGATGAGAGATAGAAGAAGCTCACAAAAACCCAAGTAATGGAACCTCCAGCAAATGAATGTCTTCAATGCCTGCATACATAAGATTTGGAGAAAATGTTGGGGTAGTATAGGGGTTTTCCTCAATCAAACCAATGTTTGGTGTTCCCACCTCCACAGAAAACCAAATAGATAGATAAAGTGAACAAAGTAAGCAAATATGGTGTGATAAAAGAAACCACGCTCAAGGAGGAGAACCCATATCACAAGACAGAGATGAAATTGATAGGGGTTGTGAGAAATCCCAAGATGCTTGCAAGCATAAGATAAGGTAGATGTTAGTTGCAAGACTTAAGGAAGCCAAAGAGAAAGATAAGGATAGATGCAAGAGTCAAGAGAGCTACAAATAGTGTTGTAAGGACGTGAGAGTGCTTGAGGCTACTATAACAAGTGAGAGATTTATGGAAGAAAGAGAGAAATGAGGGTAAAGAAAGTGTTACTGAGAGAGAAGGCTCCAGAGAGAAAAATGAACTGAAAGAATGGATTAAAAAGAGAGAATAGGAGAGAAAAGAAGCTTCTCAAGCCATTACAAGGCATCCCAGGCTGTTACCACGGACAAAAGGAGGTGAAAAGTGGCCAACATGCTCAAAAATGACCATTTGAACGTTGAAATGTCATAGGATGCTAATGCATCACGCAGATGTCCATGCGGTGCGCTAGTGTCTAGACACATCATGCTACAAAACGACAAGAATGGGAAAAGCACAAGGTTTGACACAAAGTTGATGCACGAAGGTAGATATTGAAAAGGGGTACTTGAGCATATTGAGAAGGAAAAAGGTTGATGCAAAGGCTAAAATGATCCTACACAAATGCTAGGGGAGTAGACACTAAAGCAGATGCAAGAATGTATGTGAAATTGCAAGGGGTGTACTTTTATGAAATTACATTTTCCCCCACTTTAGTGGGCATATGAATCTACACTAATATGCATGCTAAAGGAAAGCTACCAAACATAAATAGAATCACGATACCAAAAGGATACTGTAGAGGAAGCAGATAAGTCTTCGAACCAAGGAAGTGTGCCCTTGAGCTGAAGACCTACAAAACAAACACATTAGACAAGAAAGACCTACACAAGACAACAATGTTAGAACATGCCACTACATCACGGGGTTATAACATTTAAAACCACACACACAAGCACACACAAAAAACTAAAGGATTTGAGTCTGTAAAGTGAAAGAGACCTTGATGTAAAAGGTTGTCTCAGTACTATTTGTCATCCCCAAATTAAGAAATAACACATAGAAGAATTCATAAATGGAGAGAATAATGTAAGGATTGATTGCTTCAAGAGAAGAATGCACCCAAAAGTCAAGGAAGCAACCAATATCGAATAGAGAAAGAGCATATACTTAGGATGAAGAAGATGCAGATTTTCGATCCGATATACACAATTGAGAAGAGAAGAGAGAAGAGAATAGAATTTAAGAGCTAGAAAGGAATGAAAATTCCAAGAGAAATGGCTCCACAGGTCCTTGAACCCAAGGAGGGTTGAAAAAATGCATTGCAGATCCGTAATCCTACTAAAGGTGAACAAAAGGCTTTGTAGGTACTCTCTCCTACAAAATTGAACAAACTGCATTGGATGCCCACAAACCAACAATGAACAAATCTTGTAGGATGAAAGGGCTTTGCAGGTCCTCAAACTTGCAAAGAAGGCACCCTAGGTACTCTCTCCTAAGGGAAGCCTGATGTAGGGGACTATGTAGAGTCAAATTGGTCCTCACAGGTGCTTAGTACTAAAAGGTTGATCAAAAAGCAACTTCACAGACGCACTTGCAAAACATGTTAGGAAAGTTGGATACAAAGGAGCTCTACAGGTTCTCAATCCTGCAGAGCAAGACTGATTAGAGAAGCATGTGGCTACTGCAAACTGCATTGCAGGATAGTCACATAAAATATAGGTCTAGTCAAGCTGCCCCCAAGCTAGATGTGAATGAATTCATTTAAAGGAGAAGCTTTAAAAGGGGGTTTCTTCGGTAGGGAACCCTTCAAGACACACAGGGACCCATTCAAAAGAACACACCAATTGAAAGATAGGGAGAAGAGAGGGGGTCCTTAAGGACACACATCTTTAGAATGAGTTATCACTACCCCCAACATATAGGGGAGAAGCATCATGTAAGATACTTATAACATACAAAATAGAGGTAGACCTCGATATCAGTTGTCATTTGAAGAAGAGGTAGCATCAACAAATAAATGAGTGATGGCACCTGAACCAAGAAGTTGTATTTTATCTTTCAATGCCTTACATCCACTAGTGGAATGGCCAGGCACTCTATGGTATGCACAAAAAGAATTTTTTTCTTTATCATGCTTATGAAATTTCTTACGTGTAGGAGAAGAAAGAGTAATCAAATGGGATTTAAGGAGCCTCAAAAAAATACGCTCTTGCTTAGACAAAGAATGAGGAGTAGGAAGCAACCCCTTTCTCTTGTGGAGAAAAGCTTGACTTCTCACAAGAAGAAGATATGGAGATAGAAGACAATGGTGGATGAATCAATCCGAGAGAATGAGGTTGAGCGAAAATCATGTCGCCATTCAACCATGGTTTTTGTTTAGATTATTCATTTGAGCAACCAAGCCCCAAATTATGCTTACGAGGTGCACATTCTATAGGGACTTGAATTCCTTGGTCGTTACGCCCATAGCCATATTTAGAGACAAGTTTAAAACCAGGGCCATAACATGTTTGCAAATCTTGGGAAGGAGGAGGATCTTCATAAAGAGCATTATTCGAGTAATGGGGATTATACTCCTCTATGGGATCACCATCAACCTTCTTGAAAGGACTACCAACATTAACCTCTTTAGTAGAGGTGTGATCATCCTCCTTAGGAGGAGGATCAACATTAAGAACATTACAATTTGCATTCACATTATCCCATGATATAGAAGAATAACCATTTTTCATAGTGGATTTGGATGATGTCATTGGAAGGACTAAGTGGATTAGGTCGACTTTATATTCTCTAGTGAAGGATTCTATAAAATCTAAAGAACCCCAATCATCACCAAGACATGCATTCTCTTGAGAAGTAGAAAGAGTGGACATAAGATTTCTTACTTCAGAACGTTCTTCTTCATGGACATTTGCCTCAAGAGTATCCTTTGTAATAGGTACAGTTGGAGTAGACGTCAACACATTGGAAGACACTGAAGGGATAAGAGTAGGCACAATCGAAACTTGACCGACAGCTACCATCTCACATAAGTGCATAGCCTCAGGGTCAACTATGACTGACTACTTGATTATTGCAAATGAACATAATAGATTTATGCAAGGTAGACGGGACTGCACCCATAGCATGAATCCATGATCTACCAAGAAGAATATTATAGGGTAATTTTTTGGCATAACATATACAAGGGGTGGCTATGGTAATGAGTCCCAACCTTAAAGGAAAGACTATCGTGCCTAGGGCTTGTCGACCGACAGTATTGAACCCATGAATGTCAATGGAAGAAGCAATAGATCAATGCTACACACATTGAGCGTCGAACCGGCTTCAACGAGAGTACACCTAATGCTGATATTATTAATGTTAACTATAATCATTAAATGATCCTCTTGCTTTTGCACTTCCAGATGTGGGAGTTCTTGTGGATAGAACATAATATTCGAAGAATTCACATGAATATGAGCTATCAATGCGTTAACATCCGTCGGCCTAGCGGAAGAGGGCAAGAGAATCTTTTGCAAGGCTTCCTAAAGCATACCTTGGTAAACCAAAGTAGACTGAAGAAAGCCCCACAATGAGATTTTAGTTAGAGTAACTTGAAGTTGCTTGACAAGATCCTAATCACTAGGTACTTGAGGAAGGTTTGGTTGAGAAGGTGGTAAAGAAGTAAGATAATCAATATTTTGTTTATCCTTTCTAGTATTATAAGTATGGGCTATTGCTCTATAAGAGGGAGCCATAGAAAGATTAAGATAATTGCTATCAAATGGAATACCATTAACAAAACAAATTCTCTAGGAGAAGGACTAGCTGGAGCCAAATAAATGATCAATCTCTTAGGCCTTTGAGGGGCAGCAGAGACATAGATTAAATTTACAAAATCATCACAACTAGTGGAATAATTATTTGAAGAAATCTTCTCAACATCGATTCAAGGAGGATTAGATGTGGAAGGAGCTTCATCATTCGCCAATGCATCATCTCTAGAGGACAGTGCATTGGAATAGAGAAGAGATTAAATTCATTTTAAAAAAAGTAAGTTAACATGATAAATAATGAATAAACAAGTTGGCTAATCTAGAGTAGCCTAGGGGTGACACAACTGAGAAAAATAAAAAATCTAGATTTTTGGATTTTTTCAGTATTTTCTAGGTTCTAGTAATTTGCATTTTTGGAGGTCTTCAGAGTAGAATTTGGGGTTGAAACTTGCATTAGTACCTAAAATTCAACTATCAAAGGCACAATATTTTAGGGACTAAATTAATCCTCTTCGAGACCTTTCCAATGGTCTAAACGGTTATGAATTTTGAGCACCAAGTCAAAAGTTATGATCCCACCAAGTTGGGGTAAATAAATTCCTAGTTTTTTGAAAAATATTGTGGTTCACGTTAGGTTCACCAAAATGTAGAGAAGGGGGATTCACTACTCATAAGTATCTCTATTCTCAAGAGAATCCCAAGGGGTGAACTTGCCTAAATTATCTCAAGGAACAGAGCAAGAGTTCTAGAATCTGAAGGAGTAAAATCATAGAGGTTTTCTAGACAGACTAACGAGCTCTCGGTGAAAGGACAACAATGCAGAATAAGGAAGATAGCGCGATACGCTAGAGTCCTTCAGGAGTGTTGGCATCTCGTATGGACCAGAAACCAAGTTTATCACAGAAAACAACAAAGCGACTACTAACAATCAGATTGCCAAGAACTTACAGAATGTGGGAAGGTAACAGAATGTAACAGAACTGAATGAAGTAAAGTACAAATAATAAAGTTAAAGAGGATGAGAGACAGAAGAAGCTCACAAAAACCCAAGTAATGGAGCCTCTAGCAAATGAATTTCTTCAATACCTACATACATAAGATCTACAGAAAATGTTAGGGTTGTATAGGGGTTTGTCTCAGTCAAACCCCCATTTGGTGTTCCCACCTCTACGGATAGCCAAATAGATAGAGAAAGAGAACTAAGTAAGCAAATATGGTGTGATAAAAGAAATCCCCGCTCAAGGAGGAGAACCCATATCACAATATAAAGATGTAATTGATAGGGTATGTGAGAAATCCCAAGATGCTTGCAAGCACAAGATAAGGCATATGTTAGCTGCAAGGCTTAAGGAAGCCAAAGAGAAAGACAAGGATAGTTGCAAGAGCCAAGAGAGATGCAAAGAGTGTTGTAAGGACGTGAGAGTGCTTGAGGTTGTTGTAACAAGTGAGAGATTTGTGCAAGCAAGAGAGTAAAGAGGGGAAAGAAAGTGTATTTGAGAGAGAAGGCTCCAGAGAGACAAATGAATTGAAAGAATGGATTAAAAGAGAGAATAGGAGGGAAAAGAAGCTTCATGAGCTGTTACAAGGTGTCTCGAGCTGTTACCGCCAACAAAAGGTGGTGACAAGTGGAAAACATGCTCGAAAATGACTTTTAATGTCGAAATGTCTCAAGATGATAGCATGACACATGGACGTCTGTGCGGTGTGTTAGTATCTAGACATATCATGCTACAAAATGACGAGAACAGGAAAAGCACAAGGTTTGACACAAAGCTAACGCGTGAAGGTAGTTGTTGAAAAGGGGTCCTTGAGCATCTTGAGAAGGAAATATTTTTATGCAAGGGATAAAATGAGCCTACACAAATGCTAGGGGAGTGGACACTAAAGAAAATGCAAGAATGTATGTGAAATTACAAGGGGTGCAATTTTATGACATTACAAGTTAATAGATTATGGTTCCTCTTTCCACATGACCTCACATCAAGGTTGGTTTTAAAATGTAGAATATGATGGTGGGAAGGTGTACCCATGAGATTATTGTCATCTAAATATTGTTAGTTGTGGTAGTCTTAATTTGATTCCCTAATTGATGAATAAAGAGGATCAATGGTGTACTACATATCCCTAGTTTGACATAAAACCTTTTTTTTTATAAGTAAACTAAATGATGCAAGTGTGCAAGTTGTTTCCTCAAGTAGAGGGTGCAAGATGGTAAAAGGAGTTATGGTTCTTCCTAAGAGTGTTTAGATTCACATTCCATTTCAACTAGATGCATACATAGTTCAATATAATAGTTCTTCAATTCTTGTGGTGAAGATATTTATAGAATCTTCACCTTCACCATTGGAACTAGCAAAAAAAGGTGTGTAGTGCCTAATTTTAATGGTTGTGCTTTTTGGGTACCTAAGGGTGCTCATACTTTGGAGAGTAAGCTACCAGCTAGAGAAAACAATGTTATGACACCAAAGAATGGCTTATATAGAAGAGAAGGGTTTAAAGATCCTAAAAAATAAAAACATTATTGATGGGTTAAAAGATTATAATATTTAATTTGATTTCTATGAACATGGTGTATATGGCAAAAACTCACATTCATATTTACTTTAGCTCTCATAAATCTTTTGGGATGTTAGATTTAATCCATTCTTATGTATTTGGTTTGGTTAATGTTCCTTCAATTTATAAATATATATCTTATGTTTCATTTATTGATGATTATTGTAGGACATGAGAATATTTTCTTATAAGTAAATATGATGTTTTTGGTCTTTTTAAAAAGCTTAAGGCTTTTGTAGAAAATAAAATTGGTAGGAAGATTAAAATTTTGACTGGTAATCGTAATATTTTTATTTTATAGAAAATTTTGATAAATTATGTGTTAGGTCTAAAAAAATGCAAGTTGCAAACCCTAAGAGGATGCCAAGCTCTATGGTTAGGCTCACAACATTTTTGGCTAACGAATGGGGTTAATTAATGTGATTGAAAACCCCTTGCGCTTTAGGCTCTGCTAAACCTAGGTGGGTGTACCTTAATGATTGATGCAGATTTAAAGGTTGTGTGACTTGTTTAACTTTGGTGATCTATCCACAATGGCATAAAGTGTGAAATAGATGTAAACTTAATAACTACTCCTACTCCTAATATTGAAATTTGAATGTATGAATAAGGTTTTATAAGGTATTGTAGTGAAGTGAGTATGGCCAGTGCCTAATCCTGTTGGGTAAATGGAGTCAAGATGTATATGGTATGTGTGATCTATTTCTAGTTGTAGTTCCAATTATTTGGTACTTTAGAGTTTATGGTTGGCATAAACATGCAATTTAGTAATTGTGAGGCTCTTCTTATCGATCCAGATGATTTTCCCAGGCTACTGTGATTTATTTAAAAGGGTTTACTCTTTACTTGAAAAAACCAGTTAAAAGGAATCACACAAGTACAACAAATGTGTCCTGACAAATTGAACACATACTTCATATATTCAATTTGAACAATATGAAATAATCAAATTGGAGATAGCCACACAACTTAATCTCCCGGTAATATAACCCCCCACCCATCCCCACACACGAATAGTAGGGGCCCACAGGGGACTAGGAGGTGAGCGGAGCGAACCAAATCGCTACGTGAACCACTCGATTTCTGCTTGCAGAAATCTACGGGCCCCAGGTGGGGGTGGGGGCGAGGGCAGAGTGTAGCGTAGTGAACCACTCGATTTCTGCAAGCATAAATCTACGGGTGAAGAAGCGGAGCTGATGAACCACTCAATTTCTGTAACCAGAACAAAAAACATACTTGCCCCATTAGCATGCATATAACGAAGCAACTAGTCCCCTTCAACATCTCTCATGATATGTTCTACGCTGTTGAAAGCTAGATCCACATGTGGTGTGTAATGCATAGCTGGAAAAACGCCGGTCACTATTTGAATGGCTGGACAAATACCAGCTAACAGACCAAACCCCCACTAATGACTTGGATTGCTCGGGGTCGGATAATCTATCAAATGTTGGTTCAGTGTAGAGAATATGGGTTGTTTGAGAATGTATGCACCCAACCAAAGGAATACTAGACTAGCTCTATGAATGTCTCTTGCTGACTAGATAAAAAAAAATAGTGGTTCTCGTTGGCTAGCGGCTGGGGACTTCAACTCCCCTCTCTTTCCCTCGGAGAAAAGTGGTGGTTTGATTGACTACTCTGACAGCATGGTTGATCTGGCACACTTCTTGAGTTCTACGGGCTTGATTGATATTGATTTGTCGGGCCAAGCTTTTACTTGGTCCAATAGACGTATGGGTGAAGACTTAATTCAAGTTAGATTAGATTGCTTCCTATGTTCTAGCAACTAGTCTAGCCTGCTTAGTGCCACTCTACGGGCTCTTCCTAGGACTGCTTCTGATCACAATCCTTTGTCGTTAACTTTGTGTGATAAAACTGTTGTTGGACCTTATCCCTTCCACTTTGAAATCATGTGGAATTCCCACCTGGATTTTAAAATGAAAATTGTTGAATTGTGGAATATCCCTATGCATGGTTCCCCCATGTTCAGAATCTTTTTTAAGCTAAAACACATCAAATGTATGGTTAAAGGCTGGAACAAAAGGGTCTTTGGGGATGTTTTCCAGGAGAAAAAAACCATAGGGGAAAAGTTGAAAATGATTCAGAAAAGAATGGAGGGTGATATCAGTCTGTCCACTTGTAGCCAAGAGAAAGAGAACTGGTGGGAGTGGGAGAAAATTCTTAAGAAAGAGGAGATTTTCTAGAAACAGAAATCCAGGGTGCAATGGTTGAAAGGAGATAGGAACACTTCCTTCTTCCATATTTTTGTTGTCAGACATAAGAGGAGGAACCAGATAAATAAGTTGCACAATGCTTAGGGTGAGGTTGTTAGTTCACCAGCTCTCATTGGTTTAGTGGTTGCTGACTATTTCCAGAAGGCTTTTACGACTCCTTTGGATGTTCCTAACCCAGCTCTTGACAATCTAATGGTCGACTCGCTTCCAAATCTTATTTCCCAGCATGACAATATGAGGATTCTCAGTGCTCTCACTCCTGAGGAGGTTAAGCTGGCCACTTTCAATATGGGGGCCTTCAAAGCTCCTGGCCTTGATGGTTTCCCTCCGGCCTTCTTTCAGACTTTCTGGGAGATCATTAGTGAGGACCTTGTTCTACTTGCTTGTGATTTTTTCAAATCTAGTAAGATTCTTAAGCAACTAAATCACACTTTCATTGCTCTTATCCCCAAGGTGGTGGATCCTCAATATATGACTGACTTTCGCCCTGTCAGCCTTTGCAATACCTTCTATAAAATCCTCTAAAAAATTTTGGTCAACCGCATCAAACCTCTACTTGATAAAATTATCAACCCTACTCAAAAAGGTTTTGTGCCTGGTAGGCATATCCTTGATGCTACCATTACAACACGTGAACTAATCCACTCAATGGATAGATGTAGCTATGCTAGAATGACCCTTAAACTTGACATATCTAAGGCCTATGACAAGGTGATCTGGAATTTTATCCCTAAAGTTCTTGCTAAGTTCAAGTTCAATCAATTTGTGATCAATTATTATGGAATGTATTACTATTGTTAAGTACTATGTTTTAGTTAATGGATCTCATTTTGGGTTTTTTCATGCTAGGAGAGGAATCGGACAGGGTGATCCCCTATCTCCCTATTTGTTTATAATGGTGGCAGATGTGCTAAGTAGGAACTTCTCTAATATGTTTTTGAAGGGGTCCATAAAGGGAATTAAGGTTGCTTCCACCCTTGAGCCAACTGTGATTCAAAAATTTGTGGATGATACTTTTCTATTTGGGAAAGCCTCAGTGGTGGAAGCCAAGAAGTGGAAAAATTGTCTCAACAATTATGCTACTTGCTTTGGACAATGCATTAACTACAATAAAAGCATGATTTACTTCTTCAACAACACTCCTAACCTACAGAAAAGGGTGACTACTATTTTGGGATGTCAGAGTGGTTCTCTCCCCTCGGTTTATCTTGGGCTACCCCTAACTATCAAAGAAGTCACTTCTGAGTTTTGGAATTCTATCCTTGAAAGGGTCCAACGGAAGTTTGCTGGGTGGAAAGGCTCTCTTCTTAGCCATGCGGGTAAAATTTAGCTTCTTTCTACTATTCTTCAAGGTATCCCCATCTATTTCTGTTGATGAGATTAAATTTCTTTCAGATTATAGTCAGAATATTGAACTTGATAAATCTGAAGTTGATGCCAAATCAATATTAAAATACCGATCATGAATTCACAAGTCTGAAAGTTTCTTAGAGGTATTTGATCTACAAGAGCAGAACATTTATTGATTTTTTATGTCTTCAAATGTAGATCGGATCTGCATTAAGTATCAAATGGGAGACACATTCTATGAGCGGACATGTCTCCACGAAGTGGAGGCATGTCTACTCATGGGACGTGTCTCTTGGATTGTGCCAATTCGACTAACTAAACACCTGATCATTAAATTAGAGTTAGTTACTTAATAAACATTAATGCTTACTAAGTTCGATCTGATTTTATTTTGCAGAAATAAATTATATCCAATTTGGAAATGATCACCGATAATGATGCTTGATCGGGATCCTATATGAAAAACGAAATGCTATTAATCTGTAGTTAATAACCTCTAAATGCAGATCGATAGTATACTTGGAATGTAGTAGATTCCGATATAAATGATAATGTATACAATTAAAATATATATATATATATATATGTGTGTGTGTATACATATGTCAGTACATACTGACATATATATACACACACATATGATCATCATTTCTATATCTGACTGAAGCTACCATAATTCAACAATTTCCTATCCATATTTAAGATACCTAGATATATTGCTGACAAATTTGAGAAAATCCTAAGGTCTTTTCTCTAGTCGGGCACTGAGGAGAAAAAGAAACTTGCCTTGCTTAAATGGGATAAGGTTTGTCAACTCAAAAATTTGTGGTGGGCTTGAGATAAGAACCATTACTAATTCTAATAAATCTCTTATGGCCAAAGTGGGTTGGGATCATCTAAGGGATAGGAAGGACTGGTGTGAAATAATGAATGCTAAATACCTTTTGAACAGGTCATTGATTGTCTGCCTTTCGAAGGCCCACCCCTCAGGTTCCTTGGTTTGGAAGGGTATTTGCAATCTTCAAGACCTTATGAGGAATGGAATCAAATGGAAGATAGGTAATGGTAATAAAATCAGCTTAACTCTCCGCTGGATTGTTCTGAGTTTTGGCTCCTTAAGGGTCGAGCTCAACAAGTGTTTGGTATATATATCAATGATTATCTGGTTGGACTCTTGAGAGCTAGGATATGGAAGGACATTAGCCTTTGATGTCCTTTATCCCCTAACTTGTGTATTCTAGCCAAGAAGCTGCATGAGTTACTCTCTCTCACCAAGATACCCCCTTCTCATCGTGGGGATGAATTCTACTGGATCCATGATAATTAGGGCGATCTTACTGTTAAATCTTCTTACAGATAGCTGACTGATCAGGGGGTGGTCAATAATCTATGGAAAAAGGTTTGGAATAGATACATGATATCGAAAGTTAACTTCTTTTGGTGGACTGTGTGTCATAACAAAATTCTTACTTAGGATAACCTAAGGAGGAGGGGATTCCTAATCCCCAACATATGTCTTTTGTGTAAATGCAATGGAGAATCAGTTGATCATCTGTTGTTACACTACCCCTTTGCTACTGAGGTTTGGGAGCTGGCTTTTGAAAGATTGGGAATACAATGGATTATGTGTAAAGACATCACATCCTTTATTATGAGTTGGTCTGGGCCTTTTATGCATCCGCTAACTAGAGAAATATGGAACCAGGTTCCCCCCATTATATGTTGGAGCTTGTGGAAAGAGAGGAACAATAGGATCTTTAGGAACTTTGAGATGAACCCAAAAGGGTGTTTGGCATAGGAGCTCGGCTCATTGAGGAGAATATCTCTCTCTTCAAAGGGAAAACTCCGGAAAAAGGTCCCACGATGTTGGAAATAAGTATAGCTAAAGCTTGGCATCAGAAACTAGATGCCAACTCGTTTGACAACTCCAAAATCCTTCCTAAGAGAACCACTATTTGGAAACCCCCTGATAGAAGCTGGTTTAAACTAAACTTTGATGGGGCTGCTAAGGGAAACCTAGGCAAAGCAAGTATAGGAGGTGTCATTAGGGACCACAGAGGTGTGTTGGTGGTTGGTTATTCGAGGGGGATTGGACTTCATACCTCTATGCTAGCAGAAGCTAGAGCGTTGTTAAAGGGCTTACAGATAGTTGTTTCATTGGGGATAGAAAACCTACACATTGAAGGTGACTCTAATTCCATTATTGATGTTATTAATTTTGATAGATTACTGGGGTGGAACACTAAGGATATTCTTCTTGACATTAGATTTTTTTTGTCTAAATTAAATATAAAGGTGGCCAGTCATATTTACAAAGAGGGGAACCAAGTGGTTGACGCCTTAGCCAACCTTGGCTCTCACTGGAAACTGTCAAAATGCTGGCGTGATTTAAGTCTTCTTCCGCCAAATATTCAGAGTATTATAGTGAAGGAACAAAGCCCTTACTTGACTCATAATGGGAATACAATATGTGCTTAGCTAGATTAATGGGGGGTCCAAAAGCCTTTTCGTCGCACTTGGTTTTATTGTTTTGATGAGATGGATGATTAGTTGGGTCGATGGGATGGATACCAAGTGGATTTTTTCAAATTATAGAATGGAGCCCAATTGGAGAAAGGAAATTATGTTTTGCTGCGATAAGTACCGGTTGATTAGCTCTAAGTTGGACAGTACTTGTCGTAATCTTCTGATGGGGATTTTCTTAAGATCGCAAAGTTTCAAATTTTGTGTTTTCAATGTTGATGTGACTTGTAATTATGAGACAAAGCTCCTTTTTGGCCTTTCCTTATCCGCTATTTTGGTTTCGCGCCTCATAGCTTCCATCTGTGGTATTTCTAAAATTGACCAACCTCTATCTGCTATCATTTTAGTGATTGCTAAATATGGCCATGTGACTACCCTGCCTAGATTTTTGTGTTTTGCTACATGGAAGGAAATCCTTCCTTACCGATCATGTCCTTTTTGCTTAGCCTCTCTTGCGATGAATTCCTCATCAATGACTATGCCAAGATTGTTAATTGGAAATTATTAACCCATACATGTGACCTATCCTTAGACTTGATACCCAAAGATTTTTGTTTATGGCTTAAAGGCCTTTTGGTGCGAGTGAATTTTCACCTTGCAATTTTGTCTAACATTCTATTTTTTTAGGGTTCCTAGCATTTTTGCGCATAGAGCGATATCATGGGGGGAGATAGGGTGAGGACGGAGCCTAATAATTGCAATGAATTTCGCAAAGACCCACTGGTCTGGCACATTTGTGTCGAAGGTGGAATTTCCCCCCTGATGGAGACTTATGGGCCACGACCCTAATCTATCATCCCAATTTGTCAACTCTTGGAAGAATCGACATGTGTCTGTGGGGGGAAACTCCTTTATAGTTGATGAGGAAGTGATTACGCAGGCAACGAGCCTCTAGAGCTCTAGTATGAAGCATCCTAAACATTCGAAGACCCAGGACAATGCTAGTATGGACAAGTGTTTTGTGCGTGATGAGAAGTCGATGCGCAACCAGTCTGAGTTTGAATGAGAGGCTCTTCCTCAATCGTGGAACCAAGTGTGCCTTGCGCTGATGAAATATATCACGCTGGAAAGAAGGTACAAGACCTTTTACTTCTACCATTTTCCCTTGTTAAATCACCTTAGGCATAAAGTTTTGTTGAGCTTTCCCTTTTTTCTGCTAATGGACCTTGAAAGCTTGGTCAAAAAATGTGTGGAGTCTGCTGTTTCTAATCCCTATGAACCCACTCCCCTACCGCTCCACCAAGGACTCATCCTAAGACTCTACCACTTTCACATGGCTTTATGCCCTTCGAAACCCATCTCAGTTGTTCACATTGAGGAGATTGAGCCACCAACTGAGGCCAACTTATCTTCGGCCGAATCTAAAGGCCCTGTCGAGAAAAGTCACCCGGTCACTGCTAATTCCCAGAAACCCAAACCTGCTACCAAAAAACTTAAGGGTATTGAGGGAGCTACCCAAACCAATGTGGCGGTGAGTCTATGTGACCTCAAGTCTACCCCTACTAAAACTCCCAGTAAGCTTGGCCTGAAAAAGAAAGGTAAGGAGGAGAAGGAGCCTTTGAATAAAGGAAAAAATGTTGTTAGGAAGGACTCGTTGGGAGACACGGTCATGGCGGAGACTCTGGTTATTGGTTGTGATGCCATTATTAGGCGCTCTAGCAAGTTGGGAAAGAACGGGAAAAAAGTGCAGGTCAGGGATTTGGACACTGAAGAGGAGTTGTCAGACAACAAAGACAGGAGAGTTGAAGAGGTTTCAGATGGCGAAGATGGTGAGAAAGTCAGAGGTCCCTCTCCCATTCCCGACAAGGGAAAAGTTCAAAAGGAGGTTTTGACCTCTTCAGAACCGCTGGATATGGAGCATAATGATCCTGACTACATGACGGGCAGAGGGGAGGAGCTCGATGTGATGAAAGAAAGAATGGACAAAAATGGACAAAAAATTCAATGGTATGACCCGTTTCACTGTCAAATTAGTTCACTGTCACAAGCACCCTATCTGTTGTCATGAAGGAAGAGATAGAGTTGAAGAAGGTTGAAGACCACCAGGATTGGGTTGGTGATGATTTGGTTCAGCTATTGTCAAAAAACTGGGAGAACACCAGCTAGTCTGTTGCTGGTTCGTTGTTGGTCTTAGTGCTATCAGTTCATGTCTGTTTTGGTTTAGTGTTTTGTTTTTTTTATTTTTTTATCTTGGACTCTATTAGCCCTTGTGGCTCTCTGTGAAGGGTACATCACCCTAAAAATGTTGCTTACTATATCAAAAACATTATATCAACATTATCCCATAGATCTTGATCTATTAACAAATCCTCCATCTTCAACTTCCACATCTCAAAATTATTTCTAGAAAACTTATCTACCTATATTTTTCTTGATGTGGTTAGCATCTAAAATTCCTACAACAAGATCATAAAGTATCTTCTGCACAAACTCCCACTCAAATATAAATTAATTCAAAAACTCCAACAACCCACAACTAAAATCAAAGGTGATCACGCTTTGATATCACTTGTAAGGAAGCTAAGGTAGCGAAACAACTTCCTACACTAATCTTGAGAGGAGTGTTATGCAAAAAAATATCAGATTTGAATAGTTACCAAAAAGAAATTAAAAATAAACTAAAATAACATTGATACCACAACACAGTGATTTACATGGGGAAAACAGTTTCGAGAGAAAAACCCCACTCCAAAACCCACCCAATATGTTATTCAAAAATCAACAAGGTTACAATATACTTGCAGAGAAAGCTTTCTCATAAGAGTATCATCAACCAAATATTTGAAAGTAACTCAATTGCTATAAGAGTCTTACACATAACCTCCAAATCATGCACCTAATAAATAGGAGATACAATACATGAAACCATCAAATAGTATTAGAAAACCATGAGCTAAAACCACCTAAAAAGTGATGCCCATCCTTATCTCTAATAATAGATGCCTATTATGTGTCAAAACACAGACCACCACATGTAACTCCCCCTTTACAACTCATTTATGTGTCCAACACATTTTTACATCTCCCATTTCAAGAGACCCAACTTTTAGAGACCATAACTTTTGATTTGGGTGTTTGGTTGATGAACCGTTTGAATTGCTAGAAAGCTCATGAAGCACTCTATCAAGCTATAACCCATTACATTAGTTATAACCACTTTTGCGACCAAACAAATGCCTCTAAGGCCTTCAAACTAAACTTTTAAAGTTTAAAACATGAAAACTTTAATATCTTTAAATCTATACATGATCTTGAGACAAAACTTTATGAGAAATGCGTATTTAGCCAATTCGAAGATTTAGGGAAAATTATGCATCAATCCATACGCAAATGTAAACTTACTATAAATAGTAACTTCATGTAATTGCAAGGTTGAGACACCATTTTCATCAGACATCCCTCTCTACTTCTCTCTATCTCCCATCTCCCTTTGTCCTTACCTTCTAAGCCATCTTCTAGTAACCATTGACCCTATAGGATATTTGATACAAGGGGCCTCCAATTTATTTTTGGCATCAACACAATGACATAAGTAATAATTTATTCCCTCTTCATCATCTTCATTTATAATAACTACATAAACATTCCCTACATTGATATGTGCATCCAATTATATGAATTTAGTCAACATTACAAAAAGAATACAAAGTAAGATAAAGTAAGGAATTTCTTAAACTATGCAAGTAGATATATTACCTAGTTGAACTATATTTGATACGTGATCAAAGTCAACTGATGATTCCATCTCTACGATTTGTAGTGTCATTGGGAGTCAATACATCTCAAGTGGGCTTCAACTTCTTAAGAACCATTCATCAACCCACTCCTTTGAATCACACTTATTCCAAGCTTGATTTATAAATGAAGAACAAAAACATACCATCTTCTGCATATGAATACTCCATGAACTTGCATTAAAGCTTCTAAAAGAATGTAGCTCACTTGATCTTATCAATGTACAACAATCCTCGTATTTTTCAATGTTAGTATCATCTACCAACCAAAATAATCTACGAAATATAGACTTACCTTCATTAACTAGATCCATTGTAGTGTTACACCATTCCATGATAGATTTCACATTTGTCAATTTTGCATTATCTTTTTACTTCAACTCTTCTCATGCTAAGTTTATATTAATACATGCTCTTGCACCATCATGCTTCCCCTTTATATGCTTGGCCTCATAGAAATTCCACATATGTTGAACACATGTAATCTTAAGCAATAAAACATCTGTGAGTTCTTGAATTGTGATGCACAATTATTTAACCATATGATATGATGACGAAATGATATGCCCCTTCTAGCAAAATCACAGTAGAAAATTCGAAAGCAACCTTACATGAACTCTGTAGAATGTGTGTGTTGATGATATAATGTGTAGCGGCGGGAGATCTTTCTCCCACGATTTCTTGGAGAATAAATATTAAATAAAATTTAAATATTATGCAAGGCGCCGACTTGTTATTTATTCTTTAATAAGGATGAGTTTTGGGTATGTACAAAATCATCATGGAAAAATAGGCCGCTTAAGTAGCAAAAAATTCAGAAAAATCAGAGTTAGGCAACTTGACATAAAAATTTGAATAAGTTATCTATATTATTTCAAAAATATGTAAGAATAGAATTTGTAGCAAATTGAATGTAGTTTCTAAACTACTAGGTTTATTTTTTTTAAACAAAATCTATTTGGTGAAAATTTGAAATTTCAATGCAATAGTACTTAAATTTCAGGAAAATAAGAAGTGGGTGTTTGTCCAACACCCTAACCACAATAAAATGATAATATTTTTTTATAATATTTTAGATATAAGTAGAGGAATCATGTCCCGATGTGATGCATATTTTTTTGTAATTTATTTCCAAGTAAATAATTAATTATGATTTTTTTATTACAACTTTGAAAAAATATAAAAACTCATCCGTCTAACCACCTTAACTTGGTCAAAACTTCATGAAATTCAATTTTTTTTTAATCCTATAGTATACAAAACATAGAATGTGACGCATGTTTTGGATTCAAAAAATGTGATACCATTTGAAAGCTATATATGTTTTTCAATCAGCCTATCAATCAAGACTTTAGTCGTAATTCAAATAGAAAATGAATAATAATTATTTATTAAATTCAAAGTAAAACATAATTTATATTGGCAAAAAGTTGAGAATATTCTTTAAAAACCATTTTCATTTCATTAATTTTGGGTTAAAAAAAAGTCACCAACCACATACCCTACAAATACCCATCATATCGCCACTTTTTGGCCTATCAGGATCCTACACATACAATTTTATGAAGTGACACTTTGATTGGTAATCAAGCCGACTTCTCATTAAATGACACCACATCATGTATATATAGAAGGAAACTCTCATCTTTATTCATTCAATTTCATCCAACACAAGTTCGCATATAAAAGAAAATCGCTTCTATAGCAGATTGAGTTTTTGATTCAAGGAGATTGATTCATAAAGGAGATATCATTTATTTGCTTCTAAGAGAGAGGTTATATTTCCAGTTCGGCTTTGTGTGTGGCCTTATTATTGGCCTTGTGTTTAGTCATATTCAGATTGATATTATTGGAGTTCTATATTATTCTTCGTTGTGTACTTGCATCAAGTGTGATGCTATCATCATCATATCTAATCGGCCTTGTGATTGGCCTCATTATAAAGCAGTTTGCTATCGCATTCAATATATAGTTGATATATTGTTGTTGGGTTTTTCTCCCTTGAGGAGGGATTTCCCAAGGTATCTTGTTGTGTTATTGTGTTCATTGTTTCATTTCTGGTCATTGCAAATTTGATCTTAAAAACTAACATGGTATCAAAGCGGGTCTAAGGAAAAGATCCGATCAAATTTGATTAAACAAAAATTCAGTCTAGAAGTAATGATTGAAGCCACGGGCATGTTCGATGCACAAATAAATGTTCAATGTGGTTGCAGTGGTGATGTAAGGAGGACAACTCTTGTGGTACTCGTTGATTAAAGGTGGCTTAACACTTCGTGGCATTTCTCCTATGCAGTATTTTCTTTGGTCGTGTGGAAGGAAGTTGTGATGAATTACTTTCACTCTTTTGATTACTTAAACTCTTTCATCGCATGAGTGTGGGTGCGTTGATTCATCATGTGATCTCAAGATTTAAATGAAGTCTTCAATCTCTATTAAACGGTCGATTCATATTCCCACTTTCCTTGAGGCCGAGATCAAGTGAAGGTGGCGAAGATGAGGCACAGCTACAGGTCTAGCTCATTGGTGTACCAACATAAAGAGATAAGTACTTTTATGCTTGTACCTTAAATGAATCTTTTATGTGGTTATTAATTCATGCTATAACATTGGGATAGTGATACTTTATGCTTCTAGCATTGATATTTCTTCGAGGTAGTTTAAACTATTAGTAATCTCTCTAAAATGCTTCCAGGACGGATCGAGGAGCAAGAGGGTGATGAGAGATTGCGTAGAGAGGAAGAGTTTGAGGCATCCTGTCAGGAAGTCATGCCGACTAGAGAAATGATCAAGCATGGAGTCATAGCTTGCAGCCATGGGACTGAGTTGGTGGCTGAAGACATCTCTCGAAGAGGAAGAACCTATTCAAGTTGTCATTGTGATCAGTTACTTCGAAGAGGGAGTTAAAATTTGAGGATTTAAGGCTCGAGTTGAGAGCATGTTCGGGAAAAGGATTGAGGTTCTAAGATCATTCAATGGAGGGGAGTTCACTTCCAAAGGATTTCTTTCCAATCTCTGAGGCAAGGATCAAGAGGGAGTTTTGTGACTCACTGAGAAGAAGTGAAGGTTGTAATGTTGCAAGGTCAGGTGCTAAATCCTTGAGAGACCTCTTCAGCATTTGAAACAAAATTGCACAATACAATCAATCTGGATTTGACATTGGTAGCTCCGCAAACCTATTCAGAATAGAGTGATTTGGGATGAGGTCGAAGAGGACAGCCTTGAATTCTCTATAGAGGTATGCATTGGAAACCATTTCTCTAAGGAAAGCGTTGTAGACAATCTTGGACGAGGAGGTCAAAAGGTTGATGCAAGAACTTGGAGCTTCAAAGCGAGTCATCATCATGAAGATCTGTTGTTAATGTATTTTTCTCTGAGATAGAGAAATTTGAGGTGTAAGCCCCTGTTAATGCATTTTTCTCTGAGATGGAGAAATTTGAGGTGTAAGCCCTTTTTAATGCATTTTTCTCTAAGATGGAGAAATTTGAGGTGTAAGCCCTTGTTAATGCATTTTTCTCTAAGATGGAGAAATTTGAGGTGTAAGCCCTTGTTAGTGCATTTTTCTCTAAAACGGAGAAATTTGAGGTGTAAGCCCTTGTTAATGCATTTTTCTTTGAGATGGAGAAATTTGAGGTGTAAGCCCTTGTTAATGCATTTTTCTCTAAGACAAAAATTTGAGGTGTAAGCCCTTGTTAATGCATTTTTTCTCTAAGACAGAAATTTGAGGTGAAAGCCCTTTTCCATCTCTGAGACGGAGATGTGGTTCTTTCCACCCTCTGGGAGTAGCCATGGTGGATGTCATGTTGAGAGACTCCATGACAACATCACGTTGAGAGACTCTGTGATGATTCCCTTGTACTTGTGTTTATCCAGCCTCTGCGAGTAGCCATGGTGGGCGTCATGTTGAGAGGCTCCATGACGACATCACGTTGAGTGACTCTGTGATAGGCACTTGTACACATGTTCCTTTCCACACATGGGAGTAGCCATGGTGGACTTCATGTTAAGTGACTTCATGATATCACGTTGAGTGACTCTGTGATGAGCTCTTTTCCACAAATGGGTGTAGCCATTGTGGGTGTCATGTTGAGAGACCCCATGACATGGATATTGAGAAAGATACCTCCCTAGCTAAGAGGGAGTCTTGATGATATAATGTGTAGCGGCGAGAGATCTTTCTCCCACAATTTCTTGGAGAATAAATATTAAATAAAATTTAAATATTATGCAAGGTGTCGACTTGTTATTTATTCTTTAATAAGGATGACTTTTATGAAGTGACACCTTGATTGGTAATCAAGCCAACTTCTCATTAAATGACACCACATCATGTATATATAGAAGGAAGCTCTCATTCTTTATTCATTTAATTTCATCCAAGACAAGTTCGCACATAAGAGAAATTCGCTTCTACAACAGATCGAGTTTTTGATTAAGGAGATTGATTCATAGAGGAGATATCATTTATTTGCTTCTAAGAGAGAGGTTATATTTCCAATTTGGCTTAGTGTGTGGCCTTATTATTGGCCTTGTGTTTGGTCATATTCATATTGATATTATTGGAGTTCTATATTATTCTTGGTTGTGTACTTGCATCAAGTGTGATGCTATCATCATCATAGCTAATCGGCCTTGTGATTGGCCTCATTGTAAAGTAGTTTGCTATCTCATTCAATATATAGTTGATATATTGTTGCTGGGTTTTTCTCCCTCGAGGAGAGTTTTCCCAGGGTGTCTTGATGTGTTATTGTGTTCATTGCAAATCTGATCTTAAAAACTAACAGTGTGATCATCACTAATATACAAATGATACTCCCTTAAGATCTTTTTGTCATCCTCTATACTATCACCCGCATGAATAAATACTATATGCACAAATATAGCAACCTATGTGGAGTTGTAATACTACAAGTGCGCCTCATTTTGTGGATGTAGAGTGTAGTTCTCTATAAAGTCAACAATTGAAACAATGGTATCAGGTGGAAATGTGTCATTTTATAACTTGAATTGCAAGTCCAACCATTCAGCTCTATGGGTATGCCTTGCATGCTCATACACTATAGTCTCTCAAAAAATAGACATAAACAGATACATTGGAATATTTTCACTCGCCAAATCACACCTTTTTGTTTCTTTACAATATTTTAGACTATGCCACTGTCTTATATTTTCCAAATTCCATTAGTTTGTTGTATGTATACTATCCATATGTTCACAAATTGGAAAATGTTACAAGCCATCACAATGAACACGTGTCATTAAAGCATAAGTTCTTGTAAAAAAGTTGACCATCCATTATTTCACATAAAATGCTTGATATGAAATCATTTGAAGATCTAGGTGGAGCCCTTATGTTACATTCATGCAAAACATTGTTAATATAAAAATCTACACATATATGTTGATAAATATCATAATGATTAGAAAATTCAATATGTACTCTACAACAAATTATGTGTGTGTATGATTTATTTTGACATAAAAAGGATTTGTACCATTTCAAAATATCTTTGGCAAAAAATCATGTTTGTCATATCCAAAAAATGCTTCGAATGTGGATCACGAATTTGACTATCAATCCTCATTCTTAAAACATCTTTTTGATTGGGAGAGACCCTTATGTTATTCTTCCAAAAAAATTCAATTAGGGATCTCAAGCCTTCAACAATTGCTTTATTTTTCCACAGTAGTCTATCGGAGAATTCCCATAATTCATTGTTATTTGGATCCTCCACTCTTTGGCACCTTCTTATGGCTCTCATTAGAGATTATCTCTTATTTTCAATGTTTTCCTTGCCTTTGTATTGAGGCGAGCTTTCTTGGTTTGGTTGCTTACCATTGTTGATGTCATGACACATCGAGTGACATTACTATATTTCATGAGTGAAGCAAAACTCACACTCTCATTTGCACTCATTAGAATCTTTAAAATATATTTCTCACTTGAATTATCTGATGTTCTTAGTGTTGGAAAACGTGCCTCAATCTTACTGGCATGTCAACTCCTATGAGAGCAGAGTCAGTGTGACATTCCTACTGTCTAGCCGACTAGCAGCAGTGTTCTAAATCCTTGAAGTCCTCGGGTCACCAAGACTTTGGTTTTGTCTTGCCGACGGGAGTCATCAACAAGACATGTCGATCGTTGTGAGTTTCCCATCTCCTTCTGCCTGAGCAGATCTCTTGCCGACGGGTTGGTGTCAAATGGTTATCGAGGAGACTTGTGGCGACATAAGTCATCGGGGAGAGACTTGAACGTTCAGAATGACTCATCCCGACAGTGTATGTCTCGCCGACAGGTTATTCTTATCGGATGTCAGGGAGACTCTGGGTGACAAGTGGTTTCGGGGAGAGGCATGAACGCTCGGTAAGAACTCTTGGCGATGGATGGTTGTCTCGCTGATGGTATGGTCTGTTGTTGGTATGAATCTTGGCGAAGGATGGACTCGGGGTGACTTGGAACCTGCGAGGTGACTCTTAGCGACAACCTAAGTCTTGTCGACAGATGTTCACATTGATATGACATCTCGCCGATAGTGATGGTCTTGTCGATAGCGCTACATGTGTTGGTCATTAGTATGAAGTCTTAGCCATATGGTTTGTCTCGTCGACTGCTTTGCACAATGAATATCAGTATGACCTCTCGCTGGTCTTGCCAATAGAGCTACATGCAGTGGATATCGGTATGATGTCTTAGCGATAGGGTGAGTCTGAGTGACAGCTTTTCAACTCGGTGTAACCTCTTGCCGAAGGTGATGACTCTGGCCGATATCGACAGTTGGGCTTTGTGGCATCGGGGAGACACGACTAGTGTCTCACCGACATGCGACAGTTTGAACGCCTTGATCGATTGACTATCCTACGTGGTTTGTCTTTGACCAATCAAAGAAGCAGAATGGGAACCCTTGGCAGTTAGACTGTTGTGACCATTCCTGTGAGGAAGATCAACAGACCAAGGACGACATGAATATACTCTAAAATCAAAGATGATGATTGGTTCGATGAATAATTCAATGTATGATCAGTGTGTGTGATTTCAATTGAGAGAGCATTATAACTGGGATGTTTTGTACAAGGTTGATCAGTGATTATTATGCTGTTGTAAAGTGACATCAGAGAGTGAAGCCCGTACTCTGTATGTAATTTGTTTACTGTAATACAAAGGGGGTTTTCTTGGTGTGGTGGGTTTTTCTCTCGTAAGGGTTTTCCCACGTAAATTTGGTGTTCATCTATGTATGTTTATTTCTTTGTTTCTGTTATTTCTTTCAAATGTATCTTAATTGGACTGTAATTGAAAATTTAAAGTCACCTCTACATTCTTCCCTGAGGTTTTGATGTTAGGAGAGTTAGTTCCGCACCTTAGCTTTCCTTACAAGTGGTATTAGAGCCTGGCCAGTTGTGTTATCCTTATGGGTGCGTTGGGTTTTTTGTGTCCATTCTGTTCAGTGGAAGTCTTGTAGAAGTTTGGTAATTCGAATTATAGGTTAAGATGGCAAGCACGTCAGGAAAGATTGAAATTGAGAAATTCAATTGCACAATTTTGAGTTGTGGAAACTTAAAATGGAAGATCTGTTGGTTGATCGTGATCTTTGGATTGTTGTGTTTGGAACAAAGCCTACAGGCATGAAGCAAGAGGATTGGGACCTTGCAGATAGAAAATCAAAGGGGATGATAAGGCTTTGTTTAGCAGACTATGTTCTTCTGAATGTTCATGAAGAAAAGACTGCATTTTCCTTGTGGAAAAGACTGGCAGCTATTTATCAGGGCAAGTCCTTGGTGAATAAATTGTTCTTCGGGAAGAAGTTGTACACTTTGAGAATGCAGGAGGGACGATCTGTTGCTGATCATTTGAACGCTTTCAACATGTTGATTTCTCAGTTAGCATCTGTGGGTGTGAAGATTGATGAAGAAGATCGTTGTATGTTGTTATTATGTTCTTTGCCAGATTCTTGGGATCACCTGGTGATGGCTATTGGGAGTACGACATCCACTTTTAAAATGGAAGATGTTGTTGCTTCTTTGTTATCAGAAGAGATGAGAAGGAAATCTTCTGAGATGGCGAAGGAGGCTCTTGCTGTTAGAGGCAGATCGAAAGAAAAAGGCAAGAAGGACAAGAAGTCCAAATCCAAACGTAAGGGAGATCAAAGTCTCCTAGCAAGAAGTCCAAGGTGAAGTGTTGGAATTGTGGGCAACCCTCGGTCAGCGTCTAAAAGGATTGCAAAGAGGAGAAAAGAAGAAGAAGAAGAAGAAGACTTGACAATGTGATTCTTCTCAGAGTGATGACATTTCATTGCAACCTTGGCTACTTAGGCATCAAATGATGTCTAGCTGATTGATTTTGGAGCATCTTTCCACATGACATCTCATAGAGACTGGTTCACGAAGTATGAAAATTACGATGGTGGAAAGGTGTATTTGGCAAGTGATTCATCTTTGGAAATAGTTGGTCGTGGAAGAGTCAGGATTCAATTCCCTGATGGAAGAGTGAAGGGAATCAATGATGTAATGCATATACCAGGTCTAGCTCGAAATTTACTTTCTGTTAGTAAGCTGAATGATATTGGAGTGCAAGTCACGTTCTCTGGAAATGGCTGCAAGATGACTAGAGGCTCAATGGTGCTAGCAAGGGGTGCTCATATTGGTACCTTGTATAAGCTAGATGCACATGTTGTACAATGCAATAGTGTCTCTGTAAAGTCACAGAAAGCTACTCATGGAGAAAAGAAGGTAAAAGTTTCTAATAGTGTAAGCTCTATGGAAGTTAAACTTCCAGTAGAAAAGACTATGCTCTAGCATCATAGGCTAGGCCACATTGGAGAGAAAAGTTTAGAAACCTTGAAAAATAAAAACCTGGTTGAGGGGCTTGATGATTGTAACCTTGAATTCAAATTTTGTGAACATTGTATATATGGTAAACAATACCGTGTTTCATTTTATTTCAATCATCAAAAATCTTTTGGTTTGCTTGATTATATACATTCTGATGTTTTTGGTTTAGTCAATGTTCCTTCTTTGTCTAAGTCAAGGTACTATGTATCGTTTATTGATGATTATTCAAGAAGAGTATTTAGTATTTATTTATTTTTTGAAAAGTAAATTAGAAGTATTCAGTCTGTTTAAGGAATTTAAGAACCTTATAGAAAATCAGATTAGAAGAAAAATAAAATGTTTAAGGACTGATAATGGCAGTGAGTTTTGTTCTGATGATTTCGAGAGGTACTATAAAGATCATGGGATTAAAATACATAAAACTACACGTTACACTCCACAACAAAATGGAGTTGCATAAAGGTTCAACAGGACAGTGATGGAAAGAGCACGAAGTATGTTGAGCAGTGTTGGCTTGGACGAGAAGTTATGGGCTGAGGCAGTTGCAACAACATGTTACTTGATAAACCGTTCTCTGAATTCCGCTCTTGTTGAGAAAACACCTTTGGAAGCATGGTCTGGAAAGAAGCCCTCTCTGAGACACATTCGAGTCTTTGGCTGTGAGGCATATGCACATGTGTCGTATGAGAAAAGATCTAAATTGGAAAAAAAGGTTGTCAAATGTACTTTTATTGGTTATAGTGCTGGCATAAAAGGATACAAGCTTTGGAATCCTGATACGAAGAAGGTTCTATACAACAGAAGTGTTATCTTTCGTGAGCTAAAGCCTTCTACCTTGAATCTGCAATCAGAGACAAAATCATAAAACAAAAAGGATGTAGTTGAAATTCCTCCGACACCAGATAAAGAGAAATTCAAAATTCAAAATGTACCTGAAACTGAAGAGAGCTCAAATAGCTCTGAGAGTTCTGAAGAAGAGGAAACAACCTCAACCTCAGCAAGTGAGGAGGTCAACTCGTGAAAAAAAGCACCCTGATAGGCATGGGTTTTCTTTGATAGATTCTACTTGTGTCTATGCTTTAATTTCTAGCACTGATGAGCCTAGGACTGTAAAAGAGGCATTTAAAATGTATGATTCAAACTCTTGGTTGGAACCCATGAATGAAGAAATGACATCATTAGAAAAGAATGATACTTGGAGTTTGGTGCCCTTGCCTGAAGGCAGAAAAGTTGTTGGCTGCAAATGGGTATTTATAAAGAAAATAGGTCTAAATGGCAGTGTGGAAAAGTATAAGGCGAGGTTGGTTGCGAAGGGTTATTCCCAGGTAGAGGGAATTGAATATGGGGAAATTTTTTCTCCTGTAGCTAAGTTGACATCTATTAGATTTCTTTTGTCACTTGCAGCAGCGTATGACTTAAAGGTTGAACAGATCAATGCGAAGACAACATTTCTTCATGGTGATCTTGAAGAAGAAATTTATATGTCCTAGCCTGAGCATTTTGTGGAAAAAGGTAAAGAAAAACTGGTTTGCAAGTTAAAAAAATCTCTATATGGATTAAAGCAGTCTCCTAGAATGTGGTACCAGAAGTTTGACACTTTTGTTTTGTCATTGGGATTTGTATGATCAAAATATGATCATTGTGTGTATTACAAAGCTGAAAGTGATCAAGTGATTATTGCTCTCTATGTTGATGATATGGTGTTCATAGACAATAGTAAGTTAATGATTTCTGATCTTAAGTCTCAATTGTCTGCAAAGTTCGAAATGAAAGATCTTGGTGCAACAAGGTATATTCTAGGTATGGAAATAACCAGGGACAGGAATAGTAGAAAACTTTGGCTCAGACAGAGTAAGTATATTAAAACTGTTCTAGAGAGATTTTGTATGACTGATTGCAAGCAGCCAGTTGTTCCAGTTTTGTAGGGAACGAAGCTATCTGTTGAAGACTGTCCAAAATCTCCTACTGAGATGGAGGACATGACCAGTGTGCCTTATGCTGGTGCGGTTGGAAATCTAATGTATGCAATGGTCTGTACAAGGCCAAACATTGCCCAAGCAGTGGGAGTACTTAGTCGTTTTATGGCTAATCCTAGGACACATTGGGATGCTATGAAGAGTGTTTAGATATCTGACGGGCACTTCAAAATATGCTTTGTGTTACCATGGAAATTTGGTTGAATCATAAAGGACTCTCAGCATTCAAGGGTATGTGGATTCTGATTGGGCAGGGGACATTGACAGCAGAAGGTCCACCAGTGGAAATATTTTCATGTTGAATGGTCGTGCAGTGAGTTGGATGAGTAAGCGGCAGGCTGTAGTCACTTTGTCCACTACAAAGGCAGAATACATGGCAACAACACACGCCTATAAAGAAGAAATTTGGTTAAAAAATTTGTGTTCTAACATTGGGTTTGATGCAGGGCAAATAACAATTTATTGTGACAGTTAGAGTGCTACTTGTTTGGCGAAGAATCTGACTTTCCATGCCAGGACGAAACATATTGATGTGCAGTATCATTTTGTACGAGATATGGTGGAGGATGGAAAGGTCTCTTTAGAAAAAGTGGATACTCTAGAGAATGTTCCAGATGCATTGACGAAGTCAGTGAGCACAGACAAGTACAGGTGGTGTGCCAGTTCGATGGGCCTTAGTGCCCATGAATTTCAGTAGTTTTGTTGTGCTCTGGAGGTGTCAGTAAGATCTTCGTCAAGTGGGAGATTGTTGGAAAACGTGTCTCAACCTTATTGGCATGTCAACTCCTGTGAGAGCAAAGTCGGTGTGACATTCCTACTGTCTGGCCGACTAGCAGCAGTGTTCTAAATCCTTGAAGTCCTCAAGTCGCCAAGACTTCGATTTTGTCTTGCCGACAGGAGTCATCGGCAAGACATGCCGATTGCTGTGAGTTTCCCATCTCCTTCCGCCCAAGCAGATCTCTTGCCGACGGGTTGGTGTCAAATGGTTATCAGGGAGACTTGTGGCGACAGAAGTCATCGGGGAGAGACTTGAATGTTCAGAATGACTCATCCCGACAGTGTATGTCTCGCCGACAAGTTATTCTTATCGGATGTTGGGGAGACTCTGGGCGACAAGTGGTTTCGGGGAGAGGCAGGAACGCTTGGTAAGAACTCTTGGCGACAGATGGTTGTCTCGCCGATGGTATGGTCTGTTGTCGGTATGACTCCTAACGAAGGATGGACTCGGGGTGACTTGGAACCTGCGGGGTGACTCTTAGTGACAGCCTAAGTTTTGCCGACGGATGTTCACATCGGTATGACCTCTCGCTGATAGCGATGGTCTTACTGATAGCACTACATGTGTTGGTCATCGGTATGAAGTCTTAGCAATATGGTTTGTCTCACCGACTGCTTTGCACAATGAACATCGGTATGACCTCTCGCCGATAGCGATGGTCTTGCCGATAGAGCTACATGCAGTGGATATCAGTATGATGTCTTAGCGATAGGGTGAGTCTGAGCAACAGCTTTTGAACTCGGTGTAACCTCTTGCCAAAGGTGATGACTCTGGACGATATCGACAATTGGGATTTGTGGCATCGGGGAGACACGACTAGTGTCTCACCGACATGCGACACAATTTGAATGCCTTGACCGATTGACTATCCTACGTGGTTTGTCTTCGACCAATCAAAGAAGCAAAATGGGAACCATTGGCAGTTAGACTGTTGTGACCGTTCCTGTGAGGAAGATCAACAGACCATGGATGACATGGATATACTCTGAAATCGAAGATGATGATCGGTTCGATGAATAATTCAATGTATGATTAGTGTGTGTGATTTCAATTGAGAGAGCATTGTAACTAGGATGTTCTGTACAAGATTGATCAGTGATTATTATGCTGCTGTAAATTGACATCAGAGAGTGAAGCCCGTACTCTGTATGTAATTTGTTTACTGTCATACTAAGGTTTTTCTTGGTGTGGTGGGTTTTTCTCCCGTAAGGGTTTTCCCACGTAATCTGGTGTTCATCTATGTATGTTTATTTCTCTGTTTTTGTTATCTTTTTCAAGTGTATCTTAATTGGACTGTAATTGAAAATTTAAAGTCACCTCTGCATTCTTCCCCGAGGTTTTGACGTTAGGAGAGTTAGTTCCGCACCTTAGCTTTCCTTACATAGCCAAATAATCTTCAAGATGGACCTAAATTTTAGTTGTCTCATCATTTCAACAAATAGCTAACATCTTTTGGTCTCATTTAACTTTCAAAAAATAATTTACATATCCTCTTAGCATATCTTTGAAAAGTATGCTTTGAAACCTTATCAACTATTGGTTTCAAAATATTAGCATCAATATCAATCAAATACTCAGGCTTTCTATGCAAAACTCCAGGCGGTATTCTTCAAGATGGACCTAAATTTTAGTTGTCTCATCATTTCAACAAATAGCTAACATCTTTTGGTCTCATTTAACTTTCAAAAAATAATTTACATATCCTCTTAGCATATCTTTGAAAAGTATGCTTTGAAACCTTATCAACTATTGGTTTCAAAATATTAGCATCAATATCAATCAAATACTTAGGCTTTCTATGCAAAACTCCAGGCGGTATTCTCAAAAGTAGAGTTGCCTCAACATTAAGAATGTCAACAACATTGGGGATAGATGGTGTACCTTCAACCAAAGATGAAAAGGATGGTGTACCTTGAAATTGAGATGTAAAAGATGGTGTACCTTCAACTTGAGATGTGGAAGATGAAGTGTTTCCAACTTGAGATGTGAATGTTGTACTTTCAACATGGCATGTTGTACATGGTGTGCCTTCAACTTGACTTGTGGTTAATTATATGCCCCCAATTTCAAAATTCAATTGTCTCATTGCACAAAGGTTTTGCATTTGTTGTCTTTGTGATGTCAATTCCACATCTCTCTTACATTGCATGGATTTTTCATGGTCCTCTTGAATAAGCATGTCTTCTTCTATGGTGTTCAATTTCCTTCACGAAGTTGCCTCATTCTCTCTTTACTTTGCTTTCTCGGCTTCATGCTCATCCAGTGTTATAGTCTTTAGTCGTTTTCTCTACATGATGATGAATTCTACAAGTATGCACCATTTAGCAAGGTTGACCAAATTTAAGTAATATTCGCAATCCATTTCATTATCATTCAAAATTGGTAATTATAAAGTCAAGTAAACAAATACGAAAAAAAACAAAATCAAATAAAAATGATTGCAACTGGACTATGTCAGAAGGTGACAAGCACAAAATGCATAAATACAAATAGAATGCACCTTAAAATTTGAGATTTGATATTACAATTTGAAAATTATGCCATGTTCTTTCATTTTTTGCTTCAAACCCTTTAAAAATTTGACTTTTTACACAACTTCCTTCAAATTCAATGTTGAGTTTTATGTAAATCTAATAGGATTAGTAAAAAATATGAAAAGAATAGGTCTATATTCTCAAATTTAAACAAAAAACTCATAATAAACATTTGAATTCTAGAGACATGAAAATATTACCTCATATAATCAAGTTTGATCTAAAAACTTCAAATTTTTATCTTCTACATTGTCAAATGAACAAAAAGGTGGTGGAAAGGTGATGGAATATTAAAAATATGCTTGTGCAAGACGTCAACACCATGAAAAAGTGTTTCTTTCTCAAATAATGCACCAAAACCAAACAAAATCAGAGAATGTAGGCCTTAAATATGGGTCATGTGCCTCTTTTTACTATTTTTAGTGCAGGTTATTTGGTGCTCGTTGAATAACCTTTATTGAGATTTTTTGATCCAAGTAACAAATTGGGAAAGAAGAGAGAGAGAGAGAGAGAGAGAGAGAGAGAGAGAGAGAGAGAGAGAGAAGGAAATGGAATGAGTGAGAGAGAGACACACAAAGACCCTCACTCGTAAACCTTGTACCCTCAATCGTAAACCTTAAACTCTATGCTGATACCCTCAACTGTAAACTAAATACCCTAAACCCTACACCTCAACCCTAGATACCTTATACCATCAACCCTCGACCTATACCCTCAACCCTATAATTAGTACCCTTAACCCTAAATTATACACCCTAAACCCTAAACCCTATACTAATACCCTCGACCCTATAACCGTATGTGCTAAACCCTCAACCCTATAACTTATACCTTATACCCTCAACCATAAAGCCAATACCTTAAAACTTGAACCTTATAATACTCTAAACCCTTTAACCTATTTACCCTAAACTTTGTATCATCAATCTTGTACCCTAAACCCTATACCCTATGTACCCTAAATCGTATACCAATACCCTAAACCCTATACCCTATACCCTAAACCTTATACCCTATGTACCCTAAACCTTGTACCATCAATCTTGTACTCTAAACCCTATACCGATACCATAAACCCTATACCCTATATCCTACACCTTATATCTTATACCTAGATAGGGAGAGAGAGGAGTAAGATAGATAGAGGGGGATAGGGACTATCCTAATGAAGGTTGAAATTTGAGGCAATCTTCTCTGGCATGAACAAGGTAGTTGCTAGCTCTCCTCATATGCCACCTATAGCATCACAATCTCTCAAGATGGAGGAACTAACTGATGACTGTTAATGTTTGTGAGCAGCTTCGGATTCATCCTTCCAGCCACAAATGAAGACATAATAAATGTAGCCTATCGGCTATTTATTTATAAGTCATTTATTTTGAGCGCTTCTCTTGGCAACATTATGATTTCACTTGAGGCTGACATTCTTTATGATTTGTATTTAATATTTATTATTGTATTATGGCCGACCTTATAACATGAAGAGGTGCGACCTCTCAAATTTGTATATATACAAGGTTCATCCTTCCATTTATTATTCATCAAGAAAATGTGAATTATCTCCAAGTGTGAATTTGTTCAAGAGGCAAGTCAAGTGCGAACTTCTAGTGACAAGTGCGAACTTCTTCAAGTGTCAAGTGTGAATCTTCTTCAAGTGCTGAGTACGAAGTTTATCTAAAGCTGAGTGTGAACTTTACCAAGGGCAAGTTGCGAATATCCTTGAAGGACAGATTTATACTATCAGAAGTGCAGGTCCTTATCTATCATTGTATCTGGTGAAGGTACAGATTTTTGGCCTTGTGTTCGGCCTCATTGTAAAGTGAATTGTTGCCACTATTTATATAAATAAGAGAGATCTTTGTTGTTGGGTTTTTCTCCCTCAAGAGGAGGGTTTTCCCAGGGTATCTGATGTGTTATTTTGTCTAATTTTTTGTGCATATAATCTATTCTTTAAAATTTACATGGTATCATAGCAGGTTTGAGAGGATCATGATCAGATTATTGCAAATCAGCATACCCTTTTGTTGCTCACTTATCTACTTCAATCAAGATGGTGAATGGTTTGAAGGTTGAAGATAGACTCGAAGGTGCATCCAACTTCACATCATGGAGATTCAGGATCATGCTTACCTTGCATGAAAATGACTTGGGTGAGTTCGTGGAGCCTAGCACTTCTGCCCCTGAGGAAGAAGAAGAAAAGTTGCAGTGGCTGAAGAAAGACATTAAAGCAATGAAGATTTTGGTTGATTTTGTAAAGGATCACATTGTTCCCATCATCTCTAAGTTGAAGACAGCGAGAGATATGCTCAAGACCTTGGAAGAGATGTACGAAATCAACAATACCAGTCGGGCACTTGCACTGAAGCAACAACTTCATCATGTGAAGATGACGAAAGGTGAATCTGTGATTGCATACTTTATGAGGATTGCAGATTTGAGAGATCGGCTCTCTACAATTGGGCATATGGTTGAAGACAAGGATCTGACTATGCTCACTCTCAATGGGCTGCCTTTGTCTTGGGAATCATACATTCAGGGAATCAGTGTGAGGTCAAAATTGCCTAAGTTTGATCGCCTAAGACCTGATTGCATTTAAGAGGAATCAAGGTTGATGGCAAGAGGCGTTGGTCAAAGTTCAAAGAATGAAGATATTCATGTTCTCGCCTCCCATACTTCAAAGAAGAAAGGAAAAGATGGAAGGAAAGGATTCTTCAAAAGGAATAGGGACAAGGGAAATGATGATGCTCCTCCATCTAAGAAGAAGAGGGATATGTCCAAGATTCAATGTTTTAGGTGTGATAAGTTTGGGCACTTCGCCAAGTATTGTCCAACTAGACCTAAGCAACAGGTCACCATTGCGGATGTTGATGATGCCTCTCCTCAAAAGGATTCAAGTGAATATTCGTTCTATTCAGCATTATCAAGCAGTGTACCTTCCGACACCAACACTTGGATAATCGATAGTGGTGCTTCACGTCACATCACCGATTTCAAGGAGCACCTATCAAGTTTGGTGGAGAAGGAGTCTTCTGAACAAGTCATCATTGGAGATGATGCTAGCTACTCTGTGAAAGGAGTTGGGACCTCTACACTTCATTTGGATTCCGGCATTTCACTTCAATTGGGTAATGTTCTTTATGTTCCTGGAATCAAGCGCAATCTTATTTCTATATCAGCTTTGGAAGATAAAGGATACCAAGTTGCCTTCTCCAAAGGCAAAGTTTTAGTATGGATGGAGAACTCTAGCTTCAAGGATGCTCAAGTAATTGGAGTTAGACATGAAAACCTTTACAAGGTCTGCACACATTCATTACAAGCTTTGGTTCATGACTCTTCAAGTCTATGCGATCTTTGGCATTGGAGATTGGCTCATCTACACTTTCGAGCTTTACCTATCATCGAGAAGATGGTGATGGGCCTTCCTAAGTTCACTCAAGAGCACGAAGGTACTTGCAAGGGCTGCACATTAGGTAAGAATATAAAAGCTCCCTTTCATAGTAGAGAAAATAGATCTAAGTGTATTTTAGAGCTTATTCATTCTGATTTATGTGGTCCTATGTTTGTTCCTTCTTCGAGTGGTTTCTTGTATTATGTTCTTTTCATTGATGATCACTCTAGGAAGACTTGGATTTATTTTTTGAAATCTAAAGAGTCTGAGGAAGTGTTGGATAGGTTTAAAGAGTTTAAAGCCTTAGTAGAAAATATTTCTGGTAAAAGAATTAAGGTCCTCAGATCTGACAATGGTGGAGAATACACCTCTGGTAGTTTTCGAAATTTTTGTATTGATGCAGGGATTAAGAGGGAGTTATGTGTTCCCTATAATCCCCAACAAAACGGTGTTGCAGAAAGAAAGAATAGAACGATTGTGGAAGTAGCAAAGGCCATGATCCATGATCAAGATTTGCCAACCTACCTATGGGCAGAAGCTTCCAGGACAGCTGTGTATGTTCAGAACAGAAGTCCTCATAAGATCTTGGAGAATATGACTCCAAAAGAAGCCTTTATAGGGAAGAAGCCTGAAGTCAGTCACTTGAGGATCTTTGGATGTCCTGTCTATGTTCATGTTCCCAAGGAAAAGACAACCAAGCTGGAGCCTTCTGGCAAGAAGGGAATATTTGTGGGCTACAATGAGACATCAAAAGCCTACAAAATTTACATTCCAAGTCAGAAGTTGATTGAGATCAGTAGGGATGTCACATTCGAGGAAGATGTTGCATTCAGGAGATCCAGGGGGATTCATATGGAGATTGATAATGAAGAGTCTCCTCAAGATATGGAAGTTGACCATACTCCTCAGATTCAGAGAGAGACTTCAGAACCAAAAGAAGATATTGATCATGTTGAACCCTTGGAACCTACTGATGGGCCTACTGATATTGTTATCGGAAGAAAGAGACCTCTATGGGCTAGTCGCACTATGCAAGAGGCTGAAAGCTTTGCAGCTCCTAGAGGCACATTCAGAGAAAGCAAAAGGCCACATAAGTTCTCCAGTTATGTTGCCTTGATGAGTCAGATTATAGAATCCGAGCCTACCTATGTTGAGGAAGCATCTAGTCATCAAGTTTGGAGAGATGCTATGGCAGAGGAGTATCAGTCAATTCTTAAAAATGGTGTTTGGGATATTGTTCCTAGACCCGAGGGCAAGTCTGTGGTATCTTCTAAATGGCTATTCAAGATTAAGCATGTTGCAGATGGAAGCATTGAGAAGTACAAGGCTAGATTTGTGGCTCGTGGGTTCTCTCAGAAAGAGGGAGTTGATTATGATGAGACTTTTGCTCCTGTTGCTCGCCACACTTCGGTCAGAACCATCATTGCTATTGCTGCATCTAGAGGATGGAAGATTCATCAGATGGATGTGAAGACAGCCTTCCTCAATGGAGTAATTAAGGAGGAAGTTATATAGAGCAACCTAATGGATTTGAGATTTATGAGGAGTCACATGTTTGCAAGCTGAAGAAGGCCTTGTATGGTCTTAAACAGGCTCCTCGTGCATGGTACGAAAGGATTGATCAGTACCTATCAAGTTTGGGCTTCTTGAAGAATGATGTTGATTCAAATCTCTACTTCAAGGTAATCAATGGTGATGCATTAATTTTGGTTTTATATGTTGACGATCTGATCCTTACTGGAGAAGATCACCTGATTCTTGAATGTAAGAAGGAATTGACTTCTGAATTTGAGATGAAGGACCTTGGGCTCATGCATTACTTCCTTGGCTTAGAATTCTGGCAGAAACTAGATGGAATGATTCTAAGTCAAGGGAAGTACACCATTGATATACTTAAGAGATTTGGCATGATGGATTGCAAATCCATGTCTACACCTATGGAGACCAATCTACATAAATTGAAGGAGGATGCAGCTAGTTTAGATTTGGTGGATCCCACATTGTACGTAGACAGTGATTGATCCTTGATGTATCTAGTTAACACTAGACCCGATATCAAGGCGCAAAGGAGTGCACTTAGCTAATTTATGTGATCTCGAGACAGATACATCTTGTTGGCAGCCTAAACATATTCTCGAGATACCGGCAAGTAAAATGTTTCTGGATATGGGCTGAGGTATACTGCATGCGCACTTGAGCCGCTACGGTTTTACTCGATTCTCGGACAAGTGTGCTGTGTCTGCATCTGGGAAGAGCACCTCCTCGCTGTTGCTTCACTTTGCCCTCACATGATTTCTTAAAAACAGAAGTAACACCGTGAGTATCGAGTACAAATGGTGAGGCCGCAGTATATTGGTAACTGTATGGCAAATCCTCTAGAAGCGGCAGGGATTTGTAGCCCAGATTGTTTGGACAATCAATGGAGCTCACTATCATTCATTGTGATAATCGCAGTTGTGTGAAGCTTCGGCCAATCCCAGGTTTCATGATAGATCCAAGCATGTTGGAGAGACTGCTACCACTATTAGAGATGGCAAAATGCCAAGGTCATATGTTTGAGGTAATATTAGCACCGATGAGCAGATGGCGATATTCTCACCAAGCTTCCTCGCAAGGGATAAAGTTTGTGTAATTTCGAGATGTTTGGTATGGTGGAGAATCCGTTCTCGACCGGAGTAAGAGTCTCTCGCGACGCGGAGCCTTGTTAATGCATTTTCTTCTTAGACTAAGAATTTGAGGTGCAAGCCCTTGTTAATGCATTTTCTTCTGAGACGGAAGAATTTGAGGTGCAAGCCCTTGTTAATGCATTTTCTTCTGAGATGGAAGAATTTGAGGTGCAAGCCCTTGTTAGTGCATTTTCTTCTGAGATGGAAGAATTTGAGGTGAAAGCCCTTGTTCCCACCCTCTGAGCTAAGTCATGGTGGATGTCATGTGTGAGACTCCATGACATATATTGTACTTGTGTTTCACCCTCTGAGAGAGTCATGGTGAAAGTCACGTTGAGGTGACAACATCACGCAAGTGATGAACACTTGTACTTACCATATTATGGTTGATATCGTGTTGAGGCGATATCTAATATCATGTTGAGGTGATATTCTTCTTTTCACATCTGGTTGCAACCAATGTGATGGACATCATGTTGAGAAGATTTGTCTTGAGCAGCTAGAAGTTCTCTCCCTAGCTAAGAGGGAGTGTTAATGTTTGTGAGCAGCTTCGGGTTCATCCTTCCAGCCACGAATGATGACATAATAAATGTAGCCTATCGGCTATTTATTTATAAGTCATTTATTTTGAGCGCTTCTCTTGGCAACATTATGATTTCACTTGAGGCCGACATTCTTTATGATTTGTATTTAATATTTATTATTGTATTCTGGCCGACCTTATAACATGAAGAGGTGCGACCTCTCAAATTTGTATATATACAAGGTTCATCCTTCCATTTATTATTCATCAAGAAAGTGCGAATTATCTCCAAGTGCGAATTTCTTCTAAGTGCGAATTTGTTCAAGAGGCAAGTCAAGTGCGAACTTCTTCTAGTGACAAGTGCGAACTTCTTCAAGTGTCAAGTGCGAATCTTCTTCAAGTGCTGAGTACGAAGTTTATCTAAAGCTGAGTGTGAACCTTACCAAGGGCAAGTTGTGAATATCCTTGAAGGACAGATTTATACTGTCAGAAGTGCAGGTCCTTATCTGTCATTGTATCTGGTGAAGGTACATATTTTTGGCCTTGTGTTCGGCCTCATTGTAAAGTGAATTGTTGCCACTGTTTATATAAATAAGAGAGATCTTTGTTGTTGGGTTTTTCTCCCTCAAGAGGAGGGTTTTCCTAGGGTATCTGCTATGTTATTTTGTCTGATTTTCTGTGCATATAATCTGTTCTTTAAAATTTACAATGACAAGTTAAACACTATAGATAATGTTGTCACTAATTATGAGGTATTGCTTCAAGATAATGTTTCTAGTTCTAAGGTTATGGGCTCACAAAATAATATACCTAGGTCCTCACAGGGCAAAAAGAACAAAAAAAATCTAAATACTACAATTGAAGCTCCTCTTTGCACAAGTATTAAAATTATTAATGAAACTCCTCACAGTGAGGCATGCCTTATCAAACAACAAGCACTCTTAGATTTAATGAGAAAGGAAAGAAAGGGAGAAAAATTTAGCTTGGATCTTAACTCAAAAGTTGAATTGGAGCAAGAGTAGCTTGACATTCCTACAACTAGAGTTGGTTTTCGTAGCAACGCTTATAATACCAATGGAAAGGATAATGGGTTTTTAGGGATCAACAAAAATATTGTAAGTCTTGAAAATCGCAACCTTTTTCCATAGTGGTTGGCTAGAACCAAAAGGTTGCATGATACCTTACACACTGGAAATGGTGGATTAAATGTTATTAACAATGAAATTGTTGGTAATTCTGCTTGCTTGACTACAGATATCACAAATAAAGGGAGTGGACTTTCTAATGATCATATGGTTTATGCTTGTAGAGATATCAAAAGACCTTCGTGTTATAATTTTGAAAATGTAGGTGAACAAGTAACAGTAAGAGAGAATATAGATGATAAAAAAATTTAGAGAGAAAAAAAAAATAGTCCTTGCTTCTTCCTAGGGTAAGGGTAAGTGGCAAAAGCATATAAGAAATGAATTATTGGTTGGTGAAAGAAAAGTTCAGGATCAAAATTAGACAGGTGAAAGAAAAGTTCAGGATCAAAATTAGACAGGTGAAAACGTAAACACTTCAAAGAAGTTGATACATTATAATAATTTTAAGTTAAAGCAAATTTATATCCATTTATGAGGACCTCAGTAGTACCACTTGTGGAAAGATCCACCTACCCATGATCCATTCTTGATAGGGGTGGAGGTCCTTAGCTTCATATTTTCTGCAAGTTATGGTGTTTGGAAAATAGATAAAGTAACTCTATTAAGGAGCATCAAAAGTTGATGGAAAATCCAAGAAAATGGCAGGCCACCAAAAATCATTGTGAAATGCTTCCACAACATCACCCATGGCTAAATTGTTGGTGATGGCATTGGAGGTGGTATTGGCCTCAAATGATTATGACATAGGCTTTCTCTTAAGGTCGATTGTCTTCTATCTCAAATGACTCATATTGGACACTTATAATTTTGCAACCATCACATGATTTGAGAGGCCCAACATTAATGACTACATCCTTAAGCCATGCACCTTCATAACCAATTTGATTGCTATAATGCTCCACCAAGCTTCCTCTTTGGAACTCCATTTTACTCCCTTGATCTTAAAATTGAAGGCCTAATTAAAAAAGGAAAAACCCTCATTAGGCCATCCAAACCCTCTTTTATTGGTAAAAGGGCAATTTTTTAGATACAAAGATTAATTAAAAGAAAGCTAAATTAAATTAAAAATATCCCCTTAATGAGCCCACATGTGCCATTAGACATCCTAGACGTGAGGATAGGAAATAAAAATAATTATTCAATTGTCATTAAATGTCATTTTATCCTCCGAACAGCTGGCTGTTTTAACTTTTTCCTTTTTAAACAGCTATAAATACTAATTTGGGCACTTGATAACTTGCATAGGGTCCCACACATGATAATGTACAGCTGGGTATCATTTATATATGGTGGCAAGTGTAGAAACTTAATTAATTAGAGACATCAGATTTCCATGTCCATAGTAATTAACAAATGAATTCTGGAGTTAAGTTTGAAAGAAGTCTTATTGGGGTTTGGCTTGCATAGAAATGTTGTGGCTGATTCTATGAGGCATGCTATTTTACTTAATATTTGGAAAAGTCGATGTTTGGCAGTTTTTGCAAAGCATAATGTACAGCAGGAAGCGGAAATGCTAAAGTTTTACTTTAACGTCATCTTCCAAATTGTGATCTTGTGTTCTCAACTACAGGGGGTGCCCAAAGAAAAGCTGAAGATCAGCAACCACTTGGATGAGATAAAATATCAAATGCTTCAGCTTCATGTTAAAGATTCTTTATGTTCCTTGCAGCTGCAATATAAGTTTAAATTCAGAGTTGAATGCTGTTCATAAGCCAAGGTTATGGCTGCGGTTGTATGTTAATGTTTTCAGCCATTTCTTATGCTTACAGTTGTCAGTTATATGTTGTAGTATGGCTGCAGTTGTATGTTAATGTTTTCAGCCATTTCTTATGCTTATAGTTGTCAGTTATATGTTGTAGTAGCTGCTGGACTGCCTTGTAATTCTTCTCTTTTTCCAACCTTGAGTTGCCTTCTCTTATTGTAATTTATTCGCATTGTTTCAATACAAAAAAAAATGAAATTTCTGGATTCAACTGTGTAACATTTATTTTGCATCAATAAATCTACACAGTTGAATCCAGAAATTTCGTGTGTTAATTAATTTATTTAAAAAGTTGCACTCCATTTAAACTTCTTTCTTGATTCCATTTAAACTTCTTTTCTAATTCCAATGCCTAAAATTGCATGTTTATGATCCCATATGTGTGGTTGTACAAATTCAGCACTTTCTTATACATGTTAAGCATTTGAAACTTTCATTTTCTCATTTATTTTTATGGTAATAGGCAATGTTTCGTTTTTGAAGCTTGGCATGTGTCTTTTTGATATATCTTCATCTGCCATGCATTGGAAAGCTTATAATGTCCTCAATTTTTAACATTGCAGGGATTGTGGAAGGCAGATCTCTGTTTTGGAGAAGAAATTAAAGATTTTATGCAAGAGAGTTCATGGTTTTCCTCTTAAACATGAGGGTTTTGATAGACATTAACAAATTCATTCTTGCAAGCTTATCCATATGTCAACGAGTGTTTTGCATCATCCTTTGAACGGTTTACTTGATCTAAGCATGAACGTACTTGTACAATTGAAGATTATGGACTAACATGATAATATTCTGTGTATGAAGGAGGGTTCATGACCTTCCTATTGTGAGAGTCCTAAAGGACTGTTATTATGCCATTTGAGAGTCCGTAGTAATGAGATCTCCATGGAAGAGAAATAATTTTTTGTGTAAGGATGTTAAGGGATCACCCAGGGGTTGAAAGAAGATAAAATACTAAAAAGAGGGGTCTTTCATAAGTTTTTAGGACTGTCACAGTCCATATCATAGTTGGAAAACTCGGACTCGGCAGCCCAAAAATATGACCCGGACTCGGGACTCGGCACGGACTCGGGAAAAGACTCGGCTAGGACTCGGCAAAAAAAAAAACCGTAGTTTTACAAAAAAACAAGAACAAATTAATGCATTTAGAGAACATAAGAGCCTAATTTGATTATCAAACACTTATAATTCAAAGATTACACATGTCATATGATCATCAAACACTCAATAATTGAAATTTCATCATTCATAGTCATCAAATACTCATAGTTTCAATGTAGAACAGCATCATAAATTTATAAATGTTTACATATAATCATGTCAAAAAGAGGAAAACATTAACAACCACATGTAATCTACATCTTCCTTTTTCCCCTCCCAATGGTACTCAATTTTGGAGGCCTAGAACTAGAAGGTGCCCGTGCTATAGTATCCAAACGAGGACTAGGAGATCGAGAAGGGGAAACATGATATTCGAATGTGTCTTCATCGTCCTCCATGGCATCCAATCTTGCTGCTTCTTCTTTGCTGCTGCTGCTCTCTCTAATTCAGCAAGATCCTCATCAGTAAGGAAGACATCAGCCTCATCATTTTGTTCATCAATAGTCCATTCACCATATGGATCAATGTCATCCAAGTCGATGGACTCGTGTGAAACACCCTCCACCTTTCTAGTTCGAAGGCGAAGGTTGTATCGAACAAAAACTAAATCATTTAGGCGCTGCTGAGTCAACCTATTCCTCTTCTTTGTGTGAATGTTCTCAAATAAACTCCAATTCTGTTCACACCCAGAAGCACTGCATGGCTGTGACAAGACACGTATGGCTAGCTTTTGAAGATTTGGTGTGCTAGCACCATAGTTCTCCCACCATAGATCTACAAAAACATGTTTAAAAAATATAAGTATTAAGAACTAAGAATAAAGTAAACAATCTATATGTAAGAATCAAGTTTCTAATTTCATTTTTTACCTGGTTGTTGTTTTCCTCTCCTTTCAATTGCTTGTTGGGAGGAAAAGAGTCTCCCCTCTGCACCTTTGTAGACCTTGAATAGATAAAAGAAAAAGTAAATCAAATATAGAAAATTCATAGATAGTCAAGGCTCAACATTGCAAATTCATAAATAAGATGTAACAAATCTCACCTCCAACTCATCAAGCACTTTATCTCTCAGCTCAGGATCAGGCACCATCCTATCAATGCATATGACAAGACCTTCCATGACCTCCTCATCCGCCTTAAATGTGTCCGAGAAGTAGAACTTCGGATTCAAGAAGTAGGCAAAGGCATGGATCGGCTGGTGGAGTTGGTGTGTCCATCTCCGATCAATGATGCGCCATATGATTTCATATTTCTTTTTGTTTCCGCCATAGTAACGTGATATGGCCTCTTTGGCCCTATCCATGGCCTCATAGATGAACCCCATTGGCATGCCATCTCCATCCACCATACGAAGAACCCTCACCAAAGGTTCTGTCACCTAAAAAAATGAAAACAAATGTTAAATCATAACAAAATTAACCCCTCAAAAAAAAAAACAGCAAATAGATTATCATGTATAATTTATTTTTGTGTGATTGCTACTTACCCCCATCAACTCCTCTCCATTTTTGATGAATGTCTCATCAAAAACTATGGCAACAATCCTCTCCCCTTCAGGTCTATTGGAAAATGAGGACTCCTTCCAAGCATCAAACACGAACATTTGTTTGAGATGACCAATGGCACCAAGAATGCTTTGCAATGTGAGGAAGTGGCTAGCAAATCGTGTCACTCCAGGTCGCACAAGGTCCTTGCCATTTGTAAATTTCCTCATCAAAGAAAGCACCCAAGTATGGTTGTAGATAAATTTTGTAACACTTTTTGCATCTTCAACCACACTTTTGACCCATGAAATCTTCCCAATGTCCTCTAGCAATAGGTCTAAGCAATGTGCAGCACATGGAGACCATGCAATTGTGGGATACCTCTCCATAAGTAGTCTACCTGCAGCTACATATGCAGCTGCGTTGTCCGTGATGATTTGGACAACATTATCAACTCCAACCTCCTGGACCACCCCATCTAATAGATTGCATAAAGTCTCAGCATTTTTAACTTCATGGGAGGCATCTATTGATTTTAGAAACACCAATCCACCATTAGAGGCCACTAAAAAGTTAAGGAGAGTTCTATTTCGTCCATCTGTCCACCCATCAGATAAAATGCTGCAACCTTTTCTTCGCCAAAATTTTTTTGCTCATCAACCACAAGCCGTGTATTCTTTACGGCTTCCTCTAGCAATGGCCCACTCAAATCTTTAGATGATGGGGTCTTAAACCCCTTTCCTGCAACTGTAAGGGCATTCACCAAACCTTCCCAATATGGGCTGTTTGCAACATTGAAAGGTAGATTATTGTAGTACCAAAAGTTTGCAGCAGCCATCCTAGCTTCTTGATGCTTTTCTTTATTCCAACCAGTACCTTCAAGTGAAGGTTGTGCTCCTGGAACATTACGTGGAATAAAATAATTTGGTCCTGATGAAGGACCCTGACTAGCAGTAGAAAAAGAACCATCAGGACTCTCACCAAAAGATGAATGTGGAGCACGGAAGCTTGGACTTGCAACACCATGGGGCATATAGGGTGTAGATTGGGATTGAGATCCACTCATCGCTGCTGTTAGGGCATCCTTTGTTTTTTGTCTTCCCTCTTTCTTAAGCTCATATTCAGCAAGAAGGGCCTTCATCTCTCTAATAATCTCAGGAGTAGTATTCTTGCATCCCTCCACATTTTGCCCGGGTATTCTAGCAAGGTGGTATTTTAATCTGTTTATTCCTCCTGTCATCCATTTGTTGCATTCATGACATGTCAATTCACCTTTTTTATTTCCTGGAATTCCATACTTCCATGCAGGGTCTTTTTTTACTCCCTTTGGATTTGAAGACGACATTGCTGTTTCAAGTTCAAAATGGAAAAAAAAATCAGCTAGGGTTTGCTAAAAAATCAGCAAATAAATGTGATTCAAAATTTCAAAGTTTCAAACATTTGCAAAAGAAAAAAAATGCAAAACCAAGCTTGAAAGTAGAAACAATAAGAATTAGGCTATTAAGGAAAATAGAAAAAAATTTGGCAGCATTTCCCCTTATTTTTCTTGATTTTTTAAATTTTGAATGCAAAAAAATTGAAGAAAACAAACAAAAAGAAGTGTTAGATCACTTACCTTGCTCTATTTTGACCTTTTTAGTTCGTTCTCCTTTCTTCTATCAACCCCAAAGCAATTTGCAGACCTGGTTTTCACAAGTGAGTCAAAAAATGAAAAAAAAAGCCAAAAAAAACATGGGTTTTAACCCGTTTTTTGACTCAGCCGCGCAGGGAGTCCTGGGTCGACTCTCGAGTCCGTCGGCGAGTCGACTCGGCCGAGGGTCGGGACTCCCGAGTCCGTGGCGAGTCGGCCGAGTCCGCAATCTATGGTCCATATAACAGTCCACTGTTACTCGGAATCATAATAATGTTTCTAACATTTTGTCCACGAGTCCTTGAATCTTTCACCATGGACATTGAGAGGGTGAAGGTAGGTTATCATTGCAAATTTCCAAGACAAATCACCAAAGGGAGTACCTGAATACATCCTCAAATGCAAGAGGTATTGTCGCATTGAAGAAATGCAGTCAGAACAGTCATACTTAATTGCTTTCATTTAAGATTGTTTGTCATTCATCATGAAAAGGTCACTCTAAAGCTAAGGCTTCCTAGATTCTATTAAACCTTAGGAGTATTATAAATAAAATATTCAAAGCTAATGACCACCTAAAAGACCAAGCTATTGCTGGACTGTCACGCTGCAACTGTCATAACAGCCAACCAGACCATCAAATCCCATGAATAAAGAGTAGTGAAGGAAAATATTATCTTACTGTAGTCCACATAAAACTCTAGCTAGGGGGCGTCATTAGACTGTTGTACAGCCATAAAGAAGGCTGTTATAACAGTCTTAAATAGGATAGCCCTAGACAGTGTTTGCAAAAATACGATTTTGCGCATTTTGATAGATGAAATATTTTAACCTAGACGTCTTAATGTTGTTCAAACATGAGAGGATAATAATAATGAAAAACCCAAGACATAAAATGAAAAAAATGATTGTTGAAACAAGGTTGCAAAAACTGTCAAAAGTGAAAAAGTTGTCAAAAAGTTGCTACATGCATAGATTTCCTGCATCAAACCATAGGTTAGGCCATTTTGGGTTTGGAATGAAATATTAAATTTATAACATGTCCAATAGACAAAATTTAAAAGTGTCAACAATTGCAAAAATTTAACCGAAAAACAAAAAAATTGCAAAATTGCAAAATTATCAACTTTGACATTTTTTGCATTTTTTATTCAAATGATGAATCTAAGGGTGACTAATGGTTATAAATGATTATAATGATGTGTTTATAAGGAATTTGATGCTTCCCATGTCCGTTTGCAAGATTGGATAGCTGAAAGTGCTTGGAGACATGAGAGCAACATTTGGAAACTATATTATCTTGATGATTTTCAACTTGTACCTACAAAATTGAAGTTTCAACATGTCAATAATATTGAAAACAAACTACAATATCTGAAATATGAAAAATCCAAAAAATGCTGCTTCTGTACATGCACATTTAGAGCCAAAAATGCTAAAAATGGAGACAAGGTTTTGAAGTTGAGCAACAATGAAGTCTATAATCATGTACCTAATCTGAAGCCTTAAACATGACTGTTGCATCCTTCCAGGAGGTTCTAAATTTCTGTTTCAGATCTGAAATGCAAATTTTATGACTGAAAATGATGAAAAAAAGAAGAATAAGCGAGCTTTTGATGGTGGAATCAATTACCTACAAATGCATATTGATATTTGTACCTAGGAAATGAAGAGGTACAGCTGCACATGGAGAAGAACAAGGTTTTCTACAACTGCATGTGTCCTTTTACTGAAGTCTCTCATCCTACAAGTCTTGTCATACTACAAGTTGTTGGAATTGTAGTTGCAAAAAGTAAATGTTAGATAAGGTGTTGCAGTTACAAATATTTAATGTTTGGAAACTTGAGAAAAGTTGTCATTTGCTAAAATTAGAAAACTTGCTACAGAAAATAGATGTGAAATGAGGAAAAGTTTCTTTTGGTACTAAGTGAAGCTTGTTGAGGAAGCTATAAGGACATGCAGAAAATTTTCCTTAGAAATTGTGCCCACCACCAAGATTGACTTGTGAGCATCCAATTTGAGCTATTGGATCAAATTAATCTTAGCCATTGATTGCAAAAGTGAAAACTTAGTATTGTCAACCTGATTTCTATAAGTAGACAGCTGAAACTCTTTGTAAGAATTGGAAACCTATTGTAAAACTTTGATTTTGAGAACAATAAAAGAATTACTACTTCTATTTTTACTTGGTTTTCCAAATATCAAGTCATTTTCTTACATTTTCATAATCTATTTTATTGGATATTGATGAGTTTGTGATGTACTTCATATCAAAAGTTGTTTGTTGATTGTAGGCAACCTTGTGTGACCAACTTGAGCACCATTATTTATTATCATGGAGAATCTTGTTAAATTGTACTAGGAATTGGGTGTTTGATGAAGATTGCGTCATGATTTGAAACTCCCTTGAATATTGCATTGTCTTTGTGATGTTGTTAGTTATTTGGTTAAGCAAAGATTAGTTTTATTTGTAGGCATGTCTATCCATTGCTAAGGCTGAAATATGGATAAAGATTTGGATTTTTAGTTAATTTTCTTTCTAACCCATCTCTTTCCTACCCAATCTTTTGCAATTTTTTCATATCTAGTTAGTTTAAGATTAGAATAGGATTTCCAAACTTGCATAGTGCTTTTATAGAGTTCAATTTTTATCGATGCAAGTTGATATATTGCTGGTTACAGACTGAAAAGTGAAAACTGATATTTTATGGCAATATATGTTAGGATCCGTTTGTTTATGCATTGCTAAATCTGAAAACTGATTGTTTGTGTGCAATTTAACTTGTTTGTGTAATAACCACCCTCATTTTTTATTTTATTTTTATTTTGAAAATATGTTAGCCTCAATTGTAAATGAAAAGCATAACAACTTTCTTTCCACTTTCTGATCACCCAAATCCCGGAATGGGAAAGGTAAGAGCATACAGCGTCAAGATTACAACTAAACTAAAATCAACTGCTGAAAGGAAGCATCAGGCGGCAAGCTGGCCAAACCACTCATTCAATATGATGCATATGCAATGCAGAAAGAGAAACATCCACTCATAGATTGCGGACTCGGCCAACTCGCCGCGGACTCGGGAGTCAAGTCCAGGCGAGTCCTGGGTCAGGACTCCCGATTCCAACCTCAGGACTCGGCCGAGTCCTAAGGTCGGACTCGGGAGTCCCAGCCCAAGACTCCCCTGCGCGGCTGAGTCAAAAAATGGGTTAAAACCCATGTTTTTTTTGGCTTTTTTTTTCATTTTTCGACTCACTTGTGAAAACCAGGTCTGCAAATTGCTTTGGGGTTGATAGAAGAAAGGAGAACGAACTAAAAAGGTCAAGTCCTAAGGTCGGACTCGGGAGTCCCAGCCCAAGACTCCCCTGCGCGGCTGAGTCAAAAAATGGTTTAAAACCCATGTTTTTTTTGGCTTTTTTTTTCATTTTTCGACTCTCACTTGTGAAAACCAGGTCTGCAAATTGCTTTGGGGTTGATAGAAGAAAGGAGAACGAACTAAAAAGGTCAAAATAGAGCAAGGTAAGTGATCTAACACTTCTTTTTGTTTGTTTTCTTCAATTTTTTTGCATTCAAAATTTAAAAAATCAAGAAAAATAAGGGGAAATGCTGCCAAATTTTTTTCTATTTTCCTTAATAGCCTAATTCTTATTGTTTCTACTTTCAAGCTTGGTTTTGCATTTTTTTTCTTTTGCAAATGTTTGAAACTTTGAAATTTTGAATCACATTTATTTGCTGATTTTTTTTTCCATTTTGAACTTGAAACAGCAATGTCGTCTTCAAATCCAAAGGGAGTAAAAAAAGACCCTGCATGGAAGTATGGAATTCCAGGAAATAAAAAAGGTGAATTGACATGTCATGAATGCAACAAATGGATGACAGGAGGAATAAACAGATTAAAATACCACCTTGCTAGAATACCCGGGCAAAATGTGGAGGGATGCAAGAATACTACTCCTGAGATTATTAGAGAGATGAAGGCCCTTCTTGCTGAATATGAGCTTAAGAAAGAGGGAAGACAAAAAACAAAGGATGCCCTAACAGCAGCGATGAGTGGATCTCAATCCCAATCTACACCCTATATGCCCCATGGTGTTGCAAGTCCAAGCTTCCGTGCTCCACATTCATCTTTTGGTGAGAGTCCTGATGGTTCTTTTTCTACTGCTAGTCAGGGTCCTTCATCAGGACCAAATTATTTTATTCCACATAATGTTCCAGGAGCACAACCTTCACTTGAAGGTACTGGTTGGAATAACGAAAAGCATCAAGAAGCTAGGATGGCTGCTGCAAACTTTTGGTACTACAATAATCTACCTTTCAATGTTGCAAACAGCCCATATTGGGAAGGTTTGGTGAACGCCCTTACAGTTGCAGGAAAGGGGTTTAAGACCCCATCATCTAAAGATTTGAGTGGGCCATTGCTAGAGGAAGCCGTAAAGAATACACGGCTTGTGGTTGATGAGCAAAAAAAATTTTGGCGAAGAAAAGGTTGCAGCATTTTATCTGATGGGTGGACAGATGGACGAAATAGAACTCTCCTTAACTTTTTAGTGGCCTCTAATGGTGGATTGGTGTTTCTAAAATCAATAGATGCCTCCCATGAAGTTAAAAATGCTGAGACTTTATGCAATCTATTAGATGGGGTGGTCCAGGAGGTTGGAGTTGATAATGTTGTCCAAATCATCACGGACAACGCAGCTGCATATGTAGCTGCAGGTAGACTACTTATCGAGAGGTATCCCACAATTGCATGGTCTCCATGTGCTGCACATTGCTTAGACCTATTGCTAGAGGACATTGGGAAGATTTCATGGGTCAAAAGTGTGGTTGAATGTAATGACCCCTTTTTGGTGGAAGCACTTAAACCTGAATCTTGTGTTCAAAGAGTTTCTTAAAAAGACATTAGATACGTTAGAGATCAATGATTCTCAATAATAACCCCTATTAAGATGGTTGGTTATATAAATATTTTGTTCTGTCCTAGGTTTATTCATTTCCACCCTGTCACTCTGTATGAATGCTTTTAAACCCTATATTTCATGGATCCATCAGAGTAGATATTGATCACCTTTCAGACCCCAAAGATGGTATTCTATTGTATCATTCATCATCGTAGTCAATGAATAGAGTCATTATTACTTATAAGACTCACTAATTATTGTGTATATATATAATTATATATAATATGTACTATTAGTATAGATCCTCCCTCTATGAGGTATTTATGAGTCTTAGTATATCAATCAACATCATATGAATTATACATATATAATGAATTATATTTGATATATTTATATTTATCTTAGATACGCATATTAAACATACATCTCAAATACTAACTTCGTAAACCATTCTTTTATCCTCATCTAACTTGCTCTCAACATGATTGATAATTATGTACTTTATAACAGTAATCGCTTACCTTTGGCCTTTTCTCTATAATTCCCAACCCGTGGGTTTAGTCCATCCTTTTTCTTCCCATCATGAACACCCTGCTTCAGATGTGGTTACGCCACCGTTCCAGCAAGAATTAAGTATATGCTACCAACGAACTCAAACCGAACTACTGGAGAAGTTGTCTTTATCTTTATTCTGGATGAAATGCCAACTGCTCTATCCCAATGGATGGTTTACTTTGGATTGTGGTTATTGACTCGAAAGTTTGTATTGAAAGACCAAGAAGCTCCCGTAAACTCCTCTAGAGACCAATTCTCCCAGTCGACAATTACTTGGAGACAACACTATCCCATCGCCGTCCCTTCCATTATAACGGACCACCCAATATCATTCAACATCAGAAATATTGATGCCAACTATCCTTCATCCGTGTGTGTGTTGGTTAGGAGGGCCATCATTTCTCCATTCCTCACATTTCCGGAAAGCCATCAGAGAGAGTCTCCATCGCGTAGGAAGCTTTAAGTTCGAGGCAGATTTCGATGAGATGACTTTTGAACACTAATATGTGATATGCCAATTGACTATGTTTCATACCAATACTCTAATCTGCGTATCTTCACCCCGATGTCTTATGAGTTTCATATGACTTCGCATAAATAAATGATCAAAGGCTTAATCACGGGCGTGCCTTTTCATTCGCAACTTTCTTTAATTAACGTAATTTATATATTATATTTTGTATTTTATTTATTCTTTGATCTTTTCCTTCTTATTTTATATGTTATATTCGCTTTTATTTACAACTGCCAATAAAATATAGATTATTATTTGATGATGTTATAATCAAACTCACTGATAAGATATTGGTTATTTTATAATACTTGTTTATGATAATGGCCTAATTGTTAATAATATAATTATAATATTATCTTATATTTAAATGGAAATTGCTTGTAATTTAGATTTTTGATCATATTAGATGTTACCATTTCAGGGGACATGACAGTCCTCCCCAATCAAGATTGCTTGTCCTCAAGCAATCATAAAACATCCTTCACCACAATAGTTACAACTCCTCACTCAAGAAGCACTTGACAAAGAAAATTTCAACTAATCTTTCAAGTTGAAGTCACTATTGAGTAATCTTTATTTGAAAACACATCCAAAAAGAAATACTTAATGAAGCATTTAGTATAGCATAAGACATATGCATGTTGCTAAAACTACACTCCGAGCATGCAAGTTATTCATGAGAGAAACACTTATAAACACTCACGAGATTAAACTCATTAGCTGTATGGCCACATACATAGGAATACACGCAATGCTGGAATTCATGTAAGGAACAAGCACGGGATATGACATGAATCACATATTGGAGTACACATCAGGTATGAGGAAATTATTTCAGACATGCAACAAACATACAAGAGGTACATATAATCACTCATGTTGAATTCATACCATGCATGGAGCAAATTGGCATACATGAAACAAACACAAGGTAGGCACATAAGATATTGAAGCTACAATCACATTAGGAATGAGGTATGGGAAAACATACATAAGACACATTACAAAGCCCATTCAAGGTATCAAGAAGGTACTCGTGTATGAAGAATCTTGAAAAACATGAATTAATCACACATAAAGCTTTCATGAAGCAATCATATATAGCAAAACACATATACAAGTAAGGTATGTTAATACACTGCAAATACACTGAAAGAAGTATGTATGTTCAATCAAGAATATTCATTCAAGGAACATACATAACAAAATTATACACATGCAGTAAGCATATTAGGTATAAAACAAGCACGTTGGACATGAGTCACACTCATAAGATATGAATCATATATTTGAATACACTTAAGCAGTAAGGATGGAATACAGATCTGAATACATAAGGCACGAAGTATTCATGAAGTGTACACTTTTATATAGAGAGCATGAGGTATGCTTGTCAATCACAAGTAGACATGTTGAAAACACACTAGTCATGAAAGACACATTAGAAAGTTATCCACTGAGCAGTCATGTCAAATATGCATACAAGGTACAAGCATGGAGCAAACATGAACACATGTAAGAGCATAATCACAAATTACACATGAAATACAAGAAATACATTTATAAATACATGGAATAAGACACTCAATATGAGGCAAATTCTCATAGGAGCAATGGGCAATAAATTACACACAAGGCATCTAAATCATGTAATTATATGTAGGGCACATAAACTCAATTAAGGTATGCAATGCATAAATACTCATAAGGTAGGAAGCAATACTCAAACAGGAAGCATTCAAATAAGGTACATAGTAGTACGCAAAGTAATTGCAGATCATAGGAAACAATTAAAAGACATTAATCCTGAAAACAAAAATATACTTCATAAGAATACTAAATTGTAGGGCACAAATTCAAACACAATTAAAATCAAGGTAGCCTTTCTTATTATTGCTTCTTGCAAATTACATGTAACAGTGCATTCAAACATGGGGACACATATCAATTAAGAAGTAGATGAAGCATGAAGTATTCATATTAGCACACATAAACATATGTAGGAATTACACACATGGAGTGAGAAGCATTTACTCATTCATTAAGACATGAATATGTCGAGCATTCAAGTACACTCAAATTCATTTCTAGGCGTGGAATATAAGCATATCATGCATTCAATAAATGGAAAATACACAATATGAAGCATCCATTTAAATATACGAAAAGCATAAAATGATCCTACATATAGAACACAGGTATAAGAATGCTCATAGACACACTCAGCAAATACAAACAAACACATAAGGCATGAATTACACAAACACAAGCATACACTTAAGAATGGAGTAGTCATGTATAAGAGTACATCAGTCATGAAGTGAACCAGTAAAATGCTATCCAAGAAACAAAATAACATAAGTTTCGTAAAACATGAAGTATATGCACGAGTGCAAGAAGTCACAAAGCATACGTATGAATACGTATAAGTTGCAATAAATACACTTGAATATAAGTTACTGCAAATACCATGTCATATACACCCAATACAAATTCAATCACAAATCATAAAGTATACACTCAAATAAACACAATCGGCGAGTATATACTTAAATACAATCACAAGTTATAGGGTGTACAATCAACTACAAATACACTTGAATGAAGTATGCTGTCAGACAATTGAGAAGGTGGATTCAGTGTATCCCATACTACACTGTGGACCCGTCCTCCTTCCCAAGGTCATCGAGTATACACATAAACATGAAGCAAACACAGGAATACACGTAATGTACAAGCATCCACATGAACATATGTTACGGAGCATTCAATTTGTAAATTTCTGAGCAACTAAATAGATACTAGAACACCCAAGTTATCATCTCTTTGATCATCCAATTCCCAAATGGGGCAGAGTGGATCACGCACAAGGATGCCCTTAGTGATACCCTTCTCAGCCCGAGAGCGGCCAACAAACGCCCGTTGTAATGACCCCCTCGGCCCTCAGTGACAGACCGCAGTCCATCTACGGAGGGTGGCCTACCTTGAAGGGATCCTAGTCTCTGCTCTCCTTCGAGGGCATCCACTCCACCTCACTTAATGGTTTATAAGAGATCATAATGCCCAAACACAGTCCGTGCAGTAGTTTTGAAGGAAGGATTTCCATAGGAGGCCCTTAGAGCACTCCCTTCTCAGCCCAAGAGCAACCAACCAACACCCGTGGATATGACCCCCTTGGCCCTCATTGGCAGACCTGCAGTCATCAACGAGGGTGGTCTACTGTGAAGGGACTCTAGTGTCTGCTCAACCTATTAGATCCATCCCTCAACAACAATTGCATCCAATGATTACCATATTAACAAGTTACCTACGCTGCAACATGCTTATGAGGATTCAAGAATTCATCAAAATATTAATAATCATATGAATGTATATGCACTAGTTCATTATGATGTAAATATATCAATCATCAAACCCTTATCAATCATTTATAACCCTTTTAACAGATATTGTTTTCCATCTCTATAAAGGCATTGTTGATATAGGGCTATGAAAGTACGCACCTAATACTTACCATTTCGATCTGTAGGAACCTCTTGTTTTCCCAGCCAATGATGTGGCCTTCAAATTTCAGTAGAATGATAGATCATAATAGTCTTCAATATTGTCGCGGGTGCAGAGATGTAATTAATCTTTCACATATCATAATTAGGATGGGAAAAATATCATCAAAACATCATTAGTTGTTTGATTCCAAATAACATATTAGCAATATTATAGTGATGATAACAACATCAATTAGACAAACAACATTCAACAACGGCCCATAATAAATTTATTTGTCATCATATATATTTATTAATCATATTTGGATAGGTCTATTAACCATAAGTTAGTATCTAAATTTTTATTTATTTTTTATTGCCAAAACAATATTACCATTCAAAATCTCACCATTGCGTATATCTTAATAGTAGAGTAACTATATTCAATGGTCATAAGCCATACCTGATCTGTATGAGTCAGAATGTGTTTCCTTAAAAATATACCTTCTTTTTCGGTAAGTTTATATACACTGATTTCACAGGATGGCAGGAACATTGCTCTGATACCACTGTAATGACCCCTTTTTGGTGGAAGCACTTAAACCTGAATCTTGTGTTCAAAGAGTTTCTTAAAAAGACATTAGATACGTTAGAGATCAATGATTCTCAATAATAACCCCTATTAAGATGGTTGGTTATATAAATATTTTGTTCTGTCCTAGGTTTATTCATTTCCACCCTGTCACTCTGTATGAATGCTTTTAAACCCTATATTTCATGGATCCATCAGAGTAGATATTGATCACCTTTCAGACCCCAAAGATGGTATTCTATTGTATCATTCATCATCGTAGTCAATGAATAGAGTCATTATTACTTATAAGACTCACTAATTATTGTGTATATATATAATTATATATAATATGTACTATTAGTATAGATCCTCCCTCTATGAGGTATTTATGAGTCTTAGTATATCAATCAACATCATATGAATTATACATATATAATGAATTATATTTGATATATTTATATTTATCTTAGATACGCATATTAAACATACATCTCAAATACTAACTTCGTAAACCATTCTTTTATCCTCATCTAACTTGCTCTCAACATGATTGATAATTATGTACTTTATAACAGTAATCGCTTACCTTTGGCCTTTTCTCTATAATTCCCAACCCGTGGGTTTAGTCCATCCTTTTTCTTCCCATCATGAACACCCTGCTTCAGATGTGGTTACGCCACCGTTCCAGCAAGAATTAAGTATATGCTACCAACGAACTCAAACCGAACTACTGGAGAAGTTGTCTTTATCTTTATTCTGGATGAAATGCCAACTGCTCTATCCCAATGGATGGTTTACTTTGGATTGTGGTTATTGACTCGAAAGTTTGTATTGAAAGACCAAGAAGCTCCCGTAAACTCCTCTAGAGACCAATTCTCCCAGTCGACAATTACTTGGAGACAACACTATCCCATCGCCGTCCCTTCCATTATAACGGACCACCCAATATCATTCAACATCAGAAATATTGATGCCAACTATCCTTCATCCGTGTGTGTGTTGGTTAGGAGGGCCATCATTTCTCCATTCCTCACATTTCCGGAAAGCCATCAGAGAGAGTCTCCATCGCGTAGGAAGCTTTAAGTTCGAGGCAGATTTCGATGAGATGACTTTTGAACACTAATATGTGATATGCCAATTGACTATGTTTCATACCAATACTCTAATCTGCGTATCTTCACCCCGATGTCTTATGAGTTTCATATGACTTCGCATAAATAAATGATCAAAGGCTTAATCACGGGCGTGCCTTTTCATTCGCAACTTTCTTTAATTAACGTAATTTATATATTATATTTTGTATTTTATTTATTCTTTGATCTTTTCCTTCTTATTTTATATGTTATATTCGCTTTTATTTACAACTGCCAATAAAATATAGATTATTATTTGATGATGTTATAATCAAACTCACTGATAAGATATTGGTTATTTTATAATACTTGTTTATGATAATGGCCTAATTGTTAATAATATAATTATAATATTATCTTATATTTAAATGGAAATTGCTTGTAATTTAGATTTTTGATCATATTAGATGTTACCCATGTTTTTTTGGCTTTTTTTTTCATTTTTCGACTCACTTGTGAAAACCAGGTCTGCAAATTGCTTTGGGGTTGATAGAAGAAAGGAGAACGAACTAAAAAGGTCAAAATAGAGCAAGGTAAGTGATCTAACACTTCTTTTTGTTTGTTTTCTTCAATTTTTTTGCATTCAAAATTTAAAAAATCAAGAAAAATAAGGGGAAATGCTGCCAATTTTTTTTCTATTTTCCTTAATAGCCTAATTCTTATTGTTTCTACTTTCTAGCTTGGTTTTGCATTTTTTTTCTTTTGCAAATGTTTGAAACTTTGAAATTTTGAATCACATTTAATTGCTGATTTTTTAGCAAACCCTAGCTGATTTTTTTTTCCATTTTGAACTTGAAACAGCAATGTCGTCTTCAAATCCAAAGGGAGTAAAAAAAGACCCTGCATGGAAGTATGGAATTCCAGGAAATAAAAAAGGTGAATTGACATGTCATGAATGCAACAAATGGATGACAGGAGGAATAAACAGATTAAAATACCACCTTGCTAGAATACCCGGGCAAAATGTGGAGGGATGCAAGAATACTACTCCTGAGATTATTAGAGAGATGAAGGCCCTTCTTGCTGAATATGAGCTTAAGAAAGAGGGAAGACAAAAAACAAAGGATGCCCTAACAGCAGCGATGAGTGGATCTCAATCCCAATCTACACCCTATATGCCCCATGGTGTTGCAAGTCCAAGCTTCCGTGCTCCACATTCATCTTTTGGTGAGAGTCCTGATGGTTCTTTTTCTACTGCTAGTCAGGGTCCTTCATCAGGACCAAATTATTTTATTCCACGTAATGTTCCAGGAGCACAACCTTCACTTGAAGGTACTGGTTGGAATAAGAAAAGCATCAAGAAGCTAGGATGGCTGCTGCAAACTTTTGGTACTACAATAATCTACCTTTCAATGTTGCAAACAGCCCATATTGGGAAGGTTTGGTGAACGCCCTTACAGTTGCAGGAAAGGGGTTTAAGACCCCATCATCTAAAGATTTGAGTGGGCCATTGCTAGAGGAAGCCGTAAAGAATACACGGCTTGTGGTTGATGAGCAAAAAAAATTTTGGCGAAGAAAAGGTTGCAGCATTTTATCTGATGGGTGGACAGATGGACGAAATAGAACTCTCCTTAACTTTTTAGTGGCCTCTAATGGTGGATTGGTGTTTCTAAAATCAATAGATGCCTCCCATGAAGTTAAAAATGCTGAGACTTTATGCAATCTATTAGATGGGGTGGTCCAGGAGGTTGGAGTTGATAATGTTGTCCAAATCATCACGGACAACGCAGCTGCATATGTAGCTGCAGGTAGACTACTTATGGAGAGGTATCCCACAATTGCATGGTCTCCATGTGCTGCACATTCCTTAGACCTATTGCTAGAGGACATTGGGAAGATTTCATGGGTCAAAAGTGTGGTTGAAGATGCAAAAAGTGTTACAAAATTTATCTACAACCATACTTGGGTGCTTTCTTTGATGAGGAAATTTACAAATGGCAAGGACCTTGTGCGACCTGGAGTGACACGATTTGCTAGCCACTTCCTCACATTGCAAAGCATTCTTGGTGCCATTGGTCATCTCAAACAAATGTTCGTGTTGATGCTTGGAAGGAGTCCTCATTTTCCAATAGACCTGAAGGGGAGAGGATTGTTGCCATAGTTTTTGATGAGACATTCATCAAAAATGGAGAGGAGTTGATGGGGGTAAGTAGCAATCACACAAAAATAAATTATACATGATAATCTATTTGCTGTTTTTTTTTTTGAGGGGTTAATTTTGTTATGATTTAACATTTGTTTTCATTTTTTTAGGTGACAGAACCTTTGGTGAGGGTTCTTCGTATGGTGGATGGAGATGGCATGCCAATGGGGTTCATCTATGAGGCAATGGATAGGGCCAAAGAGGCCATATCACGTTACTATGGCGGAAACAAAAGGAAATATGAAATCATATGGCGCATCATTGATCGGAGATGGACACACCAACTCCACCAGCCGATCCATGCCTTTGCCTACTTCTTGAATCCGAAGTTCTACTTCTCGGACACATTTAAGGCGGATGAGGAGGTCATGGAAGGTCTTGTCATATGCATTGATAGGATGGTGCCTGATCCTGAGCTGAGAGATAAAGTGCTTGATGAGTTGGAGGTGAGATTTGTTACATCTTATTTATGAATTTGCAATGTTGAGCCTTGACTATCTATGAATTTTCTATATTTGATTTACTTTTTCTTTTATCTATTCAAGGTCTACAAAGGTGCAGAGGGGAGACTCTTTTCCTCCCAACAAGCAATTGAAAGGAGAGGAAAACAACAACCAGGTAAAAAATGAAATTAGAAACTTGATTCTTACATATAGATTGTTTACTTTATTCTTATTTCTTAATACTTATATTTTTTAAACATGTTTTTGTAGATCTATGGTGGGAGAACTATGGTGCTAGCACACCAAATCTTCAAAAGCTAGCCATACGTGTCTTGTCACAGCCATGCAGTGCTTCTGGGTGTGAACGGAATTGGAGTTTATTTGAGAACATTCACACAAAGAAGAGGAATAGGTTGACTCAGCAGCGCCTAAATGATTTAGTTTTTGTTCGATACAACCTTCGCCTTCGAACTAGAAAGGTGGAGGGTGTTTCACACGAGTCCATCGACTTGGATGACATTGATCCATATGGTGAATGGACTATTGATGAACAAAATGATGAGGCTGATGTCTTCCTTACTTCTTGCTGAATTAGAGAGAGCAGCAGCAGAAGAAGAAGCAGCAAGATTGGATGCCATGGAGGACGATGAAGACACATTCGAATATCATGTTTCCCCTTCTCGATCTCCTAGTCCTCGTTTGGATACTATAGCACGGGCACCTTCTAGTTCTAGGCCTCCAAAATTGAGTACCATTGGGAGGGGAAAAAGGAAGATGTAGATTACATGTGGTTGTTAATGTTTTCCTCTTTTTGACATGATTATATGTAAACATTTATAAATTTATGATGCTGTTCTACATTGAAACTATGAGTATTTGATGACTATGAATGATGATATTTCAATTATTGAGTGTTTGATGATCATATGACATGTGTAATCTTTGAATTATAAGTGTTTGATAATCAAATTAGGCTCTTATGTTCTCTAAATGCATTAATTTGTTCTTGTTTTTTTGTAAAACTACGGTTTTTTTTTTTTGCCGAGTCCTAGCCGAGTCTTTTCCCGAGTCCGTGCCGAGTCCCGAGTCCGGGTCATATTTTTGGGCTGCCGAGTCCGAGTTTTCCAACTATGCATCCACTTATCTAGCAGGAATTACAATGGCACTTCCACTTTTTAGTGGGAAAGCTTATACATTATTTGAAAACATTAAACAAGCTTCTTCCACTTCCTAGTGGTGACCAATTACAATAAGGCCACTTGTTCAGTGGGGTAGGTATTAGCAATAATCAAGATAAGCTCACTCTCAATACTACCATCCAGTGTTACAATGTTAGCTCAATTAAAATCACACCAATATGAAATAAGCTACTGCTAATATGAAAAGAACTGTTATAACACCCCAAGAGATTAGTAAATCATGAACTCATCACCCAAGCTGCATTATTAATCATTATACCTTATAATTAGGTGCTAGTATACACAGATGCAAATATGAGAACTCACAATAGCTACTAGTGTTTGCTGCAATAGGTCTAATATACTCAGAAAAGGATTATTGTAGGTCTGACCAGCTAAAGTAATCACCCCAAAACTCCTTCTAAACAGCAATGTCTACCTTAGAACACCAAATAACATCTATGGGATCATCCTACGCCACCAAACAACACTCAAAGACCAAGAAAGAGGCAATTCATCCTCAAATGATCATGCCAGCTCTAAAAGTGATATGGTCTGTACCAAGGCCTTACTTTCCAATGCCTAGGTCACTTCCCACCTCTCACAAAGTCCATGATTTTGCAAGAAACAGTCTTCAATGGAGGCAGCTAGTATTAACCAATCATTTCATTCAATTTCAGTGTCTCAAACAAAGATTAATAATCTATCAAGTACAAGTACAGCACAACAAGGAATGGCTATCAACAAAACTACTAAAATAAACTCCAGCTCAATCACCCAAGGATTAGTATCAAAAAACACTTCAAAACACACCAAAAATGTCCATTACTGCATACTCGAAATCTGAACTTCAAACTGAAAATCCATTTGTAATAATGGTGACTCTTGGATGGAATGACTCCAACTTGCTAGGAAGTTTCCTCAACCTTGAAACTAGTAATCTTGAGGAGCTAAAAGGATTATTTATTTAAAATTGAATTTTAAATTGAGAACTTCTCAAAAGTTTGCAAGGAGGATATTAAAAGATCCGCAGAAAGAGAATTGGAGATCTCTTGGTCATTTCACCTTCTCATTGTGAAACATGGACGTTTTCAATCATCTCAAAATCTGGAACGAAAACCCTACAGGAATATTGGCTTTGGTGAAAAGATTTCTCCCTAGTTGATTTTGTGGATTCAAATGGAGTTCACATTTGAGTTGAACGTTTGCAAAGTAAGAGTTTGGAACAAATCGATTTATCTATATAGAATTACAGAGATCTATAGGAAACAAATTTGTAGAAGATTTGCTAGAAAATTACAAATTTATGGATTAAAAACTTGCTATTTCACGGCCATCCCAGCTTGCAAGAGATTCTAGGGAAGTTGTGAGCAATTTGATTTCTATCATCTTCTCCCTTGATGGATGTCCCATGTCGGAGTGGGTGTGGGAACTTTGGGAGTGAGTCAAAACTCCCCTTTTGAATGTTGTCGACATCTTTAATGTTGGCTGCCACATCACAAGTTGTTTGCTAATGGTTATTGGGTGTGCTTCTATCTTTGGGAAGGAATAAAGAGGCTAAAAAGGTACACCAATCTACGATTATTGCTGAGATAAGTATACAACAGTTTCAGCTGTAATGTATTAAGTGATGAAACACACACTTATACTGAGAGGGGGGGGTTAATTACTATAAGTCAATCTTTTATCTAGTTTAAACTTTAATAATGACAATGAAGCTTTCACAAAAATCCACACACATAAAAGACACAAGATTTTATGTGGAAACCCTTGCAAGAAAAGACTACAGAAAAATATTGCTTGTATAAAACCTTTTGACAAATTTCGTAGGCACCAACCTACTCAAAAAGCTTCTTTCATAGGCACCAACCCACAGGAGACACCAATCCCCATAACTGAGCACCAACTCAACAAGAGACACCAATCCCTTCTAATGAGAGGCACCAATCTCTCAATCTCCTTGGTTAGGAGGCACCAACCTCCAAATGAACAACATTATAATTATGTGAAACCTCTTCTCGAATCTGCTCCAATATGCTGCTCAACAAATTGCTCACAAATCTGCTTTAAATCTCTTACAAAAATCTGCCATAAATTTTCTCATAGATCTGCTCAAGTATCTCTCATAATTCTGGTCATATATTTTTAAACATTTGCACATATATGCCTTTTAAATCTGCTCTTTATTCAAATGATATTCAATGAATTGCTTGCTTTCAAAAACTCCTATCAACCTCTTCAAATATCTTCACCAAAGAGGATGAGTTCATGAAACAACATACAATTTCAAAATGATACAACTTTTCATTTTAAAGGCAACTCTTCATCTTCAAATTTGGGCACCTAGATAGGGTTGGCCCAACAACAAGCATTAAATTTTATTTTATTTTTTTAAATCCCACAAAATGGGGTGCCAACATGAGGAGGGTTGGCCTTAAAAAAAATTAATTTTATTTTCATTTTTATTTTCTAATTTCCAAGGGGGCAACCAACATTAGAATAAATTAATTTTATTTTAAGGCCACGAAGACACTTGCAAAACGCCATCAAACCACCTTTGACATCAATCTCAAAAAATTTCCAACAATCTCCCCCTTTGTCATTGCCATCCCCTTTGTCATTGATGGCAACCCTGTGCAAAGAAATAATCTTGGAATGCAATAGGACCATACTTCTCCCCCTAACTGAAATGCTCCCCCTTACTCTACTCCTCCTCCTTTGATATCAATGGCAAAGGCTCCTCAGGGTTGAGTGAAAAGAAAATGAATAGCTCACCCTGAACACATGTTGCTTCTAAAGAACTTAGTGACCGGATGAGAGTGATACCACTCCGAATTTCTCCCTTAGGTACTCAAAAGTCTCTCTAGGAAGTCGCTTTTTGAAAATGCCCGCAATTTGTTCTTTTTTAATGTCCACTTCCTAAGTAGTTGTTTGTTATCATCAAGATTAGCCTATTCCTTGGGTTCCTGTAGGCTAGGGTTTGATTAGGGGACTCCTCAGTTCTTGGAGATCGTGTTATTAAGCCTTTTGGCATTTTCCTTGTGTGGCATAGAGTTCAAGATTATAGGAGTATCTTTTTAGCACATTCTGGAGCATTTTCAAGCTTTTGGCCCAATACTTACTATTTTTAGTAATTCACCTCTATTGTGCCCTTTGAACACACGCCCTATGAAACGAGGACCCTCTTTTGTTTTTTTTTCCCTTTTGCTTGGGTTGGTTTCAAATTTTGGTCCCCTTTGGTTTTTCTTGAAAATTTGGAGAAGTTTACTTTTTGTGGGTTTTTGTCTACGGGTTTCCCTTGTGCAAATTCTGCCTTGCAAGTTTCCCATGTGCGGATTCCACTTTGCAGGTTGCCTCATGCGGATTTCCACATGCAAGATTTCGTCTCTTTGGATTCACTAACCTTTCAACCTGCATTGGCCTTCGGCCCTCAATGAGTCTTTTCCCATGTAGCGCTTATCTCCACATCCCATCAATCCCCACATTACTTCTATTTCCACATCCTTTGGGGTGTCGATTCTCTGCAAAGCCCTAATTAGAGTTTTTCATGGTGCGTGACAAGTTGGCCAACGCATTAATTGCATCGTGGCTTTTGGGGGTATAAATTGGGGAAGGGCTATTTTATTTCTTCACCTTCACTACGCAAACTCTTGGGAGCCCTTGGCATTTGAAATTCTTCGGTGATCACGCACTTCAGTTGAGAAAATTTTTGCCCTTTCTTGGTAGGATTCATTCGGCCTATTTGAGGTAGGCTCTATTTGGTTTCGCTTTCCTTTAATTCCATATATTGATGCCAAGTTTTTGAAGTCTAGAGTTTTTGTGCTTTTAAACCTAGTGTTTTTTCATAAAATTCTTGCGAAAGCCCTTGTTATGGGGTCCTTTGTTGCCAAAAATTGGCTTTAACTTACCTTCAACATGCACTCACTCAAACTCCACACAAGGTTTTTATGTGGGTTTTGTCTCATGGCATTCCACATGTGGGTTTCCATATTTATGGCACCACTCACCTTTTAGCCCGCAAAGACCTCATTCCCTCTTGTTGATGCGGGTTTTGTGACCTCAACCAACATTAGAATAAAATACCCAATGGAATATCCTACTCTCTCTTGAACAAAGTTTCCAATGTGCTAAGCTAAGTGATCACAAAGTAGACTTTCCTAATGCGTATAGGATAGTCTCAGTTGATTTGCTATGTTTTGCTGGTATTGCAAGGGGGACTTACGCTCAAATTATTGTTTCAATCCTTCTTCCTTTAAGACTCTTGAAACAACTTTTCAACACTTTGGAATATGGATACTATTGTCTACGAGTGTTGAGATCTTATTGCTATCAATCTTTGAAAACAAAATAAAGAGGATAAGGGTTTTAGAGACTAGACTAATTCTAAACTATTCCTATGAACTCAAGAGACAAGTGTTGGATGGCAAAATTCAAACCTATCTTTGCTTTGCCAAGTACAATGACTACAACAACTAGACAAATATGGTGCAATCTTCAAAGGGATTCACGAATGATATCCTATTACTCAAGACCATCATCAATTTGAACAATGAACATGAGTAATAGAGTTCAAGTTTAGTAGTTTGAAAGTTTAGATTAACCTTACATATCAAATTGAATATCATTCAATTTAAAAAAGGTATGAACTAATTTCACCATTATCAATACTATCAATCTTTCATTCATTTAAAATTGCTAAAAACAAATCTATTTTTATTGAAGAAATATGAAACCATGCAAGCTTTCAAACTAACAAATGCTCATCAATGAGTCTAATCATTATTTTGATAGTGCTCTTAGCAACAATTTCACAAGTCTCCCTGAACAAATGAAATGAGAAGGGTTTATATAGGCACCCCAATTACAAAGCAACAACCTAGATTGATTTGAGATCAACGGCCAAGATTATTTCCAGAAACCCTAACCCTAAAAAGCATAACTAACTTCTTGGACACACGACACAACAAAGATGAGCCACTTGGAGTATGGAAAACACTGACACCTTGCAAGCTAATCAAGCAAGCAAGACTCCAAAACACAATTCCCCTTGGCTTGCTCTCTGGTTGTGAATGCAAGGAACCGTGTCATCACTAGGTCAAGTTCCTCCATTGATATGTTTGGTAAAGCATCCAGTTGCACTCTAATTACATCCGAGGCTTCAACGCACTGAGAAAAAGTGCTCTCCCACTTACCTTCTTTCCTCTAAAAGTTATCCATAAAGATCAGGAGGGATGACATCATCCAGCTGATTTTCACTAATAATCTCCATTTCTTTAAAATAAACATTTATCACATTTTCCTTTAATCCTTCCAAATCCAAACCATCTGTATCATGGGCCTCCTGTCCTGTCAATCCCTCAAGCGATGTGAGGATTTTGAACTGTATCTTTCCAAGAGAGTTTTGCATACCAGCGCATTCTTCTTTCATCTCATCATATATTTTCTCTTTTGCTAGCAAAGAACAGTACCATCTGTTGAAGTCATAAGAAGCTCCATTATCAATAACACCTTCTTGGACCAACACTTGCATGGATATCTCCTTTAATGCCTTTAGGCGAGAAATCACCTTGTCTTCTATGCTTTGGAAATCCTCCCAACTCTCTTCCACCTAGCGAATTTCAGTTACAAGCAAAACTGACTTATCATAAGTTTGAACACACCTCTCAAGGAATTGCTCCACTTGCTTTGAAATATTTTTGATCCATCTTTTGGTTGCTTGGCTTGTAACTCTCATTGCTTCAAGGTTGTCAACAAATTCTTGAGGAAGGGAAGACGGTGGAATGAAAGCCTCAATCTCTTGCCTTAGTGGGGTTGTTATTTGTTGGATAAATTCTATCAATCTCAAATTCTCCACTTCTAATCTTTCTTTCTTCTCCTTTGTTCTGTCAAATTTTTCTTTGATAGCCCTTGAAGTGTCTACTAGCTCATGAAAGTCCTATTCTATTGTGGTTGGTCCAATGTCCAGTGTTGTAACTTCGTAATCCATAGGGGTAATTTGGTCCCTAGGTTTGTCAATTTTTGGAACTGCTACCTGTAAGATTCTAGATCCTGTACCATCTCTAGTGATTTGAGAATACTTCTTAGGTTTTTTGATATCTTAGCTTTACCAATCCTTTCCAAGAAGTCTTGCATACTTTCAATTGGCTGAATTTCATTCACTGGCTTGGGTTTCTTCACTAGTCTTTCGTTCAACCAATCTGGTACAGTAGATAATTCCAACCCATCTTCCAACTGAATATCATCATTTATCCCCTTCACGGCAGAAATTATCTCATCACCCAATTCTTCATTGGTTTCTAGGATCTCAGTACCTCCAATGTCTTCAATCATAAGTGTATCCTCTCCTTCCAAGCAATCTGTGAAGGTTTGTTCTTGAAGAGGTTCCAGTTGTTCTATCTCTTGAAATTCAGCTCCTTGTTCATGATCTGATTCACATTCAGCAATAGACGCCTCTTCCATTACCCTAATGGATGTCATACTTGAAGATGATGGGGTTTCATTAACCTTCTGCTTCTTGATCTTTGACTCTTCACTTGCTATCTCTTTTTCCTTTGCTTGAAGATCTTCGGTCACTACTTTCCTTTTACTTGAACTTGGAAGTTCACTAAGACCTTCCTCTCTTCTTCCAAATTCAGCTGCTTCACCCTAACGTCCTTCACTGCTTAGTTTAGTGTAGGTAAGGGAGATACCTTCTTTTCTCAATCTACTAATTTGGTGATCTACCCACTCCCTGGAATTAGCTACAATATCTTTCATTAATACACTCAATTTTGCCAACTCAGGCTGTGTCTAATTTGGCAATAAGATGGGCTTATTCTTTTCTTGTTAAAATTGGGGATGTACATACTCTCCGTTGTCCTTCACTTGGTCTAGCACAAGGAACAAGTTGCACCTCTTCACAAGATCTACTGGAATTCTAGACCACATCTTCTTTCTTACTCCATACTCATCTACTAAGTTGGGCCACTAGTCTTCTATTTGCATTACATGAAGTGACTTCTTTCCATGAACTCTCAAGTACCAATCAAAATCTGACCTTGGCTTATACATGCCCAATTTATAAAACTGCAGTTCTGATTTGGTTGTCTTGGCTGCTTGCAATGAAGGGCAGACTTCTAACATCTTCCCTATCACAATAGGAAAATGCACTCCTTGCTTATTTTCTTTCTTCTGGGCAGAATCCAAGTGAACCAACTGTCTTGCAACTTCAAGCATGGCCACCTTATCTGTCGGGTACCGTGGGAGTTTGTATGGAGCTTCTGCAAATCCGTGGATCCTCAAATATGTCAAGGTTGGAAATTGAATGAACCATGATCCAAATTTTTCCAGCAACGCCATAGCCTCCTTGGACAACCTCTTATGGATTCCTCCTTGAAGTAGCCGAGTGATGTACATAAGAAATGCATCGTTGGTTATTTTGTAATTGTCTTTATAGTGCAACTGTAGTTGTGGGTAACAATCATATGCCTTGAATTGGTTACTCTGAGGCCCTACTTCTCCTTTGCAAATTAATCCTCTATACTTTGTAAACTGGGTTAGGATGTACACTCAATAGGAATTCATGTAGGTCTTTGTTTTCTCTAGATTTCTCAGTTGGATATCAATATTGTTACTTATCAATTTAGCCCAATTTATCATTTCCATTCCCAATACAACTTCCTCCACGTATGGGAACATCCAAACTTCAAAGAATGCCCCTTGAGGAGTACCCATAATCCTGTTCAACATATGGATCATATCACTATACTCTTCTTTGAAATCGGTGCAAATCAGCCTCTTGGGTAACTTGGAGCGATGCTTCTTTGGTTCCTTGACCCAGTTAGTGTTGACTATGTCCATACAAGCCTCCTTCGCTTGATCAAACATCGCTTGTGATTCCTCTTGAGTTTTGCTCAACATTTTGTGACGACAAGGAATGCCAAACACTTCTCCAACTGAATCTTCAGTGAAATAAGCCAAAGTGATCCCATTAGATTCTTTGATGGATCTTGCTTGTGGATCATATCTTTTGGCGCATTCAACTATCAGCTCACTACATTGAACTGCAGGTGGAAAACCAGCTGCTTGGTGAAGTATGCATTTGATCATGTTGCTGCTATGGGCGTAGGAATTTCATGTTGGGCGCCAAACATCCTTCTCTTATGTTGAATTACAATGAATTGCTCAAAGTTGGTGTCTCCAACTTTCTACCACTTGGATGATAGCTGGGATTCTGGATAAAATCCTTTGAGAACCTCCCTGACTTGATTCTTTCTAACTCCTCCCACGTTCTTTGATGTAGACATGGCGCCTGTAAGAGACTTGAAGTTAGAAAACGTGCATAAATCGTACAGAAGGGGTTATACTTAAAATCTTAAGGCTAGGTAAGTGCTCTAATTAATTGATTTAAAATTCCAGAACTCGACTGCAAGAGTTGATTAGAAAATAAATTCAAACAAAAGTGAATTCCTATTACCAACCCTTGTTCTTTCAAGAATATTCAAAGAATTTTAATTATTTTACTGGAAATTGTGAGCCTGAAGCTGGAATTTATCTACAAACTTAAGATTTAAATTCTTTTTCTTCTCCAAATTCGCAACTTGTGAACTTGCAAAGGCTTGAAAAAATTGGAATTTTGAGAATGTATTCGACTTCTTGTGCTTGGACTGATCAGATTTGTAGCTTATGCAAAATTGAGGAAGGACGCCTATGGCTATGCTGAAGCTTGCTGAGAGAAATTTTAACTTGTGTAGAATGAAAAAAAAACTCTTCAAACGCCTCCTTTTATAAGCAAAACCTTTCCTTTTTCACAGAATTCGACCTCCCTCATGATTGATTGCTTTATCTAAAAATACAAAAAGAAAACTTATCCTCCTTTTTGATTTTTCCTTGGGCGCCCTCCTTGCTTGCTTGTGAAGTTTTCAAATAATAAAAAAACTTTAGTTATTTTTATTTTAGCTTGCTTACGAAAATCGACCTTTATGTGGAAGTTTTGACTTTGGAACTAGATTTTCCTTCCTTCTCCAAGCAAACTTCATGCCTTAGTCAATTTTGTGGGTTTCTTCTTGGGAAATATGACCCCGATTGGAATTTTCATCACTGCAAGTGGATTTCTTACCTTAAGGGGGTATTTTTTATTTTGAAAACTTCTTGAGGTTTTAATTGGATTTTCCATCATTTTCCTTAAGCAATTTTATCCACTTCGAGTTGAATTTCTATTTTTAGACATTTTCCCAACTAGAATTTTACCTCATCGAACTGGATTTTACTCTTGGAGGTGGGCAAACTTCAACTGGATTTCATGTCATTTTTAGCAGATTTCATTTTTGATGGATTTTGTTCCAAGTGGATTTTACCTTGCAACTGGATTTCTCAAGAATTCAACTGGATTTCCCATCATGGGCGAACTTCATGGCTTGAAGAGGATTTCTTTTAGTTTGGGGCGGACTTTATAGGTTTTCTGCCTTGATACCCTGAAACCCTAACCTTGGCACTTTCTAAAACTAGAAATTACTAAAAATAGAAAAAAAAAAGCAAAAGGCAAAATTTCTAAAAATAGTAAATCCCCAATTGGTCTCAAAATGCCAAAAATGGAACTTTTGAAAAAGCAAAAAAGCAAGGTTGTCTGAATTCGCCCGTTGAATAGTCATTTTTATTGCAGTAGCCCTTCTAAGCACTCCTGTGGCATCAAGAACTTCATTTGACTCTCCGAGCACTAATGTGACCTACTCAGCCATCTCAAAACTTGACAAGTTTTAACTCAAACCCAGACCTTGAGCGTGCCGACCCATCTCTGCTTCGAAAGAGACTCAAAGAAATTGAAGCTAACGCTAGAACCACTCCTAACACTAAGACTAAAAAGCAGGGGTCCCAATTTGCAATGGGGTGATGTGTGAATAGGTCACAACACCTCCCCCTGCCAATTCCCACAAAGTGAAGCCTGCGGGAATTCTTTTGCAAGGTTCGATGTCACTATTCACCAATAAGCGTAACTTAAAATCTTTTCCCACACGTGTTCATTTTCGAATGCATCTTTGAATTTTTACTAAGTGCTTAAGTTTTTACCTCATGCGGAAAATCCTTGTAGGAATTCCATTGTGGAATTCCACATGCAGGATTCTAGTCCTATGGCATCGGTGACCTCCATCCCCACAATTGCTCCATCCCCGCAAGGCATGAAAACCCGCAAACTATCACAATGAGCTCAAATTTGATGATTTAAATGATTTCATTTGTGCATATTGGGATTTTGAGGTAATATTTTCATGATTTAATATGTCTGTGCATGATCAATGTGGTAATTGATTACGCTACTCCATAAGATGAAGTTGTTCATTACGCGTTCTCCTACACAAATTTTATGGAAAAAGCTGATCAAATAGCCAAAATGAAGTTTGAATTCCAGGGTGTTGAAGTTGTTTCCAAAATCGCATCCACTTGGAAGAAGATTTCTGACACAAATCTTGGACATGTCAATATTGATGAATTCAAGGAGAGGATTTTCGAAGCACCAAAGACAGATTTGGCTCAGAGGATTAAGTGAAGAGGAATCGCAGAAGCAGCAAGATTCCCTCCTTTGGTTTGCCCCGAACTAATATCGACATGTTGAGAATATTATCATAAGGATACCCGAAGAATCATTGTTGCTCAGAGAAGGGTGTTGGTTGATTTATCTGTTCCATCAATCGCCAAGACATTCGAAATCCCATCATTTTCAAAAACAGATATCTCGAACCGGGAGTATGCGACGAATGTATTCAAAGTTAATCCCAGTAGTTGGCTACATATTATCAAAAAACACTAGATGGGCAAGCCCCGAGCAAGTGCAAGTAAGTTGCCGAAAACATTGTATAGGACTGAATTCACCGAGGAAGTTAATGATTTGGTTACACTTCTGAGCAGGCTTGAGGGTCTTCCTTCTGCCTCCACATTTGAAGAATGGATGTATTACTTTATCGAGAAGATCTTGAGAGGAAGTGTTAAATTTGATAGGGCCAAGATCATCAACGACAATCTCCATGAGAAGTTTTCTGCAGTAAAGAAGACATTCGAGTTTTATATGACTTCATACATTGTCTATCTATTGGAAGCAAATTTCCAGTATAGGGGCGTCACTTGCAAAGGAAACCTCGGGACAGGTTGGGATGATTACGTGGTATATGATTGCTATCCATAGCTGCAATACAGAAATGCTAAACACCACTACAAAAGAGTAAACGATGCATTCACAATGCATATTGTTAAGGTGCTACAGTAGGATCTTTGTTAAGAACTGGACCAATTTTTTTTTGCTTTTTCACAATGCAAATTACAATGAACACGCACCCGTTAAGGTTAGCACTAAACCAAAACGATGCGGAAAGTAACTCTAACAAGAATGTACACCAAGATCCCGATGTGGGCAAGGTCTGAGCATTGGTCAAAGGATCTCATGCAAATGCAAACTGAAGGGAACTCTAACCAAGAATGCGCCTGTGCAGACGAGCATATGGTCAGAGGATCAATGCATGATGAACAGAATGTAACCCTAACCAAGAATGGGGCCGAGTAACGACGAGCATAAGGTCAAAGGGTCCCTAAACTACTGAACTGAAAGTAAATAGGTGGCAAGCCAGCCTTTTCCACGTATTCAGTGGGAATTACAATTAATAAAATGAGAGATAAGAGAGGAATGGCTGATAGTACTACTAACAGCTTACAATATGATAGAATGTTCACTTAAACCTGGAGTTTTCGAGACCTTCAATGCTGCAACTGATTAGCATGTCTTCACAATGTCAAACTTGACTTCCAATACTTGATCTCAACCAAAGGAACAGCTTCCTTAATTCTGATATATCAGACCTGCAACTTAACATGATGAAATCTGCAACATATTATCCACTCAAATGTTCATATCTTGCTCAAATCACACCCTAATGACACGAAACGAATTGCAGATTGCTCTAATGATGAAGGCGCCCAAAATGAATGCTTAAAACCACACTAAACAACTCTCGTTTATTTAGCACAAATCCCAAGAAGCTTCCTAGATGGTACGGCCCAGCTGCAAGGGCGATTTTGCTTAGTAAAATAAAAGACACTAATAAAATCTGGAAATCAGCTAGGAAGGTCGCCCTTCATTGACAAATAGATAGATTCAATACCCAGAATGATAGCATTTTTATTTTATGAGCTATGAGCAAATCTTACATTCCTCAATGACATTCAGCAACATCAGAAATATGACAGAAAATGCAAACTAGAACTCCAAAAATGCAAACCACTCAACTAAAATGCAAACCAAACCTATTACATGCTAACTCTCAATTAGTTGCTATCTTTCAAGCAAGAAGATGAGCCATTGCTAGGAGGTATGCTTTCCTCGAAGCGAGTGCCTGAAGACAATTCAGCAGCATAACGGTGTAGTAGACAAAATATCCCAAATGAAGAGCTGAGGCCTGATTATATAGATATGAGAGAACCATCTAGAAGCTTCAAGAAGGGCGCCCAAAACCCTAATTTTGAATTCAGCATTTCCCTCCAAAAGAAGGCGTCCCTTTTCCTTAATGAAATATTTCACTTTTAAATAAAAGTCAATCCCTCAAGTAGGCATCCTTTTCATTAAGCTCAATATTTGACTTTTAAAATATAATTTATCTCACCATGGCGCCTTGACCCATTAAGTCCCCTTTTAAAAACAACTTAAAGTTGTACTGCTAGGCAAAGAGGGATATAATATTAAAATATAATATTATAATGGAAATACTTATCTCTCCAAAAAATATGCGTCCAAGGCCAAAAACTGAAGTGCTAGTTGAACCAACTGAAGAAGAAGACCAACTAAACTGAACCCAACCTGTCCACTACTAAAAATAGTAAATTCATGAAGTTGCTCAGAATGCCAAACTAAACATACCACTGCGAAGCTCTCTGAAAACCCAGAAAGAATCCGCAATCAGAATTCCAAACTTCAAGCAACAACTTCCTCAAAATTAGGAAACCCTAATTTCACCATCTACGTAGCCTACGGGTCTCCGGAATAGGCCAACGATCAACAAGAACGATCACATCTGAGAAGGGGACATTACAGTCTGCCCTCCCCAAGATTGCTTGCCCTCAAGCAATCGCAAGTCTAGATGCTATAGAATCTCCTCATTCTCCCAAGTAGCATCCTCCAAAGGTAAATTCTTCCACTTCACCAAGTACTCTTTGATTGTTCTCCTCCTCAAGGAACGCTCTCTGGAATCAATAATCTCTTCTGGAACCAAGGTCAACTGCCCTTCTTCATCCAAGGGAGGCAACTGTGATGAAGCAACATTGTGTCCAAGTGCCTTTTTGAGGCGAGACACATGGAAAACGTTGTGGACCTTACTACTCGAAGGTAGTTCCAACTCATAAGCCACTGCTCCAACCTTTCTGACAACTTTGAATGGCCCATAGAAGCGAGGTTTAAGCTTCTTAGCTCCACTCTTCTTGAGTGTAGACTGTCTGTAAGGCTGAAGTCGAAGATAAACCATATCACCAACCTCAAATGAGCGCTCAACACGCTGCTGATCAGCGTACATCTTCTGCTGATTTTGTGCCATTTGAAGGTTGTCCTTCAAAGATTTCAAAACATCTTGACTTTGCTGCAACCAATCCTTGGCTTGAGGAGCTTTGCTATCACCAAACACCAAATCAGCAAAGCTAGGAGCCTCGTAACCATAGAGAGCCATGAATGGAGACATCTTTATTGACATGTGGAAAGATGAGTTGTAGCAATATTCTCCCATGTGGAGCCATTTCACCCATGCTCTTTGCTGCTCTGAGACATAATTCCTGAGATAGCCCTCCAACCATTTGTTCACAATCTCTGTTTGACCATCTGTTTGAGGGTGATAGCTAGTGCTCGGAGTAAGCACTGTACCACTCATCCTGAAAACTTCTTGCCAAAAGGTGCTTAGAAACTTGCTGTCCCTATCACTCACAATGTTTTTAGGCAACCCATGCAATCTAAACACTTCATGGAAAAACAAATCTACAACTTGAGCTGCTGAAAATGTGCTAGTGATGGCAAAAAAGTGAGCGAACTTGGTCAATCTGTCCACTACAACATAAATATAGTCTTTGCCTTGGGCCCTAGGCAAACCAGTGATGAAATCCATCGAAATGCTTTCCCATTTTTGATTTGGGATGGGAAGTGGCTGCAGTAGACCAGCTGGAAGAGAGTGCTCATTTTTGTTCATTTGACAAGTGCTACACTCCTTGATGTAGCGCTGAACTTCCTCTTTCAACCCCTTCCATGAGAACCTCTCTCGAATCTGCCTATATGTCTTGAAATATCCTTGGTGACTAGCAAGTGGGATGTCATGGAAAGTCATCAAAATCTTCTTAAGTTTGGAATCAGCCACCAAAAAGATTCTTCCCTTGTAGTGTATCAACCCATCAACTACCTGGTACCTTTCATCATGAAAAGTACCTTCAATAATGCTGGTTGCAAACTGATTTTTAGCATAATCAGCAAGCAACATCTCCTTCCAATCAGCAATAAGCTCACACAATGAGCTCAAATGAGGTCTTCTGGATAAAGCATCAGCCACGATGTTGTTCTTCCCTTTGACATACTCAATGTCAAAATCGTAAGCTTGAAGCTTACTCACCCACTTCTGTTGTCTTTCATTTAAGTCCTTTTGATGCATGAAGTGCTTGAGACTATTGTGATCAGTCTTGACCACGAATTTGTTCCCCACCAGATACTGTCTGAACTTGGCTAATGCATGCATGATTGCAAGCATTTCTTTGTCGTAAATGGAGTAGGTCCTTTCAACACCCCTTAGCTTCCTGCTTTCAAACACAATGGGATGCTTATCTTGCATCAAAACAGCCCCAACACCTTCCCCTGATGCATCACACTGTAACTCGAAAGGTTTGGAGAAATCTGGTATGGCCAATACTGGACAAGAACTCATGATTTTCTTGAACTGATCAAACACACTTTGAACCTTTTCTGACCACATGAAAGCCCCCCTTTTAGTGAGGTCAGTAAGAGGAGCAGCAATTTGCGAGTAGCCCTTCACGAATCTTCTGTAGAAGCCACAAAGACCCAAAAACCCCTTCAAATGAGTCAGATTTTCTGGAGGTGGCCAATCAATTATTGCCTTGATCTTTTCAGGATCAACCTTCACCCCATCAGCGCTGATTATATGACCAAGGTAGAGCAGCTCCTTCATTCCAAATTCACATTTGGACTCTTTGGCAAACAAACTTTCTGATTCAAGAATGCTAAGCACCTCCTCCAAGTGCTTGAGATGTTCTTCCCACGTCTTGCTGAAGATGAGAATGTCATCAAAGAAGATCAACACAAATTTCCTCAACTGTTTCTGGAAAACTCTGTTCATGCAAGATTGGAAGGTGGCTGCAGCATTAGTCAAGCCAAAGGGCATGACTAGGAACTCAAAATGACCATAGTTGCATCTGAATGCTGTCTTCTCAACATCTGAACCTCTCATCCGGATTTGATAGTAACCCGACCTCAAATCAATTTTTGAAAAGAACTTGGCACCATGTAGCTCGTCAATGAGCTCATCAATCCGAGGAATAGGGTACCGATTCTTTATTGTGCTTTGATTCAAGGCACGATAATCCACATACATGCGAATGGTGCCATCCTTCTTCTTCACAAGAACTATAGCTGAAGCGAAGGGACTCTTGCTAGGACGAATGAAGCCCATCTCCAAGAGTTCTTTTATGTTCTTTTCAATCTCATCCTTCTGCTTCTTAGGATACCGATACGATGTTGTGATGACTGGTTTGGCCCCTTCCTTGAGTTCAATGACATGTTCAACTCCTCTTTCAGGAGGGGTCCCAGGAGGTAAATCAGCAAACACCTTACTCCTCTTGGTAAGTATAGACTGAATATCTGGAGGATAATCTCTCTTTGTCTCAACTGGACTAGATGGAAGGACCATGCATTTCGCAGCCCACTCAACTTGGTCATGCCGAATCAGCCTCTCCATTCTTTTGAATGAAACTATTCGAGGACCACCATTGGACATTCCTCTCAACACCACCTTCTTCCCATCAGATTGGAACTTGAGCTCCATTGTTTGTAGATTGAAAGAGATTTCACCAAGTGAACGTAACCACTGTATACCCAGTACTGCATCTGTGTCACCAATAGTAACCACATAGAAGTCATCTTTGACTTCATAGTTTCCTAATTGCATGGACATGTTAGGAACTCTTCGGGTGCAGGAAATATGAAACCCATCAGCCACCATGACTTTGAAGCCTTCAAATTCTTCAGTTTTGAGACCTCTCTTTGCAACCACACCTTCATCAATGAAGTTATGCGTTGCACCAGTATCAATTAATGCAACAATACGATGACCTCCAACTCCACCATGAACCTTGAAAGATTCGTTCTTTTGGAAACTAGAGAGTTGGGCAATAGGGCCCCCAACTCCTTGCTCATGATCGGACTCTTCTGTGGCTCTTTCTTCTTCGCTGTCCCCAAAATAAGACTGCTGATCAGACATATCAGATGCTGATTCATAATCAGAATAGGTTCCCATTTTATTATAACGCCCTCTTCCAAGACATCTATGACTCTTAGTCCAAGGCTCTAAACATGTGTAACACTTGCCCTCCTTTCTGAGCTGTTCACGTTGCTCTTCAGTCAACTTAGGTGGAAACTTCTTGTGCTGATTAGAAGAATGTCTCTTATCCTTCTTATGGCCAAAAGGCTTAGGCGGAAATTTAGGTCTAGGGGCTGATAACTCCATACTTCTAGACTTCTTGATTGCCTCTTCAAGACTTGGTGGATCGAAAGCTTTAACCCACCCTTTCAAGGGTTCAATCAAACCTTCAGAGAACAAAACAACCAATCTTCTTTCAGTGATGTTGGGCACCATCACAGAAAGTCTCTGGAAATCAGCAATGTAAGAATCCAAGGAGCCATGCTGCTTCAGTTGTGCAAGCTCACGAAATCTTACTTCAGGATCCTTAGTGTCGAACCTATCAATCAGCTTGTTGGTGAATTCTCCATAGGTTCGAATAAGGTTATGGCCAAGTGTGACCAAACATGGTACCACCACTCATGGGCAGCTCCATCCAAATGAAGTGTTGCAAACTTGATGGCATCTTCTTCTAGCATGGGATGAAGTGACAGGTAGTTGTCTAACTTCTAAACCCACGATCTTGCTGAACACTTATCACTTCCATCGAAGTGAGCCAATGACACCTTCCCAAGGGCTTGTTGATAATCAGTTCTATGAGCCATATGAGCACAGTTATCAACTCTTCCTCCATTTCTTTTGTTTCTCTGGTTCAAGAATTGATCAAAGGACCATTGGTCTCTAAGATCAGGGGCTAAGGTGGCATACTCCAAGTAGGCTTGCCTGGCATCATCTACCAAAGGAATGGCAGCTTCAACTTCTTGTTCTTCCCTCTGAGTGAATGTAGGAAAGAGCGGCCTAGAGGCTGATCCACTAGAGGTGGCATCATGCTGTCCAATAGTTCTACTTCCTCCATTACCATTGTTCCCATTGTTCCCATTGACTCCACTGCTTTCTCCCGTAGCATGGTTTTGATTAGGGGTAAAATTCTGAGGAGTTTCCTGGTCCATTCGTGCAAGTAACCGGGACATCAATTCAATCATTCCATCAAATTTCTTTTCCATCCTTTCATCTCTTTCATCCATGGCCTGCTTATGGCTTTATGCCATGTTCTCAACTGTTTTACCAGTATCAATTAATCTTCCTGTTTCTCTCAAGGCTCCTGATAAAGTATCCGCTTCTGGCACTGGCGGAAGCTGTGTCTGCTATCTTTTGGCCTGACCTCTGGTGAAGTATCTGCAATCACTGTCACTCATCTGACTACTGAATCACTGTTGGGCACAGGTTGGCAGAATCATGGCTCTAATACCACTGTAAAGAACCGGACCAATTTTTTTTTGTTTTTTCACAATGCAAATTACAATGAACACGCACCCGTTAAGGTTAGTACTAAACCAAAACGATGCAGAAAGTAACTCTAACCAGAATGTACACCAGGATCCCGATGTGGGCAAGGTCTGAGCATTGGCAGAGGATCTAATGCAAATGCAAACTGAAGGGAACTCTAACCAAGAATGCGCCTGTGTAGACGAGCATATGGTCAAAGGATCAATGCATGATGAACAAAATGTAACCCTAACCAAGAATGGAGCCAAGTAACGGCGAGCATATGGTCAGAGGGTCCCTAAACTACTGAACTGAAAGTAAATAGGTGGCAAGCCAGCCTCTTCCACTTATTCAGTGGGAATTACAATTAATAAAATGAGAGATAAGAGAGGAATGGTTGATAGTACTACTAACAGCTTACAATATGATAGAATGTTCACTTAAACCTGGAGTTTTCGAGCCCTTCAATGCTGCAACTAATTAGCATGTCTTCACAATGTCAAACTTGACTTCCAATACTTGATCTCAACCAAAGGAACAGCTTCCTTAATTCTGATATATCAGACCTGCAACTTAACATGATGAAATCTGCAACATATAATCCACTCAAATGTTCATATCTTGCTCAAATCACACCCTAATGACACGAAACGAATTGCAGATTGCTCTAATGATGAAGGCGCCCAAAATGAATGCTTAAAACCACACTAAACAACTCTCATTTATTTGGCACAAATCCCAAGAAGCTTCCTAAATGGTACGGCCCAGCTGCAAGGGTGATTTTTGCTTTGTAAAATAAAAGACACACTAATAAAATCTGGAAATCAGCTAGGAAGGTCGCCCTTCATTGACAAATAGATAGATTCAATACCCAAAACGATAGCATTTTTATTTTATGAGCTATGAGCAAATCTTACATTCCTCAATGACATTCAGAAACATCAGAAATATGACAGAAAATGCAAACTAGAACTCCAAAAATGCAAACCACTCAACTAAAATGCAAACCAAACCTATTACATGCTAACTCTCAATTAGTTGCTATCTTTCAAGCAAGAAGATGAGTCATTGCTAGGAGGTATGCTTTCCTCGAAGCGAGTGCCTGAAGACAATTCAGCAGCATAACGGTGTAGTAGACAAAATATCCCAAATGAAGAGCTAAGGCCTGATTATATAGATATGAGAGAACCATCTAGAAGCTTCAAGAAGGGCGCCCAAAACCCTAATTTTGAATTCAGCATTTCCCTCCAAAAGAAGGCGTCCCTTTTCCTTAATGAAATATTTCACTTTTAAATAAAAGTCAATCCCTCAAGTAGGCGTCCTTTTCATTAAGCTCAATATTTGACTTTTAAAATATAATTTATCTCACCATGGCACCTTGACCCATTAAGTCCCCTTTTAAAAACAACTTAAAGTTGTACTGCTAGGCAAAGGGGGATATAATATTAAAATATAATATTATAATGGAAATACTTATCTCTCCAAAAAATATGCGCCCAAGGCCAAAAACTGAAGTGCCAGTTGAACCAACTGAAGAAGAAGAACAACTGAACTGAACCCAACCTGTCCACTGCTAAAAATAGTAAATTCATGAAGTTGCTTGGAATGCCAAACTGAACATACCACTGCAAAGCTCTCTGAAAACCCAGAAAGAATCTGCAATCAAAATTCCAAACTTCAAGCAACAACCTCCTCAAAATTAGGAAACCCTAATTTCACCATCCGCGTAGCCTACGGGTCTCCAGAATAGGCCAACGGTCAACAGGAACGATCACATCTGAGAAGGGGACATTACAATCTTGGAGCAAGGATGTCCCATTTAGCCAAGGCATTGGTAAAGTGATTCGGGTATTGGTTTATCCAATTCCTTAAGTTTACATATTTCAAGATTGAAGGCTTCTCTGGGGCACCCTATAGGCTTCCCAAATACCCAACAGATAGGATTGTGCTATTGGATTTGACCAGGCAGTTGTGCACCTCGCACCGCATGCTGCAATCGAAACATCGAGATGGTGTACCTTACCCCATGACTTTGGGAAGAGGGTTATATGCATGTCCTTCAACACCATTAGCAGAACATTTTGACGTTGAGATCCAGAGCTTTGGATTCCAATTTCATAGTTTGAGGAGTAACATTGATCCTTTGGGTAAAATGCAAAAACAGGTGGGAAGACATGCCCACCGATTGCATATCGAGGACTTTTCGGCTAACTATGAAAATGACCAAGAAGTCAAGAAGAGAACTTATATGAGGGTCACTTTGGAGTTTATTTGCATTCTTGATCTATTCACAGTGTCAGACCAATTACAAGATGATGATAAGCTTTTGGATGAAGAAGCATATAGCAAAGTTTCTAATCTACCTCTTCCCTTGCTTGACTAGACGGAAGAGGAGATTGATCTTGATGTAATTACTCGTCCGATGTTGAGGAGGATGAAAGGATGGGTCAATGCACAGGTTTCCCTTCTCCAAGCCCAAAATATTAAACTCACACACGAGGAGAAAGAAAAGAGGAAGCCCAAGGCAGTGATGACGATGGGAAGATAGATGAAGAAGAAATCAGCGAAATGTTTGACACAAGCTCTGCGAGTAAGGAAGTTGCTTCTCCCCCAAGGACAAGAGGACGAAAGAGAAAAGAAGTTCAAGAGAGGCATCCACGTGAAAAAATTTCATGGAAAAGGCTTAACGACAATGTCCTTAAGTATATAAACGAATGCAAGGTAAGTCAACAAAACAAAAATGAGCACACTTTTCCTACTATTTTGCTGCAGCCCTTACTTATTCCCAATAAAAAATGGAAAAGTATTTCAATCGACTTCATCACTAGATTAACAAAAGTGAAAGGGAAGCATTTTATTTATGTTGTTGACTGATTGACCAAATTTGCACACTTCTTTGCTATTTCTACAAAATTTAGAGCAGCTCAAGCGGTGGATTTATTTTTTAGAGAAGTGTTCAAATTGCATGGTATGCCAAAAAAAAATCCTTAGTGATAGGGACAACAAGTTTCTAAGTTTGTTTTGGCAAAAACTTTTCAAATTTAGTAGAACTAAACTCACTCCTAGCACTAGCTGTCACCCATAAACTGATCGAAAAACAAAGATTGTCAACAAGTGGATGGAAAGCTATCTAAGAAACCATGTTTCAAGGCAGCAAAAAGCTTGGGTGGCATGGTCTCATTTGGCTGAGTATTGTTATAACTCTACCTATCATATGTCAATAAAAATGTGGCACTTTATCGATATAAATCTCCTAGCTTCATTGACCTCTTGTTTGGTAATAGTAGAGTTCCCCAAGTTAATGATTTGTTGCAGAAAAGTAAAGATATCATGAAATCCTTGAAAACCAACCTTCAACATGCACAAAACCAGAAAAATTTGTTTGCAGATCAACACCATATAAAGCACACATTTGAGGTTGGAGATATGGCCTGTCTAAGGTTGCAACCCTACAACCAATCTACTCTTAAGAAGAATGGATCAAAAAATTTCAAGTCATGTTTTTATGGCCCATTCAAAATCTCTAAGAGGATTGGAGAAGAGGCATAGGAGTTGGAGTTAACTAAAAGTAGCAAAGTTCATAATGTCTTCCATGTATCACACCTCAAGAAGGCAGTTGGGCACAATGTAGTTGCCTCTTTAGAGTTAAATCCTTTGGATGAAGGGAAACTCATATTAGTTCTTGAAGCAATAATTGATTGTAGAGAGCGCACATTGAGAAAAAGGAGCATCAAAGAATATTTGGTTAAAAGGAAAAATCTTCCTATGGAGGATGCTACTTGGGAGAATGCACAGATATTGAAGCATCTAGACTTGCAATTGCTTGAGGATGACCAATTCTAGGAAGTGAGGACTGTTGTAGATGGCCATGTTAATAAATATTATATTGTAATCGACCGTACTAATTAATTAAATAAATGTTGTAGTCGGTCGCACTAGGAATAGATAATAATAGTTTAAATAATACATGCACAGTTTAAGGTAAAAGTTGGATTAGTTGTCGTGCAGGTAGTTAGGAAGAGTTGCCGACAGTTGGTATCTCAACCAACCTTAGCCATCTATATATGTATCTTGTCATTTGTAGTTGAACACGGACAATTGCTAAGAATTGTCGATATACTTCATGAAATCAATCAATCCATTGTGTTGTGCAATTACTATTACGATTGTTCTATGACTCATATTCTAGTATAGGCATTATGTTGTGAATTTTTCTCATTTACTCCCGTAGTACGTTGAACACTACCCAATGAGCAAACATTTGGCGTCATTGCCTAAGCGAATCCGATAAACATCAAAACGGGAGAATGGCGTCATGATGGGGCAGCCGACCAAAGGACCAGTACAAGCAAATGAGGATCGTGAAGACGCTATGACGGAAGACCTCTGTAGTCTATGGGAAATCTCGTTAAAGGACCACGTACAGAGGGAGGCTCTCAGGCAAGAGATCCCTCAATCGGTCATTTGGGATAGACTACACATCAACCAAGAGGTCGACCATTTCCTTACCAGACTACCGAGATTGGTAGCACGCCACTACATTATCTTACAAGATCTCCGGGACGAGAGGGATCATGAACAACGAAGGCAACAGATAATGCAATGGTATGAGAGAACTAAGCGGGAAGAGGAAGAACAAGATACCAGCTGGGGACGTACTCCCGGCAACCAATGATCTCGTGAATAACCTTTAATGCTCGTACGGCCTAACAAAGACAAGAATCGAGTACCAATCAGGCACGAAACTGAAGAGGAAAGGGTTCGGCAATCACTCAGACTACAAGAGCAAGAAAACCGGCGACGAATCCTAGGGTAAATTGATGAATTTAATGAAGACCTAACTGAAATAAACCAAAGCATCCGAAGAGCACATGAAAATCTTGAGGAAATAGACCAATCCATTGAAAGAGCACATCAAAGTTTTGTTGAGGGGAGGGATGAAGGACCCTTCAACACTCCATACATAGAAAGGTACAAAATCACTGAAAATGAAAATGAATTAAGTGAAGAGCTCGATAGCAACATCTGACGCATTCGGGAGTTGTCCATATCAGACGATGACGAACGGCTAAGGACTGGAAGATCTAAGCCCAGGACCCCAGGACAAAGGGAGTACCGAAGTGAACCCTAAGAAACTCAAGGTGTTGAGGACGCTGACAGAAAACGTGGGAGAGACTCGTACGTGGCCGAGAGTGCAAGTGACGCACTAGAACGTAGAGGGAAAACTAGTCTAGTCGGGTCTAATACCCAAGGAGGGTATTGGGGCAAGATGGTGACTCCGCCAAGCGAGCGACAGAAGCTGCCGAAATTTACGAGGAATGGGTCAAAAGATCCAGTACGCCACTGTAAAACATGCGAAACAATTTGGATAGCTAATGGAAAGGACAATCCAAATCATTGGCTAAAAGCATTTCTAGCAACACTGTCATGTCCCCTTCTCAGTGACATCTCTCAGATGGCAGGATTGGCCTATCATACGACCCTCGTAGGCCGATGGACTGGATAGGGGGTCACTTCGGAGCTTGGCTCAGCTTCAGTCAGCAGGGATTGATCAGTTGTCTTTCGTTCTGGCTCGATCGGAGGATATTTGCAGAATTGCTATTTTTAGCAGTTCTTGGCAGGCAGTGTGGGACCACTGCTATTTTTAGCAGTTGGCTGTGGCGGCATCAGGAATCACTTCAGAGTCTGTCAGCATCAGACGGATCAGTAAACGGGTTAGAAATAAGGGAGATATTAATATTTGATCGTATTGATTAAATATTAATTAATTAACGTTTATAATATAAAGTTATAATTTAATATTATAACTTAAGTGGTTTTCCTTGAAGGGTGCGCCCAACATCAGAAGGGGCCAAAAGTCATTATTAAAAGTAATTAAAATATTCAGTGATGGACTATTGAAATATTAAAATATTAAAAACGTGAATATTTTAATGAAACCCTATTTTCAAGCAAATCGCACTTTTCAGCCTATTAGTGGATTTTGCCTTGGAAATTGTGCATTATGTGATTATTGAGTTTTGAAAACTGATCAATTTTGGTCTGAGCCTGAGACTTAGGGTTTCATGTTCGTTTGCCTTGGGGAACGAGCCATCTCCAACGGAAAGCAATTCAGAGAGTGTGGAATACCACTTGATTTATTGCCACAGAGGTTTTCTTATTCAGAGGAAACTACAGAGCATCAGAGAAAATTCATACCTTCAGTTATTTGCAGTTATTTGTATCCAGATACCATCTATTGCTTTTGGCGCACCATATTCAGAGATTTGACATTGTTGTGAGTGAAGTCCGTACAGCATTTAAGGCAGATCTGACAGGCCGTACTTACCAGCAGGCCGTACCTCATGAAGAGCCGTACTCATCAAATAAAAATCAACGCCTTTGTCTAAGGGTTCCAGTTTGCTCTGAAGGAGGCGCCTATACCAGTTGATGAATTTGTGCATGCCAGAGGGAAGGAAAGTGATCATATTTATTTCTGCTGTATTGATTTGTACCTTCAGCCGTACCAGAAAATCAGGTTCTTTTCCCAATAAAAATTCTTCTTTTATACATTGCTTTCTTCTGGGTATCATTGTAATCACTTGAAAAGTTGAATAAAGGATACTGGCGTTGTTATTGTTGTATTTCCAGAGCTATTTGATTTTTAGAGAATTTATTTCCATTTATTAGCAAAATCGTACCTTTCTATCATTGCATCAAAAACACAAAAAAATTGCAAAAACCCAAAAACGTCAGAAAACACTAAAAATCTATCAGAAGCAGTGTCAGGGGGAAACAGGGGTTTCTACAAACACTAAGAGACAGTGCCATTGACTGGTACTCAAAATTGGACCAAGTATAGAGGGAATCATGGAGATTACTAAAGCAAGCATTCTAAAATGAGTTCAAACTCTTGAGGGATGACAATGAGATTGTTGCAGAAATCTACAATACGAAGTGGGGGAAGCACGAGAATGTGCACACATACAATCGGCGACTCAAGGACTTGTTGGGAAAATTGGAGGTTCAGCTAGCTGATGGTCTAAAGAAGCAATGGTTCATCAAAGGCTTGCTTTCGTCACTAAGGAAGAAGATGAAAGTCGTTCCTCCATCATCATACGCTGAAGCGTACAATCGGGCGATGGATATAGAAAGCGAAAACAAAACATCCTCCCAAGGGAAAAAGAAGACAAACAACGAGGAGAGTACGGACGACAACGACGGTGAATCCAAGACCGTACAAGCACTCAGGAATAATATGATGCGAATGATGAAAGAATTGAAGGCCGAGAAGGAGAGTACGAGGGAAGCCAGAGAACTATGGTGTACAGATTGCAATGGGGAAGGTCACACAAAAGCAAACTGCTCGAAGAATTTGTTATGTGATATCTGCCAAGTGATGAGACATTCCATCAAGGAATGCCCATACAATCTGAAAGCAAGGTGTACGCAAGTACTCTTCACTCAAGGAGAACCATCAACATCGCCGAACACACCACCGAAGCCCCAGTACAATAGCAATGCATCCCCTAGAGGTTATCAAAGCAACAAAAGTCTGAGAAGTAAGATACAGTACGATGGTAAAGGAAGGCCCATGATACAATGTCGGAAGTGCAACGAATGGGGCCACTTCGCCAAGGAATGCCAGAATGGTCAAGGTTCAAGGGGAAGATTGTGCAAGTGGTGCGGACCAGGTGACCATTTAGACAACGAATGCCCCAAGCAGAAGGGCATCCACATGTTGGAGGTGGAAGAACAAGAGGTTCTAGCGATCACCAGAGCGCAAGCGAAGAAGGCAACCTACTCAGATCCACATACTGAAAAACAAACGATGAAGGAAGCAAAAGCCGAAGTGGAACTGGTGATGGCGAAGGAAAACAAAACACCTCTAGAGAAACCAGGAACCTCTCGGCGATCGGAGGCGGAAACCAACATCGTACGGCAGGTACTGCAGACCACCGTACCAATCAAAGTAATTGACCTTCTCTAGACTTTGCCGCAACTGGGACTCGCAATGACAAATGTCATCGAGGACGGCAAGCAGCCACAATCGAAGGACGAAAAGCAAGAATTTGTACCAGAACCGCCACTGTACAATGAACAAACCATTGACCTTGGGCTATTGACAGCAAACATTGGGAAGATGCCAATAGTTGTTCAAATGGAGATCAGAGGGAATATTTTGACAAACACTATCATCGACAGAGGATCAGGAGTCAACATACTACCCGAAGACACATGGACGAGTCTCGGGAAGCCAACACTCTTGCCACCGATATTCCAACTCGGCGGTGTCAATCAACATGGCATCAAACTGTTGGGAACCCTGATAGCGCAAAAGGTGGTGATTGGAACACAGCCATTCCTACTGAACTTTGTAGTCAAACCATTACAGAGGAAGGCGTAGGATGCGTTGCTTGGACGAGGATGGTTAGTGGCAGCAAGGGAAAATCATAATTGGAAAAGAAACAAGTTGTCCATAGAGAGTAATGGAAGGAAATATGTGATCGACCTAAGAAATCAAACAGTGAGTGAAGAACTGGCATCAGACTTTGAATCGGAGAAAGGAGGCGAAAATGGAGGAAGGAGGAACCATAGAGCCGAATGACGAAGGAATTCTAGACCTCTAGGAGTGCTCGGAAGATGAGACAAATTCCCTAAATGGACTATTCCATTGGCAGATGGAAGATTATGAGGTGTTCAAAAAGTGACTTGGGCATTGCACTGTATCTTATTTCAGTTGAAAATTTTCAAAAAAAAGTGTTTATTACAGAGGATTCAAAGTTGGTGATCTGGTATTACTAACCTATGCAACTAATCCTATTATGCAGCTTAATCTCTATGAATGTCAGTGAAAGAGAAAAGAGGTATTATAATGTAGAGTAGAAAAAATAATTCCAGTTTCTAAAATCCCATTAGAAGAGGCCTTCTTTAGAGGCCTTAGCAGCACGTCAATTTTTGGCAATTGATATTGAAGTTACATTAGAACACGAAAGAGAAAGATACGGGTATTGTCACTGTAGAAAGTCTAAATGCTAGAGTAAACATAAAGATTGATGTCATACTTGACATGATGTCCCAACTCCTTGCACAGAAAGTACTTGGACATTGCATTGTATCTTCTTTCAATTAGAAATTTTTAAAAAGTTAGGGGTGTTTATTACAATGAACTTCCAAGGCACGTAAGAGTAGGTACCCAAGGCTGCTTGCATATAAAACACAATTTCTTCCTCCTTAGTTCATTTTTGGCTTCTTCATCCAATTTTGGTGTAATGTCCCCTTCTCAAGCCTAATAAGTTTGAACATAGTTTACATACTCAGAATCGGAGAATACTCGACAAGCCCAAAAAATTTGACTCAGGACAAACTCAGCAAATACTCGACAAATACTCGGAAAATACTCGGCAAATGTGTGTGGATATTTATGTATGTGTATACTCAGGACTACACAATGCACACATACATATCTATAAACATACACAGGATGCCAAGTTTGCATGCACATACACACAGACATATTTATACACACACAAACATGTCAAGTTTGTGGGTTTTTTGCCAGCTACTGGCAATTACTCGATAATTTGACAGGAGAAAATCCATCTACATACTGCCCGCAAGTAAAAGCAGAAATTACTCGGCATGCAAATTTTTTGGAGATTACTCGGCTACTTGGAGAGTAATCGGAGAGTATTAAACTATGAGTTTGAAGACCATTAGCCTATTTCTTGAGTCCCCATGGGCTAAGTGGTAGGGCAAGGGGACTCCAAAGATATTGGATAATGCAGTTTTGGAGTTACATGGTTTCTTTTGTTGGAAATGAGCTCAATGGGAAATATTGATTTGAATGACACACTTTGAAGAATTTTTTGCTTTTGGATGTTCTCCAAACTTCATGGAGAGCATATCTATTTATAGTAAATCACCAAATTGCTTCTATTATTCACCTAATGCCTCAGTATCATGTTGGCATGGTCAAAATCGGATTTCGATGTGTTTAAGGATTTTTCGCAACTTGGGATGAAATAATTAAATTATTCACTTAACTAAGTTATAATGTTTTATCATTATTTTTGATAACTTAAATGTAATATCTTTTTGAAAAGGTATTTTAAATTCCCAATTGGATGCCTAGGAGAAATAGGGGGTCTTGCACAAGAAAAATGTCTTATTTTGTTTCAACAGGGAATTTGTTGGAAAAGGTGAATTAATTAATTATTTTAATTGGAGTTTTCCCTCTCAAAACTCTATATAAGGACGCTTTGGGGCTCATTGTTGGATATGTTGAAGAATGATAATGTTATGTTTCCAAAATGGCTTTGATTCTTTTCAATCTTTGAAGACGAAATCCCTTATAGATTTTTAGTTTCAAAATTGCAAGATATTCCCTAGCTAGACAGTGGTGTGATTTCACCCAAGAGTCACCATTGGAGCTGATTTGAAGCTGTAGTTTGGTTTCTTCTCATTATGGACTATTTTGATGTGTTTTAGCATTACATTTTGATGTGATTCCTTTCAGATTGTAGGAGTGTGAGTTTTGCAGACTTATTCAATTGTTGGCCATACCATTCTTGACCCTATAGGCCATATCATTTCCTTCCCATCAGGTCGTACAGTTTGGAAGAGGCCATGAAGTTGCAATATAAAATGTTTATTGTTGTTTGCAGACTTGACCACCCCTAATAGCAAGGTATTTCTGCAATTTCCAGAGGAAAGAGTGAGTGGGATGCTGGATTGTACGGCCAACTACAAGTCGTACCTCTTGTAGGGGGCATGTGAGTTACCAAAGGGGAATCACCCCTCATTTCCAATCGCTTCATGCTTTGTGGGTGGTGCATAGACCTATCATGATCCTTGCAAACAGTTTGGAGTTGCACTTTTCTGTTTGGAGTGCTTTCTAGGGAGTTGTACCATTGTGCTACCTACTACAATGAAGTTTTAAACTTCCATTTGCCACATTTCTAAAATATATTTGATATTACATTGCTGGGTGGTTAGTTTCTTGAGTTGGGGGTTCATTTGGGGTGCTTGATCAGCTTCATATCACATTAATATTCGTAATAGCAGTTATTATCTAGTTTGGAATGAATTGTAAGAGCTAACAATGTAACATTGAGTGTGTGATGTCCCCATTTTTAGCACTACACTTTCCAACGACTGTTATCCTATTTTTGGAGGTCCATAGGCTAGTTAAAGGAAAAATTAGGGTTTCCTATTTTCAAAGAGGTTTTCTTCTAAGTTTTCAGGAGTTGCATGCAGAAGTTTGGCAATTTGTCTTCTGCGTCTTTTGGGTTTTTAGAAAGCTTTAGAGGAATGTGACATGCATTTTAGAGGTGTGACATGCATTTCAATTAGGAGTTGCATGCAGGAGTTTGGCATAAGGGGTTTTTGGGTCTTTCTTGGTTTTTAGAGGGCTTCAGAATGGTATAACATGCATATTCATCAGATGACTTTTACTAACTTGCTATTTTTAGTAAGTTGCGACGGCTGCCCGGTTTGTGCTCTAACTGAGATTGGAGTCACTTTTTTTAGCAATATGCTATTTTTAGTAAGTGTTATTTTTGACAGTGCTATTGTTGGCAGCAATTTAGTAGTTCAGTGCAATGTCTATTTCTGGCAGCGCAGTATTGGCAGTTTGTTCTCCAACATCCTTGGAGCCTATTTTGGCAAGTTTGGTGACTTTAAGTGATTTCATATTTGGACACCTTAGTTGGAAATTATAATGTTTTAAGTTAAATGCTTGCTAAGGCAAAATGGGACATCACTTTTGGAGAAATAAGTGATTTTTATAAAGTTTATTTCTTAAGTCATTTGGACGCATAACTTGTGAGATATTTGCATTTTTATTAAGTTATATTGCTTATGTGCTTTTGGATGCCTAAGTCAAGGAGGGTCAAGATGTAGTCAAAATGCAAATGAAGTAAAATGTTCCATCTTTCATTTGAGCGTCCTAATTGGAGGGAAAGGAAATTTGAATTCATGGTTGGAGAAAGTTATAAATAAGAGGCCTTGCTCTCTAATTTGGTATCCATTTCTTATCATAACAAAGTGTTGCTGAAATTATTTCAGAACCCTTGCTTCGACGAACGCATACCTCCTAGCCTACATCAGTTTCATACTTGAGAGATAGTACCTAGCTAGTTGAGACTGCTTCTTCATTCAAAGGATGCAGATAGAGCGTATTTGGAGATGGCTTCATATGATGCCTTCTGATCTTGGTTGGGTAACTTGTTATTTTCAGTATTTGATATCTTTTGGAGAGTTTTTATTATTTTTCATGTTGCTAGTTTGAGTATGGTTGTAGCACGTTTTTACTCACATCTTTCTGAGGAGTGGAGAGATTTTTATGGGTAATGACTCATTGGAATCCTAGTACTTGGGCGCCCCTATGTTCCTGTTTTGGTGATTTTAGGAGTGGTTGATTTTTTCTTGAGGTTGCTCTTCTCAAGGAGTTTATACCATTTGTTGTTCGTACCTTGGGATGTGTGCCAAAATAATAAGGGCTGATTGGATTAGTTTTTTTGTTGTGACTTGGACGCCTAGCATATTGGCACCTAATGCTTTAAGTTTGAGGTCAATCGGAGAAGTTTGGAGCAAGTAATGAACATTTTGGTGATTTAGGGCATCGCTGGTTTGAATTTCTGATCGCTGCCATTTCTATATCAGACCTGGTATTTCCTCTTTTTCATCATATTTTCACATTAGATTTCTTTGTATTTGGATTGGAGATTATTGGCTAACATTCTAGCTATCATTTAATATGCATATCTCCTTTCTAGTGCAGCTGAAAGTTGATATTTGTAGCACTGAATCAATAATACTGATCAGCCTTTTATATTTCTGCACTTTACTTTCTGTTATACCTGTTGAAAAATGGAAGTGGTCGACTTGCTGCTTAGACATTTCATTTTAGTACTTGTATTTTCACTCCCGCTGAATAAGTGGTCGAGTTGTTTTTCATTTCAGTACTTTATTTTTCATTGTAGCCCACTGAAAAGTGGAAGAGGTCGGCTTGCCGCCTAAGTACTTTCAATTCCTAGTTGGTTGGTTGAGCCATTAACACTTTGTATTTCCAGTTTTCAGCTTTCATCTAACAATCCCCTTGCACCCTATGCTCTCACCTTTCCCTCATTGGGATCTGAGTGATCAAAAAGTGAAGGGTTGCCACAACATAAATGGCTCTTGTTACTCGCCCCACTACATAAGTAGCTCCTGTTACTCACCACTAAAAATTGGAAGAGTTGTTTATTTCTTGTATTCACTCACCACTAAAAAGTGGCAGAGTTGGCTTTACATTTCCTTTATTGTATAAGCTTACCCACTAAAAAATGGAAGTGCCAAGCTAACCCCACTGGATAAGTGGATTAACTTCAACTGCTTCATTTGTAAGTATTGTTGTAATCCCTACACCATATACTCTCACCTCACCCACACCAAGAACTTGGTGATAGTAAGTGGAAAGGAAAGTTGTTTAGCAATTTTCATTTGTTGAGCTAGCAAGATTTTCAAAAAATTTAAGGGCAGTTATAACATTTGGTGGTGAACTCTTGGGTTGATGACAAGATTTTTGAGATGGCTTTTTGGATTGGAAAATCTTATTATAAAACTTGTTCTTAGGAAGGGTGGATTCAAGAGCTAGAGCTCTCTTAATGACCTCCTACAAAGATGAAAGTTGAAAGGCTTTGACCAAGCCCTTAGAATTCTCTGTCAATCCTTCTATGAACAGTTCATAACTAATTTCATTTTTGCAATATCAAGAACCATGATAACAAGCTTTTAGAAATCAGCAATATAGCCCTCAATAGTGGCATATTGCTTGAATTGGACTAACTCACATAAATGCACTTTCAGGTCCTTTTGTCAAATCTCTCCATCAACTTCTTGCAAAACTCATCATACGAGTTTATGAGAGCATGGTCTTGAGTTTACGAGAAATCTTAGCAGAATTGATCTTGTAACTCTACCAACATTGGTTTGTTGCCTGCTTGTCGATCAATTATAGGTGGGAAGATGGGTATCATAGGTCTAGAACTGGTTGTAGGAACATGACAATTTGGAATTCTATTATTGCTTGAATTATCTTCACTTCCTCCATTATTGCCAACTTGGTTGTTCTATTTTGTATTTATCATGATTTGAGACGATGAGTCCAACACTTGTGCCATCCGCTGTTGAGTAGCCCTTTGTTCAACCATGAATTGGTCCATATGATTGTTGAAGTCTTTGTCTCCCATATTATTGTCTCCTTGTTCACTACTAGATTCAAGATGTTGTGGATGCCTAAGATGTTGGAGGTTGTTCTTCCTTCAAGAGGTCAGGCAGGTTCCCATTGTTTTTTATCTCTCTATTGTAGTATCTCCTTTCTCTTTTACTCATCCACCTTCACAAGCTAGCAGGTTTGACAAGATCTGATACCACTTTTGATGTCCCCTTATAGACTTATCTTGACTTTGTCTTTAGTCTTCTAAATCAAGGTATCCAAATAGGGCTAGAATCAATAATTTCAATGATAAAATTTAATCTAATTAAGAGCAACCTCCAAGGCTATTATTGTCTTGATAAAATGACTTAAATATATTGATAATAATTAATGATATGCTGATGGAAATGAGCCACTATCTGCTATAAACTTATGATATGCAATCTGCAGTTATAATTGTTTTAAAGAATGCAAATAGGCACCACACTAGGGATGCAATATCTGATTTCTCTATCTAATTACATGCATATGAATGTGGGAAAGATGATGTCTATCTTCAATCGCTGTTTCTGATTTTTATCCTTCAAATTATGTGACTTAACCTTGGTTGGGTGTCTGAAATATTTCAATTGATATGCAACCTGATATAGAGGATCATATGCTCCCTTGGAACAACCTCGATCTACTGTAGAAGATGAATTAATCTGCCAATCTCTTCCAAGAAGAAGAAATTGAATCAGCTGGTGACTCCAAGATTAGTTACTTACAAATGGCAGAAGAAGAGGAAGAAGATGACTTGGTGACCGACACTTATGCTGTTTTTACGTGGCATCAACAGAACCAGCTTGATAAAGCTCAAGCTGCTGCTCCACCTAAACAGGAGAAGCCACCGGTCACGATTGCCAAAAGAGGATCTCTTCTCCCTTGGCAACCCAAGAAAGCAACGAATCCACAAGTAAGTGCACCTCATCCCTCTCCATCAACTCCCATTGTCCCTAAAGCTAATCCTCCCGTTCCAAAGACCAGTGTTCCTTTTGTTAAACCAATCAGTGAAGTTACGACTTCCAGCCTACAAAATTCTTTCCAGGCTTTTGACATTATCAACCATGCCAAGAAAACTAAGGTCCAGATGTCTGAGGCTGAGTACCTCAAAGCCAACCCCGACCAATTTGACAGGCTTGTCAAGTCTGTTAATGGCAAAATAATTACCCCAAGTCATGATACACCTCCTGACGTCCCTATTACTCCTAAGCTTAAAATGCCACAGAGTAACCTTGTATCCACTTCTCCAACTGCCTCCGTATGCATTGATCCATTTTCATCTCCCTACTCGTAAATGGTTTTAAGCTAAGCAATTGTGTTATAGATTCTGGTGCATCCGATAATGTGATGCCCGCCAAAGTAGCCACTGCTTTGGGCCTAGATCTGACCAAAACTTTCAGTCGTTGTTTCTCCATGGAGAATAAACAAGTACCATTGATTGGCCAGATCAAAGATGCACAGTATGCGTTCACTGCATACCTGGAGAAGAAAATAAAAATGACAATCCTTGTGGCCGATGTACTAGCATCTTACGAAATTCTCCTTGGATGCAATTTCTGTAAAAATGTTGGAGGAGAACTAAGCATGGATATGTCTAAACCCAGAATACCTATAAAAGGTGTGATACAAAAATTGATTCCTGAAAAGGAGTCAAAGTTTTTAGTTACCCAATCAGATGACCCTAGAGCTCAGATCCTATTCAAATCCTCAGGCATGAGAACTTACTATCTACAACCAAATGAGGTGGGTGAGTCCTTGACTCGAAATGAGTCAAAAAACGATGATATTTCCTCAACTTCAAATGAATCGTCATCGGGTGATTTGTCTATCTCTGATCACGAATCCTCATTAGATGATGAAGCTTCAGACTTCAACACTGTTAGCCTTGGTGATCCCAACGGTGTTTGGTTGCTCGAATTTGATGGTAGCTGCTCTTCGACTAGTTCTGGAGCAGGAATGGTTTCTATTTCCCCCACAGGAAATGTTTTCCCTTTCTCTTTCAAATTACAATTTGATAACACTAATAACACCACCGAATACGAAGCTCTGTTATTAGGAATGCAAGTGGCACTAAAGAAGGGTATAAAAAATCTCCATGCACAAGGTGATGCCGAGCTAATAGTATGTCAAGTGAGAAATCTATATCAGACAAAAAATGACAAACTCGGGCATTATCGTAATCTGGTTTGGGATTCCGTTAAGGAATTTGAAGCTTTTGATATATCTGTTGTTCCCAAAGAATATAATACTAGAGCTTATTCTTTGCAATCTCGGCCACGCTCTTGGTACCACATAAAGACTTTCAGGGTTCTACCTACACCATTGAGTTGGTTTTCCGCCCAAGCGTCCCTGACAATTCAGAGAACTAGCAGATTTTCAACGATGATCATCAGATCATTGCTTTTCTGGAGAAGGCAGAGAATTTCAACGAGTTGTACTTCGAACGTAGTGATTCTCCACATCGAGAATCTGTATCGGATATGGATCCTGTTACGGGTGAAGAATACTTACAACTCAGAGGAAATAAGATTCCCAAAGGATTAGTATCCTTAGAGAAGCTTTTTGACAAGCATGATCGCTACGTTAAAAAGCAACTCTCAGATTCTGACTCATCTAATGAAGTGGAACAGATCAATTTGGGAACTGAAGCCAACCCCAAGATGGTGAACATTGGCAAGTGTTGCACGGCCAAACAAAGAAGACAATTTGCTCAGTTACTACAAGAATATATGGATGTCTTAGCATATTCGTACGAAGATCTGAAATCATTTCGGCCCAAAGAAGTGCAACATGATATTCCTCTCAAGGTTGGAGCTTTTCCTTACAAACAAAAGCAGAGGCAGTACAATCCCAAGATTTCTAGAACAATTCTAGCGGAAGTTCAAAAAATGCTAAATGCGCGAATAATATTCCCTATCCATCATTCAACATGGATAGCGAATATCGTTCCTGTTCGCAAGAAGAAAGGTGAAATCTGCATTTGTGTAGATTTCAGAAATCTAAACCAGTTGTCACTCAAAGACAATTATCCCCTTCCAGTGATGGATGAAGTCCTACAAAACGTGACCGGATCCGAGATGCTCTCCATGCTAGACGGATTTTCCGGTTACAATCAAATTGAAGTCAATTCAAGCAATCAGCACAAAACCGCTTTCACAACACCATGTGGGACCTTTGCATATCGCAGGATGCCTTTTGGTTTGATCAACGTTGGTGCTGCGTTCCAACATGCCATGGATCTAACTTTCCGCGATGTAATGGGTAAGTTTATCGTGGTGTATCGTGACGACCTCACGGTTTTCTCTAAGCAACACCATGAACACTTATACCATTTCAGGTAAATCCTTGAGAGATGCCGTCAGCATGACATTTCCCTAAATCCCAAAAAGTCAACTTTTGGGGTCACAGAAGGTAAACTCCTTGGCCATGTAGTATCCACCAAGGGAATCAAAATTGACTTGGAAAGAGAATGGAATTAAATCTCTCGCCTTGCCGTCAAGCAAGAAGGTTGTCCATTCCTTCTTTGGCAAGGTAAACTTCTTAAGGAGGTTTCTCCCAGATTTTGCCAAAAAGACTTGTCATATTGTAAATATGATGAAGGGTAACACCACATTTCATTGGACAGCAGAAGGGAAAGCAGCGTTCAATGATATCAAGGAGGCCATTGCTCATGCGCCCGTCTTGGACTGTCCCAACTACACCAGAGATTTTATCATGTACAGTTATGCTTCCGAGCATACACTCTCAGCAATCTTGGTGCAAGAAAACGATGAAGGCTTTGAATCTCCCATTGCGTTTATGAGTTGTCCCCTGAAGAATTATGAACTGAGATATTCTCAAATGGAAGAACATGTTTTTTTCCGTCGTCAAAGTTGTTAAGCATTTTCAGTTCTATATTCTAAATAGCCATGTCAAGGTTCTAGTCCCAGATTCGACTATTAAGTCTATCCTAACACAGTAGGAATTTGGAACAAAAAGAGGCAATTGGATTGCCAAAATTCAGGAATACGATCTGGAAATCAAACCCACCAAGTTGATACGTGGACGTGGACTTTGTCAACTTATCGCTGAAAATAACCTAGATAAGGAAATTTAAGAGAATGAAGAAGTTTCAGTTGATGAAGAGGTGGATCCAAGTACACTCCCAATGGTACTGTTTGTTAGTACCATTGACGAATGGTATTCCAATATCGCCCATTTCCTCACATATGGGGAATGTCCTGATCACTTGACCCCAAAAGAAAAGAGAACCATCAAGCTGAAATCAGCAAACTTTGTCTTATGGGACAACGGCTTGTACAAGCGTGCAATGGATGGAACTTTTCTTCAATGTGTTGATAAGGAACAACAACAAAAACTGTTGAAGTCATATCATGACTTGGCATGTGGTGGACATTACTCAGCGCCAGTAACCGCTCACAAGATCTTGAGAGCAAAGTACTATTGGCCCACACTTTTTCAGGACACATACTCTTGGGTGCGTAAGTGTGAATTATGTCAACGGTTCGTTGGCCGACCCAAGTTGGCCTCCAACCAGGAGTCGTGTCTTTTTCTACTAGACATTTACTAGTTGTCAAGATGCTTCCTTGAAATTGGGATCTTTTGAATACAACTCCTTTACATCAAAGCCAATAACATTGACTATCAACTCATTCATCAGTAAAAATATTTTGCTAACTGCATTTGCTATCCTATTTGACTTACCACTCTTGTGTTTCAAGACAAAACAATAACTTTAGAAGAAATCCACCCATTTCATATGCCTCCTTTTTAACTTACCTTGATTGTTAATGTATTGAAAGGCCTAGTGGTCTCTGTACAATAGACATTCCTTGGACAAAAAATAATACCTCCACTTTTTCAAGGCCTACACTATTGCATAGAATTTTTGGTCATAAATTGAGTACTTCCTCTTTGTTTCATTCAATTTCTCACTCAAGTAGGCATGGGTCTACCTTCTTGACTTAACACTCCCACAATTACACTACCACTAGAATCCTAGTCTACTTGAAACACTTTGCCAAAGTTTGGCAACACCAATACTGGTTGTTTTGTTACCTTCTTTTTCAACAACTGAAAGTTTTTTTTCTATTGGAGTTGTCCACTGAAACACCTTCCTAACACCCTCCATTGTTTCTTTAAAAGGTGCACACATTCCACTAAAATTTTGTATTCCTGTAGAAGCTTGCCAAGCTATGAAAACTTCTAGCCTCAAACATGCTCTTGGGTGAAGGCCAATCTTCTATTGCCTCAACCTTCTTTGGGTCCATCTTCAACCCTTCCTCACATAGTACAAAACCTAGATATACTAGTTCTTTCTACATAAAACTCTACTTCTTTAAATTCACAAGAAACTTTTCTTTCAATCTTTGCAACACTTCCGTAATATGCTCTAAGTGCTCCTCCTTGGTTTTACTAAACACTAGGATATCATCCAAATAAACAATAACAAATCTACCAAGGAGAGGCTTTAGTACTTCATTCATCAGTCTCACGAAAGTGTCGGGTGTTGTCTTCCATTCATCGACCTTTGTAAGTCTGATTTGGTGATACCCACCTTTCAATTCAATCTTAGTGAAGTACTTGCTCCACTCAAACAATCCATTAAGTCATCTATTCATGGTAATGGAAACATGTACTTAATGGTGATCTTGTTTATAGCCCTTGAGTCAATGCACATTCTCCACTCTCCATCCTTCTTGGGTGTCAGTACAACACATAGACTAAGACTCTCTCTGATCAACCCCTTATCCAACAACTCTTGCACTTGTTTGTTCATCTCTTCATTGTCCATGTGTGTCATTCTGTATGATGCCTAGTTCAGTAGGCCAACACCTGGTATCAAATCCATGCAGTGACTTATGCTTCTCACTAAAGGTAACTCATCAGGAAAGTCCATTAGTATCTTTGTGAACTCAACCAACATTTCTTGGACTTTCGTGGGAAGCTCTTCCCTTTTCTCTTTTTTCTTTATCCTTTGCAAGATCAGCTAGGAAGGGAAAACATACCTTCTCCCATCTTATATCCTTCAAGAACTACTTTCCAGTCACTAGACAAACTCTATTGTTTTCCCTAAACTCCTCATCCTTATCCTTCAAGGGATTCAAAGCATATTCCTTTCCATTCTTCTTTATCTTATAAAAATTATTCTTTCCATCATGAATAGCCTGCCTATCATATTTCCATGGTTTTCCTAACAAAATGTGTTTTGCATCCATTGGCATCATTATCTGATCTTTATAGTATCCACTATAAAAATTAACAAGGAATTGCTCACTTACCAACAATCGATGTCCCCTCTACAGCCAAGAAACCTTGTAGGAAGTCGGATGCTTTAGCCTCTTCAATTTCAATTTCTCCACCATCTCTTTTGACACTAAGTTGTCAATGTTGCCACTATCCACAATGACCTCACAGCATTTTCCTCTAGACTTGCATATGATTCTAAACAAATTCCTTCTTTGTTCTAGATCTCCTCGTACCTTCTCTAGTTTTAGAAGGACTCTCCTTAGCATCATAGATTCTCCATTCTTGGGCTCTTCTAGCAAAGGCATTGAGCAGATCCATTCATAAGACAATCAGGGTTTATGGCAAGGTATTTCTCTATGATGACAAATATAACTGTTTCACATTCTTTATTTGCCGATGACACCATCTTGTTTGGGAAAGCATCTCTGGTGGAAGCTAAAAAAAATAACAGTATCTTAGACAAATATTCTGCAACATCTGGGCAAAAAGTAAATGCAAGTCAAAGATCTATATTTTTAACACAAGGCAGCAGTTATAAGGCAAATATTAAGGTGCCTAGGCTTTCAAGTGGCAGAATTGCCTTGTTCATATTTGGGAATACCTTTCTTTTTGGGTGCAAATAAGGTGTCATATTGGAATAAAGTGATTCAAAGTATTCAATCAAGAATCGCTTCATGGAAGGGTCGTTGGTTGTCACTCTCAAGGAGGATTTTAATGATAAAATCAGTCTTGTCCACTATTCCTAACTATTATATGGCAGTCTTGAGGGCACCAAAATCAATAATAGCAGTAATAGAAAAACTAATCAAAGATTTTTTGTGGAAAGGAAACATGGATAGTAAAAGGAAAATACCATTGATCTCCTTAGAAAATATTTGCACTAATAAATTTAAAGGACGGACAAGGATTCATAATTTGTTAGCTAGGAACTTGTCTTTAGGGGCAAAACTAGTATGGCATATGTATTTTAAACCACAATCAAAGTGGTGTAGAATAATGCAAGAGAAGTATTTGGATGTTGACTCCCTAAGTAGGATCTTCACTATTTCTAATCCTCCATTGGGGTCAACAATGTGGAATTTTTTGTTATAATGTAGAAGCTTTATTTTGGGAGGATTCTTGGAATGGCCACTTCCCATTGAAAACATTACCAAATCTACAAGTAGCACTACAAGTATCAACTAATAATTGGGGCAGGAAAGTAAAGGATTAATTTGGTATGGTTGAAGGTTTGACAGGGAAAGTTACATGGAAAGAGTTTTCCAAATTACCGATACCTGACCATCAAAGATCAGCCTTAGAGGTGATTTAAAGGAAAGGGTGGTATTCAAGTCACAGAGTCCAAATAAAATAGTATGGGCTTCTTCAAAAACAAGGAATTATTCAATTGGACAGGGCTATAAGGCAATAATAAGTAGCAAGGAAAACACTCAGTTGCAAAGGGCCTTTTATTTTTGTTGGAATACAATGACTTCCAAAAGCAGGTTGTTTTGCATGGTGCTTTGCAAAATAAAATCTTAAACAGTGATAAACTATCAAAGATTGGGATATCTACACCTTTTAAATGTGTGTTATGTGAGGAGGCTTTGGAAGATGTTAATCATCTGTTTGTCCAATGTTCATTTGCTCAAAAATGTTGGACTTTCATTCAAAATAAACTGAATTGGAACTCTCCTTCGCAAAATACATTATGGGAAGTTTTCTCTAGTTGGCCAATATTATACAAAACTTTTTTGTCTGCTTGTGTCTAGAGGGTGGTGCCAACAATTTTAATCTAGAGCATTTGGTGGAAAAGAACAAACGAATTTTTAGAAAACAAACAACAAGGGTGGACTAGGTCTTGATCTTGTTGGAAAAATCAGTTTCAGAGGTCACGAATGCATATGTTCAGAAAGCTAAATCTGTAAGTTCTATGTTTACAGAATGGGATGCACCTTTACTTCAAAATTGGAAGCATCTGTCTATTCTATTCAAAGGTAGTATTCAACAACCAACAAAACAAAGTGTTGATAGGAATAGCATTTCATGGTTTCCGCCTCCACAAGGATTTGGCAAATTGAGTTTTTATGGGGCATCCAAGGGGAACCCTGGAATTTCAAGTGCAAGGATAGTGATTGGGGATTGGAAGGGTGATCTGATAGGAGCTAAATCAATTAGGCTACCTCAAGGTACAAATAATGTAGCGGAGGCACAAGGGATTCTACAAATGGTAATTGATAGGAAATTTTCAAAACTCCAGATAGAGGCTAATTCATTAATAATTATAAATGGATGTAACGAAAAGAAGTTGCAAAACTAGAAATTGCATTATATTTTGCAGCAGGCATGGGATTTGTTGTCAAATTTTGAAGTCACACACATTATGCACACTTATAGAGAGGGTAACAAATTGGCTGATCTTTTATCAAACATGGCTGCTATCAAGAAGAGGAAGAAGTTTCATTGGATAAGGAATCTGCCAATATCAATGACAAGTTGAGGAACATAATTGTATCAGATACAAATAACTTGTTCAGAAATAAGTAGGAAAATGATGTAGCTTGAAATTAAATTAGCAAAATTAGCAATATTGCTAAGCATATTAAGATCAAAAGAGTGGTTTGTAATAAAGAGGGTAATGCTACATCAACGAAAGTGCAAAGTCCATTGTAGTGCTTAACATATTCCTCGACTCCAAATCTTATATGACTTTTAGTTAAGGTTCCATATGTATCGAAATCCAAATGCTAGAGAATAGAAGCAACTAGGTAGATGTTAGCAAAGTACGGAAACAATATGATGAAAAAGATCGTGGCGGAGATGACATCAATTAACTCGTGTGCAATGATTTTTTGAATGCTAACATTTGTTTTTGCAGGTCTTAATAATCATTTCCTGGCACAACAAAAAAGAAGATATGCAATTTCCAAGAAAATAATGGATTATATGTGTGCCAAATCTATTTGGCATGCATGGAAAAGATGGTCGGTCTTTATTGCACTTACACTCAACATTTTTCTATTTGTTGGCAAAGGCAGTAACCAATTTAAAGTTCATCGCCTCTGTTTTCATGGCATAATTGTATCTCCGATCATTCCAGAGCAAGGTTTCGAGAGTTATTTAAATTTGGGTGGTGAAGTTGTTTGAGTAAGTAGTTGCTACCTATTGTAATCTTAGGTTGTGGGTATTGCTAGTTCGCCCAAGGTGACTTATGTTGCTGCATTGAAGTCTCCAAAGTGTCTATTTAGTTTCAAGGTGACGGTAAATCTCTACAAAGGGGGTTTATGTGGCTGCTTTGAAAGTGTGTCTACTCAGTTTTAAGGAGATAGGTAATTTTTGCTTTTGGGTGGTAAGAGTCATCCAATTCTGGGTGGTGGGTTTTCTTGCTTCAATGGGGACAGTGCTTGTGCGATCTTCCTATTCGGCCAAGGTGGTGTTTTTTGCAACAATTCCCAAATTCAAGAGTTATCTATTTGAGGGTGGAGATAATTTGGTGTTGGGTGAGTTTCTTGGGTGGTGTCTACAAATCTACTAGACAAATTATTAGATGATAGAGTATTATCCTAAAAATTCCAGGGTTCCCTTCAGAATTCGAAGCTGGGAGAGACCATTTTTAGGACATCTGAAAAATGTAGAATTGGCGGAATTTTTCAACGTATTTTTCCCCAATGTGGTTGAATGTATAGAAACTCTACTTCGTGAGGAGGTAACTTAGCCACATGCCCCCCACTTTATTTTGATTATGTCAATCTTTGTGTCAAATGTTCTTGATTTGTTATAGACATATGAATCACTCTTGAGGTCATAGTCAATGATGTTGTGCATTTGCAATTCTTGGAGGGTAATGCACTTCATGATGTTCAAATGTATGATTTTGACAAAGGAAAAGGGTTTGTGGGTGGTCTTTTCCAAGATGTTATCTTCGGCAGAAGAGGGTTTTTGTTGAATTGTATGATGAAATCAAGCAAGCCTTCAAAATGAATTGCCAAAGAAATTTGCATAGAGTTATTCAACAAATGCAGATGGTATTGGTTTGGAACTTGTGAATAGGGTGAAGGACAAATGTTTTGCAATCACCTTCCTACAATCTCATCGCAGACATAATCGAAATGTTCCCCCACTTTCAGTGCAGGCAAACAAAGAAAATGTGTTAGAGGAAGGGCAAGATGAAAATTTCGTGAGTGACAATAATATGGAAGAATAAATTTGTATTAGCATAATGAAATTTTGGGTTTGTATATAGCTCAACATACTTTGTGAAACATAGAGTTTGTAACTCGAGAGGTAGTATGTCTTTTCGGCCACTGCAATTCGAAAATTAGCATTTTTGTTTGGCCTTTTGATCTGCTTTTTTATTTGCAAATTCACCAATACTATAATTCTGACATGCTATGTAAATATATTATACTAATAGATAATACAAATTACAAGCTTCACCCTTTTTCCTAAAAAAAACTTGCAAATAAAACATTATAGGAGTATCAGAATTATAGTATTATCTATCTAAGTGCCTCAGAATGATGAACCAAAGCAAGCAAAGGTTCGCTTCCCCAATCGTAAGTTTAAGAGAGTGTATAGGAAAAGCCTCTGGTTGGAGCTTGAACACTTCCCAAACATGAATACTGATTGCCCCAACTCAACATACCTCTCATCTGAGACCATAAACCAGTCCTGCTAGGAGACTATGAAGTCTGAAAATGAGTACACCAGCTGCCCACTAAGTCTGAAATGGTTGACTTGAGATCATATTTAAGGAAAATCAGCATCCAAGAAGATGGACAGCTGCAGCAACATTGAAAATTATCATCCAGAATAACACATTTGCTCATGTCCAAGGCTGGAAACATCCTTTCTAGTGACTCCAACTCCACATAGAACCATCTTTTGCTCAAAATATCTCTCCAATCCACTAGTTGATGAGCAAAAGGAACCATTGAATGGTTGGTAAAGAAGGGGACAGCACCAAAAAATTTGATAATTTGATCCTTATCCCTCAAAAAATCCTTCTTTCCATATGTAATAAGCTCCATCAAACCATGTTGAGGATCCCAAGCATGGATACCCAACCGAAAGTGATCACTAACACACTAGAAAGAATACTCAACACATCCCCAAGTGTTAGTAAGAACCAAGTGCATACTCAAAAAATTGGTGTCTCCTCTAGTGAACCCCTAAAGTCTAACCATGAAAGCTTCAACAACAATGGAGCATGGAACAATAGTTGTCATCAAATCCAACTCCCAAAAAGGGCTAGTATGAGCTAAAGCAACACTCAACCCAAGGGAAGGATTGTAAAGCATGTAAACAATCTGTTTTGGCCCTTCTTTCTCCCATACTTCATGAGTAACAAGTTTGAAACCATTTCTCCTTGCTGCTATAATGTAATTACCAGCAACTACCAAGACTTGTTTTGCTAACACCTTGATCTTTAAATCATGGAAGTCACCATGATTCAACACTTCCCATGTGAAAACAACATCCTCAATCCCACTTAAGCATTCTTGATCAAGCAATCTTCTTGGAAGATTATCAATTGCAAGGATTAGATCATCAATAAGCTAAAAACCACGTTCCATATTGTGTTTGGAAACTTCATCAAGATCCCATTTCGTGCTATTGTCACTTGATGCTTCATCTTCCATCCTAAAGAGGGGATTATCATAAATTGTCTTGGCACTAACTTCAAAGAGAGGGTTATCCATAATATAGGAATCTTGTCCTTTCTCACATTCAAACCCAACTTGCTGGTCCAAATCTGCACATGCAACTTCTAATTTTCTTGTGAAACTTTCAAGATAAAACTCCTCTCAAAGACTATCAAGCTCACCAATTACTTGCTTGATTTCTTCAACTCTTTGCTCATTCTCTTGCTCCCTGAAAAGTTTGAAAACAGCAAGCTGATCTTGTGCATCCTTTAGTGCCATCTGGGCATCTTCTAGCATATCCTTTGTTGATTCGAGCTCAAGAGTAAGCTCATCAACCTTCCTCTTTTTTCCTTGGAAAGCACCAATTGTCTTCTTTGTAATTTCAAAGGCATAATCTCGATCTCTGGTCAAGTGTATGTATTTTGATTTCAATGTCTCCAAAGAGTCTTTGATAAGTTGCAAATTTGGGAGAGTAACTTCACCCCTAACTCCTTTTTGTCTATCTTCAATCTGAGCCTTCCAATAGATTTCTTCAATCAAACTATGTGTGTGATCAAATTGGGATAGAGCTTGCACTTCTTTTTCAACGGATACCTTGAATTGTCCTTCCCACTCATGAATATGCAAAGGTGGTGAACTGCTGATAGGCTGCATTCCAACATCAAAACTTTGTTTCATGTCTTTGCTGCCCTCATAGCTGCTCCAAGACTCCCTTTCTTCACCACCCACTAGCTGAAAATGCTCAATAACATAAATAGGATCAAACTCTACAATTTCTTCGAGCCTTTGCTTAAAATCGGAATTCTCATTCTTGTTTTCAATGACTCCATGGTTGTCTCTAGTTTCACACCCCACATCATCCTCGTGATGACTTTTCTCAACAACAAGATGATAATCAACTCCATGCACTACTAAATCAGATTTCTGCTCAAGAACACCATCCAACTCTTCAATATCAGGAGCCTTATGGACTTTTAAATCTGCTTCCACCTCACTATCACTTTGATCAAACAATAAGGCAGCCCCAAACTCAAGCATAATGTCACCACTGTTTGTTGATATAGAGTCCTCATCAATTTCCATTTCATCATCCAGATCAAAGGGAAATTCATCCCACACAAGTTCTTTGTCATCCTTAGGTGCCATCACACCCGGATCCCAAATGCTATGGGGTTGATTGTTTTGATCAACAAGAAAGTGCTCATTGTACCGCTCTTGGAGTGTTGACCCTTTGAATAAGTCACCTCCCAACTCACTAAAACTAATATCCTCATAAGTATCTCTCTCCAATGGCTTAGTTTGATAATCAAACCCAAGTCCACCCATGTCACCAACATTATAATGAAGCAAAGAGTCATCAATACTAGTTGTTTTGAATACTTTATCCCTTTTGCCGTCAATGAGCCCACCATCTATAGGTATATTTCTGATCTCACCTTTAGTAGTCACATGCATACCAAAGAGGTCTTGTTGATCACTTGTCATAAATTCTTCATATGGAAACTCTTGGGAAGTTGGGTCAGCAACAAGAGGAGAACCATTTATCACCAAATCTTCAACATGATTAGGTACAAACTCATTGGAATCATCGCCAACATCATCACTATGGTAATGGTCATAAGTTGGTTCAATGACGACACCCAAATTATCCTTAACATGCTCTTCTTTAGTGAACTCAACCCACACAATAGTTCTACTAATATCTTCTGTGAAATCTTTAGTCTCAAGACCTTTGTTGGATGAATCTAAATTAGGATTCAAGACTGTTGTTTTGTTCTTATTGCCAAACTAATCTTCATCACCACCAACTACATGCAAGTCTAGAGGACTGTTTTGGGCTCTATCACACTCTCCTCATAAGTCGAGGTATCTTCTTCGATCTCACGGTCATCTTGATGTGTCCTATGCATTTTTCCATCCAAACTTTTAGATTTTGCAATAGTCCTTGAGTATGCCCTTTTTATGTCAAGATCCCTCATTAGCGTGGTCAATTCTTGTATCAACTCAAATATAGACTTCTTTGTAGTCATCTCCCTTTATATGTATCTTTGTTCTCTTGCGCTCATAGAATGAATAGTGTTGATTCTTATGACCACATAGGATGGCAGGAAGAACTTGCTCTAATACCACTGTAACATACACCCCCGATTTTATTTTATTTTTTTTGAAAACCTCTGTTGATTGCTTGTTCAATGATATAGTTTGTATTTGTTTTCAAATGCGTTTCCAGATGTATACAACATTAAGAATTGATTGCAATGAACAAGTAAACACTAGATAATGATGTTTTTCAATAAAAACTACAATATACATTAAGAGCATTCATTTTCAGCTTAAAATCAGAATATTACAATGAGTAATCAGACCTGATATATGAAGTTTCAGACCTGGCAATGGCTTACAACAGTGAAATATGCTAACCAATTTTTTCGAAAGATTTACACAACATAAACCAGCACTAGCCAACTTGATTAGCGTTGGCTCCAAATGGAAATCCAAGTTGAAAATATCTCAACGCCAAGAATGCACACTCAATCCCAAAGAAGGAGAGGTGTTGTCATATGGCGGAGAAACTAAAAACAATAACTTGAAATGAAACAAACTCAACGTCAAGAATGAAATATGCTAACCAATTTTTTCGAAAGATTGACACAACATAACATGCACTAGCCAACTTGATTAGCGTTAGCTCCAAATTGAAAACCAAGTTGAAAGGATCTCAACACCAAGAATGCACACTCAATCCCAAGGAAGGAGAGGTGTTGTCATATGGCGGAGAAAATACAGAACAATACTTAAAAATGAAAATAACTCATCGTCAAGAATGTGCACTCAAGATCCCACTGAGGGCAAGGTGCTAACATATGATGGAGTGATTGATTGAAAACTGAAACTAATAGGCGGATAACCAGCCATGAAACTAAAACAATCTAATTCATCCGCTGCGCCGGGCATCCACTGAATAGTGGGGATTCACCACTTGAGAGTGGGTACAAAGATATAACAAGTCCGTTCTCCACACTGGCGATAAACCATCTAGGGGTAATTAATAAGAAATAAAACAAGTAGTTGCAGCAATAGCATTGGTTGGATTAATACTACTATATCACAACCTTACAATTCAAAAGACTACAAATACGAGTATTACAATAATAGAAGAAAGTCAAGAAGAGAAGAATGAATACTAATGAAGTTTCTTTACTCTTCTAATGATAGAATTAAGACCAGAACAGAAATCTAATACAGTCTGATGTAAAAGTCTGAGTTCTAGAAATTTTGATCAGCAAACTGTAAAATCAATAAAATATTCATAAGTCACTCAAAATACCTCCAAATTGAATGCCGTCTTTTGCTGTGTCCTTTTAGGAGGTAGGCGAACATATTCTGATCATCAAACAGCAACAAAATTGCACCTATATTTCTGGCATGAATTCCAAAGCCTCCAAGAATGGTACGGCCTTTCTCAAGGGCGATTTTGTCATTAAAAATCAGAACCTTCAAAATTAAATCTCAAGCTTTGCAAGAAGGGGCACCTTGGTTCAGCAAATACTCAACAAAAATACCCAGAATCAAAATAAATTTACTCTAGGAGTTGCATACAAATTTTCACTTTCAGCTGTGTGAGAATCAGCAACTCAAAAACTGGAAATATCATCAAAACTTCTACTGTTGAGCACAATCTGCTAGTCTGGATGAGAAGCAGTATAGACCAACTAGGTGTTGTATCTCAAACACGAAATTGGTTAATGGCTAGGAGGTAGCATCCTCGAAGCAAGGTTTCATTTGTCATTCCGACAACATAACAGTATGATAACATGAATGGATACCAATGCTGAAACAAAGCATTCATTTTATAGAAGAGTAGAAGACTCTTCAATTCCTCAAGAAAGGATGCCAAAAGTCACATGAAACTCTTCAAATTTCCAGAAAGCTTCCAACTTCACAAAAAGGCATCCACTTTACAAGGCAACATAAAATCTTTATTTTTAAATAATTTCTTCAAAAAGGCGTCCACTTCATTTCTCAAGGCTTTTATCTTCATTAATAATTAAATCACCTTTATGAGGGTGTACCCCTTCCAAGTCCCTCTTTTAAACACAACTTAAGTTGTTCTCCTAGGCCAAGGGGTCAACTGCAAATTATAACCTTAATGCCTTTATTCATCATAAAATAGTCTTTAGAAGTCAGACATGAATTGCAAATAATTACTCCAACTGAAAAAGATGTACTAAAAGCACACAAACTTCATACTGCCAAAATTAGAATTTACTATAAATAGTAAACTCTATGAAATGCCAAAGAACCTCTGAACTTGGAAACCCTAATTTTACCTCAAGCGAGCCTACGGGCTTCCAGAATAGGCTAATGAGTGTCAGAACAGATCACTGATGAGAAGGGGACATTACAGTCCGCCCTCCTCGAGATTGCTTGTCCTCAAGCAACTGAAAAGATGGATGTAACAATATCTGTTCTCCTTCCCACGTGGCATCTTCAATAGGAAAATTCCTCCATCTAACCAAATACTCCTTGATTGTTCTTTTTCTCAAGGTACGTTATCTGGAATCAAGGATCTCTTCTGGAATCAACACCAACTGACTTTCCTCATCCAATGGAGGTAATTCTGAAGTAGCCACAACATTGTGTCCAAGTGCCTTCTTGAAGCGTGACACATGAAATACGTTATGCACCTTGCTTTCAGCTGGAAGCTCCAACTCATATGCAACTTCACCAATCCTCTTGGTGACTTTGAAAGGGCCATAAAAACGTGGCTTCAACATTTCTTGTAATGTCCCCTTCTCAAACCTGATCGTTCATGTGACCGTTGGCCTTTTTTCTGGAAACCCGAAGGCTAGTCGGAAGGTAAAATTAGGGTTTCCTATTTTTGAGGAGGTCATTGCTCAGAGATGGTGGACTCAATGGCGGATTCCTTCTGGGTTTTCAGAGGGCTTCGCAGTGGTATGTTCATCTCGGCATTCAGAGCACTTTTTGGAATTTACTATTTTTAGTAAATTCTATTTTGGCAGCTTTCCAGATGAGTTCAGCTCGGTTGACTTCCTGCTTCAGTTTGGTCAGATGTTTGGCTCAGTATTGGCTTCAGGGCACCTTCGGAGGGATAAGCTAAGTCATTTAATTAAAAAGTCACATTTAAATATTATATTTTAACGTTGACCATGGGCCTAGATTAATGACTTAAAGATGTTTTTAAAAAGGGGTCTTTGAGGGTGGCGCCCTCATTAAAAGATTAATTTAATTATTGCCAAAGTCAAACAAGCTTATGTTGGGCGCATTCTTCAAGCATGGCATTTAATTAAAATATCATTTATTAAACCTTGAAGGAGAAAGTACGCCATTTGGAGGAGATTAGGGTTTTGGCTTGAAAGTGACTTTAGGGTTACGAGAAGTCAAATGGAAATTTATAGAAGGAGTTGAGCATCATTTCAGCATCTTTTGACGACTATACTGTTATGCTGCCGGATTGGCTCTGGAATTGCTTCAAGGAATGAAGGCCTCCTAGCTCGGGCATCGCTTCGTGTTTGCAAGACAACATCAAGTGGTGATTCTTAGTTTAGTTTGTGAGTTATTGAATATTGTGCATTGTAATCTGCATTTCGAATCTCTAGATTTCTGTTTTTGCATATTAGTCAAGTTCTGGAAATTGTATTGTTTAGACAGCAGATTTCATGTTTTAATCATATCCCGAAAAAGACAAAAAAGATAGTTCTGGGTATTGCATTTATAGCTTTGTTTAGGAGAGGCGAAATTGTGTTTCAAATCTTAGATTTTATGGTGTTGTATGTAATTTTTAAAGCTAAGTCAAATTCTCAGCTGGGCCGTACCTCTTAGCTGCTGTCTTGGGAATTGTGCACTTTGAAATTGTTGCATTAAGTTCAGTTTGAGGGTTCAAGATTGGTCGCCTTAGTCATTGAAGAGTATTGCATTTTGTTTCAAGTGTTTTGGGAAAGTTAGGAATGAACTATGAGCATTTGAGTAGTTTCCTTTGTTGCTGTTTTGAACTGCAAAATACAGAATTAAGGAAAACAGAAAAACAGAAATATTAATTCCAATCTTGGCGATGAGTTTATGTGGCTTCTTGAATTCAGCCAAGAGAGATCTTATTGAATTGTAATGATTCATATTTCCAGCTCTAACATCTTGACAGGCGTATGATATTAGATTGTAAACTGACCAGTAGTACTGGCAGTCATTCTTAAGCTGTTATTTGAATTTGTAATGCTCAATTTCATTTGAAGTTTGTAATAGATAGATCTCCGCCCTATAGTAGCTACTTTCCCATCTTGGGTCAGCAAGCACATTCTGGGTGTCGAGAAGTTTCATCTTTCAGCATTTCTTTCTAGCATTGCTTTGTAATTCACTCCGTCATATGGTCGCCCCTCACTCCGCATTGGATTGGGTAGCACATACTTGACGTTGAGTTATTTCCTGCAATTAGAATAGAAGACCCTCTGACCAATGCTCGCCATCATCGGTGCCATTCTGGTTAGAGTTGCTTTCTTGTACGTTTTGGTTTTCTCCTCTAACCTTAACGGGTGCACTGCTTGTAATCTGTTAATTGAAAAAACGAAAAAAATTGGCTCGGTATATTTCATTTCTGCACCACTCTTCTTGAGGGAAGATTTTCGATAGGGCTGAAGCCTCAAGTAAACCATGTCTCCCACTTCGAAAAATCTCCCAATACACTACTGATCAGTGTATAACTTTTGCTGGTTTTGAGCTTGTTGCAGATTTTCCTTTAGAGATTTTAAGATATCTTGGCTTTGTTGTAACATATCCTTTGCCTGGGGAGCTCTATTATCACCAAACACTAAATCAACAAAGTTAAGAGCATCATATCCATAAAGAGCCATAAAAGGAGACATCTTAATGGACATATGATAGGAAGAGTTATAACAATACTCTCCTAAATGAAGCCATTTAATCCAAGCTCTTTGCTGTCCTGAAACATAGTTTCTTAGGTAGCCTTCTAACCATTTGTTAACAATTCCTGATTGCCCATCTGTTTGTGAGTGATAACTAGTGCCTGGAGTAAGCACTGTCCCACTCAATCTGAAGATCTCTTGCCAAAAAACACTTAGGAACTCGCTGTCCCTATCACTGACAATAGTTTTAAGCAATCCATGCAAACGGAAGACCTCTCTAAAAAACAACTCAGCCACTTGAGCTGCTGTAAATGAAGTGGTGACAGCAAAGAAATGAGCAAATTTTGTTAGTCTATCAACCACAACAAAAATACAATCTCGTCCTTGCACCTTGGGCAATCCCGTGATAAAATCCATTGCAATGCTTTCTCATTTCTGATTTGGAATTGGCAAGGGCTGTAATAGACCAGCTGGATAAGAGTGTTCATTTTTATTCTTTTGGCAAATAGAACACTCTCTTATATAGTTCATTATCTCATCCTTCATCCCTTTTCAAGCAAACCTTTCTCTAATCTGCTTGTAAGTCTTGAACTACCTTGATGACCAGCAAGGGGAACATCATGAAAAGACTGTAGAATCTTCTTTTTAAGCTTAGATTCATGCACTAAAAAGATTCTACCTTTATAGATAATTAACCCATCAACCAACTTATACCTTTCATCAACCAAATGACCTGTTGATGTGATTTTTGTGACCGCAACAATCAGCAGAACAAAGTTGTCCGAAGGCTACTCCATTCTCTCTTGATCAAAGTATTCCATACGCTAAGATTGCAAGAAAGTTTGCACGTTCAACTCCAAGGTTCCGAAATACTTAGAATACCCTCAGTTGGTTGGTTGTGAATTGTTGTTTTTACGAGGGGACTTACACAATTGTTCAGAATACTTGCAGTTAACAGTAGATGGATGATTGGAAGGGATTTGTATAATGCGAATGATTTAACAATAAGTACGCTTTCCTAAAACTAACCAAAGATGAACAAAATTGAAATGAGTGTAAGGGTAAGAAGGTTCTAGACCCTACTCTAAGGCGAGACGTGGGATCAATCTTAACAACTTCAACCGAACTCTGCTCCACCTCACGCTGGACAGCTTACACAAAGTTGGTGCAATCTTCAAGGGGATAGCAAAAAATTTTCAAGCTACAATTTGACACCAAGACACCGTCAAGACGACGCATACCAAGATATGAATTGTAACTGAAGTTAGGCTTATAAAAATTTCCTGTTGACCACACAAGGTAAACTTGCTGTCAGCAAGCTGCTAGTGGTATGGAATGAAACGAAGTTGCTTTGATTAACACCACAAACCCACAACTAATTACTACTTGCATGAAATGAAAATTACTCTACTTTAAGCTACTTTACGCTATTTGGACTCAAAGGGATGAAGAAACCTTGCTAGCTGTCCATAACAAAGACAAATTTCACCATTAATGAAAAGATCTTCTATTATGAAAGTTTTACACAACAATCTCTTATAGAAGTTTTCAAAGGAAAACTTTCTTTCTCCTTCAAACTATGCTATGCTAAGCTACAATTATACTATCAATCTCTCTTCTACTCTCTGATGTCTCCTCTAATCTCTAGTTTCTAATTTTCTAATGAGATAAAAATGAGGGGGACTCCCCCTTTTATAGATAGCCCAATCCAATGGATGGCTCGGATTACAATCAGATGGATGGCTCAGATTGAGCCATCTCAACCCTAACCCTAAAAACTGCCAGAATAGGGAGTGGCACAATAAATGAATCAAAGATTCCCACTCACTCCCAAAATAGTAAAGGAAATTAATGCCCACAATCAGTCTTCTAGAAGATCATCATCCAGAAGTGCATTCCCATTCTCCTTTTCTCTAGTTGCAAACTCAATGAACCTGGCAAGTACAGCCTCAACCTCCTGAACTGAAATAGGTGGAATGCAATCAAGCTGAAACTCTAACACCGTGACTGACTATTCATGCCGTGCACAAGATTTTCTCCAAGCGACTAAGGAATCCTGCGTGCTCTGAATCAAGCTGGAGAAAGTAGAAGTGTTCTCAAAGTCACCTTGTACAAAGGTCCTCACCTCTAAAAAGAAAGGCACCAGCCTACCCCTCAAATTATCAGTAGTCACCTCATCGAGATTCAGTCGTCTAGCAAATATTGCCTCCAAAGTATTTTGGACCCCATCAATAACGTTTGTCATAGCCTTTCGAACTCTAGCTGAATCCGCCTGTGCTGCATCAAATAAACCACGTCCTGTGATCACTGAAGAGTACCATTTAGAAAATCCATATCTATCATTCTCCTGAATGACTCCTCCATCAATCAACATCCACAAAGGAACATGCCTCAATGCCTCAAGACGCTGAATAACTTTGCTCTGATAAATGGAAGCATCACCCCAAGCCTAATCAACTGCCTCCATACGTGTCGTAATACTAGAAGCTTGCTGGAAAGCATGAGCAAGGTCTTGTTGATGTGTTTTCGTGACCGCACCAACGCAGAATAAAATCGCCAACAGCTACCCTACTCTCTTGATCAAAGTATTCAGCACGCTAAGATTGCAAGAGAGTTCGTGCGTTCAACTCCAAGGTTCTTTTAATGCGAATAGGCTCAGTTGGCTCAATGTGATTTGCTGGTATTTCAAGGGGGCTTACAGAATTGTTCAACAGCAGAGGAAGAGGTTTTCACAATTCGACAGATTTATCAATGAAGCACAAGTTTCCTATTCTAACCAGAAAGTACTGAATTTAAAGTGGTTGCAAGGTTTAGAAAGCTCTGTCTACTCTAAGGCGTGGGACATGGCGATCAATTCTCACTAGCTTCAACCAGGCTTTGCTTTGCCTCGCTTCGGACAGCCTCCACAAAATCGGTGCAATCTTCAGAGGAGTAGCTCAAGGTGTTTAGAACACAACTTAGCATGAAAATACCATCACAACGACACATATAAACATACAAATCATGATCGAAGTTAAGTGCATGATATTCCAGTTGACCACACAAGGCGCATTCACCATCAGCGAACACACTAGTGGTATGGATAGACGAAGTTTGCTCAAATTGAAGACCACATTCCACACTAACATCTACTTGCATAAAAATGAAATTACGCTACTCTACACTACTTGAAGTAGAAGGGATGAACAAACCTCACTAGCTATCCATAACAAAGACGAATTTCACCATCAATGAAAAGATCTTTTATTATGAAAGTTTTACACAACAATCTCTTGCAAAAGTTTTCAAAGGAAAACTTTCCTTCTTCTTCAAACTACTCTATCAATCTACGCTATGCTACTTCTAAGCTATCACCTAGATGTCTCTCTATTCTAATCTCTACTGTCTAACTCTAAGCTAATGAGATACAAATGAGGGGGACTCCCCCTTTTATAGATGGCCCAGTCCAACGGACGGCTCAGATTACAATCGGTTGGATGGCCCAAATCGTGCCACCTCAGCCCTAAACAAGATTCACCCTAAAAACCGCCACCAAGAGGAGTGGGGTAATAAATGAGCCATTAATGTCCATCATCCTTCTAGAAGATTCTCGTTTGTAGACACGTTCACACTGTTCTTGATTTTCTTCTTGACGTTGTTCAACTTTGCTCGAGCTTCCATTCTTTTCTCCATCTTGAGTTTTGAAAACATTTCATCTCTGTCACTAAGTCTCAACACTTGGCCATTTTCTTGCAACTTTTCTTCCTTCAAAGTTGAAATGTCATCTTGGATCACTTAAGTCATCACCGCTTGGTCTCGACATTTCTCCTGCAAAACAAACAAGGAGAAGAGCATCAAAACACTTCATAATATAAATTTACCTTACCCATCTGATTTTCATGCTCTGATACAAGGGTTCGTCGTTTTTCCCTAGCCAACTTTGCTTTCTTCAAATTCTTCATGCCTTAGCCAAATTTCCAACCCATCTTGTATTCTGCCTGGGCATACTTCACTTTGATATTTCATCCAACTCTGGCTTGAGCAAAATATTTTCATCAGGAACTTGATCAAAAATTATCTAGGTGCCCAACTTCAAATTCATCCGCCAAGGCAACATATTTCAACATCTTTTTCCTTTCTTGCCTTAAAATTATTTTTTAAAATTTTCCTTAGGAAAATTTTATAATTCAAGTGCCCATCAAAAATCTCCATCCTAAAGGCTTCGGCGGACTGTGGAAGAATTTAAAATCCATTCCTTGTTGACAATTTTCAATACCCAAAAGAAAATTTCTTTCAAAACTTGTCGAATTCATGGGTGTACAACGAACGGGTTCATTTGATTTTCTTGGATTTCAACCTTAGAAAAATAATTTTCAACAAATTTATTCTTGTTCTTCACCCTTGAGCGTACTTCCTTGCCCTGACTTGAAATTTCTCATTGACCCTGTGAAGCTGGCATTATCCGACTTCTCCACTAGTAATTTCACTCATGCTTCAAGAAAATTTCATCACTCCAAGTCTAGGCGTGATTTTCCTCTAGAGAGGTGGAATTTTGTCAACACTTAGAAAAATATTTAAATTCCATCATTATTAGCATCAAGGAGGAATTTGTCTTAGAAAATTTTCATTCTCCTTCAATCATTCATTTTGCCTGTGAAGAAATCTTATCAACACGTAGCACAAATTTGCTTTTAGAAAGCCACCACCTCCTTCACCTTGGCGCATTTTGTAGGTTATGGAGAACATTTTTAGTTTCAACGCCTAGCATTTTTATTATTCAATTTACCATCACCTTGTGCATCATGGGCGCATTTAGCATCTTGAGGATGATATTTCACTTCCACGCCTGGCAATATTCACTCTTTGACTTCTTCCTTAACTTGGGCGCATTTAGGACATGTAGAAGGATATTTAATACTTAGCATCCTTTTCAATTACCATCTCAACATGAGGGCGCATTTTGCATGTGTAGAGGGATGAATCTTTTTCAACGCCTTGGAATCTCCACTTGTCCTTACCCTCATTTATTCTTTACTTGGCGCATTCAAAGGGGGTTAGAGGAAAGTCAACATCACTTGTCTTATTCCTAGCCTGCATGGCGCATTTGAGCATATGAGGAGGATGGGCGCAATTTGCATATTGAAGGGAATTTTGACTTTCAACGCCCTTGGTATTTTGTCCTCACATGCCTTGATTTGGGCGCAAATGGAGGCATGAGGTGGATGAAACATTTTGACTTTGCCATTTTTCTTGACTTCCATGCTAATCTTGGCGCATTTAGGCTAGGCAAGAGGATGAACTTATTCCTTAGAATATTTTCTTGACATGCAATTACCTTCTTTGACTTGGGCGCATCTTGTACATGATGTAGGATGGGCGCATTTGGCACATGCAAGAGGATCAACTTACCATGCCCTAGCCATTTCATCACCATTAATTACTTTCTTGGGCGCATTTTGCCTATGTAGGAGGATGGGCGCATATGGCATGTTGAGGGGGATATTTTAAACACTTAGAAATTTTCTTGCATGCTTCTCTTGTCATGGGCGCATTTCCTATGTGCTGGAGGATGAAACATCAACACCACCCTTTGACCACCTTGACCCCTTATGAACTTGGGCGCATTTGACCATGGGAGGTGGATGAAGTTTTAATTTAGAAATTTTTATGTTTCTTCATCCTTCCTTGGGCATATATGGAGGTAGCAGGAGGATATTTCAAACACTTAAAGATTTTCCTGGCTTCCAGCTGAGATGGGCGCATTTTCATGGTGATGCAGGATGAAGTCTCAGACTTAGCCATTTTCCTTCCTTCTGCCTTCGCCAGCTTCTCCATGCTTTACTATAAATAGTAAGTCCTTTGATTTTCATATCTCAGAGGCTCAGATTGCTTTGAAATTTTGAACAATGGATCTTCATGACTCTGTCAGCCTATTGACACTGCTATTCTGAGCTGGCCTGCTAAAAATAGCACACATTTTTGAAGGTGATTTGCTATTTATAGTAACTACTTGTTTCTGATACCTCCACAACTCCGTTTGACTTGAAATTCGAATGACGCGCTCCTCACCACGTGACCTGCCTGTTGACATTGGCGGCTGACGTTGATTTACTATTTTTAGCCAGTTTCTAAAATGACTTACTATAAATAGTAAGTGTTCCATTTGCCCTCAAACTTTACCAACGGATAGCTTGAAAGATACTGATCGCGGTGGTTTACACCGGTTTTCGAAAATTCTGACCTTTTACCCCTCTTTTTGGGTCTCGAAACTGGAAACCCTAATTTATCTTGCATGCATATCAAATGACCGTTTGTCTTCGTTTATGTTGCATTGCGATCATTTTGTGATTCTGAAGTGCTGGGAGGCAGCTGTCGGAATGAATTTGCTAAAAATAGTAAGTTGTTGAAGGAGTGATTATCCTCCTTTACATGTCACATCATCGCGAAGCCTATGAAAAACCCACAAGGAATATGCAAACATGCAAAGAAAACCCTGACATGCAAACCCTAAAATAGCCTCTGAAGGCTGAACTCTGGAAGTCACCATCTCGCTTTGCATGTTACACCATCGCGCAGGTCTCAAAAAACCCAAAAGGAATCTCCAAGCATGCATTGAAAAACTCTGCATCTAGACCCTGAAATTTGCTCTGGAAGCTGAACTGCTAAAAATAGTAAGTTGTCTGTTTCAGCTCAAATTTTGCCCGTGAGCAGCTTGACATGTTCTGAATGCCGCATGACTGTTAAAACTTCAAGAATGCCGAAGGAATGCCTGGAATTATACACTTACTAAAAATAGTAAGTTGTCAGAATCTGATGAAATTTCAGTGGAAACCTGCTGGAAGCATGCTAACAACATTAGTCTCTGTTTTCAATTTATTCACTTCGTTTGACCTTAGATTGACTAGGAAAGTACAAACCCTAATTTTAGTTTTACCGACTTGGCCAAATTCACGTTTAAACTCAATGGCGGACACATCCCCCGAAAGGCAAACAGCAGAAAAGAGAGACAACAGGAAAACAACAAAAATCAAGCCAAAAGTTCAAAACGAAGCAAAAATTAGGGGGGTCCCCATTTGCAATGGGGCGATGTGTGAAAAAGGTCACAACAGATCTTCCATGAACTTTTCTATCTCGACACGAACTCCTGTAACCCATTTATCTGTTTCCTGTGCCATCTTTCTCAACTCCAACAAGCCGGTAACTGACTCTCTAGATATCTCAGCTGGAAGCTCTATTGCTGGAATCTCCAGCCCACAAGGACGAGACAAGTGCTGCACATATTCTATAAATGTTTTATGCTTTTTCTTCAATTTCTTATATTTTCCTTCCTTTTTAAATAATCTGTCCTTGAGTGCCTGATAGGAATTATCACATTCTTCAACAATTTGTGCACCTGTGGGACGTCCTAACTCCACTGTTGTGATCACATAATTCTCGGGCACTGCTTCATCTCTATCACAATCAGCCTGTGGCACCACCATATGAAGGGTGCGAGAGCCATCCTCATCAGTCGAAATCTTTGAAAATTTTCGTGCTCTCTTCTTTTGTGGAGGCGAGCTGATCCTGTTCAAAAACTCTTCCATCTCAATTGCTGGATCAATTTCTTCGTTGGGGCTCCTCATTCTATCTCTAAGCCAATCAGGTACAACATGTTGTATAACAAATGGCTGCTGTTCTTGTGCCTCTACTTCACGGACTTGTTCAACTTCAATATCATTCTGGCGAGGCTCATCGGCCTCTAGTGGCTGAGTATCTCCTGAAACTATATCATCATCATCTAAAGCCGCCTCTAACTCCCGTTGAAACTGAGTGTCAGTAGTAGTCCCCTCATCGATCTGTTGATCATCCCTAGTAGGCGCATTAACACTCTGGCCAACTGACTCTCTCCGTGGTGGCTGATTTTCTTCTTGTACTACCTGCACCTGATTCAATGCATCTCTTTGATCAACAAATAAAGAAACCTCCTGTATACTTGGAGAATGTGTCTCCAATGGCCTAGGTGACTCAACTACAACTCTTGGAGGCCCCGGTTGAACAAGATCCTGCCAAACTGGCTCCTTCCTTCAGGATTCTGGAGCTCGTGTAATTTGTTTCTTCCTGCTGGAGGTGGGTGTCCTGTGATCCCCCATCAAATTGTAAGTCAAGGAAATTGACCTACCCTTTAGTTTGCTCACATGCCTGTCAACCCATGCTCTGGTGAATGTCAAGACCGGAATGCAAAGTGTGTCCAAATCAGCTATCTCTAGTTCTGACCAATCTGGAAGTGGAAGTGGAGTATCTCTCACAGCCTCATAATTTGGATGGAGAACATTTATGTCCTCGCTCACCTGGTCTGGTACTGGGATGACTTCACACTCCCTGATCATACTCATTGGCAACCTAGAGAACATTCTCTTCCTGACTTCAGCCTCGTCTGATGCACCAGCCCAATAATCCTCAATGTTTGCCTTATGTTTAAATTCTTCTGACAGTACCCATCTGATATTGTTATGTGGATCATAATGTTGTCTACTGGTGTGATAGGAAAAGTGAAAGAACTGAAGCTCACTCTCAGCTTCTCTAGCTGCCTGTAATGAAGGACACACTTCATCTGAATTGCCTATGACAATTGGGAAGTCAACACCTTCCTTCTTCTTTTTCTTCTAAATCTTATCGTAGGCAACCAATTGCCTAGATATCTCTAACATTAAAATTTTGTTGGTTGGGTACTTAGGCACCTATATGGATATGAGGAAAAACCTTGCAGCCTGATGTAAGAAAACTTCGGAAATTGTATAAACCAACACCCATACCTTTCAATCAATTCTTGAGCTTCCCTCGAGATCCTATGATGCATACGCTCCTGAAGTGTTCTCGTGATGTGCATGGTAAAAGCGTCGTTGACACGCTTGTAGTGAGTAGTGCTTGTCAGGTGCAACTGTGGACAAGCATCATAAATTTTGAACTGATGAAAGCCACAACCAACAGGCTCCTTATATGAAATCCTTCTATACTTTGTCATACGGGCCAACATGTAAATAATGTAAGAGCCCGTGTAGAATGTCTTCGTTCTTCTCAAACTCAGGAGTTGCTCGTGCAAATTGTCACTGATCATTTCAGCCCAGTTGATGTACTCTTTTCCTTCCAGCACGAGGTTGATGTAATAGAACATCCATGGTTCAAAAATAAAAGCTTGAGGGCAACCCCCAATTCTACTCAGCATCATAATCAAGTCACAGTACTCCTGCTTCAAGTCATCTGATATAATTTGCCTTGGCAGCTTCGTACGAGAGGGCTTGGGGTTGCTCATCCAGCGAGTATTGATCGTCTCCGTACATCTCTCGAATGCAGAAGCATACATTCGTTCAGCTCGCTCCCTCGATTTGTAAATCATGTTCCTGTGTGCCGGAATCCCAAAAGCTTCACCAATAGCTGCAGGAGTGAGGTTGGCGAGCACTTGACCATCTGGTGACATAATTGATCTATGATCCTTCTCATAGCAGTTGGCGCACTCCATCATCAGCTCCGAACACTGAATAGCTGGTGGGAAACCAGCAGCTGCATATAATCCACTTCGAATGATGTTGTGCGAAGTGATTGAAGGTTGATGATTACCAATTCCCAGCATTCTGTTCTTGAAAGTTTCCAAGTTGAAAGAGCCAAAATTTGTGTCAGCAAACTTGGCCAACTTCGAAGTAAACTTTGACTCTGGCATGAAAGGCTTGCTCAGCTTCTTGATAACAGCTTGTCTGGATGCACCATTGTTGTCCTTGCCCGTTGTTCTTGCTTCAGCCATCTTCTCCTTCAACAAGTTCGAACTTTCAACACTTAGAAAGTTACAACAACTAAGCTTCAGTAACTTCACACTCTCAGCAAATTTTCTAAGTTGGCTGCAATAACTTTAATACTAGAGAAAACCGCCCAACTTCAATCAGCAACTTGGATTCTTTTAAATTTGAACTTCAGCAATCTCAAGTAACTTTAGCAAGTGCGCACTTCCAAAAAAATTCGAACTTCTTCAGCAACTCCAGACTTAGACTTTAAAACTTAGCTTCGGCCACTTGCCTCAACAAATTTCGGATTTCTCACTTGCACTGCAACATCAAACTTCAGCAAATTCCTTCAACAAATTTCGAATTTCCTCAATACTTTCAGCCTCAGCAACTCACTGCAACATTGAACTTAGAGAAAATTCGAACTTCCTTGACTGGTGAAAAGAAATGAATAAACTCTCAGCTCTTATAGCAAAATCGAATTCTAGAAAGAGGCTAAGTTTACTCAGTGCATTAAATCTCCACTACTTCATTTCAAGAATTCGAATTTCCCTCCTTTTGTATTTGCAACACTTGTCATCCGACGCCTGGAATCTTAATCTTCTAGAAGTTCAACTTTGACTGGCGTATTTCAATTCGCTTTCAAAAATATTCACTTTAAATTCACTTTTTAACAAATTTCACTCACCAGCCGGAGCTCTGTCATTTTAAAATTTTTAATTTCATTTATCTCTGCCTCTGGAAAATTCATCCTGTGAAGAATTCAATCGAAATTATCTAGGCACTTCACTTCAAACTCATCGTCTGGAAATTTTTATCTTGAAAACACATTTTATTCAATTTGCCTTAGAAAAATTTTAAATTTTCCCTTAGGAAAATTCATAACTCGGGCACCGATTAAATTCTTCATGTCGAAAGCCTTGGCGAAGTGCAAAAGACTTGGAAATCAACTTCTCATCGAAGATCATCAATACCCAGAAGAAAATTTTCTTCAGAATTTGTCGAATTCATGGGTATACAACGAATGGGTTCATTTAATTTTTTTAAATTTCGAACCTTAGAAAAATATTTTCTTATGAAATTTAACCCATTCTTCACATCTGTGAACATCTTGTTGTTCACTCTGGAAACTTTTTATTGTTCCTACATTGTTGGCATTCTCTGACCTCATTCACTGGCAGAATTCACTCTCTTCAGGAAAATTCTATCACCTCCAAGTCTAGGCGTATTTTCTTAAGGAAGAAAATTTTGTGCCTTAGAAAAATTTTGAATCACTTTGCAGTTTTGAAAATTTTGCCTTAGTAAATTTTATTCAACCTCAATCATTTGCCAGTGGTGGGAAAATTTATTAACTCACTTAGAAAATTTTCCTTGAAAGCACATATCATGGAGAATATCATGAAGGACATACTTCCTTTTAGAACTCTAATGCCTAGCACATTTAAATTCCCACGCCTTAGCAATTATCATCTCTCCCCCTTGCATCTTGGGCGCATTTTCCTTATCATCAAGGGTATTAACCACACCAAGGTTACTTACTTCACCATATTTTACCTTGTACACCACCTGACCCTCAATACTTACCCCTTTACATGGCGCATTAAGCACTTGAAGAGGATGGCGCATTTCATATAGTGGAGTGGATAAAGTTTAATACATGGGCGCATATGGCATGTAGAGGAGGATGAGTATCTTTGACTTTCTTCTTTTGACTTCCTTGCTTGAGCGCATTCTAGCATGTGTGGAGGATATAACTTCCAACGTCCTTGACTTGTTTTGACCTTTGAGCTTCTTTCTTTTTGTCTTCACATGCCCTCATCTAGGCACATTTCATACTAGGAAGAGGATAAAAAATTTTGACTTCTTTTGAATCTTTGACCCCCTCTTGAAGTATGGGCGCATATGGAGGGTGGTGGAGGATAAAGTTTCTTACTTAGAAAATTTTCTAGCATTTTGCTTGTGAGGAGGGCGCAAATGGAGGGTAGTGGAGGATAAAGCATCTTTGACCCTTTTGACTTTCTCCTTGCTAGACATGATTTGAGCGCATTTGAGAGGGAGAGAGGAATAAAGCCATGCCTTAGAATATTTTGCTATCAATCTTCTCAAGGTGGGCGCATTTTGCCTAGGCAGGAGGATAAACTTGACACTTAGAGATTTTTCAAATCATCCACTTGAAGAGGGCACAAATGGAGGCATGAGCAGGATATTTCAAACATTTAAAGATTTTCCTGGCTTCCAACTGAGATGGGCGCATTTTCATGGTGATGCAGGATGAAGTCTCAGACTTAGCCATTTTCCTTGTCTTCGCTAGTTTCTCCATGCCTTACTATAAATAGTAAGTCTTTTGATTTTTATATCTCAGAGGCTCAAAACGATTTGAAATTTTGAACACCGGATCTTCAAGAGCCTGTCAGCCTGTTGACACTGCTATTCTGAGCTAGCCTGCTAAAAATAGCATATTCCCGAAGGTGGTTTCCTATTTATAGTAACTGCTTGTTTCTAATATTTCCACAACTCCGATTGACTTGAAATTCGAATGACACACTCCTCACCATGTGACCTGTCTGTTGACACCGGCACCCGACGTTGATTTACTATTTTTAGCCAGTTTATGAAATGACTTACTATAAATAGTAATTGCTCCGTTTGCCTTCAAATTTTACCAGTGGATAGCTTGAAAGATGCTGATCACGGTAGTATACAACGGTTTTCGAAAATTCTAACTTTTTACACCTCTTTTTAGGTCCTGAAGCTGGAAACCCTAATTCATCTTGCATGTGTATTAAATGACCTCTGTTTGTCCTCGTTTCTGTTGCATTGCGATCAGTTTCTAGTTCTGATGCGTTGGGAGGTGGCTGCCAGAATGCATCTGCTAAAAATAGCAAGTTGCTGAAGGAGTGATTATCCCCGTTTGCATGTCACATCATCACGAAGCTCTCGAAAAACCCACAAGGAATCACAGACATGCAAAGAAAACCCTGACATGCAAACCCTAAAAATAGCCTCTGAAAGCTGAACTCTGAAAGTCGTCTCACTTTGCATGTTATACCATCGTGAAGGTCTCAGAAAACCCAGAAGGAATCCTCAAACATGCACTGAAAAACTTCGCATATAGACACTGAAATTTGCTCTGGAAGCTGAACTGCTAAAAATAGCAAGTTGTCTGTTTTAGCTCAAATTTTTCCAGTGAGTAGCTTGATGTGTTCTGAATGTAGTGTGACTGTTAAAACTTCAAGAATGCTGAAGGAACGCCTGGAATTACACACACTAAAAATAGTAAGTTGTCAGAATCTGATGAAATTTAGCTGAGAGTCAACTAGAAGCATACTGACATCAATGTTAAGCTCTGTTTTCAATTTATTCACTTCGTTTGACCTTGGACTGACCAGGAAAGTACAAACCCTAATTTTCAGACTGGGCCAAAAGTTTCACGTTTAAGCTCGTAGATGGGAACGTCCCCAGAAGGCAAATAACAGAAAAGAGACAGAAAGAGAGAGAGACAAAACCAAAGCCCAAAAGACCAGAATGGAGCAAAAATTAGGGGTCCCCATTTTGAATGGGGCGATGTGTGAAAAGGTCACAACATGACCTTCAAACAAGCTGGTTTCAAACTGATTTTTAGCATAATCAGCAGCAATTAACTCTTTCCAATTTGCTGATAACTCACAAAGTGACTGCAAATGAGGCCTTCTTGAAAGAGCATCAGCCACTATGTTATTTTTTCCTTTGACATACTCAATGTCAAAGTCATACGCTTGGAGCTTACTTACCCATTTTTGTTGTCTTTCATTTAAATCTTTTTGGTGCATAAAATGTTTAAGACTGTTATGATCAGTCTTAACAACAAATTTACTTCCCACCAAATATTGACGGAACTTAGATAATGCATGCATGATAGCAAGCATCTCTTTGTCATATATTGAGTAAGATTTTTCTGCTCCTCTCAACTTTCTGCTCTCAAAGACAATGGGGTGCTTGTCTTGCATAAGAACAACTCCAACTCCCTCACCTGAAGCATCACATTGTAATTCAAAGGGTTTTGTGAAATCTGGTAGGGCCAACACTAGACATGAGCTCATTATGTGCTTGAACTTGTCAAAGACTCCTTGTGCCCTATCTGTCCATAGGAAGGCTCCTTTCTTAGTAAGATTTGTAAGGGGTGTTGCCATGTGAGATAACCCTTAACAAATCTTCTGTAGAATCCGCACAAACCCAAAAATCCTCTCAAATGAGAAATATTCTTTGGAGGTGGCCAATCAAGGATGGCCTTAATCTTCTCTGGATCAACTTTGACACCCTTGGCACTAATGATGTGGCCGAGATACAACAGTTTTGTCATCCCGAACTCACACTTTGATTCTTTGGCAAAGAGACATTCCGCCTCCAAAATGCTAAGCACTTCTTCCAAGTGCTTGAGGTGCTCTTCCCAAGACTTACTGAAGATAAGAATATCGTCGAAGAAGATGAGCACAAACTTCCTCAACTGCTGTCTAAAAATATTGTTCATACAAGATTGGAATGTAGCTAGAGCATTTGTCAAACCAAAAGGCATGACAAGAAATTCAAAATGCCCAAAATGGCATCTAAAAGTTGTCTTCTCTATATCTGCTTCCCTCATTCTGATTTGATGATAGCCCGAACGAAGATCAATCTTCGAGAAAAACATAGCCCCATGGAGCTCATCAATAAGCTCATCAATCCTAGGGATAGGATACTTATTCTTGATGGTCTTCTGATTCAATGCATAGTAATCAATACACATACGCATTGTACCATCTTTCTTTTTGACCAGCACTACTACAGAAGCAAAAGGACTCTTGCTTGGTCTAATGAAACCAGTCTCCAATAGCTCCTTGATGGTTTTTTCGATCTCATCTTTTTGCTTCTTTGGATAACGGTATGGTGTAGTCATGACAGGCTTTGCTCCTTCTAATTCAATTACATGCTCAGAACATCTTTCAGGAGGTCTTCCAGGAGGTAAGCTTCCAAAGACTTTGCTCTTCTTTGAAAGTAAGGCTTGAATATCAAGATGATATTGCCTCTTCTCTTCCACTGGATCAGCTGGTAGAACCATACACTCAGCTGCCCACTCAACTTGATCATGACGGATCAGCCTTTCCATTCTTTTCAAAGACACAATTCGAGGGCCCCCATTTGACATCCCTCTCAAAACAACCTTCTTTCCATCAGCTTGAAATTTTAGCTCCATTGTTTGTAAATTCAAAGTGATCTCTCCAAGAGATCGCAGAAAATTGTATTCCAAACACAGCATCGGTATCACCAATACCCACAACATAGAAGTCATCTTTTACTTCATAATTTCCTATCTGAATAGAAAGGTTAGGAATTTTCTTAGTGCATGACATGGTGAAACCATCAACTACCATTACTTTGAATCCTTCAAACTCTTCAATTTTCAAACCTCTCTTTGTCACCAATCCTTCATCAATGAAGTTGTGAGTTGCTCCAGTATCAATTAGAGCAACTATTCTTTGAGATCCAATCACTCCATGAACCCGAAAGGACTCATTTTTCTGAAAACTTGATAGTTGTGCGAAAGCACTACCATCTCCCACCTCATCGGACTTCTCTTCTGGAGCTTCTTCACCTTCACTACTTGCTGATTCGTATTGCTGATCAAACGAATCAGATTCTGATCCAAAATCAGAATAGCCCTCCATTAGGTTTGCTTTGCCTCTTCCATAGCAACAGTGACCCTTAACCCAAGGTTCACGGCAAGTGTAGCAAACTCCATCTTTTCTAAGCTGTTTTTTGAGCTCTTCTGACAACCTTGGTGGAAACTTCTTTGGCAGATTTGAAGAATGTTTTTTATCCTTCTTATGGCTGAAAGGTTTCGAATGAAACTTAGGCCTTGGGGCTGCCAACTCCATGCTCCTTGCCTTCTTAATGGCTTCATCTAAAGTTGGTGGATCAAAGGCTTTGACCCATCCTTTCAAGGGCTCCATTAATCCTTCTGCAAAGAGTACCACAAGTCTTCTCTCAGTAATGTTAGGCACCATTACTGACAACCTTTGAAAATCAGCCACATAATTTTCTAAAGATCCTTGTTGTTTCAATTGTGCCAATTCTCTAAATCTCAACTTTGGATCCTTAGTATCAAATCTCTCGATCATCTTGTTGTTAAACTCATCATAGGTACGAATAAGGTTATGGCCAAGAGTGACCAAACCATGAGTCCACCATTCATGAGCTATCCCATCCAAATGCAAAGTAGCAAATTTGATAGCATCTCCCTCTGGCATGGGTCTAAGAGAGATAATTCTCTAGTTTTTGCACCCATGATCTAGCTGTGCACTTATTACTACCATCAAAATGCTCCATAGTTATCTTTCCCAAAGCTTGGTAGAAATCATTTCTAGGCACCATAGGAGGACGTTGCTCATTCCTTCCTCCATTTCTCCGACTCCTTTGATTCATGAGGTAAAGAAACGTACTCCATGTAAGCTTGACGTGCATCATCAGCAAAGGTTGGTGCAGCTTCAACCGGTTGTTGCTCTTCCATTGTCGTGAAAACGAGGAAAAGAGGTCTAGAGGATGACCCACTAAGAATTGCAGCATGCTGACCCACAACTCTGTTTCTAGTATTCACCTCAGGACTGCCATTGTTGTTATTCCCATTAACTCCACTGCTTTCTCTAGTTGAGTTATTTTGGGGCTGAATGATATTCTAAGCTGCTTGCTAGTCCAACTTGGACAATAATCGGGACATCATGTATATCATCCCATCAAACTTCTTCTCAACTCTGTCCCTCTCGTCATTAGCTTGCCTTACACTGTCTGACATTATTTCAACTGTCTTTTCTGTACCTTCCACTGTTTTGCCAAGATCCCTCAATGCTTCTGAAAAAGTCTCTGCCTCTGGAACAGGTGGGAACTAATGCTGAGTTCTGGCCTGACTTCTGGTGAATGGTCTAGTGACTCTTTCACTCATCTGACAATCAACTGCAAATTGCCACAGGATGGCAGGGTCTTCTGCTCTGATACCACTGAAGGCCCAACCACTACACCAAAAGACCAGCCTGTTAGTAAGGGCGGCTACCCAGGGTGTTAAGGGCGACAACTAGGGAGGAATCTTTCACCACCGAAGCCACCACCGGAGAATCTGGGGTCTTACGCAAGCCCGCCAGATACGTGCCCGTCGGGACACACCCAATCGCGCACGGGGACATTACAAAGAATGTGCACTCAAGATCCCGCTGAGGGCGAGGTGCTAACATATGACGGAGTTATTAATTAAACTGAAACAAATAGGCGGATAACCAGCCATGAAGATACATCTATCTAATTCATCCGCTGCGGCAGGCATCCACTGGAGAGTGGGGATTCACCACTGGAGAGTAGGGATTCACCACTTGAAAGTGGGTACAATGAGAGCTACAATGTTCATTCTCCACACTGGCGGTAAACCATCCAGAGGTACTTTAATATGAAATTAAACAAGTAATTGCAGCAATCACACTGGTTGGATTAGTACTACTAAATCACAACCTTACAATTCAAGAGTCTGTAAATACGAGTATTACAATGATAGAAAATGAAGCTAAGAAGAGGAGAATGAATTACAACAATGATTTAACACTCCAAAACTGAAGTAATAGGCCAAAATAGAAAACTAATACAATATGATGTAAAAATATGAGTTCTGGAATTTCTGATCAGCAAACTGTGAAATCAATAAAATACTCATAACTTCATCAAATTACCTCCCTTTCGAATGAGATTGAATGCAATGGACAACTAGAAGGTAGGGGACCAAGCTAGGATGAAGAAACAGCAACAAAGACTCTTTGTGAATTTAGCACGAATCCCAAGACACTTCAAAAAGGTACGGCCCTCCTTGAAGGGGCGATTTTCCTTTAAAAATTAGACTCTCAACTAAAAAATCTCAAACTTGGCATGATGAGTTGCCCAAGGTCAGCAATTCAAATGATGAAATACCCAAAATCATATTCAGACTGAAAATAAAGCTATGAATCAAAATCACCTTCAGCTGTAGATGAATCAGCAATACCAAAATTAATAAATCTCCAAAAATTCTCCAACAATCGAGCTCAATCTGCTAGTCTAGATGAGAAGCAGCAAAGGCCAACTAGGTGTTATATTTCAAACACAAAATTGGTTAATGGCTAGGAGGTAGCATCCTCGAAGCAAAATATCACTTGTCATTTTGACAGCATAACAGTATGATAAGCATAATGGATCGTAAAAGTTGGAGCAAAGCTTCCATTTTATAAAAGATCAGAAGAATCATCAAATCCCCAAGAAGGTATGCCAATAGTCACCAATGACTTTTCAAATTTCCAAAAAAACCTTCCAACTTCTCAAAATGGCGTCCACTTTATCAAGGCACAAATAAACCTTATTTTTAAAAGAATATCTTCAAGAAAAGGCGTCCACTTTTCCCAAGGCATTAAAAGACTTAAAAATATTTAATTTATCCTTCATGAGGGCATCCCCCTTCATGACCACCTTTGAAGAACAACTTAAGTTATTTTCCTAGACCAAGGGGTCAACTGCAAATTATAACATTAATGCCTTTATTCACCAAAATAAAAACCTTTAGAAGCCAGACTCGAATTGCATTAAATGCTCCAACTGAAAATGAAGACCTTGAAGACTGATAACTACATACTGCCCAAAAATAGAATTTACTAAAAATAGTAAACTCCCTGAAAAGCCATAGAACCTCTGAACATGGAAACCATAATTTACCTCAAACGAGCCTACAGGCTTCCGGAATAGGCTGATGAGTGTCAGAACAGATCACTGATGAGAAGGGGACATTACAAACAGTAGCAATATGACTCCAATCACCTCCAAACTCCTCAATGACAATGCAAAGAACATCCCTTGTGCTTTGACACCTCCCAACAGCCACCAAACATTAGAACAGAACTAATATAGGCAAGGTTATACAGCAGCAACCATGCCCTATGATGCTCAGGAAATGGTACGGCCCCAAGAGAGAAGCGACTAGCTTAGAAAATTCAAATCTTCACCAAACACTGCAAGTGAATACTGAAAATGGGGCGCCTTGAGCTAAGAATTCCAATAATGCAATCCCAGAATGAAAACTTGAGCCAATGAGGGAATATGAGCAAATTATCAATTTCATCCCTGTGACTGGCAAGTACAGAAAATCCACAGAAAGACTTCAAACGCTGGAAATAACCACTCCAAATCGATGTCAAATCAAAGCCAAAATGATTGAAAGCATCCACACACAAAAACCTCAAACTATCACATCAAAATAGTCGAATATCTTCATTTTCAATCACCAAAACCCCTAAAACTGAACTTTGTGAAGCACTATGTGATCCCTAATATAGAATCACTCACAATTTGACTAGGGTGGATATTTCACCACTGAAACCAACCCAAACGAAGAGGGTTTTCATCCTCAGTTCGCAACCCAAGCATTCTGGAAGAAATCCAACAACATTTTGTTATGTTGCCAAAGTGAAGATGTGCAAATGAGAGCCAAAATGAGATTATAAAGAGATTAGGGCAATAGGACTTGAAAAGTTTCTTAATTCCCTCCTAAAAACCCATGCCCTTCCTTTCTTTTGAAAATTTAAATATTTTTAATTTCTCTTCTCCCTTGGGCGTCCCACACATGAGGAAATATAAAATTAATAAATCTTTTAAAAACAACTTAAGTTGTATGCCTAGGCCCAAGGTGTTTTTTGAATGACCACTCACCTCCTCAACTTAAGTTTATAAAGCAACTCAAGTGACTAAATAAATCAATTAAACAATACAACCTTAGGCTCTCCAAACCATATGAGAAATAATGTTGTTGTGTGCACACTAGCCTGGGACCAACTCCCCAAAAATGGCTCACTATAAATAGCACTGCTAAAAATAGTAAGTGTGCACCAAACGCCAAATTGAGAAAAATAGAAGACCACTGAAGAGTACTATGATCAACTGAAGATAGCAAACATCATAAACCAACCACTGCTAAAAATAGAAAGATTCCAACCACCACAACTGCCACCATTGCAAAAAATAGTAACCCAGTGCTAAACTACTACCGGAACCACTGCCAGAAATAGCACTTACTAAAAATAGGATAATGCTAAAAATAGTAAGTGACTCCAAACGCATTTCGAGCACAAACCTGGCAATCGTCGCAACTTACTAAAAATAGTAAGTCTGGAAAAGGTTGTCAAATGCAAATGCATGTCATACCATTGCAAAGCTCTCTGAAAACCCAGAAAGAATTCAGAAATCAATCCTGCATGCAAACTCCTTATTGAAATGCATGTCACTTTCATTAAATGCATGTCACATCTCTCTGAAGCTTTATGAAAACCCAAAAAGATCCAGAAAACACACTGTCAAACTCCTGCATGCAAACCCCTGAATCCACTAAAGAAGCCTCCTAGAAAATAGGAAACCGTAATTCTGCCTCTGACTAGCCTACAGGCATCCAGAAATAGGCTAACAGTCACTGGAAAGTGTAGTGCTAAAAATGGGGACATTACACCAATCCCCAATAAAAATAGTTGAGCACCAACTCAAATAGTAAGACACCAATCCTACCATATTACAAAGATATGATATGCAGATCTTCTATACAAATTACATAGCTTTCTCTTGATCTGAACTTCCTTCAAACACTCTCCTACACAACATATGATCTTTTGATAATGGCGCACAATGATTGAGATACAACTCCCATTACGTCACCTGAAATTTCCTTTGCTCACCCTATTACTCTCACTCCTAAACTATGATGATTAGTCATTATACACATCCCATTATATTAACATCATTTCATGTCATCCAGGAATCCCTTAACACCATCAGCAATTAGCCAAGTCGACTAAGGTGGACCTAAATTCGAATTTGTATGAAATGTGTAGTGGGTCAATCCTAAATCAAATTTGTTGTCGCCAATAATACATGATGTTTTGTGCTTCCTTTAGAGATCTTAACCTGGACCTATTTCATCTTCACACACTTCCTCCAACTAGTGCACACTTCCCTTCTCCGGCACAAACACTCAAACATTAGTTATAGTCATCCAGCCAGCACAAATAACACTCTGTAACTTCTAACTTTCAGTTTGCTAAAGCTCAACCTATAAAACTATAGAATTTGATACAACATAGGTAGCTTTACTTTAGGTCCAAACCACAAGCTATAGAATTCAACTGCGTAGAATGCGAAGCAAGATACTATCACAATATAATACAGTGCATGAGTAGAAATCCACAGAATACTACCGCAAACACTTCCAAACTACTTCCACCACTTGGAATAGATACAAGCATAATATTTTAGGAATACTACATGCAGTCTTTGTAATAACCCTGACCCCTTATCGGAGTGATCTTGGTTGCCATGAATTATCTTTTCTGATTTGTCCTCATTTGTGGAATGTTTGTCAACAATAGAATCAGCCAACTTGCTTGTGGATGCATTACAACCTTCAACTGCGGATGATTGAGCAAAGATGTGGTCCAATAAGGACTCATTATTAGAATCCATACCTTTATCCATATCATCGTTCACCTTCAAGCTACAGCACTTCATGTTAAGGGAACACATGTTCACCTCATGTGATGCTTCTTTTCCGGATGAAGATGATGGCGCATTAGAATCATCACCAAACCCTTTCCGTGTATCCTCATATACAACATCGGCATGTTTCCCAAATTCCTCAAAGATTTCTGCTAACTTCCCTTGTAACTTCACTTTCCTCTTCCTGTACCAATAAATCATGCACTCCTGTACCTGTAGGTGTGGATGAGACAGCAAATTTCTTAGATTTCCTTAAGAGTGAGTCTGCAAGACGCTGCAAATCACGATTTAACTTTTGATGTGTTTTAATCAAATCATGATTTATCTTTTCTTGAGATTGAGCAAGGTTTTTTAAAATCTTCTCCATGCTAGAATTCTTTTCTTTTGTTGGCAAGTCAAGAAGGAAGGAAGGAATCAATCTTCTGTTCTGGATTCTATCCATTGATGCAGTATGTATTTAAGTACCCACAAGATGGCAGGATAGTGGCTCTGATACCACTGTAATAACCCCAACCCCTTAGGGCAAGATTATTGCTGATATTTCCCAAGTCTTCCAACAAAGATATTTATCAAACTATTCTTGCAAGCTCAATGTATTCAATGAGTCTTGATCTGGTCTGAAATGATGAAACTCCTCAAGTATATCTAGAGTAAAAGAAACAACTTTCCCAATTACTATAATTTCACATTCACTGCGGAATTAGATATTGGTCCGGCACAGATGTACATGAACAACTTGAAATTATTGATGTTGCATAAAATATTGACTTGTGTAGGAGGCATAGGTTATCTCATAACAAGATTGTATATGCAAATCATGCAGACCATTCAAACGACCTTTGCCAATTACAAGAATAGACATATACTGTTTAAACTTTCCAGAATGACCCCTGCCTGGATATTTATTGCTAACCCTTCTGGATATCAACGATTCCTTACTGGTTTTGTAAGGTTCGGCTTGCATTTGTATGGTATATTGGTATGATAAATTGGGTGTGATTAATACTCAACTTTAATAAGATGGAATAATTAACAAAACATGATCAAGACAGTGAAGTATAGCCAATACCAATATGCAATATAGAGCATAAATTCCAGTCGCACAAGACAATATAGATGTGCAGGATTGCTAACACGTCATAAGAATTTACTTCTGCAATACCACAGTATTCTCGACATTCACAGTTTAATAACAATGGTTCCGTTAAATGTGAACATACCCGTGAATTTCCGCAGCAAGATAGAACAACAGGGAACGGTTGTTGGAATATGCAAAGGCCAACTCCTGCCACAGCATCCAGGATAGTCTTGGATATTTGTTCGCCCAATCGAGAATATAAATGCAGGTGTGATTTGAAGCAGATCATGTATTCATGTTTGCTCAGATGTCCTCCGTTCGTATTAGAGTGCAGAAGATTACACCCTCCATAGCCAAAAGAGACGACAATAACATCCACGTCTTCTATACATCGTCTTCATTCCCCGGCAATGATGATACCATGCCGTAATGTTGATTGTTCACCGCGGAAGTGCTCCCACGATATGTTACTCGATGAGATAGTAATCTCGGTATGCATAAATGCTCCCGCAATGATTATATTGAAATGCTCGATGAACAAACAGTCCCGATATTTGGACTTCTCCAGACGTCCCATCACTGAAAGAGCCCGTCAATATCACCATACACAAATATAGCCCAGCACTATGAATTTGGATCATCAACGTCTGTAATAACGGAATTTCCTCCACAAATACTTCTGTCACCTCTATACCCGTTTCCTTCAGTGAATATCTTCGGTTGAATATAATATTTGATTCAGAACAAAGCTTTGATAATTAACTGTGAATATATATACCAAAATGGCCAATCCGGGTTTGCGTCCGGGAGTGACCCCGAAGTCTAAGAGTTTCTGTTCTCAACACTTCAATTCAAAAACCAGACTTAATTCATTCTTTCGTGATCCATAATCAGTCCGCTGCTCCCATTATAATATGCCAATTTCAGTTTCAGTAACTGAATTATTTTCAGACTTTTAAGAGAGCCATAGTCCGCTTAATAATATTTCATAAAGCCAATGAGTTATTTTTATAAGACTTTATAGAGTATAAAATATTTAACTCATTGATCATTTATAAAGTCTCATTATAATTAATTAATTAAATATTCAATAAGCAAAATAAAGACTTATTAAATATTTAATCAATTATTTTCCAAAGTCATTTTGGCTTCAAAACGGGGACATCACAGTCTTCTTCGTTGTTCTCAAATGCACTTACATGACATGATCATGACAGAAATACACCCTGTTTTCAAACATAATAGTGCAATTACATTTAATTTTCACCGATCTACTGACATCACTCCTTTGACATCAAAGAGCACCTTTAACATCAATGACAACATATGTTCAACACCCCTTACTTGGTGCACTGTTAGCTTTGAATCTCCACAAATTCTCAGGCATCTAACTCCATGTTTATGGGCAATATTCAACCCTACCAACTGGGCCTCACACTCAAGAATATCATTATAGCATTGGAAGGCTAGCTTGAATGGAAAATTAATTTTTCCTTTGCTTAGAGATACAAAAGCAATACTGACACCATTACTTTCTATTGAGCAAGCACCATTGAAGAACACAGTCCAAAAACCATCACTAAGCTCTTTATCAACACTTGATGTGATAAGAGCACCCTCTTCAATTTTAATTTCATCATAATAACCTATCATATGATCGCTGCTTGTATCAAAAATATTTACCTCATCAAGTGACTTGTACTAATCTTCAATGTTTTGTAAGAATCTTTGTTCCCTATGCAACTTTACATTTTCTTTATGTAGAGGGATGGTAGCACAGGATAGATCCATCTATATACTTCCACCAATAGATGCTGCCCATTTTTTGGATAACAGCATTCCCCGCTTAGAAGGGTAGTCCACAATTATAATATTCATCAAGAAAACTTTGTTTGGGTAGACAAATAACTGCACTTCTACATTATTCACCACCCAAATGACATTCACTTATCTAAACTCCATAGCAAAAACATTTTTTGTGGACTTTGAAACTTGTAGACTAAGTTCATTCATTACTTGAAGTCGCATAACATTGCTAGATGCACCTCAATCAAGCATACAATTATGGAGAAGCCCCTATTAATAATCAAAGTAGTGTAAAAGGGGTCTACACTAAGCTGATTGCTTATCACAAAAGCATCAAGGTATATGTCCATAGTCTCCTTCTCTACCTTTTCTTCTTCATTTGAGATGTTGATTGGTTGTTCAATTACAAAGGTAAAAATAAAAGATAGGGCCCATGCCCTATGCTCTAGAATTCCAAAAGCCTCAAACAATGGCAAATAAATTATTACATGTGTATGGTGGCAAAGACACACCCGATGCCAAGGTTATCTCATTTGCATCAAGAATGCAAGGCCCCACTTGATTTGAAGAAGAAATAAATACATGATATGTTCACCTCTTTGTCTCGGACATTTGCAAGTGCATGGTTTGATGACATCTCTTCGTCCTTTATGGATTCCTTGGCATTATCAACCCTTTCCCTATGACCAATGGTACCACTTGTCTATACTAGTTGGCTTTGAACTTTAGGTATGGACTTCTTAATTTTTTGTTCCGTATTTTCTTTTATTAGCAACATTCTTGGCTGGGATGTTGTGATTATCATTTGTACTCACTTTTTGTTTACCAATATCAACCTTTCGAATTGACACATTTTCTTTATTAGCTCTCTACCCCTGTATTAGGACAAATCTATCTCTTAGCTATTAACCATTTTGGACTTGCATGATTGTTGCATCAATGAGGGTTATTGATGTCCTAATCTAATGGCCTCATCCTCTTGTATATTTGCTGCATGTGAGCTTTCAAATGCTCAAAGTCATGAGTAGGAAGTTGATATTGATCAACATTACCTTCACATTGGAAGGTTTGGTCATTCATATCAAGACTATCATGATATACTACATCTTTTGTTTGACCAAAGACCAATTCATCAAATTGGTCGATGTTGTCCTCATAGTACTCAACTCCACCCTCCTCATTTGGAAATTATTCATCTCTACTCAAAGAAAGTACAATCGCACAATTCAAAGGATCATGAGGAAGGAAACATGACTCACACCATAAGTTTTCTTCTTGATAATTAACATGTTCCCTCCTTAGAGGATCTGGCGTGTCCTTGTCATGTCGAAAGTTCACTTGTTTTGGGGCAGCCCTCCTATCATCTTGTTGTGGTCTTTTGGACCAAGACTTTGTAGGAGAAGTCTTTCATAAACCCCATTAGTTTATCCAGCTTGTCCTTAGTTGAGAGAGATTTATTCATAACAGCCCTATCCAATTGTGACAACTTTACATCAACTCTTTTTAGTTGTTTACTGGATGTCCTCATATTACTCTCAATGTTGTATGGCATATGGTCTTCATTGAAATTTGTGGATGCACCATGATTGTGTTGTCATCTTTATGACAAGTGTTTGAGGATTTTCATCTCTTAAGAAATATCCAATCTTAGAATCAAATGCAGCAAAATATAATACAAGACACGTTGACTCATTAAGTTTGAGGTGTTGAGGTACCTTTCTCGTAGTGAGGATGAACAGATTGTTGAAGCTCATCACCATCTCATTGATGCTCTTCTTTATGGTGGTGAGCTTGTGGATAGAAAACTATATGGGTCAATCCTATCCTCATATTACATTCTAAAAGCATCTACAAATTCTTCCCAAGAAGTAATGTTGTCCAAGAGATTCCTATACCACTCTTTTGCACTTTCCTCAAGAGAATGAACAAACGACTTCATCATCACATACTCATCCTCAATTTCATACTCATTAGTGATATTGATGAAGTATCTTAGATGCAAAGTGTTGATCGAACTCAACACTAAATAAACCTACAAACTAACCCTAATCTAAAAGCTTGCAAAGGAAAAGGGAGAGAGAAATGCACAAAAATAAAAAGGGTTGGTGATGCATCTAGATTAAAAGAGTTTCTTCTTGCCCCACTATAGCACAAAGAACTAATTGGACTACTAGAAGAACTCACACAATTCTCTATTATACCAGCTCCTAGAGGTATGTATGGAGGTCATTGTTTGACAAGCACCAAGAGGGAAGGAGAAGATCAATAGTTAGCTCTTGCAAACAAGTTTAACACGACATGCAAGCATAGAAGATGATAAACATTCATTCAAATATATATCAGCACATTCTCTTTCACAAAGATGATATCTAGTTGGAATTTTTGAGTCACAAAGATGGAGGTGTTGAGGATAGATCAACAAATTCTCTTTCACCAAATGAGGGTGAACATTATGATTGTTACCTAAGGTATGAAAATATTTTAGATTTGTTACTTCCTATTGTGTCAAAGCAGGCTAAAAAGGGTAATAGAGCCAAGGATACAACTTGCAGTATAGGGCATGAATATTGTTTATGCATATAGGATCCGACTGATCTTTTGAGGGACAAAGAGGATAGAGGCTTTGATGTCACTATTGAATTCTTCATCTCTTGCATTTGGATAGAAAGGCAGATCATGAGGACTAATAATGATGTACATTCTAAAAAGTTGTAAAGGATCAATATTTATGATTCATAGATTGTGTTGTCCCTCCTATTAACCTAACTGTAACACCTATCTATGTTGGTATAATATTTTTGATATTCCTTATATAGGAGATTAGTAGACAAACATTCAATCATAGATTTAACAATTCACAAAATCTAAAACAACGCTGAAAGGTAGATATGTATATATATAATTTTGTTGCTAAAACATATTAAAAGTTTGATATAACCATACAATCAATACATCTGCAAATCTAAGGGTTATGATATCAAAATTATATTTAACAACAAATTGTACTCAAAAGAGACTCAAACCCTACATACATGATGACTTAATTGATTTACAATGACCTGTTTTGCCCCTCAGAAATTGTAAGGCACAAATATGAGAATAAGTGGTTGCAAACCTCAATGTAATGCCCAAGTCTAAAATTGACTATATATTTCCAATGCCAACACCTAGTTTTGGGACAAAAACTACAAGACATATGCAAACAGCTGTTCAACCCTCTTCCTCTACCAACGGAGTGTCCTATGAGGTGAATTTGCCAATGCTAGTAGAATTTAAGTAATTATTATGCAATCTATGTCTGGTGTCTTTTGTTGGGTTAGACTTGGGATAGGAAATCTGATTTTTGTGGATAGATGCATTAACTTTTCCCTCCTATTAAGTATTCCTCCCAGCACATCCAAATTTATATTTTTCCCTCTTTATGACAAAGCTACATCAGATCTGGTGGGTGAAGGCAATAGCAACCTAAACCTATTATTGATCAGTGATTTGTAAACTCCTCTTTGATGCCTTCTAGAATCATGCAATTTCCTCAAAATTTAGATGATGGGAAAACTCCTACACTAGCGCTTAATTATAATTCTGATTTTCCTTCAGCACTTGCTCCCTAAAATTGAAATGAAGTCACTAATATTAGCTCAATCTGCAAACTTGTTTGGATTTGCCAAGAAAGAGGTATGTTTTTCTTCCTAACCTCACAAACTGCAGACAAGGGCTTTCACCCTCTCTTGTACAACAGCAAAATCTCAAAATGATCAATTCAAAAAAAAAAATACACCTCTCAAATGATCCAAGGTTTAGTCTTATACTTGATTGGAAAAATGGGACCCAGGGCCTGTTGACGTGGTTTTTGCGACCGCACCAACACAAAATAAAGTTTCCCAACGGATACCCTATCCTCTCTTGAACAAAGTATTTAGCATGCTAAGATTGCAAGTAAGATCATGCTTTCAACTCCAAGGTTCCTTTAATGCGAATAGACTCAGTTGGCTCGATGTAATTTTGCTGTGTTCTTACGAGGGGACTTACGCAATTGTTCAAAATACTTGCAGTAAACAACAGATATATACTTTGAAAGGGATTTTGTGCGAATGATTTGGCTTTGAAGTACGAGTTTCCTAAAGCTAACCAAAATGTGCGGAATTGAATGGCTGCAGAGATTTCTAAATTCTAACCTAAATGCAAAGGGTGTTATGCTCAATTTCAATGAACTTCAAACAAACGTTGTCTAGCCTCCTATTGGACAGCTTCGACAAAGTTAGTGCAATCTTCAAAGGGTAAAAAGGGTGTTCAAATCACGATTCAATAATGCAAGTACCATTGCAATGATGTATAACTACACATGAATCTTGATTGAAGTTAAGTACAAAGTGTTCCAGTTGACCACGCAAGACAAACTTACCATCAGTAAGATTGTTAGCGGTATGGATCAAAGAAGCTCACTTACATCAAACATAAGCATCCATATCTAATTATTAGCATGAAATTAAGTCCTAGTTGAAGTCAAAGGAAGAAGAAACCTCACAACTACTCACAACAAAGTTTGAATTCACCATCAGTGAAATGCTTTATTATGATTAGCTTTTGTGACAATCTCTTACAAAAATTCTCAAAGGGAGAATTCCCCTTCTTCTTTAAACAATGCAATGAAAACTACTCTAACTCAAAAATATCTACTCTCTATTCTGCTCCAAAATCCACTATGCTGACTACTTCTGATTCTAACTATTAGATTACAAATGAGGGAGACTCCCCCTTATATAGCTGGCCAAGTCCAACAGACGGTCCAGATTGAATTACAATGGAGGGCCCAGATCGAGCCACCTCAGCCCTAGACAAGTTTTGCCCTAAAAACCACCAGAAGGTGGAGGAGTGGTGTCATAAATGATCCCAAAAATAGCAGATTCCTCCTTGACCACTATGAGCAATTAATGCCCACTACCCTTCTAGAAAATTCTCGTCCATGACTCGAATTCCCTTGTTCTTCTCTCTGACCGCGTATGCTACGAATCGGGCCAGTATCTCATCCACTTCCTCCTCAGAAATTGCTGGAGTAAGATTAAGCTGATATTCCAGGATAGCCACCGTTTGCTCATGTTTATCACAAGACTTTCCCCAAGCCTCTATAGAATCCTGTGTACTCTGAATGATTGCTGAAAATGTCAAAATGTTCTCAAAGTCCAGTTGAGAGAACATCTTCATCTCGGAGAAGAAAGGTTGCAACCTTGCCTTCAATCCGTCAATTTCAACCTCCTCAGGAGCCAGCCTCTTGCCGAATAATGCATCCAAAGTGTTGAGGATGCCCTCGTGAATATTCCTCATCGCTTTCTTGATCTTGGACGACTCCACAGCTGCCATGTCGAAGAAGCCCTTTGCAGTGAACGCCGTTGAATGCCACCCACGAGAATCATATCTGTCGCCTGCCTAGATCACTCCCTCATTCACCAAAGTTTGAGTGGGCACACGCATCAAAACAGCAAGGCGAGGAATAGTTTTGTCCTCAAAAATATGGGTGCCCCCCCAAGCTTGCTCGACACCATCCAAGCGAGAAAGGATACCAGATGCATTCTGAAACGATGAGACAAGATCGGCCATGAATTTTTCTGCCTCAGTGCGGACACTTCTTATCCACTTGTCTCCCTCTCGTATAGCTCTCTTCATCTCCTCAAGCCCACTGATTGGCTCTCGTGGTAGCTCAGGCGGAAGCTCTACTGGTGGGTTCTCTTGAGCAACTGGATGTGCTAGATGTTGCACATATTCGACCAATGCCTTGTGCTCCTTCTTCAATCTTTTATACTTCCCTCCTTTTTCACCAGTCTGTCCTTCAACACTTGGAATGAACTTTCAGCTTCCTCAACCACTTGCATGCCGGAAGGACGTCCCAATTCAATTGTGGTGACTGTGTAATTTTCTGGCATTGCGTGACTTAAATCATGATCCTCCCTTGGGACAGCAATATGGAGGCTGCGTGAACCGGCCTCATTAGTCTCCATCCTCGTATACTTCCTTGCTCTCTTCCTTTTAGGCGACACTTGTCCTGTTTAGAAGCTCCTCCATTTCAATTGCCAAGTCAGCATCATCATCCTGATCTCTCCTTATTGCCTGTGAAAGCCAATTGCGCTAAATGTCGTAAATAATAAGGGGTTGTTCTTCAGTTGCCTCCACTTCACGAACCTCCTCTCGAGCAGTATTTTGTTGAGGCTCATCTAACTCCATACGTTGATTCCCCTCCTCATGAGCTTCAACCCTTGATTCTATAACATCCTCTTCTTCGAAAACATGATCAAAGTGGGTGTCTGTTTCCATTTCCTCCCCTTCATCTGGCTGATTGGCACCTTCAGGGACGTTAGCACTTTGAGTATCCAACTCTCTTGGCATTGGTTGGTTAACCTCTTCAACCTCCGGCTCTTCATTCCTTCGAGCCCTCTGATCTGCAAACAGTGAGACTTCGCGCACACTAGAGGAATGGGTCACCAACTGATATGACGTGTCCTCCGATTCTTGAGGTTCCAGTTGAATAGGCTCATCCTGCTGTGGTTGTGGCTCTAGGGGCTGGGCAATTTGTTTCTTTCTCCTTGCCAACACCGGCGGCCTTTTATCACCCATGAGGTCATACGTGAGGGCAACTGACCTTCTCCTCAATCTGTGAACGCGCTCCTCTACCCAAGCCCTTGTAAAAGTCAAGACAGGAATAGACAAAGTGTCTAAATCCGTAATCTCCAACTCAACCCAATCTAGTGGTGGAATCAGTGTATTCTTTACTGATTCATAATCTGGATGAATTAGCCTGGTATCCTCTTCGACTTGATTCGGCACTTGGACCACTTCACATTCTCTGATTAGTTTGAGAGGCAACCTCGAAAACATTATTTTTCTAATCTCCGCCTCGTCTCCAGCATTCGCCCAAAAATCTTCCAAGTGAGCTCTGTGTCTGTACTCTACACCTTGCACTGTTCCAATCTTTCCCCGAGGATCAAAATCCTGCCAGCCTGTATGAAGAGTCAACTTATAGAACTTCAATTCATCTTCAGCCTCCTTGGCTGCCTGCAAAGTAGGGCATTCTTCAAGTGAGTTTCCCAAAACAATGGGAAAATGCAAACCTCCTTTTTTCTCCTTATGATTTTGTCGTAGGCCACCAGTTACCTAGATAGCTCAAGCAGTATCATTCTGTTCGTGGGGTACCTCGGTAATTTGTAGACGTATGAATCGAACCCCAACAGCCTCAAATAAGTAAACTTTGGGAATTGGACGAACCAGAACCCATACTCTTCTATCAACATCTGTGCCTCTTCAGATATTCTCTGTTGCAGCCTCTGCTGAAGGGTCCTTGTGATATACATGGTGAAAGCATCATTTACTCTCTTGAAGTCAGCCGTGTGCGTGAGATGCAATTGTCTACAAGACTCATGAATTTTGAACTGATTAAAACCACAGCCAATCGGCTCTTGGTATGCCAACCCTCTGTATTTTGTCATCCGAGCAAGCATGTAGATGACATACGAGCTCATGTAGAATGTTCTTGTTCTCCTTAGATTCTGAAACTGCTCATTGATGTTATCGCTGATCATCTGAGCCCAATTTACTTGCACCTTTCCTTCGAGCACCACACTAATGTAGAAGAACATCCATGGCTCGAACACAAATGACTGCGGGCTGCCGTTAACCCTACTGAGCAACATAATTATATCACAGTACTCTTGTTTCAGCTCCTCTGAAATTATCTGCTTTGGCAGCCTTGCAGCAGGAGGCTTTGGCTTTCGCATCCAAGTGGTGTTGATTCTCTTCATGCACTTTCTCGAAAGATGTGGCATACATCTTGTCAGCCTTTTCTTTGGATTTATATAACATATTGTTTGTAGCCAGAATCCCAAATGCCTCGCCAATTGCGTCAGGTGCAAAGTTGGCCAATATCATACCATCCGGAGAAACAATAGTCCGATGTAATGTCCCCTTCTCAAACCTGACATTTCCAGTGACCGTTGGCCTTTCGTTGGGAACCCGAAGGCTAGTCGGAAGTTAAAATTAGGGTTTCCTAATTTTGAGGAGGTCATTGCTCAAAGATGGTGGATTCAATGGCGGATTCTTTCTGGGTTTTCAGAGAGCTTCGCAGTGGTAGGTTCATCTCGGCATTCAGAGCACTTTTTGGAATTTACTATTTTTAGTAAATTCTATTTTTGGCAGCTTTCCAGATGAGTTCAGCTCGGTTGACTTCCTGCTTCAGTTTGATCAGATGTTGGCTCAGTTGGCTTCAGGGCACACTCGGAGGGATAAGTTAAGTCATTTAATTAAAAAGTCACGTTTTGAATATTATATTTTAATGTTGACTATGGGCCTAGATTAATGACTTAATGTTGTTTTTAAAAGTGGGTCCTTGAGGGTGGCGCCCTCATTAAGAGATGATTTAATTATTCCCTAAGTCAAAGCAAGGGTATGAGGGGCGCATATTTCAAGAATGATATTTAATTAAAATGTCAAAACTAAAGCTTTGAAGGAAAAGTATGCCCATCCTTGAGGGAATTGGGTTTTGACCTAAAAGCAGATTTTAGGGTTTTGTGAAGTCAACGGAAGAATTATAAAAGGGAGTCTTGGTGCATCATTTCATCATCTTTGGACGACTATACTGTTATGCTGCCGGATTGGCTCTAGAATCGCTTCGAGGAATGAAGGCCTCCTAGCTCGGGCATCGCTTCGTGTTTGCAAGACAACATCAAGTGGTGATTCTTAGTCTAGTTTGTGAATTATTGAATATTGTGCATTGTAAACGTCATTGTAATCCTTTAGTTTCTGATTCTGCATATTAGAGGTATTTTAAAGTTGCATTCTAGTGAACAGCAGATTTCATGTTTTGCTCATATCTCAAAAAAGACAAAAAGTATCGTTCTGGGTATTGCATCATTAGCTGAGTTTGTAACAAGCGCCAATATTCTCCAGATCTTAGAATTTTTAGAGGAGTATTGAATTTATGAGAAGAAGTCGAACTTCTTGCTGGGCCGTACCATTCAGCCTAGCCTTGGAATTCGTGCAATATTTAATATTGGCATTTTGGTTCTGTTTCTTGTATCCATTCTAGGCGCCTCATCATTAGCTTTGTTTTGCATCGAAGAGTAGGTTAATTGGGTAAGGATTGAGTGTTTTATGAATCAATTAGTGAATCTGTATGCTGCTGGTTAGAAAGTGAAAAGTGCAGATCTGTCAAACCGTCTACAGAAATCTGCATCATCTGATTTGATTTTGGCACTGTGAATTACTTAAGATTGTAGCAGATTCATTGTTGAATGTTCCATTTGAAAAGCATCTGATATCTTGACATTGCAGGCAATAATTATATTTGTAAACTGGCAGTAGTACTGACCAGTGTTCTTAATATTGCTTTGTCATTATTTGTAATACTCGTTCTTGCTTTCAATATTAGTTTGAAATAGTATAACTCCGCCCTATGGTAGCTACTTCCCATTTCGGGTGAGCAAGCACATCCTGGGTGTTGAGTAGTTTCAGTATTCAGCATTTCATTTCAAGCTTTGCTTTCTGTAATCACTCCGTCATATGGTCGCCCCTCACTCCGCATTGGATTGGGTAGCACATACTTGACGTCGAGTTCCTTTCTGTTTTTAGAGTAGAAGACCCTCTGACCAATGCTCGCCATCATCGGCGCCATTCTGGTTAGAGTTGCTTTCTTGCACGTTTTGGTTTATACATCTAACCTTAACGGGTGCACTGTTGTAATTGGAAATCTGTTAATTTGAAAAACAAAAAAAATTTGGCTCGGAATATTTCATCCAATCATCCGAGTTGTAAAAGTTTGCTCATTCCAAGATCAGCTCTGGACAACCAACTGCTGGTTGGAACCCGGCTGCTGCATATAATCCACTCCTCAAAATGTTTTGCGATGCCTCCGTCGAAAGATTGCCACCCTGCCCATATATCCTTTGCATGAAGGCTTCGAGGTTGAAGGACCCAAGGTTGGTGTCCGTCAAGTTCCCGAACTTCGATACGATCTTAGACTCCGGAATGAAGGATTTCTTCAAAATTTTGATGATCGCCTACGTGGAGGCGTTTTCTTTGACAGCTTCGTTATTCCCAGCCTTAGCTCCAGCTTTGCTTGTTCCAGCAACATCAGCTTTTCGTCCTTCCGCCATCTGCAAAACAAGAGGCAAACATTACACTTCAAACTTTTAAAATAAAAGATGATGAGAGGCGGTTGGCGAATGGAGTTGGCTGCAAAAATAAATGAGTTAATAGCTTCAGCAGTAAACTTCGACTTCAAACCTCGATAGATTTAAACTTCGAGAATTAACACTTCAAACTTCAACAATTTGCAGCCAAATGAATTTTCAGCTCTATGGAAGAAATCAACTTCACAGCGTCAACCTCGGAAAATACTTCAAGCTTCAGTAATTTTCAGCACTTCGAAAGTTATAAATCAGCAACTTCGAAGATTTTAAATCAGTTTAAAATCAGCACTTCGAAAGTTATAAATCAGCACTTCGAAAGTTATAAATCAGCAACTTCGAAGATTTTAAGCCAACAAGTTCGCAGGTTATAAATCATCAAGCTTCAATAATTTCAAATGAGCACTTCGAAAGTTATAAATCAGCAACTTCGAAGGTTTCAACAATTTCAAATCTGATTTGGTTCTAAACATTTAGCAACTTCAGAAAATTTAAATCTCAATAACTCCAAGTCCAAACAATTTTGACCTCCAGCATAATTAAACGATTTCAGCTTTCTGCAACTTTCAATTTCGAAAAACACTTCAACTTTCAGCAAAATATTAAATCTCAGCAACTTTAAATACTTACCTTCAGCAACTTGGAGAAATAAAAATGCTCAACCTCGGCAGCTTATACTTCAGATCTTGTTTCGAATCTCAGCAATTTCGTAACTCAGCAACTCAGAAAATCAATCTCCAGCAACTCCAAGCAATTTCAACTTCAACAACTCAAAGAAATTAAATCAGCCTCACAACTCTTTGAAAAATCGAATTCACAACTTCTCACACTTTCAGCAACTCTCAATCTTGAAAATATTAAATCTTAGCTCAACAATCACTCAGCATAAATCTCAGTTTCGAATTCTGTGAGATGAGAATGAAAATCCTCGAAGTTTTATAACCCAAAGCTGGTGCTAATTTTAGCAGACGCCATTAATTCTCTTCATCATGACTTATGCATTTGCTAAATTTAAAAGAGAATATTTCAGTTGTCTTACAGTCGTCATAGCAATTTGCTATTCAAGGAGATTCTTTTCTCGATTTAAATTTAAAACTTCCCTCCCGACTGCCAGTTACCTTCAGTGATTTAGAAAAAAATCATTTTACCTTGATTTGAAATAATCTCATGGCATATTTAATTTATTAGAATTTAATTTAAATGCCTTTTAATTTATTTTACCAGCGTCTGTGAAAATTCGATGTTAACACTTTATAATGGCTAGGCGTAATTTATTTTCCGTCCATAATTAATCCAAAAACAGATTCCCCACGATTAAAATCGTCCGAATTTTTAAAAATTCATGTGTCGAAATTAACGGGGGAATTTTAAATTTGACTTAGGAAAATAATTTAATTAATTAAATTAATTAATTTCTCTGACTTAGGCAAATTTTCGAGTCGTTTGCCTAGAGAAATTTTAATTTCTCCCAACGCCTAGGCTCGATTTTTATTCTCCATAAAAAAAAAAAATTAAACGCCTTGGTCAAATATTAAATTACTCTTTCTTTTTGAGGCGCATATTATATGCTAGGCTATTATTTCCAACGCCCCTTAGTTTATTTTCTAACTTCTTCCAAGTCTAGGCGCAAATCAATGGGTTGAGTTTTTAATTTTAACGCCTCTTAGTTTATTTATTAATTTCCTCTTTTGACTTAGGCGCAAATCATTGGTGGAGGTTTCAATCTTGAAAATTTGATAACAATTTTATTTTTCAAGCTTGGGCGCATATACCACCTGGAGCTTAGAGGCGCAAATGCTGGGTTGTTCTTTCATTCTTCCACGCCTTGGAAACTTTGTTCACATTCTCCTTGGAGTAGGGCGCATACAAGGTGTTCTCCATCAAGTTTCCACACTTAGAATCTTTTAACTCCTCCAGGCGCATATGAAGAGTTGATCTCCAAATTCGTAGTACTTAGAATATGTCCCTAATTCATTACTCAGGTGAAAGGGGGGGGGGGCGCATTTCATGTGTTCTTCCAGTTTCATGACTTAGAAAAATTCTGATGTATCCCCTTCTTCTTCCAAGCGCAAATGACACAGGGAGCTTCATTCAACTTGATCAACCCCTTTTTTTACCCTGGGCGCATATAACCCATAGAGCATCAAATTCGTGCTTTAGTCAAACTTTGAGCCTCTAACTTCAAGGGTGCATATCATATATGGAGCTTCCAATTAATGCCTTAAGAAAATTTCAAGTTATCCATCCCTCACATTATCAGGCACAAATAGCACTTAGAGCTTCCAATTTCACGCCTCAGTGTATTTTCATCAATTCCTTCCTCAGCTCAGGCGCATTTTGGAGGTCGAGCTTTCAGTTTTAACACACAACCAAATTCGAATTTTAAAACTCATCTTCTCTAAACCTCCTGGGCGCATATCATATATGGAGCTTTCAATTTTATCGTCCAGTTTCATCACCCAAGTGCAAATTACATGGGCAACTTTCATTTTAACGCCATAGTCAAAAATTTCCTCTTTCATGCTTTTGAGTGGGCGCATTTGGAAGTGGCCTCTTTTAATTGGGGCGCATTTGACATGTAAAGCTTTTAATTTCAATACTTAGTCGAATTTTCCATTCTTGGGCAAGCTTTAAATTCTTCATCCAAAGTGGGGCGCAAATGACCCATGTAGCTTTCAGTTTTTTATCATCTCCTTTCTTCCAGGCGCAAATGAGACATGTAGCTTTTAGTTTTCGGACTTAGGATATTTTTCAAATTTCATTCTCCTCCTTCATGGGCGCATATGATACCTCGAACTTTCACTTTCAACACCTGAGCGCATATGATACCTCGAACTTTCACTTTCAACACTTGAGCGCTTATGATACCTTGAACTTTCACTTTCAACACTTGGTCGCATATGGGGGTCCTTACTTCCATTTTTACGCCTTAGTCACATTTCTAGCTCTTTCCAAAGTCTAGGCGCATATCACACCTGTGCTTTCAATTTGATGTAGGGCGCAAATAACCATGTGAGCTTCAAAGTTTGTGTAGAAACCCTAGTTTCCCCCTAATACTGATTCTGACTGAATTTTGAGTTTTTCTGAAGGTTTTTGGTTTTTTTGCAATTTTTGAGTTTTTGATGCAATAAATGAAAGGTACGGCTTTGCTAGAAAATAATAATAAATTCTATAAAAATGCTAGATCTTCAATATGCTTAGGAAATACAAGATAGGATGAAGGCGTTTCCTTTATTTTCTCAACTGGAATCAATACAAATAAGATTTTGAAGCATGCAATAAAAAGATCAACAATTTTTATTGAGAAAACCTGGTAACCAGCAAGCTGAAGAAGGTACAGATTTGTACGGCTGCAATGAATGATCTTCTCTCCTTCCGTTTGATGATTCCTGATGATCCCCCAGAAGTATGCGCCTATACTGGAGAAGATATGAAGCCAAGAAGAGAGGCGTTTCTCCTTCCAAGCAAAAGATGGCTCAAAACAAGATGGTACGGCCTGTCAGAAGTACAGCCTGACAGAAAACAGCAAATAAGTTTGTACGGCCTCCTCAAAACCAATGTCCAATCTCTGTGAATGGTGCGCCCAGGTAAATAGATGATCTCTGAATGAAAGAATATGCTGAAGCTCTGTAAATGAATTAACTCTGAAGATCAATGATTTCCTCTGTGTGAGGAAACCTCTGCTGGCAATAGATCAAGTAATATTTCACACCCTCTGAATTGCTTTCCGCTGGAGATGGCTCGTTCCCCAAGGAATTCGAATTCAAACCCTAAGGTTCTGTGCTCAGATCAATTTGATCAATTTCTCAAAATCCAATAATCACATAATGGCTCAAAACCCAAGGCAAATCCACTAATAAGCTGAAAAGTGCGATTTCCTTAAGAATAGGGTTTTAATTAAAATTTGACTTTTTAATTCTTTTAATTCTCCATAGTCCTCAGCCAAATATTTAAATCATATTTTAATTGCCAAATAGGCCCCTTCTGATGATGGCGCACCCCTCAATGAGACATCACTTAAGTTATAATTTTAAATTATAACTTTATATTATAATCATTAAATAATTAATATTTAATTAATGCAATTAAATATTAATATCTTCCTCGATACTCATCCGATGACTGATCCGTCTGAAGCTGACGAACTCTGAAGTGATTCCGAATATTGCCAAAGCCATACTGCTAAAAATAGCAGGGGTCCCACGCTGCCTGCCAAGAACTGCTAAAAATAGCAATTCTGCAAAAAGTCTCCGATCGAGCCAAAACGAAAGACTACTGATCAATCTCTGCTAACTGAAGCTGAGCCAAGCTCCCAAGTGACCCTCTATCCAGTCTATCGGCCTACGAGGGTCATGTGATAGGCCAATCCTGTACTCCGAGAGATGTCACTGAGAAGGGGACATGACAGTTTGACACTTAGAAAAATTTTGAAGTGATCTAGGGCGCAAATCAAGGGTTGTGCTTCCAGTTTGGAGACTTAGACCAAAAATTCTTATCCTTAAAGCTCAAGGGCGCAAATGACCTATGGAGGTTCCATTTTTGACACTTGGAAAAATTTTGAAGTTCTTTCAAAGAGGGGCGCATTTCATAGGTCCTCCTTTTAATTTTATGACTTAGGCGAAATTTCCCACTCCAACATCTTTGGGCGCAAATGACACATACAACTTCAATTGGTGTGCCTTAGTAAAATTTTCAAGTCATCCTCTTCAAGGTAAGGTGCATTTCCCTAGGCAGGCTTTCAATTTTCCAGACTTAGTCAATTTTTCGTCTTTCCTCAGCTTCTCAAAGTGAATTTCGATGCCGAACTCCAAATTTTATCAAACCTAGTGGATTTCATGCCTCTTGCCAGATTTAGGGTGCTTTCCTCTTGCTAACCTTAATTCGCCCTGACTTTCTATTTTTAGAAAGTTCCTTGAATTTCGCGCCTTCAACTGAATTTTGACTTCAGAAAGCCTTATTTTCGCCCTGCTCTGAATTTCAATTAATTTGTGTTGTTGATGCCTGATGTCTGTCTGTACCTGCTATTTTTAGCAACCTGCTAAAAATAGAAATTGCTCAAAAAGTCTTCAAATTTCATGTGTTGAATGCCTCAAGCATGGTGATCATAGCTGGATGCTGTTTTGGAGTAACTGTCCTATTCTGACCTTGATTTTAGGAAACCCTAATTTCTCTGCCCATGCCTGTTAAAAATGGCAATTATCTGATTTTCCATCCTCTGCAACTCCGTTTGTTTTGAAATTCGCGCCAAGGATCCCTCATCACACGTTTGACCTGTACCTGCTGAGACTTGATGCTGACCTGCTATTTATAGCCGGTTCTGAAGTGACTTACTATTTATAGTAAGTGCTTGTTTTTGGGACTACCTTAGCTCCGTTTGACTTGAAATTTGGACAGCGCGCTCCTTGTTGGTGAACTTGCCTGTTTGCGCTAGCGCCTGAGATCGACTTTCTATTTATAGCCCGTGTCGAGGATACCTTACTAAAAATAGTAAGTGCTCCGATTGTCTTCAAATTTTGCCAGCAGACTCCCTGAAGGATGCTGATAAGTGCTCATTCTTCTTGATCTCAACATTGCTCCGATTCTTCTTATAAGTGCTCCGATTGTCTTCAAATTATTCCTATATCATGGGTCTAGGCAAGATATCTTCTTATGATAGTATTTGGACTACTTTGAATCAACATTGCATGGTGTTTAGTTTTGCACTTTCAAGTTTGCCTTTGAGTAGAGGTTACCAAGAAGAGTTAAGGAGGACTTGTGGTGGATACAGTCTTCTTATTTAAGAAGTTGGGAGCACCACAAGTAGATCTCTAGGAGAGGTCCATATGAACATCAAAGTACATGAGCATGGTGGAGTAACTTCAAACTTGGGTATTTGTGCAAAGGTTCACCAACATGACATGAGGGGAATAGGTTGTGATAGTATACTACCATCAAGTGACAAGAGGAAACATCTCCAAGACAGCCATGAACATAATTTCCAGCTTTAATGTTGTTGTCATCATCTTTATTAGCCACCACATTACTCCATTTGCATTCATACAAGTGTTGTTGCAGGTGTTTCCAGTCATGGGAAGAAGTGTTTTAGTTTGTGACTGCTAATAATAAAAAAATTTGCCTTTACAAGGATGTTTTCAGCCTCTACATTTCTCCCATTTTCTTATTTTGCAAGGAAGTTTCAGTTTTGCAGTTGCTATAGTATTTTCATGTTGGTTTTGTTAATTTCAAATCATGAGATGATATCATCAGTAATGAACAACTGCAAGTTTGCATATTTTATAGAGCTTTCATCGCTAGATGATGTTAAAGAAATGTTTAGCTGAGGAGAACAATCATTTCAACCACCATAATTCTGATTTGGGTGAGATTCCAGATGGTTTATAGCTGTTATAACTTGTTTCCACCCCATACACAACCTGATTTACACCATATTTTGGAAGGTACAGCTTGCAACATCATTTAAGGGTCCATTGGAACATAAGGATTTGATTATGAAGCTCTAATAAGTGTTCTGGATTCTTCATCACATAGGATGATCCAGGTGGTGCAACAAAAACATGGTGGTGAGTACATGTGGCAGCCTTTGGTTTGGTGGCAGTTTATGAATATTTTCATGCATCATCAAATAGAAGAAGATCATCTTGAGAGTGAGCTTCATTCCTCATCTTATCCTATTTGGGATTCGAAGAAAGACTCTTCTAGATCTCATCACAAAAATTTTAGAGATTTGTGTTGTGGGTCATGTTCATGTGTTGGCCAAATTGTCTCCTAAGTTGCAAGGGTTGCATATAATCATTGTGTGTAACTAAGTTGGGAGATGTTGTACTTGTTTGCTCAAGTTTCTTTGCTTGGTAGGCATGGGATCCAAACTCTACAAGTGCTACATCATGATCTAGAGCTTGGACAACGTATTGTTTGACCATTCCAATCCACAATTGCTAGAGGGCAAGCAATTTTGTGATGTACGGACTATCATCTCCCCCTTTAAGAAGTAGTACCAAGAAAAAGACCTTTAGCCTATTCCCATTTCTCATAGGCTAAAGTGAAAAGCAAGGTAAATAATTTTTAATATTATTTTAAGTTGGGACCGCTAATGTTTTTATTTAAGGGGCAACTTAAATAATATTATTGAAATAAAAAGTATTTTCAAATACTAATATTAAAATAAAAAGTATTTTTAAATACTAAAAATAAAATAAACTAAATAAATAAATTTAAATACTAATGGGAGGAAAATTCAATCGAGGGCCCAAATTGGTAAAGTATAAAACAAGGGCACCTATCCTCATTTGGCATTTTCATTGTGAACTTTGGCATTTGTGTTTTGGCATCCAAAGATGAAAACCCTTGGTTTGTTCAAGTTTGCATGTTGTCGATACTGTTTCACTACAATGATTTGTTGAAGATTTCATCCTTTGGAGAGTTATATGTTGTGGCTACAACGTTGCCCATCATATTTGAGTGTTTCTACATTGGTTTTCAATAATTTGGAGAGTTATGGTGTATCAAAAAGTGTTGAATCTGAATTGTTTATGATATTTCCAACAGTGTTACACGACTCACTTGGACTCACCCAAACTCGATGAGTTTGGAGACTCGTCGGACTCGTCAGGTCTAGCCGAGTCCAAAGCTTGTAACTCAACCATTTGAATTTTTTTTTTTTTTAAATTACAATCTTTCAATTGCCCCCAAACCCCTACAAAGGGGGTTGCCCCTTGATCCCACTAGGGGCAACCCCAAACTCCCGCAAGGGGTGCTGCACCTTGACTGTTGCCCCCAAACCTCCGTGAGGAGCTCTGTCCCTTGACCCATTGGGGTGTTTCCCCTAAATCCCCATCAAACTATAAGTCTAAGCATGTAATAGGCCAATGATGAACCATAATCATAAACCCTACAAAAATACATATCACTTGTTGCAAATCTCTGCATTTTCACAATCAAACCCACAATCAAGGATTGTCTTGTTTCATACATTGGACAACTTGTTTAGTATACAAGGAAAGCCATAGGAAAACTTGGCATGCTACAATCATTGTATTATTGAATACAAGTTAATTCATAGTTGGCAAGAAAAGCCATTTTCATAATGCAAAAATGTATCAATCATGCCCTACACAGGCAACTCATAGAACAATCCCATCTATTAGTAATTTAGTATGCTAGATAAGATCAAACTGGAACATAACCATTTACCTTTTTACTTAACCATTCCTCTTTGTTAATGAGCTTGACAACAAAACATGCAGTCTTTAAGGCTTCAAGAATACTTTAAAAATAAATTCCTCATTTGAATATACACACCAATCATTGAGACACAACCAAATATCATGGCTACGACCTATCTTAGATGCTAGCGCATGACTTGTCGTGATGTTGGGATGAGTAATACAAGCTCCTCTAAGCCTTAGACTTATATGTTTAGTTTTGATATTTGTTTTGATGCCATGGATTTCATATTCCATGAGTTTTGTAGATATTACACAATATTTATATATCTAAATGTGTTATTTCCTTCAGCTAAAATTTGCGTTTATACTTATGTGATCAATGTATGTTTGTGTATGGGATCAAATTAGTTTCTATTTAATAAGTTTATTGTGTCTTTAAGGTTTATTTATTAAAGGGTGCATGAAACAAGTTTTAAATCCAAAATATCTCTAAATTTGGGTTTTTCAATTTGCCGAGTCTTTGTCGAGTCTACGCTCCGAGTCCAAGTCAGAGTCTTGTAACTGATTTCCAATCAGCCCTAGCTGAGCACTACCTTTGGAGGAGTAAAATCAATCAACCCCATCCCTAAGATAATTTATACAGCTCCTGGTTTACATAATTTCAACCATCACACATCAATAATCAGCCTAATGTAGTGAAACCCCATCATTTTTAGAGGGATATTGATCAAATTTGAGCATTTTAGATATGTTTCCAGCCATATATCTTGGGGAAACATCATTTAGAGGGCAGATCTAGCAATCTTAATCTTGTTCCATGTTTGTGTACTAGCAAAATTGCGTGTTTCCAGCCAGCCACACCTTCTAGCCACAATTTTTGTATAATTTAAAAGTCACACCAACTGGTCAATCATCAATTTTAAGGGATCACACATCAAACTTAAGTCTGCACAACAAATTTGGAACTGCCACTTGCCGGTTTGACTGCTACACCAACATTATATCAGCAACTTATACACCAGAACTCTCCATTCAGCTCAGTTTGCCACCCTAGCAAGGGATAAATCAAGGGTTCTGGATATGATACGTTTTTATCAGTCATCAGTGCTTTATGGAGGGTTTGATCAACATTTTTTAAGGGTTTCAAATTTAATTTTCCATATTAAGTGAGAAACAATAAATCATAGAAAAGAAAAGAGGAATAAAAAGGAAACAGTGGGAGAGTGAAATAAAAATAAACAAAAACAAAAAGGAAAAAAGAAATTAAGAAAATGATGCAAAAATAAATAATGAAGGTAACTAAAAAAGGAATTGAAGATAGAAATAAATAGTAAACAAAAATGGGGTAGAAATAAGAACAATCATAAAGAGAGAAAATAAAAGAAACATTGAAAGTCAAATGAGAGAGAGAGAAAGAGAATCATGTAAAGACGAAAAATTACTAGTGAAGGAGAAACATTGAATGTCAAATAAGAAAGAGAGAGAGAGAGACAATCATGTAAAGATGAATTATATGGTGAAGGTAATTAAAAAAGGTGGTAAAAAAAGAAAAGAAAAAAAAAGAGACAAAGATAAAGGTAAATCGAGAAAAATATAGATTGAAAGAAAACATAAATAAAAGTAATAAGAAATAAAGTGAGATGTGCATGGGCAAGGTAAGAGAGAGACACCCACAAAAGAAGAGACAAATAGAAAATTGGGAAAATAGTTAAGAGAAACAAATGAGATATAAAATATATGAATGAAAAAAGTAACAAGGAAAAAGATAGGTAATATTAAAAATCAAGACAAAAAAAATAATAATAGAAGAGATGCTCAATCAACCTTTAGCCAACAGGTAAAAGGTTATAAAAAAAAAACTAACAAAAAAAGAAAAAAGTACGTTAAATAAAAAGAGGGAGACAATGACAAATCTACATACAAAGATAAAAAGGAAAAATATGACAAAGAAATGAAACAAGAGAAAGATAAAACAAATAGATGGAGAAAATAAAACAAATAGAGAGTGAGTGAGTGAGCAAGCGAGAGAGAATAAAGAGAATGAAATTGAGAAAAAATGTGAAAATATAAAAATGGGCAAGGAAAATAGATAGACAAAGAGAGATAATTGAGAGGATGAGAAAAACAGATTACAAATAAAAGATAGAAAGACATATGGGAGAAAATAAATAAATAATTTTCATTGTTGAAGCCATGGTTTCTAGATCTAAGGCACCTTTGATCCAAAGGGCAGAGGAGAAGGATGCTATGTTACTTAATATAAATGGATTGTTGGTGTATCAATCAATAGGTAAACTAAAATCACATTATAATTTTTTTGTAAATCAGCCTCCAATTAATCAAAATATTTCAATCCAAACCCCTTTCAAAGACAATAAAAAGGTGTGGACTTCTCTCTCTTCTTTTTTTGTTGACTTAAGGGTATCCATGCGATTGAACCCAATGCTCAACCTACTTTACATTGGTCTTACATTCTACCAAGTTGGGGTCGAAAAGGGGTGAGTTGCGGCACAAGAATATAAATTATTCTAAGTCACCTTTGATATAAAGAGCAGAGAAGAATGATGCTATGTTACTTGATACAAATGGATCAATGGTGTATCAATCAACAGGTACACTAAAATCACATTATGATTTTTTTGTAAATTGGCTTCCAATTAATCAAAATATTTCAATTCAAACCCCTTTCAAAGATGATAAAAACATATGAACTTTTATTTCTTACTTTTTTAAACTCAAGGGTGTCCCTACGATCCAGCCCAACACCCAACCTACCTTACCTTGGTCTTACATTCTGCCAAGTTGGGGTCAAGAAGGGGTGTCATGCTGGGGTAAGACTAGTCCCCTAGGGTATCCCCGCAACCCAACCCAACACCCAACTCGCCTTACCTTGGTCTTACATTTTGCCAAGTTGGGGTCAGAAAGGGGTGAACTAGGTCACAGGAATATAAATTCTTCTAAGGCACTTTTAATCCAAAGGACAAAGGACAAGGATGCTATGTTAATGGGAATGGATTGTTGGTGTATCAATCAATAGGTAACACTAAAATCACATTATGATTTTTTTAAATTGGCCTCCAATTAATCAAAATATTCTAATCCAAACCCCTTTCAAAGATAATAAAAACGTATGAACTTTTTTTTCTTCTTTTTTTAGACTCAAGGGTATCCCTACAATCCAGCCCAACACCTAACCCACCTTACCTTGGTCTTACATTCTGCCAAGTTGGGGTCAGGAAGGGGTGTCACGTTGGGGAGAGACTAGTCCCCTGGGGTATCCCCGTGACCCAACCTGCCTTACCTTGGTCTTACATTTTGCCAAGTTGGAGTCAAAAAGGGGTGTGTTAGGTCATAAGAATATAAATTCTTCTAAGATACCATTGATCCAAAGGGTAGAGGAAAAGGATGTTATGTTAATACGAATAGATTGTAGGTGTATCAATCAATAGGTATACGAAAATCACATTATGACTTTTTTGTAACTTGACCTCCAATTAATCAAAATATTCCAATTCAAACCCCTTTCAAAAACGATAAAAACGTATGAACTTCACTTTGTTCTTTTTTTAGATTCAGGGGTATCCCTATGATCTAGCCCAACACCCAACTTGCCTTACCTGGGTCTTACATTCTGCCAAGTTGGGGTCAAGAAGGGGCGTCACGCTAGGGTGAGACTACTCCCCTGAAGTATCCCTACAACCCAACCCAACGCCCAACCCGCCTTACCTTGGTCTTCCATTCTACCAAGTTGGGGTCAGAAAGGGATGCGTTGGGTCACAGAAATATAAATTATTCTAAGGCACCTTTGATCCAAAGGTAAAGGAGAAGGATACTATGTTACTTAATACGAATGGATTGTTGGTGTATCAATCAATAGGTACACTAAAATCACATTATAGTTTTTTTTGTAAATTGGTCTCCAATTAATCAAAATATTCCAATCCAAACCCCTTTCAAAGATGATAAAAACGTATGAAATTCTCTTTCTTTTTTTTTAGACTCAGGGGTATCCCTACGATCCAGCCCAATGCCCAACTTGTCTTACCTTGGCCTTACATTGTGCCAAGTTGGGGTTGGGAAGGGGTGTCACGCTGGGGCGAGACTAATCCCCTAGAGTATCCCCACAACCCAACTCCCAACCCGCCTTACCTTGGTCTTACATTCTGCCAAGTTGAGGTCGGAAAGGGGTGAGTTGGGTCACAAGATTATAAATTCTTCTAAGACACCTTTGATCCAAAGAGCAGAAGAAAAGGATGCTATGTTACTACAAATGGATTGTTGGTGTATCAATCAACAGGTACACTAAAATCACATTATGATTTTTTTGTAAATTGGCCTCCAATTAATCAAAATATTCCAATCCAAACCCCTTTCAAAGATGATAAAAACATATGAACTCTTTCTTTCTTTGAGGTCCAAGAAGAGATCGTCACTGCTGAAAAGGATGAAAGGGTATGGAGCCAGTATGCACATGAAATCAAGGCAATGATAAGCTTTGGCATGGAAAGGTTAGCTGCAAAACAAATCATACCCAATGTTGTCGATGCTCGCTGCATCATCTAGAACAAAAGTGTGGAATGGAAATTACAAGTCACAAGGCAAGGTTTACAGAAGCTCTAAGAGGTCTGAACTGAATGCAACGCAATCTAACAAGGGAGGGGATGGGAATAATGAGAATACTAAAGCCTTGGAGAGTGATTTTCAAAAGATAGTTGATGGAATTTTTAGCTCTCAGTCTTTGGACACCAAGCATTTGAGGAAAATCAGCGAGTTCGACCTTATCCTATCTTAGGCAACAAGGCTCACAAAGACTTATGACCAGAGAATTGAAGCCATTCGAGATAGCCAGCTGGCGTGGAGGTTACGAATGGGGAACATAACTATTCCACATCTAAGTTACCGGTTCGGGTTCGGGGACGGGTTCGGGTACGAGAACCCGGTACGTGGGTACGGGCAAAATTTTTTTAGGGGTTTGGGTACGTATGGGTACGTGTGTGTATATATATATATATATATATATATATTAATAATTTAATATATTATAAATCTATATATATGTATTATATATACAAAAAAATAAGAGAAACATAGAGAATTGTAAAACTAAATCATTTCATAGTATGATACTTGATCATTGATCAATGCCAAATGCCAAAGATAAATATTAAATGTCAATTGATAGTTCGAAAAATATTCAAATAAAATTACTGAATTACAAAATGTAGTTCATGAAACATTGAAACATGATTCAATGTTCATTGTTCATGTGCTCATCAATCATCAAAAGGATTGTCAGAATCATCATGACTTGGATTTTGAGTGGTTTCAACTTCAAAATCATCATCATTTGAACCCAAAGCGGATCCAACACCATGTGATATGTCATCAATATCACCCACATCATCCATAGTGGCTCTAGCAAGATCCTGAATGGTTGCATCCAAGTCAGTAGACTCGGGTGCTACATCCCAAAGCCTCGCTGCCCCCTGCCTGTATTGAGGATCCTTACGTGACAGAAGACGCAAATTGGAATGAATATACACTAAGTCTTCAGCTCTTTTTGCAGCCAACCGGTTACGCTTCACTGAGTGGATAAAGGAGTATGTACTCCAATTCCGTTCAGCGGCAGAAGAGCTTGCAACCTGGAGAGAAAACCAACAAAATTAAAAATAAAATAAAAAAATGCAAGATAAATTCAAGAATGTTAAGTGTTAAATTTTACAATACAAGTGGCCAAAAAAAAAAAACTTACTTGTGAGAGGATCTTGATTGCAAGAGGTTGGAGGTACATATAATCTTGACCATGGAGGTACCACCATGTAAGACCATCCATTTTGTATTGGTCTCTAGCAACAGAAGCATTATGATTTTTTGATTTTCCTGTGACAAACATTCCAAATTCTCTCATGACACTTGCATGCACTTCTGGATCACTGAACATTCTACTAAATGCCGTCTTATACCCATTAGCAACTTCAACATCTCTATATGGCGGTATTCTCCCTGGGATAGAAAGCACTTCAGTGGTATAGTACCTCGGAGATAGGGCATATGCAAGGAGGTGCAATGGAGTTGTCATCTTGTTCCAACGATGAAGAACAATTGCTTCCACCCTTTTGTACAAGGTGTCTTCAGGATCATTCTCTTTTTTTTGTATTTCTATTTTTATTTTTTCCAACATTGTGTCCATGCTATCATAGACATCCCCCAAGCATGGTTCATCTGTATCAGCAAACCGAAGCATAGACATGATAGGTTCGGTGAATTCCAATACATAATTCACACGATCCCACCAATCATCATTCAAGATCAATGCCTTGACTTTTTGGGCCCTCTCTGAATTTGATTGCTTCCATATACTCCATTGGTTGCTAATAACCATTTGACTCAATGCATCTTTCACCTTCACAAGTCGTCTCAGAACAATTGTGTGAGATGCAAACCGGGTCTCGGCAACCTAAGAACATGTTAATAGTAAGTTAATAACACATTTAAAATATGTAAATAATGCAAAAAATTATTTTATTCAATTATGTAAAACATGACATAAATGATAAATGAAACTAAATAAATTAAATTTTAAAATTTACCTTCAACAATTCCAATGTTGAAAAAGTTCTGAAAATTGCTTGTGACATATGGTGGTTTGTCACAAACATCTGGATCTCCTCAGACTCCTGGTATATTTCTTTCACCCACTCTATTTGGGTGCCAATTGCTTGCATCACCAAATTGAGGGAGTGTACAGTGCACGGTGTCCAAAAGATGTGCTCATATATGGCCTCTACCAAAGCACCTGCAGCCCTGCAAACTTTTGCATTGTCCGTAACTACTTGGACAACATTTTCACTACCCACCATCTCTATGGAGTCAATGAGAATCCTGGAAATGAACACTGCATCTTTCACTTGCCCTTCTTCAACCAATCAAAAACATTGCCCCCTTGGGGGACACTGCAATAACATTAATCAATGGACGGTTTTTGCAATCTTTCCATCCATCGGAAACAATAGATACACCTGTTTCAACCCAAGAATCTCTAATTGGTTTTAGTTGGGCCTCTACATATTTCCTCTCTTTTTGCAATAAGGTGGTACGCACCTTTTCATACCCAGGACTTGTGAAATCAGGAGGTGCACTATTTATTGCTGACACCATGTCCTTCCAATATGGTGATCTCACCAAGTTGAATGGAAGACCATTGGCATAGAGGCAACGTGCAATTTTTTCTTCAGCAATATCTCTTGCCTCCATTTTAAATGCTTTCTCTAATGGACCTCTCTTGCGGGTGGTGGTTTCTGGTTCTTCATCTTCTTCTTCCGTAGAGGGTATAGACAAGAAGGGATGTCTAGAGGGCCTAACTATCTGATGAGTGGGTAATGTTTGTTTTTTCTTTCCGGAACTATAACTAGTTTGTTTTCCTCTTGCAATTGAATTGTCGGCATCTTCTTGTTCTTTTATAAATGCTGCTATTTGTACAGCAGATAACCCCTTCTTATCTGGGCCCACACACATGTTAATCCCTTTACCACCAGGGCCCATAAAATGAAGTTTTACTCGGTAGTAGGAGCTATTATATTGTACATTGCAAAAATTACACTTCCAAACAAACCCCCCACCTCCAGGAATTTGTGAAATTCGTGTGGTATGTCTCCATAAAGGAGATCCTTTATCAATTTTAAACTTTTGGCTTCCATCCCCACCCACTGAACTTTGACTACTTGCCATTGTTGCAATCTATAAAAAAAATGAAAAAAAAATATATATATTTGAAAAACTTCTTCACAAACTTGAAAAAATTCATCAAAAACTAAGAAACTTAAAAAAAATCATCAAAAGATTGAAGAATAGGGTTTAAATGCATACCTTGAACACTTAAATCTCCTTTGTAGAAGCTATTTGCCACTCCACAATCGATCTCCTTCAAATGCAATCACCTCCCTTCAAAATGCTAAGATGAACACAAATTATGGAGAGAGCAAAATGAGAGGTAAAAATGAAATGTTTTAGTGTTAAAAGGCCTCATATTGGGTCGTTTTAGGGTTTTGAAGCAAAATAGAAATTAAAAAATTGTTTTTTTTTCACTTTTGGGCCCACTTTTTAAGTGCTGGGCCGTGGTTCTCTCAGGGGTTCGCTGGTACGTGGTACCCCCGGTCCGCTATCTGGGTTTCAGTACGTTGTGCGTGCCCGGTTCGTCGTGCTCCACCGCATACCCCGCTGAGCGAACCCATACCGGGTTCGCACCCGAACCGGGTTCGAGGCCTGTGGGTACGAATCCGGTAACACAGTTCCACATCATAAGGAATTTCTACCTGTCACCAAGGCTTTCCAAGCCTTACGGAAAAGACTCGCCACGTCTACAGAGTTCAGAAGCGAAGCACCACCGTCTTAATTTTCAGTTGCTTTTGTTTCTTGAAACTACTTTTATTTCTAGTTAGTTATGGGCAAGAAAAAAAGTGGTTACTCATCCTCTCTCTATATATATGTTTATTTTTAAAACTAATTCTCTCTAGACATCATTGAAGAAGACCCAATTTATACCGTTACTTTGAATACAATTTTGCTATGAATTGAAATCTCTAGTTGTTTGTGTGCATCTAGTTTACGAAGATCTTTGATATCCTTAAATCTGTGTGTTTGGGTATATCTTGGTGTATATATTTTTCCTATGTGAATGTATGCATCTATCTTCGTAGCAGATTTCGTTTTGCAAGTAATATTGGGTTTACATTTTGTTACTTCAGCAAATTGGTCTTTGTGCCAATATCTTCATAATCTGTTACATGTAAATTGGTCTTTGTGCTAGTATCTTTATAATCTGTTACATGTAAACTAGTCTTTGTGCCAGTATCTTTATCACTTTTCCGTTGCACTTGATATTAGGAATTTTCCTTGTATCAAGTTATGCCTTTCCTACTTTCAAGTTAAAAGCACACTTATGTTTATTTAGTTTCAATTAACATTCATTACATATCATACGAGGGAGCTGTACCTCCAAAATTCAGAGGAAAGTCGCAAATGGAATTGTGAACTTTCTAGAGTTGCTAGGAACAATCACACCTTTCGAGCAAAGAGTCAACATTTCTCAAGGTGCCTATTCTATTAGCCAACACCTTTCAAATATGTTATCTTCAGTTATGCTAATCTTCTCACTTTACCTTGACATCAATGACAATATTTCCAACAGTTTGTTATTTTTAGTAAGTGCTATTTTTGGCAACAGTCCTGGTAGCAATTAAGTGCAGGGTTTCCAGTTCTGGCAGTGGTGGCAGTTTCAATTGTTGAGTTCTGTCATTTTTGGTAGTTCAATGCATCCACCATCCTTGGAGTTTAAAAAAGGCAAATATTACAACTTAAGTTATAAAGTTATAAAGTTCACTTTTGTACCCCACTATAGCTTTGGTAACTTAAGTTGTTTTTAAAACTTAGGGACTTGAGCTTGGACACCTAGATGAAGGATTATTGAATTTAAAATTAAATTAACTCCTTTTTGGACTTGGGCGTCCAATTTGGAGGGAAAAGAAGTTTGAAAATTGGATCCCTAATTCCTATTTATACCCCCCTCTTGCTCTCATTTTCATAATGCAATCTTATGATAATGAAGTGTTGTTGAATTGGTGTGAGAATCCTTGGGCTTTGAGGACAAAATCCTCAAGGTTGGCTCTAGTTTCGGAGTTGCAAGAGACTCCCTAGCTGGACGTGGGTGTGGCTCCATTGCAGGGGTTACCGTTGAGCTTATTTGGTGATGGCTTTCCTTTCATTCTTAGTTTTGCATTGTTATGATGTTTTTTAGTTATGCATTTTGGTGTGTGTGATGATTTGCAGCATTGTGGAGCATTTTTGGAGTGATATTTTCAGACTTCTTGTTGTTGGTCCATACTTCCCTAGCCCAACCGTACCACCTTTGTGCTCACGCTATTTGGAGGAGTGGAGAACCTTTTGTGGGCATTGACTATTCCTTTTTAGCAGATTGTGGCACCCATTTTTGCAAGTTTACAGAATTTTTAGTGAAGAACTGAATTTTTGGGAGCTGCTCGCCCCTCTCTACCAATCATACCATCTTGGGTTATTTGTGCATTGATAGTCGTGTTCAAATTTGCTACTTTCCCTTGTTGTTCCTATTGTTTTGGAGGCGCCTAGGCCTTGTTACCATCTTGTCGACATCCTTGAGGAGTTCTATGGTGTTTGGGTTGAAGTTGTGATCATTGGGTAGTTGTTGGTTAGTGTTTTCAGTTTGTTGTTCATTCTATATCAGACCTATAGCAACAATGTCTCAAACCTTCTTCAGTCACTTGGGTCTCTTCCTATAGAGGTACCATTGTTGTATTTTGTTGGGAAGTACTTAAATTCATGTTGGGGTATCGTTTTGGGGATTTGAGCTACAAGTTTTCATCATTTTCATAGTGTAACAGCAGCTTATGATTTCTGGAAGATTTTGTAATGAGCTCCTTTGTAACATTATTTGGTAGTACCATCGGTGAATCAGCTCTTTTGATTATTGTTACTTACCCCACTGAATAAGTGGTGCTCTCGTTGAATAAGCGGTTGAGCTTTCTTTACTTTCATGTCATTTATAATCCCACTGAATAAGTGGCGCTCTCATTGAATAAGTGATTGAGCTTTCTTTACTTTTCATGTTATACCCGCTAAATAAGCAAAGGATCTTTCTTTGCTTGGTCAACTTGTCGCCAAGGGCTTTCTTACTAGTTGTAGTTGCCCGTTGAATAAGCGGGGGATTTTATTTCATGCTCTTGAGATTACTTACTTACCCCACTGAAGAAGTGTTTTACTTTTTGAAGCACTAAATTGTAAGCCTTACCACTGTATGCTCTCACCTTGCCCACACCGGGATCTAGGTGATCAGAAAGTGGAAGGTATTTGCTTTCAATTGATTTGATTATCACACATCCCACTAAATAAGTGGATGCCTTCAATTAATGCAATGTTCACCTTATCACCGTATGCTCTCACCTTGCCCACATCGAGATCTGGGTGATCAAAAAGTGGAGGGTTGCTTTATTCAGTTGATTATTATTGCTATTTTGGCTAATGCTAATGGGTGAAGTTTGGAAAAATTTGAGGTGGATATTACAATTACACGATGACCCTTAGCCTATTTTTGATTCCCATAGGGTAATTTACTAATTGGGCTTATGAAAAGGGAATAATAATTATTCTTGTAAAGTTGAATATTTTATGTTAAAGTGACTTAGTTGGAGCCAAAAAGAAAATTAAAATAAAGTCACTTTATGGGGAAACAAAATACAATTTGTCGAATGTTCAAAAAGGGAGTATAAAAGCGAATTGTTAGGGAGAATTCAATATCTTATGGAAAAATCATCTTTTATTGTGAGGTTTGGGCAATTTGTTCTAGCTAAACCTTGGGACAAAAGCCCTAAGGGAAAACTAGTTTCAGAGAAGGATTTTTTCCTAGCCAATATCATGTGGATTCATTCAAAGTTCGCTAGTGCATAGAAAACGATTTGATGATTTAAAATTGTAATTAAAGATTTCAATTTTGGAAGTTGGGCGAATTTACAACATGATTCATATTTGTGTTAAACAAATGGAAGAGAACTCCAGTTTTGATTACAAATGAAGTTATCGAAGACCTTGCATAGCAAATATTAGTCGATTTATGTGAAGGATTAGGAAGTGGCATTGGAATTTATGACAAATTGAAGGGAAATAAGCTGAACTTCTTTAGAGGATTTGCTTCAGTGATAGCCGTACCCAGAGGAAAGAATTGTTCACACCAATTATCCATTGTCAGTTGTTAGGGAGGTTATGAAGGGTTTGCTCAAGGAGATCCTTGCTCGTGATGTTGATTTGCGATCTCTAATTACTTTTGGTAGTAAATTTTACTAATAGCAATTCTCCTTCATAATGTTTGTGTTGTTATAACCCACTAACAAAACCTCCCACTCACAATGGTGTCATTGAAACTACTATCGCTAGTAGTTGGTTGTGGTACATGACCCTCTTTCAAACGATCTCATGCATAATATTGCTAGTTGTTGGTTGTAGCATTACACACTTTCCAACAATCTCTTGCATGAGATTCAACGGAGGGTTCCACTTTTATTGTAATATCTGCTGCAAATGACTTATAAAATATAAAATAAAATTGAAGGAAAATATGAAACAACCAAAATTCATCTAATGATTTTAAATTACACTAGTTAAGCTTTATTTAAAAACATTAGCATATTTAAGACTCAAGATTAAAACAGGAGTCACAGTATTCTGAGCTTGATCTAAATAAATGATTGCTTACAAAATGTTTCAAATGCTAGCAATCAAAAACTTTGACACGTCTCTCATCCGAACCCTATTTCATTCAAAATACTAAGCATCTAAAGCTACATTAATATTTTGCCCACATTTTGTGCACTACAATTGCCTAAACTTTCAAAAGAGTTTTGCAGCTAAAATTCAAAGCCTCAAACCCATACATTCTAAATAAATAAACAAAACGAATAATAAATGTAGAGGGTTTTCAACATCCAACAATGGCTTCAAGTAAAGAAATTTGAAAAAAATTATAAGACTTAATCTGGAAAAAGAATTACTTACAGTGTGTTTCAGATTGTTAAAAAGTCCTCAACTTTTTCATCCATACTCAGAAGACCTTTCACCTTTGCAGCATTTTTCCATCCAAAGTAGCAAACAGAAATCATCTTTACTGTATAGTTTTGCATCACAAATTCCATAAAATTCAAAATAGCACAAGTCCATATTCTATTCATAGAAAAATAAAATAGAATTAAGATAAATGTACAAAAGACAACATTTAGCAATGCTTCTGAGGAAAAAAAGAAATAAAATGTGTGGATAGTAATATTTTTTAAATTATGTAATTATAGAAACATGAACTAAGAAATATTTTTCTGTATTTGTATGACTGTGTTATCCTGAGGTAAAAGAAAATATAACAGTAAAACAGAATTATATAGGCATTACGAGACCCTGCAAAACAGGGTGCTTCTTCTCCTGAATTTTTATGTACTACCCAACTCTTGTGAATTTCTGTGAACTAACAGGAATCTATCATTGATTTTATATTTATGTTTTCCAAACTCAAGTCCCAAACATCTTTGATACAGAAGAGGAGTATTAATCCTTGTACACACACGATTACAGATTTGAAGAATGGTGCATAAAAGAAGCATAATTATAACACTCCTGATTTAAAATTGCAAAGCTTTTTATAACAAGGGCTGCACTGTGACTAGATCTTGCCTTAGTTGTTGCCTTTCCCTTATATTGCAAATTCTGTCCTAACAAGTATAGTGATGCAACTTTATTGGCTTCCTATTAAATATTTCCTCTTACCGACACTATTGGATGCAGTGCTTTCATTTGTTTATATTCAATTATTACATTTAAATTATACTAAACTTCATTTAACTATTCAATTTTTCCATGTGCAAACATTTGAAATGAATTTCATAATCAATTGTCACTGAATTGATGAGGGGACGAAGTCCGGACAATAAGGGTTGCTGCCATTATGCATAAATAATAAAGCCAATGGGCTTAAACTTTGCACTATAAACTTTGTACTATATGTATCAGTTAGATGAGACAAAATTGTTTGACCTCAATCCATAAAGAAGACTAAACATTAAATGCTTATGCCACACTATGTTGAAAGTACTTAGACCTGAATGTTATAACACTGCATTGAACGGGCAGCTCAATAAAATGCTTAATATCAGAAAATTGAAACTTCCTCCTTCCCCAGGTATAATCCAGCTTTTGTGCATCTTCCAGACATAACATGTTCAATTTCTAAATTGCAAATCTAAATCTTTTTTAAAAAATCTTGTAACCCAAATGACAGAGAAATCTTAGGCCTAACGATGATAGTATTAAATGCCAATATGATTGGGTCATGTATAGGATGTATTCTTAGCTGGGATGCTAATCTTGTTTGTGTGTAAGATGCTAAGCGCTCATATGTTTTGGTACTTCGATATTTTATTAGGATTCTGAAACTTCTTGTGGAAAATTCAAATCCCAGAAGCAATCTTCTTTGATTTTAAAGAGGTTTTACCACTACGGACCAATGAAAAAAGTGCTCAAAAATACACTGTGAATTTTGGAATATGTCATCCATTAATGAATGTTCAACAATATCGTTTTCTGACCATCTTTATAATGTGACCATAATGCCTCCTCGCTGTATTTTGATTTTAACTTGTATTCTTTGTAGGGAGTATGTGTAGCCTAGCATTACAAGATTATCAAAGTGCAGAACTTAATCACATAGTTCCTTTATATGTCCATGTAATAAATACAGAATTACATTTACCTACTATGTTGACCAGCTACTCCAATTATTTGTTTCATACAGCTTTTGAGTACTTTTGGTGCATTTATAAGATGAAGATGAGATGCAAAAGTTGTTTCTGCCTGAGGCTTCTCCTGAGTTGTAGCTATCATAGTAGGAAAACTCAGACTCGGCAGCCCAAAAGTTTGACCCAACCAGTTGCTCCAATTGTTTGTTTCATACAGCTTTTGAGTGCTTTTAGTTTTAGTGCATTTATGACAATTTCGCTGAAGATGAGATACAAAAGTTTGTTTGTCCCTGAGGCTTCTCCTTAGTTGTACAGATCATAGAAGGAAAACTCAAACTCAGAACAGACTTAGCAGCCCAAAAGTTTGACTCAGACTCAAGACACAGGTGAAAACTCGGCACTATGAAAAAAATATAATTACACAACAAACAGAAATTAATACATGAGAAGCACAAAGAATGACTTTACAGAACTCATAAGTCTACTTTGATCATAATAACATTACTTGGAATCAGGATTGACTAGGCAAACCAAACACATTAATGGACTTCAATTTATTGGGATTCAATTCAGAGACTAAATACTGCTCAAAATTTCATTAAAATGGGGAAAATTGTCATTTGGTTATTTCAAGGGAAAAACTCTTCTTGTCCTTCTGATGCAGTCCAAAACAATTATTAAGTTTTTCTTTTTAAAATTAGAATGGGATCTAAGGGCGGCCATACCCTTGACATGTTCCTTATTGCGATACAACACAGGATCAAAGAATGGAGTTCCTGCGACTAGGCCCAAATTAAGGCCTTTGAGGCCACAAGGACCTTCATAGTACATGCCATTTTTTTCACTACCAACCAACCATCAATAAATCCTTTCAAATTGCACTCCCAATCAGTCAACAATCAATTCACCCCACTATGAATGCACTTTCTAAAGACAAAATTAACATAAAACCAAAATGAAGTTATGTGCCACATTTTTCTTCAGCAAGCGAGTCCCAAATAAAAAAAACTTGGCGAGTTTCTCTGACAAACTCATGAGAAATCTAGCAAGACTTGATCTGTAAATCCTTGACGTCAAAATTCACCAACTGGAAAAGCTTGGGAGTCCAGCTAGAACTCGCCAAGTTTTCCTATTATGCTAGAGATTGCTTATCTTTCTCCTTTAGAGTGGCTGGAGAATTTTCCTTTTGAGTCTTCTTAATTTCTAATAAGGCTTGCTGGAAAAGTTCTATTTTTTCTTTAATTTATGTCCACTGTCCATGTTTGTAATAATTAATTAGGCATTGAGATAATGTTGACTTTATTGATTATTCTATATCTTTGTTGTTACCAATTTTTACAGGTTGCTAGAGAAACTTAATATTTTCTTATCTATATCCATCCTCTAATTAATGTAATTCATATGGCACCAGCAAATAAACTATTTATGTTGACCTTTACCCTCTTCATCTTCCTTGTTATCTTTTTAAATTTTTTAATAATAAAATAAAATTCAATATGAACATATTAATATGAGACAAAATTAAATATTAGCTGAAGATGAAAATTTCTAATGTTGTGTAGTCATAATCTTTAATGGCAAAATGTTATGCAAGAAAACAATGCATAAAATTCTTGACAAGAGAAAAAACAGAGGTAAGAGAACTATACAAAGCTATTAGCTGAGAACAAGGAAACTTAGAAAACCATTATCAAGCCAGATTGGCCAGATTCATAAAACTCTTGAAACCAAGAAGACAACAGTGGCATCTACCATACAAAACAGCTTGTTTGAGGGTGACCACATCTCAGTCGTGAATTCTTGACTCCCACAAGGATTTGATGTCACTAGGCGAAGATTCACCAGTATGTTGCCAAGGGTGACCTTGTCCAGGGATCTTGCTAGCATTTCTGCTGCAGAGACTGGAAGCCCAATGTGAGTTAGGTTGTGACAACAACTAGGGACACTTTGTATGCAGGGTATTTCGTAGACATTTGTGCGCACAGTTGGAAAGTTGTCCAGGCAAGGTTGGTAACAGATAGTTGTTGGTTTTTACAGTTACAACTTAGTATCAAGAATTTGATATTCCAAATGACAGTAGTTCTAAACTTCTAAGCATAGTTTACATACTCGGAATCAAAGAGTACTCGGCAAGCCTAAAAATTTTGACTCAAGAAAAACTTAGCAAATACTCGGCAAATGTGTATGGATATTTATGTATGTGTATACTTAGGACTACACTGTGCACACATACATATCTATAAACATACACAGGATGCCAAGTTTGCATGCATATACATGCACAAACATATTTATACACACACAAAAATGCCAAGTTTGTGGGTTTTTGCGAGCTACTGGCGATTACTGGATAATTTGACAGGAGAAAATCCATCTGCATACTGCCCGTGAGTAAAAGCAGAAATTACTCGGCATGCAAATTTTTTGGAGATTACTCGGCTACTTGGAGAGTAATCGGAGAGTATGTAAACTATGGTTCTAAGTTCGCTCTAAAGGTTGTTGTTGAATAGTATATGTTGATGTTATAGCGGCAGGAGATATCTTTCTCTCGAGTTTAAATAATAAATGATGAATAAATAATTCCAAGGCAAGTCGGACTTGCTATATATAAATATTATTTTAAATTTATAAGGCCGACCCAAGATGAAAAGTTGCCTTGGTTCTTGAATAAGGTCGACCCTTGTGAAGAGTCGCCTTGCTTGTGAAGAGGCACCTTACATTGTATATATAGAAGGTGATGATCATTTCATTTGATCATCAATCAATTCATTCTCAAGACAATTCGCACTTCAAGAGGAAGTTCGCACTTTTGCAACAGATCATAATATTGCTTCAGGCAGATTGACATCAAGGAGAATTCATTGTAATTGTACATTCGCATCTAGGAGAGCTGCTGTGTTTTATTGTTTCAGATCGGCCTAGAGTTTGGCCCTGATTGTAAGCAGATTTCTGCTCTTTTATATAATATATATGAGATATATTTTTTGTTGGGTTTTTCTCCCTCGAGAAGGAGGGTTTTCCCAGGGTAAAAGTGTTGTGTTTATTGTTCATGTGTTGCATTCTCTGCTTTCTATTAAATCTGATCCTAAAACTAACATGGTATCAAAGCAGGTCTACACAAAGATCCGATCAGATTTGGTTAAACATAAATTCAATCAAGAAGTAATGATTGAAGCCATAGGCTTGTTCGATGCAAAAATAAATGTTCAATGTGGTTGCAATAGTGATGTATAGAGCGACAACTCCTGTGGTATTCGTTGATTCATTGATTAAGGGTGGCTTAACGCTTCGTGGAATTTCTCCTATGCTGTATTCTCTTTGGCCGTGTGGAAGGAAGTCGTGATGATTTATTTTCACTCTTTTGATTGCTTAAACTCTTTCATTGCATGAGTGTGGGTGCATTGATTCATAATGTGATCTCAAGATTTAAATGGAGTCTTCAATCTTTGATAAACGGTCGATTCATATTCCCACTTTCCTTGAGGCCGAGATCGAGTGAAGGTGGCAAAGATGAGACACAGCTACAGGTTTAGCTCATTGGTGTACCAACATAAAGAGGAGTATTTTATGCTTGTACCTTGAATGAATTTTATGTAGTTATTAATTCATACAATAACATTGGAATAGTGAATCATGTATGCTTCTAGCATTGGTATTTCTCTTTGGGATAGTTTAGTTCTATGAACTATTAGTAATCTCTCTATAATGCTTCCAGGACGGATCGAGGAGCAAAAGGATGATGAGAGACTGCCTAAGGAATTCAAGGGAGGAAGAGCTTGAGGCATCCTGTGAGGAATTCACGCAAGCTAAAGAGATAAACATAACTGGAGACATCTCTCGAAGAGGAAGAGCCTATACAGATTGCGATCAGTTTCTTCGAAGAGGAGGAAATAACATTCAAAGGGAGTCTGACAAACCAACAGAGGCAACCTTGGATGAGAAGGTCAGGAGGTTGATGCAAGTACTTGGAGCTTCAAAGGGAGTCACATCATCATGAAGATTTGTGTAATGTGTATTTCTCTATGACAAAGAAGTATGAGGTGAAAGCCCTTGTTAGTGTATATTTCTTTGTGACGTAGAAGTATGAGGTGAAATCCCTTGTTAGTGTATATTTCTCTATGACGAAGAAGTATGAGGTGAAAGCCCTTGTTAGTGTATATTTCTCTGTGATGGAGAAGTATGAGGTGCAAGCCCTTGTTAGTGTATATTTCTCTGTGACGGAGAAGTATGAGGTGAAAGCCCTTGTAGTGTATATTTCTCTGAGCTGGAGAAATATGAGGTGCAAGCCCTTGTTCATCTCTGAGACTGAGATGAGACATCATGTTGAGAGACTCCATAACGACATCACGTTGAGAGACTCTGTGATGAACCTTTGTACTTGTGTTTTTCCACACATGGGAGTAGCCATGGTGGACGTCATGTTGAGAGACTCAATGACGACATCATGTTGAGAGACTCCGCGATGGACACTTGTACATGTGTTTCTTTCCATACATGGGAGTAGCCATGGTGGACATCATGTTGAGAGACTCCATGACGATATCACGTTGAGAGACTCCGTAATGAACTATTTTCCACAAATGGGTGTAGCTATTGTGGGCGTCATGTTGAGAGACTCCATGACGTGGATATCTGGAAAGATACCTCCCTAGCTAAGAAGGAGTGTTGATGTTATAGCGGCGGGAGATATCTTTCTTTTGAATTTAAATAATAAATGATGAATAAATAATTCCAAAGCAAGTCGGACTTGCTATATATAAATATTATTTTAAACTTATAAGGCCGACCCAGAATGAAAAGTCGCCTTGGTTCTTGAATAAGGCCGACCCTTGTGAAGAGTTGCCTTGCTTGTGAAGAGGCACCTTACATTGTATATATAGAAGGTGATGATCATTTCATTTGATCATCAATCAATTCATTCTCAAGACAATTCGCACTTCAAGAGGGAGTTTGCACTTTTGCAGCAGATCATAATATTGCTTTAGGCAGATTGACATCAAGGAGAATTCATTGTAATTGTACATTCGTATCTAGGAGAGCTGCTGTGTTTTATTATTTCAGATCAGCCTAGAGTTTGGCCCCGATTGTAAGCAGATTTCTGCTCTTTTATATAATATATATGAGATATATTTCTTGTTGGGTTTTTCTCCCTCAAGAAGGAGGGTTTTCCTAGGGTAAAAGTGTTGCGTTTATTGTTCATGTGTTGCATTCTCTGCTTTCTGTTAAAGCTGATCCTAAAACTAACAGGATATACTGGACAAGTAACAAAATTTATGCTGTGAAATTAGGACATATCTTGCAATCACTTTGCATCAACAAATGGCAATCAAGCACAAACAACCTACAAATGGTAACTTTTTTCAATGTACCATGATACAATGCCCTTGTAACGATAACCAAGTGTGCTGAGCAAATACAAAAGGATTGTGTACCAGTGATCATGGCTTGGTTAATTGAAATGTTGGACATATACAAAAATAAGACACGCCATGGTCCAATGTGATAATACAATTCTGCACAATTGTATAACCACTAATGCAAGTGGTACAAAAATATGTAACAGTTCACTATGCCGGTTTGTCTTTCAGTGAAAAGAAAAGCAGACAACCAGCCAGCTCCAGAAGATAGGCCTCAAGAAGGCATAATATATTACCCACTCACTAAAAGATTTTGGAGAAAAGGGCATCATACATGAATTTTATCTACATCTGATTTTTCTGCCGAACTCCTCCATTAGTATACAAGATTACAAACCTCAACTTATACACATTGAATTATTTACGAGACAACCAAAGGATGTGTTGTCAGTTTTTCAATCACACATTTCTAATCTTCAATTGTCAGAGATGCCTTCCTAACAATGGTCAAAAATGCCTTCGTAGCATCATGAATCAATTTCTTAGAAAGGAACAGGATTTTAATCTAAATCTAAGATTCTAAATAAATTATTTCTTACAAAATGTTCAAATATTACAGCTGTATAACTTTCACTTGAAACCCTGTTTTATTCAAACTAGTTAGCATAAGAAATTAAATGATCAATATTAACTCAAAAGATTTTGCACTATAATTGCATATACTTTGGAAGACCTGGACCTCAATCAGTGGTTTTTTTAATTTGTCCTGTAAATTAAGGAAATATAATATGATAGATTTTCATATTTTAAATGAAAACTGAGATCTACAGGATTTTAAGTTTTGAGATTCTTTTAGAATTTGTAATGCAGAATTACTTAATAAAGATAATACGATCTAAATAAAGTATATATCCGTATACCATGTAAATAAACAAAATAATATGAAGAATAACTGCAAAGTATATTCGATGGTATAAATTTGTGACTTGCACAAAACAAAAATACCAGCATGTAACACGAAAAACAAAACTGGAAGCATCTAATATTAAATAATGCAGCTTGAAATGTCTTAAAAAAATAAAATGAAATGACAAAAAATGTAGTAGAAATTTAACATTTAGCAATGCTCTGTTTTCATTACTCCAATTAAAGAAAAATTATATGTATATATCTTTCTAATAACATTTTTTTGGAAATAATCCAATGATGACAAACCTGAATTCAGGGTTATTCTCTGTGCAGCATTTCCATGACTGTTATGCTTAAGTGAATGGGAAAATTTGACAGTAAAAACAAATTGATCAAAAATCCCTTAGTAACATTGATCAAAAATTTGTACCAATGGTCAGAATTGATCAAAAATCCCTTCCTAGCATTGATCAGAAATACATTTATAGCATGATGAATCAGGTTTCTTAAAGAGAGGAGCAGGATTTCAATCTTGATCTAGGATTAGAGACAAATAGTTTCTTACAGAATTGTCAAATCCTAGAGCATTCAAAAGTTCTAATATAATTTTGATCTGAAACCTTGTTTTATCAATTATATTATCATTCTTTCCTGAAAGATTTTGCCCGATAGTTACATAAAACTTTGGAAAACTTTGAGGTGAAAATTTCAAAGATGCACTGAAATGCATTCACATAACCCTAATTAATGGAGTTGAAAATATGTCCAGGAAATATGATGATATAGATCTTAACATTTTAAACAAAATGGAATGTAGTCTTTTAGCATTTCTAATGCAAAATTATTTAATAACAATAATCAGATGTAAAAGAAAATTATAAATTCATATTTCATTTCACATAATATAAAATAATATGAAGAATAAGTGTAAAGGAGATTCTATATTAATGAAAAACAAACATGACGGCATTTAACACCAAAAAAAAAATGCCAGCATCTGATGTTCACAAATGAGGGCTGAAATATCAAAAAATAAATAATGTGATGATAAACGAATAGAAATTCAAATAACAATGCTGTGCTCTCATTACTGCGTTTAAAGGAAAATAAATTTATATACATCTTTCAGCTTTAAATGATGCAATGGCGGCAAACCTGATTTCAGAGTTCTTCTCTGCGGCATTTCCATGACTGCTATGCTCGAGTTAAAGAGCAACTGTGATAGGAATCACGCCCTTCCCCCAGGAGGCTTAGAATGCATGTCGGCGATTGTACCAAAACAAACCCATAATCAAACCCACTGAAATCATAACAATTCAATTTGAGTTCTCGTCCAGGATAAGCACCAAGACAGGGAGAGTACGTTGCTTTTTTGAATTTTTTGAATCTTTTTCCCTTAAAGTATATTAGAGAGAATTTTAACGTCCATCAGGCCTAAGTAGATTAGGATTGTAGTTAATGAGAAGAGTTAAAAAGTTCGTTTTCATATTCCATTGTCTTGTTTTGGGCCACCTTCATTAGATTGTCGCTTATATAATAATAAATTTACAAGTCATATGTATGATTTTATTTTAATCTCTTTTTAGGAATTGAATTCTATTTTTAGATTTTTTTTTGGTTCATCAAGGTCAAATTTATAAATTTAGAATTGGTTCAAATTAATTTTAAGGAATTTAAATATTTCAATTTTAAAATTTTAAATTAAAATTAAAATTTGTCATTTTTTTTTATTGGTCATTATAAGCTAGTCTAATATACAATTGTGTGAATTTGTGGTTATGTGTAATGTCCCCTTCCTAGGCAGTACAATTATGTCTGAGGTTAGCCTATCATTCTGATCCTCGTAAGCTGGCAAAAGTGTTTAGAGGATCACTTTAGGCAATTATCAAGCGTTTGAGAACATCACTCCATCAGTTGATTCAGGTTTGAGCCTTAGCAGACACTTTCAGAGTGATTTATAGATACTTACTATTTATAGTAAGTCAGGCAAGCAGGAACTGCTATTTCTGGCAGGGCACCTGGTTCAGTTGGTCAACTTAGTTTCGACCAAGTTTGATAGTTTGTTGAGCAGATGAAGAATAAGGGAGCATTTAATAATAATTAAATGATTATTATTATGACTTTATATTATAAAGTCACTTTAATGAAATATTAAAGTGTTAATTATTAATGGCATATTATAAAGTATTTAATACTTTATAATAAAGGAGAATTATTATTATAATGAGTATTTTATTACTCATTAAAGGGACGCCATTATTTAATTATATTGCCTAAGTCAAAAAAGAGGCGAATTTATATTATTAAATGCATTTTAATTGATTTTTGAGAAGGGGTCGAATTCTTGAGAGAGGTTATATATTTCCTCAAAGCAAATCGAACTCATTATGTTGATTATTCAAATTTGTTATTATTTCTCTCTGAGAGCTTTGGGGTTTGAAAAACAAGGGTTTCTGTAGATCATCAGGTTTTGAAGAACATTCCCTCTTCAGAATCCGGCATACTGAGACTGTGAAATACCAGTTGAAGATTGTCAACAGGGTGACTTCATTCAGAGGTTGCAGTCGCACTTATTGAGTTAGATTCAAGAAGGGTTTGAAGGAAATTATTCATCAGATACTTGAGGCAACTTTACTGAGATCCATTTCCAGTGGTCTGGCACACTTCCCAAGAAAGTACAAATTTCTTTCTTGCTAGTATAGGTCGTACTTTGCTGCAGCAAGGGTTGTACTTCTCCAGAGCAAATCGCCTTGCTTTTTCACCTTTTGTCTTCTGCAAGTTGGATGCCTAGGGTTTATGGAGCCATTGCATCAGTTTCGAGGTGGGACATTGCTCATTTCCTTTCAGTCATACCATCTCAGGCTCTCTTTCTGGCACCTGCAAGATTATCCAGGTTTTCAATAAATAGCTTGCCTTTTTCTCTGAATGTTTGAATATTGTAATTGTAATCATTCAGGAAGATTAATAAATCATCTAGCTTCGAGATCTAAGTTGTATTCTGTTGTTTACAAGCATCTGGTATTTTATATTATTTTTCCAATCATTTCTTTGCAAAATTGCAATTTGTCCTCTTATTGCAAAAACACCCAAAAAATCAAAATATAGAAAAGCAAACAAAAACCTCAGTATTATCAACCAGTGATCGGGTTGAGAGACACCTGGTCTCTTACATTATGTTATTGTTCTAGTGAATTTCAACTCACCAAGACATACTAAGAACATTCACATGATATGATCATAGTACCATCATGAAACATCATACATTATTCTCTTACATCATCATCCTATACATATTGTATTCTTATATGTTATCTTTAGTATTTATTCATCATCGTTAAATATATTAGTCTAGGAGATTCACAAAAGAAGAATAAATCCTTGTCTAGCAAGTTTCCAAATGGTGTCTCTCAACACCATTCCACTTTAGAAATTTGTACAATGGTTGTGATAGAGAACTAGAACATTAAACATCAATTTTACTAGTCTCAAGTTTATCATTTTGTTGATAACTAATCTAAGAAAATTTTATTATGACTTTGAAAGTGTTTGAGTCTACCTTCGTATCTTGGTATGTTAATTTTTTTTCTAAAAAAATGTAGGAAGTTAATGACACATGAAGAAATTGAAGCAAATAGAGAGATGGAGGAAAAATGACAATGAGATAGAAGAACAAGGATTCGTCAAATGAAAAATATTGAAGCATCTAGTTCTATGAATCTTGAAGAGGAGACTATGAAGGATGGGATGAATGTAGATCATGCAAATGTGAAAATGGTGAATATGAAAGAAAATGTGATTATAGAGACAAACCCAAGTATGTCTTCAAATTCAACTTTGAATGATATGGAAATAGTGACTATGCAAACAACTTTGGGTATGTCTTCAAATCCACCTTTCAATTATATGGAAAATGCAACTATTCAAACCCACATTTTGATGATATTGATATCAAATATTTAAATGAAGTTGGATATACCAATAATGATATCAATTATACTAGTGAAATAATAGAAAAACAAAATAAGAATGAAATATCTAGTATGAATGAAAATGAGAATGAAATCCCTTGTATTGATGAAAATGAGAATGAAATCCCTTGTATGGTTGAAAATGAAAATGAAACCCCTTGTATATGAAACATAGAAAAATAGGGTGTATTGATCACCAAGGTGAATGAACAAGATGATACACCACTAGGGTTTTTCTAAGTTTTCATTCAATTATGAAGGCCAAAATACATAAATAACAATTAGAAACTAATCCTAACTATTATAGCAACAATAAGGGAAGTTTTGGAAGGCTGAAACAATGTGTACCTTGTAGAAAACTTATTTTTAGGTCACAGAGGACTCATTCACCTTTAGTGGCAAGTGGCTTGTTGCAAGAATGGAAAAGAATGAAGGTGTTGTCATTGATGTCAACTAGTTAATTAGTTATCAACTGGCTACTGTTGTTATTAATGTCATGGTTACAGGTTATCGGTTGTATATGTTGAGGATATTGAGAAAATTTTATTGAAAAAAGGTTGTAGGTGTTTTTCTCTGAGATTTGCTCATATGTTTGTGTGGTTTAGATATGTTGGTCATGGTTGTTGGAAGTTGTTATATCCATATTTTTGGCTCTTGATTCTTTGTACAGTGTGATTTATATTCACCAATTGTGAACTATGGTTTTCTATGTTCTAGTTGAGGTCCAGGAGAAAAGTTGTTGGTCTAGATTTCTCTTTGGTGAAGTCTTATGACTTGTAGTTTTAGAGTCAAGTTGTTGTGATTGTATTGAAGATAATTTTAGTATATGGAAGGATCGTGCTTAACTGTTCTATGTGTTTTACACTAGTTTGGATGACCTTGTGTTGAGCACTATCTTCGGAATTGATGTAGTCTGTTGGATTTATTTGGGTCCTCACCAAGCGTGTGTTTGGGTCACCCTCATTCTAATTCCACCCTAGGATGTTTTGGCACTGAGTTAATTTGAATTTAATATTGGATGGTTGACTTTGAATATGTTTCAAAGTTGAAGATGGTATAAGTACAGGTTGATTTAGTGTGAAATGGTGTACAAAGAGATATAAGTGTGAAGAAATAGAGTAGATAGATGTGAGATTGATTTGAATCAGTGAATGTGTGTGGTGCGCTCGTGTGGAAGATCGGTGTGAAGCTTAAATGTTGAGTTTTTGGATGCAGTGAGTTGAAGGTGTACGCATCATTAATGTATGTCTGCGAGTGGTTGAGAAAATTGTGGTGGATTTCTCTGTTGCATTGAGATTTTCTTCTCTTTGTAACATATCTCTTCTATCTTATTTGTATCTCTATGGTAGTGAGCCCTACGGGTTGTTAGCCCTGTTAGACAGTGAGTCTTGATCCAAACAGTGAGTCATTGTTTTGGCAGTGTACCTTTTGTAATCAATTTTTATATTCTCTATAGTGCGAGTTAATCCTCACCGCAGTTTTTCCCTTATTTGGTTTTCTGCGTAAATCTGGTATTTTTGTATTTGTGTGATGGTTTTCAGTTTTTGCACTTGCACTTAATGTTTATTCATTTAAGCAATATTAAGGATTAGTTCCAGTGAATGTTTTAAAGGTTTAATTTTGTAACAACTGATTCAACCCCCCTCTTAGTTGTACTATCCGACAATTGGTATTAGAGTTTGGTTCCTTGGAGTAGAGCTTAACCGCTTAAGGAAGGTTTGAGATGGCTAGAAAAGTTACTTATGATTATCCAAGGTTGATGGAACTAATTATTCTATCTGAAAAATATTAATGGAAAAATATCTGGAGTATTGTGGAGATGATGTGGAGAAACCTTACACTCCTCCTAGGTAAGTGCAAAAAGATGGGGGGCCAAAAAGGGGGCTTAAGTGGCCACTTTTTTTTCTGAAATCAGGAAATACTGACCATGGATGCAAAATTGAGGATAGTTACACTCAAAATTTTGAACAAGGAGCATAGTGCTCTGAATCTACTTTCTAAACTACTAATTTATTTTGAAAATGGTTGAGATTAAGGGGTTCAAAAGAGGGACCCACAAAAATTGGTGTTGTTTTTGTTAGAAAAACATAACATAGCAACTTTTGTAGGAACGTAGCATAGTGAACTTTTTTTAGTATTTTTAAATCGCTTTAGTGAGAAATTAGCTAACAGTATGTAGTTGATGAACAATTTTTTTGATAATTTTTTAATGAATATTTGATTTTTTACTAATTTTCAAAGTGGACACTTCTTGAAAAAACAAAATTTTGGCCATGCTACCCCTACAAATTTTGGAAATTAATTGGATTTTTTTTTAAATATTTGTAGAATGGAGTCTAGTTTCTAAAAATGTAATTTATTTAAAATTTTGATGAATGGTTAATTTATAACAAAAAAAACACCGAACATTGTTTTTTGCCAAAAAAAGAGACATGCAAACAAAAGAAATTATAGATCAAAGGCTTAACATTGTCAAAAAATGAAAAAAATTACATTGTTGGATAGCTAAGAGAGAGCCTAACATTAACCAGGTGTTCGATTTGTTCGACATTGAAACACGTGCAATTTTGATGGTCAGCACAAACCTGGTTATGTGAAATATTGTAGAATTTGCAAAAACACGTCTTTGGTCATTGAGAAGGCCTTCCAAGCCTTTGGGTTGGTATTCCAATGCAAATTTCAAGCCCAAGGCTTGAGGATTCCCAAATCAAGATATAATGCGAGTGTGTTATAACACACTTGTGTTATATCTTAGTTTTGACATGGTTTTTGCATTTGTGCGGGACATGTCTAACATGCTCGTGTTATGTATTGCTTTATGTTAAATGCTACTCTATTGAATGTATGTTTATATATTTGCATGTTTGTATGTACATGTATACTTGTATATATGTATGTATGCATGCTTGTATGTATGTATGTATGTATGTACACCTATATGTATGTAAGATTGTATCTACATATGTACATGTATGCTTGTATGTATGCAGGATTGTATGTACATATGTATTATGCTTGTATGTATTTATGTATGTCTTTAGAGGGAGGGAGAATTTTAAGAGAGAGAGAGAGTTGTCTAGGTAGGGTAGGAGGGAGAGAGGGAGGGAGAGAGGGAGGGAGAGACCCAAGAGAGAGAGAG